>CP054668.1:30992071-32192071 GCA_013348765.1 Carpinus viminea | reverse complement strand
GTTTGGTAGATTGGTAGTAGGATACTTTGTAACTTTCTAAAATTTGGGAAGAATATTACAAATTAGGTTATAATTTAAGAAGAGTAATTGTTGTTTTTTTAAAATAAAACCAACTCAATTGATTAAATAAAAGGAAAAAAAAAAAAAAAAGGGAAAAACTCAGCAGTGACAACTTTTGTGTCCCCTTTTACTTTTTACCTTTGAATAAAATAAATGAAAACAAGAAAGAAGAAGCCAAAGACACTTAGAATCTTTCCAATCTGCCTACCCAGAACAGATCCCACCAACAAACTTAAACAAATCCCAACAAACCCAAACCTCCTAAGAGACCAAAAAACAGTCAAGCAGAATAGATACAAGAAACCGATGTTGTTGTTGAAGAAGATGGTGAATAAGAAGTAGAAGAAGACAACAGCAACCTATCCTGCACATTGTCCTCCTCCATGCTCCTTGAGACACCAACAACCTCGGCCCCATTCATGTTGTTGCCATCATCTTGATTAGATGCTGCTTCAAATATCAAATGAATGTCATCCTCAAATGCTGCGTGATCAAACAGGTCTGTCAACTCGCACGGTTTTCCGAGCGGGAGGTCGGGAACTGTGAGCGGAGTGAAACCCGTGTCAATAAAGCTCCACAGGCACTGCTCGTTGGCTGCAGGGTCAAGAACCTCCATTGAAGTAGTGTCCATGCAAGGAGGGAGCTGTGTATAATGAGGCTGCTGCTGCTGCTCTAAAACCATTTCTTCTTGCCGTTTTTGTGGAGGCGGCGGCGGCGGCGGCTGCGGTTGCTCCACCTCTACTTCTGATCTAGTGCAACAGTTGGGAAGTGCCTCTGATTCAGTCAAGCTATGGACATTGAAGCCAGGGATTTTCTTCTTTAAGCGGTCAATGTAATTACTGATGTCAAAATTCGTCACTGCATTTGCTCCTCTGTACTCTATGGCTGCCATATCATATGCTGCTGCTGCCTCTTCCTGTGTGTCTTTTGAAAGCAAAAAGTTCAAAAAAGTTAAAAGAAAGACAAGGATATTCCATAATTATTAATTAATTAATCAGATAAACAAAGATATAACTTTATGAGTAAAGAGTATTATTATAATGCAGAAAACTTCAAAATGGTATATGGATGGGATTGGAATTCACGTGTCCACGATAGTTTACTAAGTTTCATAACTTCATTTTATTGACTTCCAAGATTTTTAGATTAAAATATAGCATTAATTGTCAGCATATCGAATCACAATGAACAGCCTACCCAAATCTACCACATATTTATGCTTTCCACTTGAATCTCAAAAATCAATACACTTTTGAACAACTTGTACCAACCACCCAATCTTTCCAATATGTGGAATGACTCTGTTCATTGTATATTTAGCATATTAAAAAGGTGTTATAGAATTTTAAATTACCAAGTACCAACACTTCTAAGTACTCAAAGATGCTGGGCGGTAACGCTTTGAAATCCTAACTATTGCAATTGAGCCAAGAAGCCCATGGCCCTCAAATTAGGTAGTCTTACTCAGAACAAATGGGCCCTGCAACTCCCCTCTTAGATTGTTCAAATTTCAATTAAATGCTCACAACCTGAATTTACGAGCAAACTATTCGAATTTCAGGCTACTTAATACAAGTAGGTCCTACAACCTTCTATCTTTCCGAAGATCCTAATTTGAGTATAAAGACTTGGGAATCTAATCCTAATTTCAGTTAAATCTTGATAGCCTAATTTCAAGAGCAAGTTGTTGAAATTTCAGACTATTCAAAATAAGTAAGCCCTAGATCATAGTCTGAGTATAAAAATAAGTAAGCCCTAGATCATAGTCTGAGTATAAAAGACTTAAGATTCTAACCCTAATTTTAGTTAAATCTTGGTAGCCTAATTTCAAAAGCTGGCTGTCGAAATTTCAAGCTGCTTGAAACAAGTAAGTAAGCCCTATGGCCCATCGATCCTAGTACGAGTACGAAAGACTTAAAGACTCTAGCCCTAGAAGAAAAGGCCAAAAATTTGGCGGTAAAAAATCATAATTAGCCACCAAAATAGGTGTTGTGAGGGGGAGGGGGAAGGACTTTTGGGGTTCCCTACAGCAATTAAAAGTGCAAATGTTAGTTGTTTGATAGCTTGAAAGCCAGGTGTTCACCAACAAAAACTGATCCCCCCTTCATTCTTGCTGCACAGACACACGCATGAGACCCCTCGTGCCCATCACTTTCCAAAAGGTGTTAAGAATACAAATTGCAACCTCCTTTTGTTGAGAATGACAGCCAAAGGGGGGTGTCACGTGCCGCACTGCTGGCATGCATATTATGACTGTCACCCAAATCTGGTCGATCAAAGCCAGTTTCATGTACAAACGGCATGCAGAGTGCACAACTCACACGTACGCTCTCTAAAGCCACCTTCCAAACAAAACCCAATATTTGTTTCTGCCATTAAATCTTTGTCTCTTTCCCCCTTTTTTTAAAATTTTTTTTTTTTTTTAATAATGCTACTCTTTTATATTATACTATTTATGGGCGAATTTTAAATAAATAGCTTCTCAAGTCGGTCACTTAAAAAAACTAATAACAATTAAAACATATCACGTTAGCCAATATAAAATGAGTGTAATAAATGAATACGAAAAGTAGTGTTTCAAGTGACTTTTTATATCAATCGCTAAAAAGATATAACTGAAAGCCACTAAAAAACAAGTTATATCAGTCAATATGACATAAGTGTGATAATCACTCAGCACTAAATATTACGATGACTTTTCCAATTATTTTTTACCTTTTTTCAATGGATTTTTTTTTTTTTTGGTGCAAAAATAAATGGTAAAAATTGTGAGATTGAGGAGAATTTTAGTTTTTTTTTTTTTAATTGAAGTTAATTTCCACCGTTTATTTTTGTATTAAAGGGTTTTCAATAATTTTTTTTACTAGAGACAAGCCAAACTCTTCCTGTAAATCTTCAAAAACTTCTTGTAATTTATGATGTAAAATATTTTTTAATTCCAAAAAAAAAAACAAGTTAAAAATATATGTAAATAAATAATTGAAATTGACTATAGCTGTCAAAGTTTTCCAAGTAAATATTACCTGTCAACTTTAATAGGTTGATGTGGGCCATGTGGCAACAAGTTTTATATTAATATAAGACATCTTTATTAAAAATAAAATTAAAAAATTAAAAAAAAAAAGAAGGAAATTGACAATCAAGTCTAATTCCTAACGTTTGAAATTGATTGGCTCCAACATAAATCAGCAAAGGAGATTGAGGCTGGACATTAATTAACAGAGTCAAAAAGAAAATTCCTTTCTGATAAATAATTTCCAAAAAACAGTTCGCCGAACAATTAAAATTAAATAATTTTTTTAAAAAAAATCATAAATTGATATAATTCTTGAACTGTCAACCTACATGAGAGTTTCACGCCATAAATTTGGGCCGGACACCATTTTTTTTTTTTGGAAAAAAATTAAGGAATTTAGAAACTAAAATAAAACAAACAAATTTATTAAAAAAAAAAAAAAAACACACGCCACCAATGATCTTCCTTGGTGAATCAATGTTAGTATAGGCCGACGAACCCCAAAAACAGGAGAACTAGAATCACGCCAAAAATTCAAATCTGAATAGAGAACGAAAGGTTAGGGGTGCGGGTTTCTTGAGTGCATGTGTTGGGTAGACAAACCCGGCACTTTAGACCGCTTGGAACACCAAGCTCCGACCCCCAATCGTTTCGTGCCCTAATTTTTGAAATTAAAAAATCGGACCGAAAATTTAAGGAATCCCTACCCAATTAACAGACATGGGTTATTAGAATGTTAGTGAAAAAAGTCAGCAATGAGTAGCATGTACTCCCGCTAAAGTAGCTCCATTAGCTACCTAATCCAACAGTAACAAATAGAATATCTTCCACAATATCAACGTACATGGTAGGCTAACAACTAACAAGAACATCAGAAAAGGTCAATTGGTTGAAAAGCTTCAGAACCTCTCCCCATTTCTCTAGGACCTTTTTCTTTTCTTTTCTTTTTTCTCATTTTTAATATATATAGTATTATATTATTTAAAATTTAAAAATAAATAAATAAAGAGAGATGGATATTGGATCTTACTATAAGTTCCAAGGTATAGATACTTGTTACCGAAAACTCTTCCAATTCTTGCCTCCCACCGCCCATTATGGTGATGCCTGTGAAAATAATTCAACAACAACATTAACTCACAATTGACTATTTTTTCACTTCAAAATATATATATATATATATATATATATATATATGAAAGACATGTCTCGGTGCGCGTTTGAGGTGCCTAAAAGTGCATTTAATACTTTGAAAAAAAAAATATCGGTTTAAAATTGAAAACGCTTTTAAAAGTCCAAAAAGCTTAAAAGTTATCAAAATACACTTAAAAATGAAATTTTTACCCAAAAATAAAAAAGCTCTATTTGTTGAATACAATCCGAGCACTAGAAGTTTTACCATAAATTTAAAAAAACAAAAAATCTTAAAATATTACAATTTAAGATTTCTGACAATGCAAGCCTGATTATATATATATATATATATATATATATATATAATATTTAAAGTGTAATATTATTTTTTTATTCAAAAAATTAAAAAATAAAATAAAAAACCAACCTAGCCACCCCACGATATTTAGAAACTCCTCTGGAAAATCCACTGCTCCGGCGACGGAGCGATGCGAGGTATTCTTCCTTGGTAACATTTTGCATTTCTTCAAGCTCCTTCGTGTAGGTTTCTATCTGTTGTTTCATTCATGGATGGTGAATTGATGAGAAAATGAAATCAAAACAAAAAGGAAATATATGTGAAATAATTAATGTACCGGAAAATTCAAAGTTGTTCCAGGGCCCCAATACTTGAGGGCGGCAAGATCATAAGTATGAGCAGCAGCTTCTTCATTATCATATGCCCCTGTATATATATTGTAATCAAATGATGAACAAAAACAAACCCAGATGATGAAAAGGAGGAAGATCAAAAAAGAAAAGGAAATTTGAAAGAAGAAAAGGGATTGAGAGTTACCCAAATAAACTAAACGGCGACAAAAGTGCAGATGAACGATGAAATGAGAAGATTTATCAGGAATAAAAACAGAGTCAGAAAACAGAGGAAGAAATATAAAAAGGATTTTTGTGAGTAACATAATATTAAAGAAAGGATTGCAGAGATCTCGTTGATTATCTCAGTTTTTTAAAATACATTTGAAAATTATGAAATTACCTTGCCGTCCTTTCTTGTTTTGAATGTTATTCCAGGAGCTCTTGTCCCAGAGGTGAGCTTCAAACCTCCCCGTCCATCTATGCCTGCTGATCAAACATGAATATCACACATGCAAATGAAAACCCATCAAGGAAAATGTGAGAAAAAAGGACCTGGTGACTCCTCTGTAAATTGAGCTTCTCCGGCCGCCGCCGGAGGAGGCGGCGGCAGAGCCATTGGCATTCTGCAGGCACTTGTCTGGGCTGTGAGTTTTTCGAACACGTTTTGCCTTGAGCTTGTCTGATTGGTGGGGAATGTCAGGGCCAATACAGGAAGATGAAGAAGATGAAGAAGAAGAAGACGAAGAAGTAGGAGGAGGAGGAGGAGACCTCTTCATCTTCCCAAAGAAAAAACAAGGTGGAAGAAGAAGAAGAAGAATTGATGAGAAGAAAAGGGTAATTTTCTGGTGTCTATGAAGAGGGTTGAAGAAGAGGTAGCAGCATTTTGGTAACCTAAAGTGGTTTACCAAAAACAGGAAGGAGTATGGAAATGGAGGATGTTTTCTGAGGGAATTGAAGAAGGGGTTTAAGTTTAACCTTGGGTTAAAGTGGGAGATGGTTAATTAACCATATGAGTTAATTTAATGCCCAACACTTGGCTTTCTGGTTCAGCCATGCTACCAATGAGATTTGCTCTATATTCTGGCTTTCTATGGTTTTTTTTTTTTTCTTTAAAATAAAATAAAAAAGAATCTCTCCACCCTCAATTTTAAAAACTGGAAAAATATATGTCGGTTACAATCTGGGGTTTACCACTGTAAATTGCTTGCCACAAAGGAACGTGTAAGGAGGCATCTGAACAGCGTAGAAGAGACTTCAATTTTTTACCAAATTAGGCCAATCAAAAAAAAAAAAATTGTATTTTAAACAAAAGGGTAGACGGAGGGACTAACTGTGGCTATTTTACTTTAGCGTGACCATATGAGTAATTTTAAAATTTCTTTTATGTCCCTTTTGAATCTCTCCAAGAATGGTGTGGCTATTAAAATCACTATTCGATCAAAATTTAATAATAATCAATCATAGATCCAATGGTAATTTTAATAGCCACATTATTTTTGGACGGATTCAAAAAAAAATACAAAAGGGACTCATAGCATTACCATAGTAATACATACTTGTTGAAAACTACACAAAAAGAATTGTAAGTACTTTTTTAAGTCTAATTGAACCAAAGTCATCGAGATTTTCATTGCGGATACATATTTAAACCCAAAGAAAATAGGGCAGTTCGATATGGACTTATTTGTTTGGAATTTCATGTATTTGGGCCAGGATTAAAACTAGTTTGAATACTATATGCATTGATTGGTCTTAGATATGCCTGACTCTAAGGCTCAGCCTGCCCAAGGTGGAGCTCTATAGTAAGATATACTACTGCATGGCTCTAAGAAGAGTTTTGCCTGGCTCAACTCTTAAGTGAAAAAATTACCGGAAATTCTCTTGTACTAAAGTGAACCAAAAAAAAAAAACAACAACAACAAGATTTTTCTCTTAATATCTCAAATTTTACCCATTTTTTTCTAAAAGAATAATAATAATAATTTACTAGAGGCAAGCCAAACTACTAAAAAAACCACCTAAAAAGACCCAAAAAAAAAAAAATTATCATTCACAAGAGCAAGGGTGAAGAGAGTAATGATACAAGTCCCTTTTGTGTCCCTTCAAGAATGAAGTTTTTATTAAAATCATCATTGAGCTTATGATTAATTATTATTGGATTTTGATCAAATAGTGATTTTAATAACTACATCATTCTTGGAAGGATTGAAGAGAAATGCAAGAATAACTTTTAAAATTACTTATATTGAATGTGAGTACATATATAGTTCCAACTCCTTACTTTCAAAGAGCTCGCATCATTGGAATTGGTAAAAGATACTTTTAGATTCTCTTGGTTTGATAAGTACACTAAGGCCTCCTTTGGTTTGCAAATTGTCTAGTCCATTGAAAAATGATTAGCTACTACTGAAAATAAAAGAGTGTGATATAGATTAGCTATTATTATTCTTTTGTTTGGTTGTAACACTGGAATATACTAGCTAATCATATTCTTTCGTTTAGTATAATGTAATATGTTAGTAAATGGAACCGTATTGTGATCAAATTTCCTAAAATACCCTTATAATACAAATGCAATTTATATTATAGTTGGAGAAAGCAGAATCAAACTCAATGTTGAATTCTAATGTCAATCAAACTCAATCAAAATGCAGGAAAAAAAAAAGGTACAAAAAAAGCAAGACGAAGAAATATAATCAAAATAAACAGTACAAAATTTTTTTTTTTTTAAAAAATAGAGACATAGAGAAACAAAATAAAAAAAAGAAAAACAGTAAAGAGAATTAAAAGAAATTAAAAAAAAAAAACAGTACAGAGAAAAAATAATAATCCAATAAACAGAAGGAGAACGAAATAATCAAAAACAAATAAGAGAGATTGAAGAGAAGAGAGGGGAAGAGAGATTGTTGCAATTTGCATTGAGAGAGTCGATCGCTTTGAGAGACATAGATCGTTTTGCTTTAAGAGAGTCGATTTGAGAGAAGTGTCATGGATGTGAGAAGGGTGGGGTTTTTTTTTTTTTTGAAAATTTACACAATAATTTTAATCTCACATAAAAGGATTAGTTAAGCCATTTGTGTGTATCGAATTAATAGTCCCATAAAAATAGACTATTCTCAATAATAAAATATTATCAAACAAATGATTAATTATACCTAATATTAATTAATTCAATTCAAAAATCTATTCTACAAACTAAAAGAGAATCATCAAGAAGAATTAGGAGAGTACTAAAAGGCCTAACTATCGATAGCCCCTTCAAAAAGAACTTTCCACTATAATTTCTTAGAAGACCAGAGGCCTACGACCAGAGTCTAGAGGGGCTGCACTATTGGGGCCTACCTAGCTACTGACGAGCACACAAGACAAATTTTCGTGAATGCCTATAGTATTAGCGTAAGTCATTAATTATAAGACCACTGGAGGACTCAGCTATCGACGGGCTTTCAAGGAAATGCGGGCCACAACTACCGACTGGCTTTCAAGGAAATGCGGGCCACAAGCCGAGGGCCTATTAGGTATTAGGTAAATGAGTTTTAAAAAAGAAATAAAGAATGGTGTGAATGATTTTTTGTTGCTATTTTCTTTACTTGATGTGAAAGGTAGATAGGGTTTATATTCAGGAAATACCAAATTATTGAAACTATTTAGATACCCTTTCACAATCTCTTTTATTGAAAAAGAATTTATATATGGCTAGCTTATGTGCAAACATGGTAGCACAACGTAAAATTGCCATGCTAGCCAAGAAAAAGAAAGCAAAAGAACTATTTACACAAATAAAGCTCCATTTCGTTGTTACTAAGTTGGCTGTCCTAGCCACTCCCATGGGTGGCCAACCATTTGCGTGGGAGTTTGGGGTGGTCGGTCACCCCACCAAACCTCCTAACATGGTTGTACCATTTTGAAGTTATTGATATGATTGCACCTTCAATCTGATGGTCATGACCACCCTTTACATTGTGATTAAGGGGGTGCCAAGTAAGAGAACGTTTGTGCAAATTCTTTAATTGACATTGCAATGCCACATCAAATTATTAAGCCAATGTATAAGGCTTTTACAACATGTTAATACTCCTACTGTCGAACATGGATGCCAAATTTTGTTTTAGTATGATGAAAAACATGCTCTTAATTGGAGTAGGAAATGCTACTCTACGAATTCGAGTATATTAATCACCTCTCCCCCACTCCCCATAGCCTATATGGCATGGTCTTCTCAATCAAAAAATTAATCTTTATGTACCAAATGTTATGGAGGACCACGACGTATAAACTTTGAAGAATAAGAAGAGAATAAAGAGAGTGATATATTACATTACTTGTAACTCCCATCTTATTTGGGATATGCACCCACTTGCTCACTTAGGATCATCACCATTGTAGGCATATTAACGAAAAACAATCTTAAAATTTGCATGAAAGAGAAATTAAAAGAGCCATATCACATTATTTCAAGCACATAATTATTTAATAATAAAGTTCTGATATATTTCGTTGATCATGATTGATGAATGGTCAAATCGATAAATAGAAGGATTCTAATCACCAGCTACGGGCTGCCAGAGCCTGGACTGGACTAGGTCAAGCCTTAAGCCTATTATTTTGCCAAAAGAAATTTTGTAGGTCAAGTAGGTAACTCTTAAGCTCACTAAACATATGATTTTATTTTATTTTATTTTATTTTATTTTTTGAGTAGATTTGAAAGAAACTTTGATAGAGTACAAAGTCAGGCCAAGCTAGGACAAAGTTAATCAAAACCACACCAAACTTCACACGGATGAGGATATTCTCCAAGATGAAAATTATCTATTTTATAGTCTAGATTAAATTTCACAATTCTAATGGTGTATATATTGCTTAAATGATGTGACAATATCTACATCATTAAATGAAAAAGCACAAAATCCGGACCGTAAAATAAATTCTCTTTTTCAAGTAACCCCATTGGCAAAAATCATGCCGGAAAAAATAAAAGAAAAAAGGGATCTTCCGAAAGCATGTACTTCACTAAGCATAAAGGAGAAATCATTCATGACATTCTTGGTAACTTACATAACAAGCAACTAAAGGGCAAAATTACATGGCTTTATACAAGTGCTGTTCATTAGTTGTGCATAAAAGCAGTCCCAGCTTCACATGCGATTTGTGGGGTTTCAGTAACCAGAATATTCAGATGATAGAAGCAAAAGGAGAAAATGAAACTGTGAAACTACCACCACACAAAAGCAAACTGCCAGGCTCAATTCTGGTTCTTAATATGACCCTGTCAAACAACAAGCTTTCTGCTGAGGCCTGCAGATTATATTCATCCATGTTGTAACAGTTTGATCTTGCAATCTCCGAGTCAATGTCATGTTTCTCAAAATTTCTGATATACTTACTAATATCCTGTTGAAGATCAAAAGTTTTTGCTGTCTTGCCAGCAAAGGAGAATTGAAATTTCCGACCCTTTTCTGCAATGGCACTGTTTGGACTGACTAGATCCAAGTTGCTCTCCTTACTGCTGCTACTGGCTGTTAGTGCAGAAGCATCATATCCACTCATGAACTGACTTTGAATGTCCAATTCCTGTGAGTATGAAAATTTTGTTTCAGGAAACCATGGTGCAATTTTCATAATCAAAACCTTAGCATATATAATTTTACAACCTAAATGCTTGCTTAGGACTTGTGTTTGAGAACTTCAAGATACATATTTTCAGAGTATTGTTAAGAGTTGAACAAGCAAATGGAAAGGTAGGAAAAAAAAACAACAATTTCAGGAGAAAAGGGATGTATATAACAGGTGCAGCTGGGCCATCATGGACTTGAAGCAAAGACCTCACCCGTGAAGTAAATCATTGCACCTACGGTCCAACCAATTGGGAAAAAATCAATAGATTCCTTTTCAGGAGCAAGACTTGTAGGCGGATCGACTCATCAAGTTAGATCGGGAAAATCGTAAGGTTTTATGAAACCATGTGGCTACACTGTTTTACCAGTCTGTTTGAGTCTCAAGTCCCAGAAGAGCATGATAAATACCGCTGAAGCCCAATATTGTAGAGGAAATATCTTGATTCATCCCCTGTGAGGAACTACCAAAACAATTGACCCTTCAAACATTCCAATATAAAGGATTAGTCTTTTCTTTTTCTTTTTTTCCCCATGTCCCCACCCCTGTGCGGTGACATAAGGGTGAAAAATATCAACAAATTCTTACAAAGCCCAAAGAATATGAAAACAAATAACACAATTTCATTCCCAAGAGGATACCCTCCTATTTTATTTATTAGTATTTTATTTATTAATGCTTTTCCCAAAGGTCTAGGAGAAACTTGCAGTATTCAACAACCCCAAAGTTTATTTATTTATTTATATATTCTTACATGGACGTCTATGCACTTGTTACACAACAAACTCTTCGAGGAAGGGCTAAGCAAGGAGGACAATGGGTAGGAGAAATGGAGATTTGGGCTCTAGAGGGGTTAGGTGTTTATGAAACCCCTTCTCTCTCACTTCACACTTTGGAGCGTACTGTTCTTATTCTTATACAGAGAGACACTTAATTTATATAATAAAATTAGGTAGGTTCCTATCCACCCAAACTTTTCTAGTTCACCCCCAACATTTCCCACTTGTCCGACTGTTTGCAATAATAGCTTTTTTCACAGTAGAATTCACTGCAGCAATAAGAGATATAGTATGAACAAATAAAAAATAAGAGGAAATTTATTGTTTTCTACATTATGTTATTTTCTCAACATTCTGTTTTATATTGATTCTTTGCAATGGTCTGGGACGTACTTGTCATATTTAGGCTTGGGAAGCATTTTAGGAGGCCTCAATGACCATAGATAGAACCTATCCAATTTTTACGGTGGTAACTCCCACAACACAAATATATATTGCGTATTAAACCCAATTTGGGCTAATTATAGTATTTTGCAAGTTCAATGTTCATTATACATCTAATGAACATTGCATCAAAGATTTTCTTAAGATAGGGTAGAAATTACTTAAATTATGTCAATACAAAGAAGGATTTGAACGTAAAGTTGAAAGTGCCTATTCAATTATTTGATGGGTGAAACTAAAGCGAAGGTCAATGACATAACAATATCTAAGTAACCATCTTATACATCACTTTCATGTAACAATATACAAAGGCTGTAGAGTAAGCACCTTCAAATGATAACCATGGCGACCCTTACCATTTATTCTGTAAACCTCAACTAAGCCTTGATCCCAACTATTGGAGATTGATTAGATAGATCCCTTATTAAAAACTTCTCCTCATGTCACTTTCAGCCACCCTTTTGCCCTTTTTGCTACCACATCATATAATCACTACTCACACCATTGTGTTTGGAGGCCCAGTGCGAAATATATCCAACTTTTTTACTATGAACTTATTCCACACTCATCAATATACACACCCAACTTTTTGTTGGGGCATGCCTCTTAACCACTAAAAGAGAAGCGCACCTTGAGGCATGCAACCAATGAACTTGACACAATTTACTTAAAGCCCAAATGTGGGCGTCTAGGAGACAGCAAGTGACTCAACGTGCATGCCAGGTAAAAATCATTGCTATAGCTTGCATATAGTATATACAGCATAAGAAACTGCAATCTTCATGTGTAGTCCTGGACAGCTGTATGTTCTTAAACATATGATGGTCCTCTCATGGTCATTATATGTTGCATGAGTATGTATTAAGCACAACTATCTATAGCATGCTTATAAAATATACAGCATGAGATACCACAATGTCCATAGGTATAGTTCTGGACAGCTATATATATGGTAAGCATACCGTGTTCCTCTCATGGTCACCATATTTTGCATGAATATGTAAAAAGTACAGCTAAAAGTCATCAAAGCATAAGAAAGGGAAAATTACACCTTTAACCCCCCCAAAAAAAAAAAGTTTGGTACGATAACTTTTAAATTTTTGCAATTCAATCAATCCATCAGTCAAAGCCATTTGACTGACGGAACAGTAATCGCGTGACTCACACATGATCACTTTTGTACCTTTCTTCTCCAAAATGCCCCCCCCCACCCACCCACACGCAGCTCTTTCTTTGTAAGTCCATGAAAGTCCACGAAACTTCTGCTCAAGATATGGAAAATGAATTGAATGAATCTTACAGTTTGTGAATGCTAAATATGAAGGAAAAAACTTCTTCTTCCAACAATATTTAGAACCCACCTTAACTTCTTCTGTTTCCCTCACATCTCTCCTCTTTGGAATCTGGCTGTGACTCAGCACTTTTGTACCTTTCTTCCCCAAAATGCCCACACGCAGCTCTTTCTTTGTAAGTCCATGAAAGTCCACGAAGCTTCTGCTCAAGATATGGAAAATGAATTGGATTTACAGTTTGTGAATGCTAAATATGAAGGAAAAAACTTCTTCCAACAATATTTAGAACCCACCTTCACTTCTTCTGTTTCCCTCACATCTCTCCTCTTTGGAATTGGGCTGTGAATCAGGGCTTTTTGATCCAAAGCCTTGATACCCAGATAGAGAAAAAACCTTGGGAAACAATTTTGGTGTCATCTGGCAGATACCCAGATACAGAGAAGTTGTTTTCATTGGGATATTGATCTCTGGGCATAGATCAAAGGCGTCAACTTTTTGTATTGGCCTCACCATGGGAAAATGTTTGACAACTTTGTTGCTTTCTTGTGTATCGTTCGTCCAAACCTGCAAGAGCTATACTTTCTCCAGCAACAAGGTATACACCTCATGCTTAGACCTTCCTGTTTTGAGCTCTTTCCTTCACTGGAGCTATGACCAGTCAGCCAATAAAGTTGAGATTGCATATAGGCACACGAGAACCTCAAAACCTCAAGTTCAAATTGGATCACTTAGGCGATCAACCCTATAGGACAAGGAATGGTAGAAGCACAAGCCCGTGAACTATTCCATCAGTCAAAACAGCTTTGAATGACGGATTGATCGAATTGCAAAAATTTGAAAGTTTGGGGGGTACATTGCAAAACTTGAAACATTGGAAGTCGAATTGAAAATGTCCCAAACTTTGGGAGGGGTAGAGTGTAATTTTCCCACAAGAAAAAATAGATATTTTTCATATTCCTATAACTGTATAAGCTTTGAGAATCATTCAACCTGTGATTAGTATTAAGCAGACTCATTTTTTCACTAACATATGTAGACATAACGATTTAAGATGAAAACTGGAAAAAAAGCACCAGTTGGTGAGGAGATTGACCTGTTTAGTACTGAAGGAACTCTTAGCGTAAGTGGTGGCTGAAGTGCCCAAACTTGCTTGGAGTAGAGTTGCACTGTAATTTACTGGGGTAGCAAGATCAACCGGTGGGTCCTCTGGTGATGAGAAGTCAGAACTATCAAATGTTGATAGTGATACGCACTCATCAAAATAAGCCAGGGCTTCATCTTCTAGACGTTTTGACATCTTTCTTCTTTCAATGCTAGACTGTCATCATATATCAATGAAAAACACTTTTAGAAAGATCAAACAAAAGGCAAGCTTGTCTAGACGCTAGCTATACAAAAAATCCCCAGCATTCATGGTAAACAAATAGTTCAAGCCTCTCCCCAAGTTAGCTGTATGCAACGATGAAATGTGACCAATATGTGGAGGAGTATTTTTGAACAGGGGGTGAAAACCCAGTTTATTGTAATTTCTACAATATTTGTACCCACACATTCCTTGTTTACAATTACAGCAATAGACTCGAACCAAACCTTTTTTAAGTCACAAAATCATAACGAAAGACAATTGTTATAGTAAAAAAAACGATGCATTATGCAGGATTATAGTAGATCTTATTCTAAAGCCATATTAAACAAATCAAGTTAGTATACTTTTCATATACGAGGGATTTGACTTTTCTCTTAATAAATTATTATTCAAAAAAAAAATAGTTATTTAGTTCTGTGCATCCAGTATCCCCATAAATTTAAGCAATTCAATACATATGATGAACTACTTCTGGCTAATTATTCTCTCTAACTGAATGAATTTAACAAGATTTGAGGCAAATGAATCCAAGCACTGCTCACAGATTGAGTAAAAATGCACCACAATTTCAACAAAAGTACCAAAAAGTGCCTACTTTTCTTCCTGTACGAGACTTCTGCGCATTAGGGGTCTTAGGATCTGGGAGTATTTCCTTCAAGATTCTACTCAACTCATGTCCACGGTGCTCCTCAACAGCCAAGTCTGCTCTAAGTTTTCCAGCCCGTTCCAGGGACTGCAAGTTGAACACAAGGTCTATGAAATACATTTTAATTATAATGATTTGAAGAGAGAGATGATTCTCCAAAATGGGATTGAAGATTTAGGACCAAGAGACCAACTGTTCTTCAACATCCTTGGTAGAGAAGCATTAGGACAAGCTTAATAGTAATTTTAAACAGATTTTCAAAAAGAAAAGCTAAAAAATGTGTCATTAAAGTAAATAACAGAAGAGAGGTCATCACAAGTGCTTGCCAAATGCCCTAAGGAGGTTGATTTAGTTACCATATTAACTTTCAATTCTTCTGCATGAAGTGGACATTTTGAGGATGGAAACTGTGCACTTGTGCTCAACAACATAAGGCTTATGGTTGTACGAAACAATGGCCTATTTTCTTAAAGTATATGAGCATTTACTCGCCTCTACCCATGTGCATGAATGAACTCACTATATTTTAAATAAGTAGTGCATAAACAAAATTTATCATAGATAACTATGTCAATACGAATAGAGACAGACTAACTACAGGACCTACTGATGGTTCACCATCATATGGACAATCACGATTCACTATATGGCCTGAGTAACTAGGGCATTTGCCCAATATACTATAATCATAGATTGGTTCTATATCGTGCAAGATGGAAGCAATATATACAATGAATCATTGCAGTCATTAAATTGAAAAGAGCACGAATTTAAATGTAGAAGTTGGGCATGTTCCCAACTACCAAACATGACAAGACAACTCTGGTTCAACCATATCCCATCTACACATATAGCAGGGGAAAATCACCTGCTCAAGCTTTTTGGCATATTCTCTTCTGATGTCCAAAACTAAATCAACTGCACCTGGGTTTACCAAGTCAGGAGGCATATCAGCTATATTGGTAGTTGCAATAGCAGCAACATTACTCCTTCGTATAGCCTGAACTTAAAAGAACCAAAGAATAAATTATACACTAAATAATGCTTGCACAATACAGTAAAATGAGCAGAAGATAATAAATGTAACTAGCTAATACTAGTCATTGTGGCATTATCATAAGTAACAAAAAATAAGAGTAAGAGTGAAAGCTAGGTTGCCAATTTACAAGATTCTGCAAGACATAGAGCACAAATATGAGTAAGCATATGCATACACAATCAAGAAGATATCTTAAGTTCAAAGTTAATGGGAGAAGTGGTTGTTGCTTAACTGTTGGAATGATTTTTTTTTGATAAGTCAGTAGAATATTTCAAAAGCGCAAAGGGGCGCAACTCTTAGTACACAAGAAGTATACAATGCGGGGCTAGGGGGAGAAGAAAGAGAGAAAATCAGCAAAACTAAACACCATCTGCGGGGCAAGCCAGCCCGCTGTCTAGGTGAAAAGGGTAAAAAGAAAAAAATTGAGAAGTGCTCACTAGACCTCAAAGAGTCCTCAAAACATCTATCATTGTGCTCCCTCCAATACACCACATAATACAAAGAGGAACCATTTTCCAAATAACAGCGCTCCTTGTGTGACCATCCGACCACCAGCTAGCAAAAACCTCCTTGACCGAGCTAGGCATAACCCAGCATAAACCAAACCGGGCAAAAAAGGCATTCCACAAAGCACTCACTGCCCCACAATGGAGAAGAAGATGATCAACCGACTCCCCATCCGACTTGCATAACCAACATCTGTTTACCACAACCACACCCATCCTCCTAAGATTGTCCAAAGTAAGGATTTTACCACAAGCAGCCGTTCAAGTAAAAAACACCACTCTAGGAGGAGCCTTCGTCCTTCAAATGCTCTTCCAAGGAAAGGAATTAGACCCAAAGGACGAGAGAACCCAATAGAAAGACTTAACCTCAAATGACCCCTTGCGAGAAGGCACCCACCACAATTTGTCTTCCCCACCGTACAAATTGTCGGAATGATACTTTCATCTTATTCTTTTTAACATGTAGTTGGAGTTAACACATTCACATTTTACAACTGAGGGAGTGCCGCAATTCTCTCGATAAAGCCAAACCCAAGGATGAATTCTCAATATACCAACCCACAAATTGGTGGTAATCCATTACCGCACAAATATATCAGGTTAGAAATCACAATTCTTCATTAAAGAACTAAAGATATGCCAAGAATTCAAACAGTGTTCGTGTTATTGAAGCCACTTAAAGGGAGGCCCCAAATATGCATTAAGCATCTCATTCTCAATCTAAGTCCCTAACAGTTAACATAATGGAATAGCGTAAATGCTAGAACATTTTATCATAGTTCCCAATTAATAAAAACTGGGTTGTGTCCCCAAGGGATAGTTCAATCGGCTGTGAACCACATTAAATGAAGCGGAGGTCACTAGTTCAAACCTCTCCTCCCCCTTCCCTTGTGTGGACATGTCAAAAAAATAAAAATTCGGTTGCCCCCACAAAGGTCTCTTCTATACCTTTTTTTGAGTCTTTTTCCTTTTTCACACACCGGTGTACACTACCATCTATGAGGTGAATGAATTCCTCCCAGAAATCACGTCTTAAAAAATCAACCAGCATTAGTAACAATGTCTAATGTGAAAGCCTTTTCGTAATTAGAAAAAATGGCGTCCTAACCTAATCACGATTTGTTTTAATGAAGAAAACAAAAGCTTTAATTAACCTAATCCCAAATATATATGGTATTAATATGATTTTGTAACTAGTTTGTTTTGTTGATTGTGCTGATTAAATAGAATCAAATGCAATCAAGTGTTGTTCAGGAGAAGTCAGCAAATATGAAAAAGAAAAGGCAGAACTCCATTCTATATTGCCCAACTATCGTTAAATTAACAGGCCCAATAACTTTTTCAATAACAGCATTATGCAATCAACTAATCGCTATAACATACCCAATGCCATAAGAACTTACAATTTCAAGGTCATTTTGGATTTCAGAGACAGCACGCCTCACTTCAGAACGAACTGTTTCATATATTCCACTAGCAGTAGCATCACCTTCCACATTATCCCCTTGGACCGACTGCAAAATGAATTATGAAACAACTTTATACCACAAGGACATTATCCATCATCATTTACCAATACTTATTTCCCATCATAGCATTCATGTTTTCGCTAACTAGTCCACAATTTCGTCCGCACCTCACCTTCGTTTGTTCACAAACTGCTTTAATAGTTTTCTCTTCAACTCCCACAGAACTCGTCGTCGACACTTCATCTTCCCAACTTTGAGCTTTCGAAGAAGACTGAAAGAGAACCATACAAAAGGGCAAAACCAATCGATTAAATCTGTTCCCTTTCCACTAACATCATACAACATCTCAAAAAGAAAATGGGTCTACCCAGTTTGTACCAAATTCGCGGAGAAACTATCCAAAGTCTCAAGACCCGAACGCTGACCAGACCATATACCAGAACTACTTCTTCCCAAGCCACCCTTTTTCCCATTGCTAGACACTACATTCCAATTACTCCCATTCCGCAAATCCTTTGATGAACCACATTCTTGCTCAGCCTCACTCTGCACAGACAACAAATTGCAAACAATTATCATTTCTCCCGCATAAAACTAATCAAAACGCAACCCCAAATCACTTCCAAACCAACAATCAATCCAAAAAACTCAGAATTCCATCGCAAAAAGAAGTCCAAACCTCAGAAGTCACACACCGCCGCCTCGACGCGGACCTATTGCGGCGACCCGCATCGACCCACGAACCTTTCGTCACCGGGCGCCCCCTGCTGTCATCCGCAGCGCCATTGCTCGCCGTTCTTGCCTTCGTATTCGTTGCGTCGGGTTTGGGAGGCGAGCCAGAGCCGCTGCTCCAGAAGAGAGGGTTGTCTCGCTTATTCAAGAACTCGGAGATCTCAGTGTTGGTGGTGGCGGCGGCGGTGGTGGTTCTCCTAGAGAAAGCGCTCACACTCCGTGATCTTCGAACTGGGGCGGCTTTCTTTTGTGGGTTCTCTTTCTCTGTGCTTTCTTTTCCTGCAGAGTGCGTGGCGGAGGTGGCGGAGAGATTTTCTCTTCTGGAGGAGGATTTGAAAGCTGCCACTGCCATTGCCTGTGCGTGATTATGTAAAGATAAGATGCATCGAAAGAGATTTTAGTTTGTTTGAGAAAATGGTGGAATCGAAGATGAACGATGCGATTGCAATTGTTTGAATTCAAGCAAAGTAAGACAAAAGCGAAAGCTATCGTTTCTTCCGCCTTTTCCGTCTTGGCGTCGTTGTTGTAGTTGACGTCCTTATGACCCTCACTGTCGGAACAGATGCTCAAGATTCTTAGATGGGAAAATTAGTAAATTTGAACTCCAAAATTTTAAAATCGACAATTTATATTTTTAAGTTTCAAAAAGTTTTAATTTAAACTCCAATAATATTTTTGTCTAAATTGAAAAATTAAAATAATATAAAATAAAATAAATTGAGAGTAATTATGTAATTTCATAAATTTTCGTCAATTTGACAAAAATTAGTAACGAAATGATTAAATTGAAAATTTTTGAAACATTAGAATACATTACCAAATTTTAAAATTCAAGATTTAAATTAAAAACCTTAAAACTTCAAGGGTAAAATAGATTTTCCCCTTCTTAGATATATTGGCACCGCTAAATATATTTCCTTAAATTTCATTATTATTCAAGTGTCATATGGTTTATGGGAAACTTTAGAAAGCCCTCCCGAACTTACATTATTTTGAAATACCTCCATAAACTTCAAAACTCTCAATTTAGCTCCTAAACTTTCGATTACTCTCAATTTAGACCCCTTCATCAAATTTTAAACATTAAATGACGTTTATGCCCCGACTTTTGTATAAAATTTCAACTTTCAAAACGTTTTTTATTTTTTAAAAAAATAAAGATCATTGATATTTTGGTCTCTTTTAAATTTTTAATGGCTAAAATTGACAGAATAATCTAAATTGAGAGCAATTGAAAGTTTAGTGGCTAAATTGAGAGTTTTTTAAGTTTAAGGGGAATATTTAAAAATGGTGGAAGTTTGGGGGGCTTTTGAAGTTTCCCCTATAGTTTAACTACTTTTTTTTTGGGAAACATCACTTTGGCCCCTTGAACTCGACGCAATTTTACAAACCCCCCTCAAACTTTAAAATCTCTCACTTTGAACCTGTGAACTTTCAATTGCTCTCAATGTGGAC
The DNA here is from genome assembly GCA_013348765.1 of Carpinus viminea. Taxonomy (NCBI): domain Eukaryota; kingdom Viridiplantae; phylum Streptophyta; class Magnoliopsida; order Fagales; family Betulaceae; genus Carpinus; species Carpinus viminea. Next base: position 32,171,886 of record CP054668.1, on the reverse strand, counting down.
CCCTCTATCAGATTTTAAAAGTTACATGACATTTATACCCCTAACTTTCGTATAAAATTTCAATTTTCAAAATATTTTTTATTTTAAAAAAAAATGAAAATCAAAGATATTTTCGTATTTTTGTATTTTTTAATTAAAATTAATGAAAGGGTTCTAATTGAGAATAATTCAAAGTTTAGGGGTCCAAAGTAAAAGATTTTAAAATTTAGGGGTTTATAAAATCGCATAAAAGTTTAGAGGGTCAAAGTGAAGTGTCTCCTTATTTTTTAATTTATTTTAAAAATAAAAACTACTTTATTTTTAGAGCATTTGTAAAATAAATTTATGAGTCAACTCTAAAACAAATCACACTGTAATATATATATCAAAAAGATGCAATAAATATTTCCGTTGGTTTTTATTTGAAATTTTGCCACGTCAAAAATTTTTCTATATCACTTTAAAATATTAATTTAATTAAAAATATATATTGAAAAAAAAAAGTTAAATACCTCATTAGTCTCTAGGATTTATTTTGTCTTTCCTAAGGTTTAGAAAGTGATCAAAATTGTGATTTTGAAAAGTGACCAATTAATCTTTTTTGATAGTTAGTTGACTTAACAGCAATTTGATATAATGGACCAATTAAAAGTTAACACATGGCCACTTAATTAAATTTTTATTTTTATTTTTAAAAAATTTTCAAAAAAAAACCTCCAAAGCTATAAGATCGGCAACCACGGACCCATATGAGGGGTTGTCTCTGGTCAGCAGGGGCAAAGCTAGGATATTCATTGAGTGGGGGCAAAAAAATTTCACTATAATGGGACAAAATGAAAACATCCATGAGGCTGTAGAAGACGGGCCTTGTAACATGAGTCCAAGAAGGCATGATTGTTAATAGGTTGGAAATATAATATTTGTCTCAGCTCACCAATTTTAACACGAGCTCGTTTAGAATTTAACTGAAGCTCTATAGAATTGTTGTTTTTTTTTTCATAATCTCAAATAACTATAATTATATACTTTATACAATTAAAATATGAAACAAAAACTATATCAATAATAAATAATTAAATACAAAAACAATTATCACGAATAGCAATATAAATATCAAAACAATTAATTTAAAAAAAAAACAATTTGAATATAAATATAAAAATTTAATTTCATACCTTAATTTTTCGTTGAAGTTGTAAAGTAAAAAGAAAAATCAACAATTTAAATCTAAATATACAAATTTAATTACATATATACCTCAAATGTTCGTTGAAGTTGGAAAGTGAAAGGAGAAATTGACAATTCTTTAAGAAGAAAAATGCCTCAAAGTTTTGTAATTTTTGTAAGATGTAAGGACATTTGACAATTGACCTTTAACCTCTTTGAATTTAATTGACACATTACTCTATGAAATAAAATATGTGGCTTAGAAAGTAAAAAATTACAATTGATTTTTTGATCTCCTTTTGTGCTTTGCAAGTTGCATGTTGTATTTTATTTTTATTATTTTTTGTCTCTTGCACCCATGTTAGTATATACCATGCCTTCTTCCATACTTTAAGAAAATTATTGGGAAGAGTTGAACATGTTAGAAATAACAATTGATTTTTTGGTCTTCTTATTGTGTTTTGCAAGTTGCACGCTGTATTTTATTTTCTTTTGCACGCATGTACCATGTCTTCTTCCATACTTTAAGAAAATTATTGGGAAGAGTTGAACATGTGAACAAGACTTTATAATTTTATAAAAGATTTTTTGGTCTCTTTTTTATGCTTTGCAAGTTGCACGTTGTACATTTTTTAATTTATTTTATTTTTCTTTTGCACGCGTGTACCTTATCTTCTTCCATAATTTAAGAAAAATATTGGAAATTACATCATCTTCAACCTTTTGTTATTCTGCAACTGCCAATTTGCAAGCTTCAACTAATAATGATTAAAGTTGACTCAACTGCAACAACTTCAACCTTTAGTTGAGGGGAGCATTTGCCCTCAAGAGTTGCTTAGGAGAGGCATAAATCCATAATCATGTCATTGTTTTATTTATTTATTTATTTACCAAGGGTAAGGAGAATTTTGAGGAGTTGATGGGGCAAGTGCCCCCCTTAACCCCCCCTCCCTCCGCCCTTGCTGGTCAGCTCATCCACGAGGCGTTTGATGGAGTCGAGATTGCCAGATCAAAGGGTAGAGAAGGAGTGGTGGGTGATGAAGCGCAGAGAGTGAGAGTCCATGATACTCCTCATCCCCAAGCTTCAACTTTTCATGGATGGGATGAAATAGAAGAAGAGAAAAATATGGACAGTATCAGTATTAACAGTAATCATTCAATGGAAAAAGACTCAAAAGTTTCTTCTTCTTTTTTTTTTTTTTTTTCTCTAGAAAGTTCTTCTCGCATCTTTGAAAGGAGAGAAAACCCAGGTGTGTCATTTCTACGTTGGAGAGAAGACCCCAAATATTTCTCTTTTTTCTTTTCTTTTTGAAATTTTTTAAATAAAAAATTAATTAAGTCATCACGATCAACTTCTAATTATTAACGCCAAATCCGTAAGTTAACTAATTAATCAATCGATTTGAAATGACTAATTTCATCACTTTTTAAAACTACAAGGACTAATTTAATCACTTTCCAAACCCTAAGAAAGAAAAAATAAAATTTTAAAATCTTAAGGACTAATGAAATATTTAACCCTTAAAAAAATTGAAAAGTTAGCCAAACGTTGAGGCGGCCACACCTTTAGAACTTCAATCTAAGGAGGAGGAGTAAAAAGGAAAAAAGAAACAATCCTAGCGGAGTGCCCCTATTGGGTGTGTCAATTACAAAAGGGGAATTGATAGGTATGAGTCTTTTAGTTTTATTTAAGTAATGGAAAAGCTCGAGCTAGCACAAAGTTTTTTCCTTGGCAAGTTAAGCCGAGCTCAACTTTTGATACTTGTCCTGAGCTGGAGCCGAGTTTGAGCTTCTGATGTGTAAACGAGCGAAGTTTGCACGAGTACTACTCCCTCGATATCTGCTCGTTTTATAAGCCAAAATATTCATGAAATTTTTTATTGGGTCAAGTAATTGAATTGTAAGAGGATGAGACTACACCACAACAAAATTAACCAGCGGATTTCTAAGAAATTGAATTTTTTTTTTCTTTTTTCCATTGCTTTTTCATTTATTGCGCGCTGCCACTCAAAAGTTATATCCAACATCTTTGGTGAGATCTAATATACTTTTGTTTACTGCTTCCTTAATTAATAATTAAGCTTTTTGACAGTTGACACATTTGTTGTTTTTGATTATCCTAGCTAGATTAATTTTTATACAGATTGGAGCTTGAGAATAAGAGCGGTTTTCATTTGGTGTATATTATTATATCCTTATTTATCATTAAGGATTAATTAATTTACAAAAGTTCGTTTTGCAAAGCTGCTTTGAACGGTTTAACTGAAAAATCTGTCAGCTCATGGGTGGAGCAGCTGCAACTGTGTCGTACAATTTAAGGCAAAGGCATCCTACACTTGAGCTACCACTTATTGACTACGACCTGGCACTTCTGTTTCAACCAATGTTGGTGCTGGGGTTCGTCATGTAGGTGTCGAGTGCCACGGCCACATTTGCCATGACATTTTCTTCATTTCATTCATTTCTGTTGTTGAATATTACCTTCTAAAACACTTCCCAGTTCCTTATATAGTTATATATGGTAAGCGATATTAAAGATATAAAATATATATATGTTTTCATGTATATATATAGTTGAACATTTATTTACATTTTGTATTAATTTGTACGTTGCAGTGTTCTACTTTTTAGGTGTGGCAACCATTGTTGCTCTTGTAGGACAACAATAACATGTGGTAACAAAGGTGATCGCCATATTAGGGAGAGCATCATTGATTATCTTCATCTTGGCAGGGACAATTCAGCGGCCCACAAACTAGCTAAAAATGCAGTTAGGAATTCAATGGATCAAGTTTGGCTTGAGGAGCCACCTTGTTGCATTTTTGATATTATTATTTTAGAGCAGTTACCTCTTATCTTTGTAGGGCTTTGTCCCAAACATCATTGTTTTTTGAATGAAGATTCATCTTTTTCTCCAAAAAAAAAAAAATCAATATCCTCTTGATTAATTGTAAACAAGACATTTAACCAAGGGTACATTAAATTTAGTCTAAATTAGTACATTATCATTAATGACGTTAAGAATTTAATGTGTTTTTTAAATATTTATAGACACTTGACACTATTTTAAATGGAAATGGATCCTCAAGGGTATCCAATTCACGGTCCAGATTTTCTAAAACAAATCTAAGGTGCAAAATATGCCACATCATCAAACTGCAAGTTAACAACATCTACAAGAAAACGTAAACTTTAACGGCAAATCCCTCTTCCATCCAAACCCATATCCCTCACTACTTCCTCTACCGGTGGCTCTTTCTCCGATTGGGTTTTTCCACCGCAACCTCCTCCGTCGGTGCTCACTTTTGGTGTGCCATTGGCCACAAGAAGTTCGAGTATTGGTTTATTTTTATTTATTTTTTATTTTTTTCTCAAAGTGAGTGTTTCTCGTATGTGTTTTGGAAGAATGGTAGTAACTGCAAGAACCCAGGAATGATTAGAGGAATGGGGATATGTTGGAGTCAGACCAATAAAATACTTAAACATCTTGTGCCCGCATGAACCCGGGATGGTTCATAATTGTATAAAGTTTCATTCTTTTTTTTTTTTTTATTTTTATTTTCTCAAAGGAATGTTGATATTTGAAACGCCACGAAACACTGCATGTTTTGGTGGCTTCTGAAGTCCCTATAGAGTTGAGGATGCCTCTAAGCCAAGGAATTAAGAAAAGGATTTTTGAAGTCAATTTGAAACTAAGGACTTCGACATGGTTGCAAAAAGCTGATCTTTTGTTTGTGGATGAGGAACACCAAAATTCAACTGACAATAAGGTGGTGGTGGTGGAGAAACCTACCGCCGGTACGGGAATCATTTTCAATCCAAGCTCTTTGGGAAGCATCATCGTGTCTAGAAGACTCGATCTCTCTCTTTTTCTCTCAAGCAATAAGACTCAAACAAAGAGTCTTCTTCCTTGTTCCTTGTTCATGGCTGAGGAATGCCAAAAGCCAACGATGGAGGAGATGGTGGTGCAAAAATACATCACAGAGAAGGATCTACCCAAGCCGTAGAAGCCAGGTACAGTGGTTGAAAAAGAGGGGGATTTGGGTTTAGATGGAAGAGAAGATTTGATGTTAAAGTTAACGTTTTCTTTATATGACAGAGTTAGAGTTTATCTTGTTTTTCTAAACACGTGGCAACGTTTCAACCTTCAATTTTTTAAAAACAATTTGAGCTGTAAATTGGATACTCTTCAATTCAATTGAATTGAAGAGGATCCGGATCCATTTTAAATTGGTCAAAGAATATTCCTTAAAACTGGTTTATAGAAAATTTATGTCCATTTGAGATTATGTTGGCTTTTTTATTTTAATTTAATTATTTTATTTTTTTAATTAGAGCACAACTAGGGTCACTAATTCATCAAGGCTTGGCTTCAGCTCCTCACTACTTCTCCGATCGACAAACAACTTGCGCCAATTTCAACTTCACCTCTAATGCTTGAAGCCTATTTTCATTTCATTGGGAGCAATAATTTGGAGCAGTGTGTCGGCAATGACCGATGAGCATTTATTTGGCTGCAAAGGAATTAATGAATAAAAATATTAAATTATATGAGACATGGGCATATATATATATATATATGCTTCCCGCCAGTATATTATATATGTGCTCCAAACAAAAGACTTAATTTTTTTTTTAACAAATATAAATACATTCTGAAGAATAACATATCAACCAAGGGCAGTTTGCTCCATAAATATAATATGAAATTTTTTCACGCCAAACACTATCTATCTATCATATACTTAATGGCTTCTCTCGTCAAACCGTGAACTGCTAAATTTGCATCACTTTTAACATGTTCAATTCTGCATGATCTCAAAAAATGCATATGTTATTGAATACCAGCTACTATATGCTTGAACTTATTCCAATTTTTGTACTTCGCATTAATTGCATTACAATGCAGGGCATTTCTCTCCATAATAATATCATAGAAGTCCATCCCCATACAAAATTCCACCGTCTATAATGAAGTCACTCCAGGCCCAACAAGGGTGGTCCGGCCATTTCCTATGACAAAGATGGGGAATTATGATCCTTTCCATTTCATTTGAACTTAATAATATTCAGTTTGTTATAGGGGAATGGTATTTTTGTCCCCTTAAAAAGTAAAAAGACAAAAATGCCTATCCACTATAACTAACTAGATAATATCCGATCAAAATGAAATGGAGAGGATCCTGTTCCAAGATGGGGTGGAACGCCACCACTTTTTTTTTTTTTTTTTTTTAATGTTAAATAATAGTTTGTTATTATTTTTTTATTAGTGGGATACATGTTCCATTTGTAGCTTTGGTATAGAAGATGATCTAATTCCTGTCAAAATAGACCGAGGAATCCTATTACAAAAAGTCGTCATAAAACTAAAAAACGAGGAGAATCCTACGAAGAACCTTTCCCATCCATCCGAGGTTCAAAAAGATTGGAAAAGAAATTTACGTTGAAGTACGCGGCTAGGAGATTTCAGTACTTCTCTTTGATTTTCTTTTTCAAGAACCAAAAATTTAAAGGGTTTTTAAGGATGGCTGCCACTACGCGCAGAGGAAAGAGGGTGTTCAATTCTTGTTCTATACTCTATAGTGTTTGGAGAAAAGTAAATCATTTTGGGAGGCAATAGGTGGCCTGCATAGAAAATAGGTTCTTATATATAGGTTTTCTCTAGGGTTATTCCTTAATTAGGTCTTTTCATTTTAAGATTAAAAAAAAAAAAATTATCTACCTATAAGCTATTGACACATCATATAGCCCTCTCATGTTTATCGTGCTGCGTGTTGCTTTATTTACTTAAATTATTGTCTTCAAGAGATAGCTCAATCATTAGATCTCATCTCATAAAGCGTATGTCACTAGTTTAAATTCTCCTCCTTCTCTTGTACGGTCATGTAAAAAAAAAAACTGAAATCATTATTCTTCCTGTCCTGAGTAGACTGTTGTTGAGGGCTAAATTTTTTTTGTTGCTAGCCCATGACAAGTCCATTGGAGGAGGCCAGTTCAGATTTCCCCGCCTTGCCAATGTTCTATCACGGAGGATTGATCACCCAGCCTATACGGAGAGTCGATCGATCATCCAACCAGTACTCTACCTTCATGGAGGGTCGATTGCTCAATGAATATATGTGGAGGGCCAATCTATAACATTTGTGTGCACTCTAAACCGTGACCCATATTCTTTTATGCATATATTGTACTACATATCTATGGATGCTTAATTGTACCTAATGACTATCATTTCACTCATCTTTATTTGATTGGTTTATATAAGTTCAGACTTTAGGGATCGTGCGTGTTTTCAAAAAGTTCGATTTTTTAAATCAAATCACAAAAAAATTGGTGATTTGGGATTGCGCATGTTTTTAAAAAATTGTGATTTGAAAACATAGAAAATGTGCATTAGAGAGCTCTTACTATCAAGTCTTGGTGTAAACTAGTCATTTTACAGCATCTAATCACCATGTGAGACATTATTAATTAAAAAAAATGCAAAAAATGAAAGTAAGAACAATTACACAAAATGAGAGAAAAAAAAAACCCGTAGCTAGCCAGACCCACGCGAGACCTACGTCGTGGGTCTAGCCGATGTGAACGCCTCAAACCCTGCAGGCCGTGACTTGCATCAAAACCCATTTCTAATGTTCTAAAACCAATTTCTTATGTCTTAAAACTCGTTTCTAATGCTCAAAAACCCGTTTTTAATGCCTCAAAACCCATTTCTAATGCCTTAAAACTCGTTTTTTGATTTAACACTAAAACCTATAGGTGTAAGGTTAACCCTTTAGGAATTTTATCACCTTAAAATCTAATGTATTTTGGTTCAAGTTATTTTTATGCCCTTTTTTATGATTTTACTTATATGTCACTTATTGATTGGATGTTGTAAAAATAGGGCTTTAAGGCTCATCCTAATATAAGTTAAATTCTATGCGTTAATGTAGGTTTTTTAATTTTTTTAATTTTTTAATTTTTTAATGCATATTTTTAAAAATTAAATTGCGATTTTAAAAGTCAAATAATAATTTTACTAAACTCTTAACTATATTTTTAAAAATTACATTTTCAAATTACGTATTTATTAAATTAATATTTTTAAATCACATATCCAAACAAACATTAATTAGATTATATTTGTGCATAAAAGTCTTCTTGCATATTTGGTTTCTATAAGTAAATAGCCAAGAGAGGAGAGAGAGTTGTGGATTGGATTGAATATGGGCAATTGTGAAATGGACTCTACACCGCGTGATCAAGTCAATCTGCCATTAATGCCACCAAACCGTGACATCTACCAGTCTTGAGGAGATGTACTACCCATCATCTTAAAATTACCTTTGGATAACTGGAGTTCATGTGTGAGACTCGTATTATCCCATAGATCCAATAGTAATTTTTTAAAAAACAATGATAGGATAAAAAAAAAATAGAAGATAAAATTTAGAGTTTTCCTTTTGGTACTTGAGGTGGGAGATGTTTTTTTTCTTAAAATTTAAATATTATTTAATTTAATATTATATTTTTATTTAAAAACAATTATTCTTACTTTTTAAAATGCAAATTTACTTATTAAAGTTTTATATATATTTGAATTTTTTCTAACATCTTTTTATTTTTTTTAATCACTGATTAGATATGAAATGATTTTAAGGACTTGAACAATTAATTGTTAGAAAATAATAAAATTGGAGAAGAAAATAAGAATTCAAATTTGAATATAGAGAAATAGAGAGAAAAAATAGAAACTTATAAATATGAGTTCATAATTGAATAAAATATTTAAATACTTTCTATCTCCTTAACATTTACTTTTTTTTCCTAATATTTTTAATTTTAAAATTTTTATTTTGTATTTTAATTAATATATGGACACATGTCGATTTTTTAATGGACATTGCTTTCTGTCAAATTTTGGGCGGAACTTATATGGAGGTACCATCTCCGTTTTTATATAAACCCAAGTTACTTCCTGTGATAAAAACTAAACTCTAGGGAGCAAAAAATATAGTTGTTAGACAACAAGGGAAAAAGGTATTTAACCCTTTCTTTTTATGAAAAACATTTTCATTATTATTTTTTTAATTAGGGGTCTTATTAAATGGTGATTTTGGATTGCGCATGTTTTTTAAAAATTATGATTTGAAAACATAGAAAATATGCATTAGAGAGCCCATACTATCAAGTCCTGATGTAAATTAGTCTTTTTACAGCATCCAATCACCATGTGACAGATTATTAATTTAAAAAAAATGCAAAAAATGAAAGTAAAAACAATTACACAAAATGAGAGAAAAAATAAACCCGTTGCCGGCCAGACCCACGCGTGAGACCTACGTCATGGGTCTAGCCAGCGGTGAATGCCTCAAACCCCGCAAGCTGTGACTTGCATCAAAACCCGTTTTTAATGTTCCCAAACCTATTTCTAATGCCACAAAACCTGTTTCTAATGCCTAAAAACCCATTTCTAATGCCTCAAAACTCGTTTTTTGATTCGATTCTAAAACTTATAGGTATGAGGTTAACTCTTTAGGGATTTTATCACCCTAAAATCTAGTGTATTTTGGATCAAGTTGTTTTTGTGCACTTTTTTATGTTTTTGCTTATGTATTAGTTATTGATTAGGTGCCGTAAAAATAGGGTTTTAAGGCTTATCCTAATATAAGTTAAATTCTATGCATTAACGTAGGTTTTTTTTTTTAATGCATAACTTTAAAAATCAAATTGCGATTTTAAAAGTCAAACAACAATTTTGCTAAACTCTTAATTATATTTTTAAAAATTACATTTTCAACTTAGATTTTTATTAAATTAATATTTTTAAATCACATATCCAAACAAAACATTAATTAGATGATATTTGTGCATAAAAGTCTTCTTGAATATTTGGTCGCTAGGTTTGGATTGGATTGAATACGGACAATTGTGAAATGGACTCCACACGGACCACACCGCGTGATCAAGTCAATCTGCCAATAATGCCACCAAACTGTGACATGATCTTTTAATTATTTTTCCATTTTTCTATTTTTTAAAATTACCTTGCGTGGGATTCATATAATCCCTTAGATCCAATAATAATTTTAAAAATGAGAGGATAAGAAAAAAATTAGAAGATAAAATGTAGCATTTTCCTTTAAGATTAGTAATGGTTTCCACAAGAAGAGTTTGGATAAGTGCGCATTGTTAAGTACAATTTAGCATTTACATTGGTTAGTCAAAATAGCTAAAAGTCTTCCATTCCACTAACCACTTTTGTTAAGAAATTGAAATTGTTAAGAAGAGTAGTTTAACAGTGTATTAAATAAGTAAAAGATACATATCTTCAAATAAATAAATAAAAGATACACATAATTCTCTCCCATCTAATTAATGAGGTTCAATTTGAGAGAGAGAGAGAGAGAGTTTTTGTTACTAGACTAATTAAAAATGAGAAATATTATAAGTACCAAATTTTAAATTAAAAGATGAGTATCAAAATGATGTGAAGTGCCCTTAACATTTCTCTTTATTAATTGTCTTAATTATTTATAATAAATAAGCTTAAATAATACCTATTTTTTGATAAAATATTTAATGCTTGAAGCATTTCTCATTACAAATATACTCTAGATGGGAGCATGAGTGCTTATGTGCTGTTTGCATAATTGCATTATAATATTGACAGATCAAGAAGTAATTTGTTTGCATTATATTGCATTATAAGTTTATAACCTATTTTTAAGAGGTAATTTAACTGGCTTTAGATAACGTTTTATGAAACAAATATCACTAATTTGAATCTACGTTTCTTTCTCTTACGTGGGCATGTAAAAAAGAAAGAGGGAGTTCATAACCCAACCACTTTCATGGAAAAATCCCAACCGCTTTCCATGAAAAAATCCTCAAACCTGTAAAAGTGGGAAGAAAAAGCCAAGAGTCTCTTTCGCAATAATTGATGGAAATAAAGGTGTAATTTCCTTTTCTTTTCCTTCACATCCATCGCTCCACTAGATTGTATCCACATGGATATGCAACTGTTTCAGACAAAGAAAATGGCATGCACATGGCCATGGGGGAGAGAAGTCAACAATGGCCCCCGCAAACAGCTCATCTCTGCCAAAGGAAATATTACAAGCTTCGAGTGAATAGGAGAAACCAATTACTTCTGCTTTGCTTACCAAAAAAATAAAACACCTGTTGTTTGAGTGCATCGTTTCCTGGCGCCATGGCAGTGGGAGAGCTCTTTCTTTCTGCGTTCCTCCAAGTCCTGTTCGACCGTCTGGGATCTCGTGAGCTTCTGAACTTTGTACGCCGAGATGGGCTCCGAAAGAAGCTGGAGGGGTGGAGCGAGACTTTGAAAGGGATTGAGGCAGTCCTTGCTGATGCGGATGAGAAGCAGCATGCTGAGCGTGGAGTGAAGAATTGGCTCGATGATCTCCGAGACTTGGCTTACGATTTGGAAGACATTTTGGACGAGTTTTTCACAGAAACTATGCGCTGCAAAGCTTCTTGTACTGGCTTCACTCCGAGGGCTGTTAAGGTCAACATGAGGCTGGAATCAAATATAAAGGAGATCACTGGCCGATTCAACCGCATGGTGAAGCAAAAGAATGATCTGAAATTGAGTAGCGAAAATGTTGACAGGAGGTCATACAGTACGAGAGAGACACTGGCACCAACTTCTGTAGTGACCGAGGCTCATGTTTATGGCAGAGACAGCGATAAAGAGGCTCTGCTTGAATTTTTGGTGGGTGATAAACGAAGTGACGCTCAACTCTCTGTTATTCCTATTGTTGCTATGGGGGGAATGGGTAAGACAACTCTTGCCCAACTTGTGTACAATGATAAAAAAGTGCAAAGCTTTTTTGATCTCAAAGCATGGGCTTGTGTATCCCAAGACTTTGATGCTGTAAGGGTAACAAAAGCAATTCTTAAATCTGTGTCTGCAAGCGGTGGTGATGATAATGATCTGAATTTGTTGCAAGTCCAATTGAAGCAGAAATTGGAAGGGAAGAAGTTTCTGGTCGTTTTGGATGATCTCTGGAATGAGAGCTATCACGATTGGACTATTTTACGTGCTCCTTTTGAAGCTGGGGCTCCGGGAAGTACGATTATTATCACAACTCGTAATCAGGGAGTTTCGTCCAAGACAAGTACTATTTCAGCTTACTCTTTGAAAGAGTTGTCAAATGATTTTTGTTTGTCTATATTGGCTCATCATGCATTGGGGACAAGGGATTTTAGTTCACATCTAAATCTCAAAGATATTGGCGAAGCAATAGTTAGAAGGTGTAAAGGCTCTCCCTTGGCAGCTAAAGTACTCGGAGGCGTCTTACGCAATAAAGTAGATCATGATGAGTGGGAGAAAGTATTGAAGAGCAAGATATGGGGTTTACCAGAAGTGGAAAGTGACATTGCTCCGGCTCTTATGTTGAGCTATTATCATCTCCCTTCAAATTTGAAGAGGTGCTTTGCTTACTGTTCAATATTTCCCAAGGACTATGAATTTAAGGAGGAAGAGTTGGTTCTATTATGGATGGCAGAAGGTCTAATTCAACCACTAGAAGAGGGAAAACAAATGGAAGATTTGGGTATCGATTATTTTCGCAATTTGTTGTCGAGGTCATTTTTTCAACAATCATTTAAGGATGATTCACGATTTCTAATGCATGACCTCATCAACGATTTGGCTCAATGGGTTGCAGGAGATATATGCTTTAAAATGGAGAATAGATTTGGGGTAATATTGGAAGGCAACCTTCTAAAAGGCTCGACATTTCTTACTTGGGTGATTACTATGATGGCATACAAAAGTTTGAGGTTTTTACGATCTCACTATTTACGGACCTTCCTACCTTTTTGGCTTTCAAATCAAGGCTCGTGTTACTTGACTAGTGATGTTCCGCTTGAACTGTTGCCAAAATTACGACGCTTAAGGGTGCTCTCTTTGAGTGGATACAACATGTTTGAGCTACCAGAATCAATTGGTGATCTGAAGCATCTACGATTCCTTGACTTTTCTCACATGGGTGAAATCAGAAGCTTGCCTGAATCAGTCGCCACTCTATACAATTTACAGACATTGATATTGGAGAAATGTTATAATCTAAAGAAATTACCTTCAAAGATTGGAAACCTACTCAACCTGCGACATCTCAACATTATAGGAGCATATGCATTGGAAGGAATGCCACCACAAATAGGTAAATTAACTTGTCTCCAGTCATTGTCTAATCTTGTTGTTGGAAAAGATCATAGATATTCCGGGTTAAAGGAGTTAGGGCCTTTGTTGCATCTTTGTGGGACACTTTGCATTTCAAGATTGGAAAATGTGATTAATCCTGAGGATGCGAGAGACGCTAGGTTAATTGAAAAGACCAGTCTCTATGGGTTGTCATTGGAATGGGGGTATAGGCATTTCGATGAGTCACAAGATAGAACAGGTGAGTTCAAAGTACTTAATATGCTACAACCTCACAAGGGTTTGAAAGAGTGACTATCATGCTACGGGTGTAGAATTTCCATCTTGGTTAAGAGGTCATTTTCTAATATGGTGCTTTTGAAGATTGTGTGTGAAAAGTGCACATCTTTGCCTGCAGTGGGCCAATTACCATCACTCAAAGACCTTTTTATCCATGGCATGACTAGCGTGAAATTTATTGGACATGAGTTTTATGGGGAAGGTTGCTCGCAACCATTTAGATCCTTAGAGTCTTTGCATTTCGGGGATATGCAGGAATGGGAGAATTGGATTCCTTGTGGAGAATTTCCAAAATTACGTGAGCTTTGTATTCGAAGGTGTCCCAAGCTGGTGGGTAAGTTACCAAACCACCTTCCTTTATTAGAAAAGATTGTAATATATGGATGTAAGCAGTTGGCGGTTTCAATTTCCACATTTCCAGAGCTCTGCAATCTAGAAATTGAAGGATCGAGAGGGGTGGTGCATAGAGGTAAGGTTGAATTTAGCTTACTATCCTTTTCGTTTCTTTCAACAATTTCAGAATTTACATGTCAAATAGAAGGGTTTACTATGGAAGGATTGACATACTTGGAAGATTCGACTACTAAAACTTGTGATGAGCCGCTTTATTTGTTCGACGAGGTACTTCTAGAACATCTCCCATCTCTTGGTGTTATGAGGATTCATAATTGTACCAAACTAGTTTCTTTGATGGCAAAAGAAGAGGAAGATCGATTACAACCTGGTTTGCCATTCAAATTGAGAGATTTCGTGATAAGAGATTGCGAGGACATGGAATCGTAAAGAAATGAAGTATAACAACACTTATCTTGAGAATATTTTAATTGAAGGTCATACTTCACTCACAAACTTTGCGAGGGCCAACTCCTCCAACTCTAAAGCGGCTATGTATACAGAGATGCACGAATATGGTGATTTTGGTGGATGGGGATGATATCAACAGTTACGGCAACAACACATCTCTTCTTGAGAATTTGGAAATTAGTGATTGTCCATCCCTCAAATCCTTAACGTCAAGCGGAGAATTACCAACTGCAACACTTAAGTTCCTTCATTAGAACTCGTGAGAAGTTGGAGTCGATAGCGAAGAGCTTCCATCCCAACTCGTCTCTTGAATTCATTCACATTGAATCTTGTGCGAACTTTAAATCCTTACCCAAGGGCATAAACAACCTCAGCCATCTAGGTGAATTTTATATTTCAGAATGTCCAATTCTTGATTCTTTCCCGGACGGAGGTTTGCTCCCAACCAACTGAAACATCTTGCGATTTTAAATTGTGAGAAAATGCAGGTCTTGCCCAATTGCACGCATAACCTCACCTCTTCAAAATTGGAAATATGGAAATGTCCAAGCATTGTATCCTTTCCGAAGTAGGTTTTCTAACCAACCTAACATCACTTTTTATCCATGATATTGTTTAATGAGGCCTTTTTGAGTGGGGATTGTGCAAGCTCACTTCTCTTCAAGAGCTTAAAATTGGCGGTGGCTCTTCACATTTGATGTCCTTTCCAGAGATGATGCTGCCTGGCTCTCTAATCAGCCTCGAAATTGAATGCTTCCCAAATCAAATACTTGTCTTCCAAAGGCTTTCAAGACCTTTCTCTCTCGAATATTTGGTTATCCGTAATTGTGAGAAGCTCAAGTCATTTCAGAGGATGGCCTCCTCGATCGCTTCTTACGACTTTTTATCTATCAGTGTCCTTTACTCAAAGAGCAATGCAAGAAAGATAAAGGACGAGAGTGGTTCAAGATAGCCCACATCGCTAGGATCAATTCGACTTTTGTTTCAAGGAATAAATTTAAAGGTCAGTTTTATTGCCACATAATTTCTTTTTCATATTGATGGGAGATTCATCTATCACCCATATAAATATTGGGAGAATCACGTACCTCTTCTCCTCTTTTCCCCAACAATAATTGATTGTCCGATATATATATATATATATATATATATTTGGCGTTATTGCTATTCTTGTTGGGTTTGTACATTAGGATCATAAGTGTTTGTTAAAATGCCCAAGCAACCATGTAGAACGAGGAGGCATCTGAATATTGAGTTTTTCATTACACGGCACATTGTCGATCATTACAGATTTGACCATTCATGGCGACCCTCCAAATATAGGTAGATAATCGGATTTTGGTTCGTTGATAATGTTGGCATCCATGGCCTATCAATAACTTTGGACCATTAATAATATTCGAATTGGATTGATGATGTTCATTCATTTAATTTTTAGGAGAAGAAGTAGAAGGGATTATCTTAACTGTATCCCCATGAACAACCTAATATGGATTATGAATATAAAGAGGTATGTCTTCTTGTTTTTCAATTTTATAATTTTAAGAAAGTTTTGCATGTGAATAGATATAGAAATTTTGGATTCTATTTTAATTGATCGAGAAAATAAGTATTTTTGTTTTGATTCTCATTAAGATAGTAGTTTGAGTTTGAAGTTTTGCTCTATAGGAATGAATATTTCTCCATCTTTGATCCTTGCAGATTGTTCAAAAGGCTTGGGCAAATAGTTACAAATTTTATGTTCTATCTGAAATGCCCATGTAGAAGTGTTGTTTCTTCTTATGTAGCTAATGTGATGTTTACTGTCTTTCCTAAAATGGACAATCTATATATATATAAGATATGTCGTTATCATCATAAATCTATTACGGCAATCAATTATTAGTAATTCATGAGCTTCTTCTTTTCCAGCTTGTTACATTTATAAGTACTATGAGCTTCAATTGCTCAAATACCGTGAACGATGTGGCCACATTAAGCACATTTTAGTTATAGATGGAATAGTCGCTTTTTATTTATTTGTTAACTCATACAATACAATTATATTGGGAGGCTAATGAGTGCTTTGTACTCTTATTTTGTTCCGTGCCTAGTTGGCGGAGCTTATGTCGCAAGAGCCTCCAACCTCACAACAATGCAATAACAGGGGACCATTTTATGGCACCGAATGACCCATAATCGAGGGTGATGTGCCCGAACACCGCTTTCTCCGCAGTGGGCTTGGGGCTACACCCTAGAGTCGGTTTCAGCTTGTTTTACGCCATCGGCATCAAGCAATTGCTTAAAGGAAGCTTTTGGGGAATGACAATAGGTATGCTTAACGTTCTAGACACTCAATCTCCTCATGCGATGCCCAAATCATCCTCACTAGTTGCTTAGGTGACGCTTATGTTGTTTCATTCATATTCTTGCCACTAAGTTTAATTATCACGTATTAATAGAACACCATACTTATTAAACAATGAACTAATTAAAATGTGTAACAATGTTTTGCGGTGAAGCACCATTGTGGATGAGGATGATGCTCAAGTCGAGATGATGGAGGGAAAGGCCACCAGTGTCCGATTAAACAAATGTGAAGAAAGTGTGATAGACTTCAATGTCTAACACGTGAGTATATTCAAGTATTTAATAAAATTAGAGTTACAAGTGTGCTTAACAACTTAAACGGAAAATAGAAGATAAAGGTGATAAGAATACATTTGAATTCTAAACTAATCTAATGATCTTCTATAACCTATGGCTGAGTTATTATCTTCATCTTTTGTAATGTGATTGAATGTAATCACCTGTTTTGGATTGTATCAACTCCTCTGCTTTGGATAGTATCAACTTTATCTTCTAAGTTTTGTCCTTGAAATGAATCACTCTATCTTGAGTTGAATGTTGAACCATAGTACCGATAGGATTCTCGACTTTAATTTCTGCAAGCTAATGGGGGGAACAAACATGAGCTTAGCTTTTAAAAACAAAAATTGAGAGGATGATAATCCTTCTGCAAAGATATTAGCTACTTGATCACCGGAGGAAATAAACTTAACCAAAATGTCATGATTAAGCCCTTTTCCCTAATAATGTGATAGTCCACCTCGATGTGTTTTGTTCATGATACATAAGATTGGAAGCGAGTGCAAGAGCGCTAACGTTATCACACCATAATACACTTGGTGTATGGAAAGCATGAAATATATTTTGATAAGGAAGCAAAACAACTTTTTGCTTCCAAAACTCAAGGAAAATCACAGGAAAGTTGGAGCTTGAGAGAGCAGCTTTCATTTGGTGTATATTATATTCTTATTTATCACTAAGGATTAGTTAATTTACAAAATTTTGTTTTGAAAAGCTGCTTTGAGCGGTTTCTTGAAATATCTATCAGAATTTTGTGGGAGTAATGCTACAAAATTACCAACGCTTCTTGTTTGTTTTGTCGTCGTATGATCAGTATGGTCGTACGTCACTTATGGCAACCAAGGCTTTCTCAAGGTTGTTGAAACATGGAGAAAAACCAGGACAAAAAAGGTGGTCTAAAACTTTGCTTATTCGATCATGTTCATATTTAATTCATCTTCCTCTTCCATTTCTTACTTGTTTTTGGTTTTAGAGGTCGCTCAACTTCGGCAATCAAATGGTACCGTGAGTTGATTATGAAATTTTTCTTTTCTTTCTTTTTGCTTCTTGGTCTATCTTGGTGAATTATTTTCCACTTTAATATTCCATTTGATCGTGTCTTGGTGGTGAAGAGGTTGAACCAACTCTAGTCAAGGCCCAAGTAACGGCAGATGTAAACCAAGGACTCTAAGAGAGCGAGGTAAGAATGCACAATAATTTACTTCCATTTGATTTGTGATTTTCACGAGTACTCACTTCGCAACCTTCCCTAGTCTCCATTCTTAAGAATATTTCGAAGGAAGTTGGAGTTCTTGTTGTCTCTGGGTCGTAATCCTTGCATTTCAGATTAGCAAGGTTTTATTTCAGATGTCATGTTACTTTTCATCATAAAAGCTTTTTTTTTTTTGAATTAACGAGGATACTAATGTGTTTTCTTAGTATTACACAGAAACTTGTTCACCGGCATATTGGGCATTAAACCTGCTGCAGGTATCTTCTATGACTTTGATAAGAGAACAAATATGTCTTATGTCATTATTTTCCTTCATTTCCCAGTAGTTAAATTGCTCATAATTGCTATATTTAGCTATTATGAGCACTTTTCATCTCCAACATTAGCTTGAGGAATGATGAAATTGGACTAAGCCCAAAAAAGAAAAATTTTAGAAGAGTATCGCCCATCTTGGAATTTTGGGGCCCAAGCCTAGCAAGGAATTAAGTCACTGTCCAATGGCCCATCACATTATCGTGTTATCACCCGAGGCCCAACGCAAAAGCAACGCCAGTGGGGAGTCGTCATCGGCGGGGTCGGAGATATTGGGATGTCGACCCGGAGACACTTCCCAAACATCTCGGCCACGGAGCCTCATTCCCGGCTTGTGGAGTTGTATTTAGAGACAAAGGGCGGAGATTATATCGGAGAGCTCGGGCGAGAGATAAAGAGCCATCGCATGGATTCGATCGGTCGCCGATGACTGGGCTCGCCATCTTCGACACCGGAGAGTTGTTCCAAGGTGGCGAGAAAAGTCGAGAGTCGATGCTTTCCACCGTTCGGAGGCCCGATAATCTTGGGTAATGCAATTCCATCGCCGATGAAGAGGTCCAACCGATTGCTAGAGTTCTCGAGTGTGCGGGAAGGGAAAATCATATTGTCACGCCGGTGAAGCATAGCGGTGAGGGTTTTCGAGAGAGAGAGTCCTTCTTCTAAGTCCACAAAGTCATGGATAGCGGAAAGGTATCGTGGAATGGCTCCGAGCGTGATATGTCAACAATAGCTTCTTCTTGGACAAGAACCATAATTCCAGTTTGGGTTTAGAAGCAATCAATTAATGCATACTCTTTCGGGTAATCGGGAGGAGCAAGGCATATTGGGGGTATGGGGATTCGGAGAATGAGATTCGAGGGTTGAGGATTCAATACTCGACTTGTAGGAGACTGCGAGGAGCAGCTTGACCAAGGGATGGGTTCGGATTCCTTTGTCTCTAGGGACATGAATATGGTGTGGAAGGTGAAAGGGACTGCAGGATTGTCTTGGGATGGGCAGGTTTGGCAAACTTAAGCAGTATTTGGACAAATAGTGGCTAGAAAATATGAGGAAGGCTCTTCTTCTTCGTTAGGGAGGAGGTAGATGGTTTCAAGGGGAGAGGGTTGATGACATTCCTTATGAAGCATAAAATATTGTCATGGAATGTGAGAGGGGTGAATGAGGTGAAGAAGCGGTTGAGGTTAGACGGCTTCTAAGTCGGAAGGTAGATATTGTATGTTTTCAAGAGACAAAGCTGAGGTGATCACTCATGATCTAGTTCTCGACTTATGGAGATGCCCATATGTAGAGTGGACCTATGTGGCATCGGTAGGAGCTTCAGTGGATTCTTGATGTGGGATAGAAGGGTAGTTTCAAGATGGATGTTAGTCGTGGTAATTTTGTAGTAGCATGTTCTTTTAAGAATGTGGATGACGGTATGGAGTGGGCTTTCAGGTGTATGGTCGAATAGAGATGCTAATAGAAGGCAGATGTGGGAGGAATTGGCTGGTTTGATGTGCATTTGGGAGCTGCCTTGGTGTATAGGGGGGGATTTTAATGTCACTCTCTTCCACAATGAGAGGTCGGGTGGAGTCCGAAGAAGGAGAGAGGTTGCTACGTTTGCTGATTTTACTGCGAGATGGGGCTTATGGATCTTCCGCTTGCCGAGGAGTGTCTACTTGGGCTAACAATTTATCTTGGTCGAGGTTGGATCGTTTTTTGGTCTCCCCGGAATGGGAATTTAGCTATCCCGGGTTGATGCAAAAGAAGCTTCTTAGAGTTTGTTCGGATCATGCTCCAATTATTTTGATGAGGGGCTGTGTGCAAAATGGGAAGAGTGCTTTTAAGTTCGAAAACATGTGGCTTAAAGAGGAGGGTTTTGTGGACAAAGTTTCTTCTTGGTGGTCTTCATTCTCATTCACGGGTTCCCCAAGCTTTATTTTGGCCAAGAAATTGAGAGCACTCAAGGGAGAGATAAAGAGGTGGAATAGAGAGGTGTTTGGTAATGTGGGGGCCCGCAGTAAGGCTTTGGCGGAGGAGCTGGAACTGCTGGACAGAAGTGAGGAAGTTCGAAGGTTATCTGAGGAGGAAAAGGAGAGAAGGAGATCATTGGCCTCTGATTTGGAAGCTTCTCTTTTACAAGAGGAAATTAGTTGGCGACAGAAATCGAGTGCGGTGGTTAAAGGAGGGAGACAAATGCACTAAGTTCTTTCATCGTAGCTAGTCAAATAGGAGGAATAATTCCATCGAAGTCTTTGATTGTGAATGGTTCCCTATTTCGGACCCAGCTTTGTATTGGTGAGCATGTTGTTAATTACTATGAATCTTTATTTTTGAAGCCGCTTAGTTGGAGACCAAGATTAGATAACCTTGAGTTTGATAGGCTCAATGAAGAGCGTCTAGTTTGGAGGATCCTTTTGAGGAGAGGGAGGTTAGGGAGGTTATCAAGGGTATGGATAGGGATAAGGCCCCGGGCCCGGATGGCTTTTCTATGGCTTTCTTTCAGGACTGTTGGGAGGTGGTTAAGGAAGACATCATGGCGGTTTTTGAGGAATTTCATGCCCGAGGTAAATTCGTGAAAAGCATTAACTCTACATTCATCTCTCTTATTCCGAAAACTCAAGGGGCAAGGAGGTCAAGGACTTTCGGCCTATTAGTCTTGTGGGGGGAGTTTACAAGATCATCTCCAAGGTTTTGGCCAATAGAATGAGGAAAGTTATGGATAAGATCATTTCCAAGCCTCAAAATGCTTTTGTTAAAGGGAGACAGATTTTAGACTCGGTTCTCATTGCTAATGAGTGTATGGATAGCAGGATTAAGTCGGGGGAGCCAGGTGTTTTATGTAAACTGGACATGGAAAAGGCGTATGATCACGTTGATTGGAGCTTCCTTCTTTACTTATTGAGGAGGTGCGGGTTTGGGGAGAAATGGTGTTCGTGGATCCAGCATTGTATCTCTTCAGTCCGATTCTCAGTTTTGATTAATGGTGTTCCTTCCGGCTTCTTTGGGTGTTCCCGTGGGGTCCGTCAAGGGGATCCGCTCTCTCCTTTCCTCTTTGTTTTGGTGATGGAGGCGTTTAGCAGGATGCTTGGAGCGTTCACCGAGAGGGGGCTGATTTCGGGCTTTTCGGTGAGGATCAAGTGGCGAATCGGGTTAATGTCTCGCATCTTCTCTTCGCCGATGATACTTTGGTGTTTTGAGGGGCCAATGCTAATCAAATCCGTCATTTAGGGGCACTCCTTGTTTGCTTCGAAGCAGCTGCCGGTTTGAAGGTAAACTTATCAAATCGGTTTTGATTCCGGTTGGTCATGTGGAGGATGTGGGCAGCTTGCTGGTTTGCTGGGTTGTGGTTATGTTGAAGTGCCTTTGAAGTATTTGGGATTACCGTTGGGGGCCTCCTTCAAGCTTAAATCTATGTGGGCGGGTTTGGAGGATATGATGTTGCGAAGACTGGCTCCATGGAAGAGATTGTATCTCTCAAAAGGAGGTAGGGTCACTTTGATTAAAAGTACCTTATCCAATATGCCTACTTACATGTTATCTTTATTCCCATCCCGGTTGATGTGGCAAAGTCTTGAGAAGATTCAAAGAGACTTTCTTTGGGGTGGGATGAATGATGATTTTAAATACCATTTAGTAGAGTGGGACAAGGTCTGTACTCCTATTGATGAGGGTGGCGTAAGGATTAGGAATATCCGAAGGTTTAATCAAGCTCTTTTGGGAAAGTGGTTGTGGCGGTTTGCCCATGAGGAAGGAGCTTGGTGGAGATCGGTGTTGGTGGCCAAGTATGGGTTGGATTGGGGAGGTTGGCGTTCGGGAGACATTTCAGGTTCGCATGGGGTGGGATTGTGGAAATTTATTTGCATGGGTTGGCAAAATTTTAGGAGGTTCTGTAAGTTTGATGTTGGCGAGGGTTCGAAAATCCGCTTTTGGGATGATATTTGGTGTGGTGAGAGGGCCCTTAAGGAGGAATTTCCAAGTCTGTTCAGCATTGCTAGATTCAAGGAAGCGTCAATAGCAAATAATATGGAGCCTTCTAACATATCCATTCAGAGGAATATCCAGTTCACCCGGCTGTTACATGATTGGGAGGTGGAGGAGTTGGCCTCTTTTTATAAAAGACTTTATGATTGCAAGTTACAGTGTGGGGAAAGACAAGTTATGGTGGTTGCCTTCTCGCAAGGGTCTCTTTGAGGTCAAGTCTTTCTATCGAGCGTTATCGCCTCGTGGGCTGGTCTCTTTTCCTTGGAAGAGTGTTTGGAAGTCCAAAGCCCCTCCTAGAGTGGCTTTCTTTGTTTGGACGGCGGTTCATAACAAGATCCTTACTCTAGACAATCTTGGGAGGAGGGGTTTGGTGGTGGTGAATAGATGCTGGTTATGTGAAGTGGAAGGGGAGTCGGTTGATCATCTTCTTCTTCACTGTGCGGCAGCGAGGGACTTGTGGTGTGCTTTCTTTGCTCGATTTGGGCTTTGTTGGGTTATGCCTCGCTCCATCAAGGAGGCTCTAGCGAGTTGGTGGACAGAATTCGCATCTGAGAAGCCGTGGTTTGGAAAATGGTCCCTCATTGTATTTTGTGGTGTATTTGGAGAGAACGTAATAATAGATGTTTCGAGGACTCGTCAAGGAACCAAGAGGAGCTCTTCCATTTCTTTCTTGTTACTCTTTACTCTTGGACTACAGGCTGGCTTGCCCCACAGGCTATTAGCTTTGTAGATTTTCTTTCCTTTTTTCTTTCTCCCTAGTCCCTTTTGTATACTCCCAGTGTACTAAGGGTTGCGCCCCTCTGAGCTTTTTGATATAATATTTGACTTATCAAAAAAACAGATTAGCTTCGGAGTAGGTAAAATACATATTTTGCTACAATGAATAACTACTTCTTGTTATTTACTGTTGCACAATGTTCAAATTTTTAATATTTTTCTCCCTCAACTTGTCTCTCTTCTCTTCTCTCAATGGTCTTGTTCGCACTACCTTCCTCCTTGGTCCTTTGGAGACTCACTTTCTCTAACAAGAACATCTACTAAATTATTTTTTGGAGTTGGCATTAAAAAATAAGTATCTAAAATAAAAAATTGTACATTTTGACTAGGTATAATACCTCTTACTGCTGGAGATGCTCTTAGTCAGATTTGTAGCAAAGCACTGACACATGAACTATGTGCTTCAACATTCTTCAAAGAGAAATGCCACGTGTACTTCTCAGTATATGACAGTGAAAGGTCACCATTGATCAATATATCATATAAAGATCAACCCATCAAAAATTTAATGGTAATTTTGACTTCCATATCAAGGAATAAGCACTTGAAAGTACGTGTAGCATTTCTTTGTTTTTTACTCGGCCGATTAAACGCAGCTGGCTGACTATGTTTTTCTTGTCTGTCAGATCCCTATGGCCATTGTAGTAAGTTCACATCAGGCTGTTAACCTGTACAAAGGGCTGAGAGTAATTGCATCCAAGGGAGAGGAGGCACAAATTTGGGAGTGCATCAGCTGGTTCTTTATTGTGCCTGCAGCATTGTAGCTGGTGTAGTAGGTGGGTTGCTTGGTCTTGGTGGTGGCTTCATTCTTGGTCCAATTTTTCTGGAGCTGGGAATCCCCCCTCATGTGCATTGATACTTTTCCTTAAACTATATTAACACATGTGATCCAATACTCTGTGTTTACTTGTC
This sequence comes from Carpinus viminea, assembly GCA_013348765.1. Taxonomy (NCBI): domain Eukaryota; kingdom Viridiplantae; phylum Streptophyta; class Magnoliopsida; order Fagales; family Betulaceae; genus Carpinus; species Carpinus viminea. Next base: position 32,147,680 of record CP054668.1, on the reverse strand, counting down.
CACTAATGGTCCAATGATCCAATCTATTAATGGAGTGAAGGAAACTCTAATATATTTGTTAATGAAAACCCTCAAAATTTTACCTTCTTTTTTTCCTAGTTAATCCACACTCGTCCAAATTTATAGTGGCTTCTATTATTGGTGTTAATGGCCAGCCTTTTTAGTGGGTAATTTATTTATTTTTCTAACAATTACAATTATATTGAGAGGCTAATGATCGAGTGTTTTGAACTCTTATTTTGTTCCAGCCTAGTTGGAAGAGCTTATGTCACAAGAGCCTCCAACCTCTTCACGACAATCTAGTAACCAGGGGACCATTTATTAATGGTCACCGAATGATGAATAAAACCTTAGTTTACGGGGCATTTGATGTAATTTAGTGAGGGTCAAATGCCCCCTAAAACTTCTCTTAACCCTAGTAGAAAATCCCACATATGCCCTAAATGTCCACCTCAACCATTCTATTTAAGGAGTAATGCTATTTTTTTTGGTTAAAATTATAATTGAGTTTGTGATAGATCAATATTAAATTTTGAATAAGTAATGATTTTAAAAGGAACATCATTTTAAAGAGACAAAAAACTTCTATAATTATTCCTATTTTAGGTGCCTACCCAAATAAAACCTTAAGTTTATATTTAAGCCATTGATGTGCATTGTGACTATATGATTCTGTGAACCTCTAATTAATCAAGAAATTGCAAGTTGCAATTCTACGATTCTTCTTACAATTTCTATTTTTTGAAAAGTTTCAGGTACTTAATCAATTGAATAAAATAATTCACGCTAGGCATGACAAAATAAATTGTAATTTACATTTATATGTTTTAAATAATATTTAAATTTTATTGAATTGTTTTTAATATTCTTAATGAATTTTTGTTCCACTTTAATTTTTTTATTCTTACATTTTTTAAATTTTTTTAAAAAAAAGAAAGAAATTTCTTGACCCCCTAAACAAAAATCCTAGCTCCGCCAATGCCCCACCCCCAAATAAAATGATCATCAAGATCCAATTTGTCTAGAAAGGCATTGGAAGGACGAAACCATAGTCTCTTGGAAAGATTAAATAGATCCCAAGCTCTGTTGCATACTATTTGTTATAGGACAACCGGTTTTGTCCTCCAGTGGCTCTCTTGGAGCCGAGTTCCAAGAGACTATATATGGTTGAGATTAAATAGATCCCATCATCTAATAAATTTGAGCAAGAAATGGGCAACTGCCGAGAGAGAGATGGGTGTCGGGAGAGAAGCACGGATGGTGGACCAGCCTGATCTGGGGTTTCTTTAATTTAATAAAACAATTTTTTTTTAATATACATTATCTGCCTCCACCTATTCCTATTTGCTATTATTCGCCCATATATTGGCAAATAGCAAATATGGTATTCGCTTGCCTAAAATTAAGGGCTAATGCTGTTGCACTTGGATCAGAGTGTTTTCTTAGTCCTCAAAGAAGCAATAATCAGTATTCAATTTCAGCAAATGAATATGTTTCAGCAGCATTAGCTACATCTTAAGCAATTTGGTTGAAAAATAATACTTGAAGATATTGGTGAGAAGCAAGAATATGTTGTACACTTACATTGTGACAACACATCAGCCATAGAAATGGCAAAGAATCCGGTTTACACAGTAGGACTAGACACATTGCAATCAAACATTATTTCATTAGGGAAGTTATTGAAGAAGGTGAAGTGAAGTTGAAATTTTTCAAGTCAGAGGAGCAAGTAGCTGACATTTTCACTAAAGTATTGCCAAAGAAAAAATTCCAGCAACTCAAGAAGCATTGAGAGTTCAAGAACAACACATTAAGAGTGTGTATGTTACAAATTAATGTACTTTGACTTGTCAACTTTTACCCTTGGTTGTGTTTTACTAAACTCTAATTGGGCAGAAAACCCCCCTTTTAAACCGACTATATAGCAGTTGCACTCAAAGAAGAAAGAGCCGAGCTCATTTTGCAAAAAGAAAAAAAAAAAAGACGTCGTATCCTTGTTTTATTCCTATGTTCTTCTCCCCTGCTTTGTCCACATTTTTTGCAGAATTTTTGCAGCTACTTCTTCTCTTGTTTACTCGTGTTTTCCTTGTCTAACCCTACTGGCCATTGAGAAGTGTCTTGCTGGAACATCCGGCCAACACTATTACACCCTAAATTACAAGATAGAACTAAAAACTAGATAAGATATTATTCCTAAATTAGAGGAAAGATGTAGAGAACTATATACCATTAACACAATCCCTTCCATATGCTCCCAAAACAGTATCCCATTTCCCAAAACCGCTCATCCCAGTCCTAAATGTCATTGAAAGCTTTCCCATATATGATATGAGTGAATCATAATGCTTGTCAAGAAAACAAAATAGAAACAGCTTTTCCAAAGCACTACATATAATTCCACCATATATATATATATATATATATATATCAACTTTAGACTGACACTTGTGATCGTGGAGGACTAGTCCATCACAATCTCTGGCAAGTCGTATCCCTTTGTCTTCATCTTTTTCAAATGTATCATTATTATTCGACACATATATTATTTACTTTTTAAAATCATTATTAGATATGTAGGGCTCATGCCATATGAGCTCTTTAAATTTTTTTTTTTTTTTAAAAATGTTTTCAGAAAATTTATAACAAGTTGTATACCATATTTCAAATTTAACTTTTGTTAACATAACTTTCAAAATATCCAAAGCCAAAAAGGGATAGCTATTTGGTTTTTAAACGTTAATGTTATATATTCATTTCCTCTTTTGTCTACCAAGAACAAAGAAAAATTAAAAAATAATACAAATAAAAACATTTAACAAAGGAAACAAACAATAGTTCTCTCTATTCAATTTTAAAGAGTTTATCTCTCTTTCAATTTAACTTTTTTCGAAAAGTTGGACTGAATACTCTAATCACACTCCTTTCACCTAATCACGCCATTGTTTGATTTACAGAAAACAGAACTCTTCTTTTTTGTTTACTTTATTTCCAAGATTAACATATTCTTTCCCTCTTCTCTCCAATCTGAATGTTCGAACACAACTAGCGAGACAAGCCATGAATGCATCGTCCCCTCTTCCCTTCTTATTTTCTTTCCTTGACAGCAGACAACTAGTGAGCCAATCAAGAGCAATTTTCCTTTGATTTTCCCTAAGGCTTTGTTTACTTGACGTAAACGATTTCAGTGAAAAATAATTTTAGAAAAGTCATTTTCCATGAAAATATTTTCTGCCAAAAACATTTTAAGGCGTTTACCACGCACACAGAAAATCAAATTTTTGACAAGTGAAGTAATCTTTGGTATTTCATTGAGAGCTGGAATTCCAAGGTGGCTCAACGATTAGAATAGTGATTTTCCTGCTACAATCCAGCTGCATCTTGATGAGATAATTGTGATGGAATTATGAGAATTGGGAATGAAGGTAGATATGGAATGGAAATATGATAATAATGATATTCCACTTAAGGTAGGAATCACCGTTACACGCAATGCGTTAATCAAAATACTCAATACCTCTCTCTAACATGAGGACTCTCTTAAATAAGATTACCTCTAACAACTTGATAACATCCCGACAATTCAAATAACAATAAAGATAACACGAACACTCTTAATAATTCAAATAACGATAAAGATAACTAACCCAATAAGATAACAAGGAAGTTTAAACAACTCTTCCTTCTATCTCTTATTCTTATCCTACTAATAGGACTATTCCTGATATTTAGGATTAGGAATCCTAATCCTACTCTTCCGAATAGAGTCCTCATCACATCTGGATTCGAATGACAGAAATAACCGGTTGGGATAGGCTCTGTATTTTATTTTTGAAGTCCATGAAGATGAAAGGATGGATTTTTTATGTTCTAGAAGCTTATTTTTAAACACGTGTCAAAATATTTTGGCCATACCAGTTTGTTTTTCATTTTGACACCGATGAAGGTCCTCTAAAACAACCCCTAGCCTTCGCTGCCCCTAAAGTCCACGGTGAAGGGTCAAGAGGATTTTGGCTATACATAACACGCCTCTGGTTTGCAAAAATGTCAAATAACGTGGATAAATTGGGCTGCATTGAGGCTTCAATTACATCCAGTAGTCCAAGCATATATGGCGGTGAAAATGAGTGATGCTCGCCTAGTAAATGAGCAAATGCCCAAGAGTTTGTTGAAACAGTAACACCCTCTAATAGGAGGAAGACTTTCAACATTTGCAGCAGAAAGAGGCAATGCAAACACCGGTCCCGGTTAGGTCCCGGTGGGGTCCCGGTCAAGTTTCAAGCGGGTCCCAGTCAAGTTTCAAGTGGGTCCCGTTCAAGTCCCGGCTAGGTCTTGATAAGGTCTGTCAATTTGAGAATGAAATGTTCAAAGTCGAAAAATAGTTGAAAGATAAGAGAAGAAAAATAAATGCTTATATTAAAATAATATATAAGGAACTACTTTTAGTTCCTTACACATTGAGAAACAGTGTAACAACTATTGAAGCCTGGTTAAATGTAAGGAATTTGATGTGAATAGATTTTTGTGGTTTTTTTTTTTAAATTTTTCTTAAACATAGAGCAAAGAATGACATATAGGGCAATTGCTACTCGTGTTCTTTCTATACCTCTCTTTTTTAGTACTCTTTCTCTTGACACCCATATGCAAGTGCATGGGCACAAGAGATTAGATCTTGGTCTGAGATATTTGAGTTCATGGAAATTGGTTGGTCTTAATTTTTGTTTTTTTGTTTTTAATGAAAAATGGTCTTGTTTTCTAAATAATTCAAAGAAGAAAATAATTGCACAAGGATTTTTCACTCTTTCATTCGATGATCAAATGCCCTAAGGAGGTTGATTTAGTTACCATATTAACTTTCAATTCCTCTGCACGAAGTGGACATTTTGAGGACGGAAACTGTGCACCTGTGCTCGACAGCATAAGGCTTATGGTTGTACGAAACAATGGCCTATTTTCTTGAAGTAAATGAGCATTTACTCGCCTCTACCCGCGTGCATGAATAAACTCACTATGTTTTAAATAAACAAAATTTATCACAGATAACTATGTCGATACGAATAGAGACAGACTAACTACAGGACCTTCTGATGGTTCACCATCAAATGGACAATCACGATTCACCATATGGCCTCAGTAACTAGGGCATTTTACCCAATATACTATAATCATAGATTGGTTCTATATCCTGCAGGATGGAAGCAATATTTACACTGAATCATTGCAGTCATTAAATTGAAAAGTGCACGAATCTTTATTGGCCTAAAGGCTTAAATGCAGAAGTTGGGCATGTTCCCAACCACCAAACATGACAAGACAACTCTGGTTCAACCATATCCCCATCTACACATATAGCAAGGGAAAATCACCTGCTCAAGCTTTTCGGCATACTCTTCTGATGTCCAAAACTAAATCAACTGCACCTGGGTTTACCAAGTCAGGACTCAGGAGGGATATCAGCTATATTGGTAGTTGCAATAGCAGCAACATTACTCCTTCGTATAGCCTGAACTTAAAAGAACCAAAGAACAAATTATACACTAAATAATGCTTGCACAATACAATAAAATGAGCAGAAGATAATAAATGTGACTAGCTGATACTGGTCATTGTGGCATTATCAAAAATAACAAAAAATAAGAGTAAGAGTGAAAGCTAGGTTGCCAATTTACAAGATTCTGCAAGATATAGAGCACAAATAGGAGTAAGCATATGCATACACAATCAAAAGATATCTTAAGTTCAAAGTCAATGGGAGAAGTGGTTGTTGCTTAACTGTTGGAATGACATTTTCTTTCTTATTCTTTTTAACAAGTAGTTGGAGTTGACACATTCACATTTTACAACCGAGGGAGTGCCGCACTTCTCATTTTGATAAAGCCAAACCCATGGATGAATTCTCAACATACCAACCCACAAATTGGTGGTAATCCATTACCGCACAAATGTATCAAGTTAGAAATCACAGTTCTTCATTAAAGAACTAAAGATATGCCAAGAATTCAAACAGTGTTCGTGTTATTAAAGCCACTTAAAGGGAGGCACCAAATATGCATTAAGCATCTCATTCTCAATCTAAGTCCCTAACAGTTAACATAATGGAATAGCGTAAATGCTAGAACATTTTATCATAGCTCCCAGTTAATAAAAATTGGGTTGTTTTCTCAAGGGATAGCTCAATCGATTGTAGACCACACCTAATGAAGCGAAGGTCACTAGTTCGAATCTTCCTTACCCCTTCCCTTGTGTGGACATGTCAAAAAAATAAAAATTGGGTTGCCCCCACAAAGGTCTCTTTTATACCATTTTTTGTTTTGTTTTGTTTTTGTTTTTTTGTCTTTTTCCTTTTTCACATACCGGTGTACACTACCATTTTCAGAGCACTAGCAACAGACTCACTATAACCCATTCCCTCCCTATGTTTAGGAAAAATCTCAAAAAACCACAAAAAACCCTTCACAGTAGAAGCCCTATTTTTAACTGAAACCTAAGGGTGTCTACAGTTTTTCCCAATGCATTTAGAAACACTGTAGTTGTTCCCTTCATTATTCTACTAATAAAAAAAACTCTCCTCTCTCCTTCGTCGAGCCCAGCTCTCTCTCTCCCGCTGTCTCTGCTCTCTCTCTCTCGAACCCAAGCCCGAACCAGACCCGTAGTCACTACCGGCTCACCCACCTCAACTCATCCACCGGAGACTCCGGCAGCACCGCCGCCGCTTTTCGGCCTCTTGGCGGAACATCCTTCTTGTCCTTCAACCTCCTGTGACAAACCACATCTACAATTGGCGATCCGAAAGCCCCAATTTTTCCGAAGCTGCACCCTCATTGCCTCCTTCTCTCCATAATCAAAACCACAAAAATCACAAAAAATAATCAACAAATTAAACAAAATGAATTTAACAAAGAAAAAAAAACAACAAATTTAACCATAGACACCATCATCTAAGAATGAAACATAAACACACAGGAAAAAAGCGAAGTACCGCTATTAGCTTTCTCGAACAAAGGGGTCTTCATCTGGCGCTTGGGCTTGCTTTGCCCTGATTTACCGAATTTGCTGTTACTATTGTTATTTGTGATCATTGCTCTGGTTCCGATCTTCTCCTTCCGACGCGGCCTCCATGGAAGACAACGATCGAGATTTTTGAGCCGATTGTCGTGGGATTTGAGAGAATCGTTCAGGATCCCATTTTGAACAGGTTAGGGTTGTCGGCGAGGAAGGGATTTCTGGGAGAAAAATCGAGAGAATGAGAGAAGTGTGGGAGAGAGAAATCGGGGAAGAAGAAGACATGAGAGGTGCGGGAGAGAGAAAAAAGAAACAGAGAAGACATGTGTGGTGGGGAGGGGGAAGAGAGAGAGAAAAAAAAAAAGTAATTTTTGTAACAAATGTAAAAGCAAAAAATATTATTTTAATGATATAAGAAAGTTTTGCTCTATTGTGAATGAAATGGTTAAGAAAATCTTTGATCCTTCCAGTGAATTTCAAAATGGCAAATAGTACAAATTTTATTTCTTTAAATGCCCATGTAGAAGTGTTGTTTCTTTATGTAGCCAATGTGATTCTGTTTTCCTAAAATGGACAATCAGCATTAGTAACAACGTCTATATTAGAAGCCTTTTCAAATTTACTTCAATATTTTATATATAATATATATATATATATATATATATAAGCGTAACTAGTTTGTTTTGTTGATTGTGCTGATTAAATAGAATCAAATGCAATCAAGTGTTGTTCAGGAGAAGTCAGCAAATATGAAAAAGAAAAGGCAGAACTCCATTCTATATTGCCCAACTATCATCAAATTAACAGGCCCAATAACTTTTTCAATAACAGCATTATGCAATCAACTAATCGCTATAACACACCCAATGCCATAAGAACTTACAATTTCAAGGTCATTTTGGATTTCAGAGACAGCACGCCTCACTTCAGAACGAACTGTTTCATATATTCCACTAGCAGTAGCATCACCTTCCACATTATCCCCTTGGACCGACTGCAAAATGAATTGTGAAACAACTGTACAGCACAAGGACATTATCCATCATCATTTACCAATACTTATTTCCCATCATAGCATTCATGTTTTCGCTAACTAGTCCACAATTTCGTCCGCACCTCACCTTCGTTTGTTCACAAACTGCTCTAATAGTTTTCTCTTCAGCTCCCACAGAACTCGTCGTCGACACTTCATCTTCCCAACTTTGAGCTTTCGAAGAAGACTGAAAGAGAACCATACAAAACGGAAAAACCAATCGATTAAATCTGTTCCCCTTCCACTAACATCATACAACATCTCAAAAAGAAAATGGGTCTACCCAGTTTGTACCAAATTCGCAGAGAAACTATCCAAAGTCTCAAGACCCGAATGCTGACCAGACCATATACCAGAACTACTACTTACCAAGCCACCCTTTTTCCCATTAGTAGACACTACATTCCAATTACTCCCATTCCGCAAATCCTTTGATGAACCACATTCTTGCTCAGCCTCACTCTGCACAGACAACAAAATGCAAACAATTATCATATCTCCCGCATAAAACTAATCAAAACGCAACCCCAAATCACTTCCAAACCAACAGCCAATCCAAAAAACTCAGAATTCCATCGCAAAAAGTCCAAACCTCAGAAGTCACACACCGCGGCCTCGACGCGGACCTATTGCGGCGACCCGGGTCGACCAACGAACCTTTCGTCACCGAGCGCCTCCTGCTGTCATCCGCAGCGCCATTGCTCGCCGTTCTTGCCTTCGTATTCGTAGAGTCGGGTTTGGGAGGCGAGCCAGAGCCGCTGCTCCAGAAGAGAGGGTTGTCTCGTTTATTCAAGAACTCTGAGATCTCAGCGTTGGTGGCGGCGGCGGTGGTGGTTCTCCTCGAGAAAGCGCTCACACTTCGTGATCTTCGAACTGGGGCGGCTTTCTTTTGTGGGTTCTCTTTCTCTGTGCTTTCTTTTCCTGCAGAGTGCGTGGCGGAGGTGGCGGAGAGATTTGCTCTTCTGGAGGAGAGCTGCCACTGCCATTGCCTGTGCGTGATTATGTAAAGATAAGATGCATCGAAAGAGATTTTAGTGTGTTTGAGAAAATGGTGGAATAGAAGATGAACGATGCGAGTGCAATTGTTTGAATTCAAGCAAAGTAAGACAAAGAGAAGCTATCGTTTCTTCCGCCTTTTCCGTCTTGGCGTCTTTGTTGCAGTTGACGTCCTTGTAACCCTCTCTGTCGGGACTCGGAACAGATGCTCAAGATTCTTAAATGGGAAAATCAGTAAATTTGAACTCCAAAATTTTAAAATTGACAATTTATTTTCTTAAAATTGCAAAAAGTTTTAATTTAAATCTTCCGATAATATTTTTTATCTAAATTGACAGAATTTTTTTTTTTTAAAAAAAATAAGGTAATTATGTAATTTCATAAATTTCAGTTCCATTTGACGGAAAATAGTAACAAAATGTTTAAATTGAAAATTTTTGAAACATTAGAGGGGTATATTACCAATTTTTAAACTTCGAAATTTAAATTGGAAAACTCCTAAAACTTCAAGGGGTAAAGTGGATTTTTCCCTTCTTAGATATATATTGGCATAAATATATTTCCTTAAATTTCATTATTATTCAAGTGTCGTATAGTTTAACTATTTTATTTTTTGGAGAAACTTTACTTTGGTCCCTTGAACTCGACGCAATTTTACAAACCCGCTCAAACTTTAAAATCTCTCACTTTGAACCCTGAACTTTCAATTGCTCTCAATGTGGACCTTTTATCAAATTTTAAAAGTAATATGACATTTATACTTCTGACTTTCGTATAAAATTTCAACTTTCAAAACGTTTTTTATTTAAAAAAACAAAAAAATAGGGATATTTTAGTTTGTTTTTTTTTTTTTTGTATTATTAATGGCTAAAATTAACGGAATGGTTCTAAATGAGAGCAATTCAAAGTTCAAGGTTTCAAAGTGAGAGATTTTAAAATTTAAGAGGTTTGTAAAATCGCCAAAATAAAGTTTCTACTTATTTTTTTAATTTATTTGAAAATTAAAAAAAAACGACTTTATTTTTAGAGTATTTGTAAAATAAATTTATGAGTCAACGCTAAAACAAATGACACTATAAATTTTTTTTTTTTTTTCAGTTTTAAGACTAAGTTTATCAAAAAGATGCAATAAATATTTCCGTTGGATTTTCTATTCGAAATTTTGCCACTTCAAAAATTTTGCTATATCACTTTAAAATATTAATTTAATTAAAAATATATATTAAAAAAATTGAAAGGACAGCCAACGGTGAGGCTGCCACACCTTTAGAACTTCAATCTAAGGAGGAGGAGGAAAAGGAAAAAAACAATCTGGTAGCATTTCTCCATTGGGTGTACTCAATTACAGAAGGAATTGATAGGCATGAGTCTTTTAGTTTTATTTGTAATGGATGATCTATAGCCATTGGAGTAAGTTCATATCGTGCTATTTTTTTTGTACAAAGGGTGGAGAGTAATTGCATCCAAAGAGGTGAGACTACATCACAAATAAAATTAACCAGCGGATTTGGTAGGTGAAATTGATTTTTTTTTTGTGGTGGCTTATTCTTGGTCCAAGTTTATCCACATCTTTGGTGAGATCTAATATACTTTTGTTTATTACTTCCTTAATTAATAATTAAACTTTTTGACAGTTGACAGTTCATCTATTTTTTTTTTTATTATCCTAGCTAGATTAATTTTTATATAAATTGGAGCTTGAGAATGAGAGCGGTTTTCATTTGGTGTATATTATTATATCCTTATTTATCACTAAGGATTAATTAATTTACAAAAGTTCGTTTTGCAAAGCTGCTTTGAACGGTTTAACTGAAAAATCTGTCAGGTATGAATGTATGATCATGGGTGGAGCAGCTGCAACTGTGTTCTACAGACTACAATTTAAGGCAAAAGGCATCCTATACTTGAGCTGCCACTCATTGACTACGACCTGGCACTTCTGTTTCAACCAATGTTGGTGTTGGTGATCAATATTGGGGATCGTCATGTTGGTGTCGAGTGCCACGGCAACATTTGCCATGACATTTTCTTCATCCATGTCCGTTGTTGAATATTACCTTCTAAAACGCTTCCCAGTTCCTTATATATGGTAAGCGATATTAAAGATATAAAAAATATATATATATATATATATATAGTTGAACATTTATTTACATTTTGTATTAATTTGAACGTTGCAGCGCTCTACTTTTTAGGTATGGCAACCATTGTTGCTCTTGTAGGACAACATGTGGTAACAAAGGTGATCGCCATATTAGGGAGAGCATCGTTGATCATCTTCATCCTAGCAAGGAAAATTCAGCGGCCCACGGACTAGCTAAAAATGCAATTAGAAATTCAATGGATCAAGTTTAGCTTGAGGAGCCACCTAGTTGCACTTTTTATATTATTATTTTATAGCAGTTATCTCTTATCTTTGTAGGGCTTTGTCCTGAACATCATTATTTTTTGAATGAAGATTGATCTTTTTCTCTCAAAAAAAAAAAAAAAAAAAAATCGATGTCCTCCTGATTAATTGTAAACAAGACATTTAACCAAGGGCACATTAAATTTAGTCTAAATTAGTAAATTATCATTAATGACGTTAAGAATTTAAGGTGTGTTTTAAATGTTTATAGACACTTGACACTATTTTAAATGAAAAATGATCCTCGAGGGTATCCAGTTCACGGTCAGATTTTCTAAAACAGATCTAAGGTGCAAAATCTGCCACATCATCAAACTGCAAGTTAACAGCATCTGAAAGAAAACGTAAACTTTAACGGCAAATCCCTCTTCCATCCAAACCCATATCCCTCACCACTTCCTCTATCGGCGGCTCTTTCTCCAATTGGGTTTTTCCACCGCAACCTCCTCTGTCAGCTGCTCGCTTTTGGTGTGCCATTGGCCACAAGATGTTCGAGTATTGGTTTCTAAGGTTTTTTTTTCTTCCTCAAAGTGAGTGTTTCTCGTATGTGTTTTGGAAGAATGGTAGTAACTGCAAGAACCCAGGAAGGATTAAAGGAATGGGGATATGTTGAAGTCAGACCAATAAAATACTCAAACATCTTGTACCCGTGTGAACACAGGACGGTTCATAATTGTATAAAGTTTCATTCTTTTTTTTAAAAAAAAAAAAAAAAAAAAAATTCTCAAAGGGAGTGTTGATATTTGCTTAGAAACGCCTTACACGAAATCCTGCATGTTTTGGTGGCTCACAGAAGTCCCTATAGAGTTAATTATGCCTCTCAACTGAGGAATTAAGAAAGGGATTTTTTAAATCAATTTGAAACTGAGGACTTCGACATGGTTGCAAAAAGCTGATCTTTTGTTTGTGGCTGAGGAACACCAAAATTCAACTGACGATGAGGTGGTGGTGGAGAAAGACGAATCATTTTCGATCCAAGCTCTTTGAGAAGCATTATCGTGTCTAGAAGACTAGATCTCTCTCTTTTTCTCTCAAGCAATAAGACTCAAACAAAGAGTCTTCTTCCTTGTTCTTTGTTCATGGCCAAGGAACGCCAAAAGCCAGCGATGGAGGAGATGATGGTGCAAAAATACATCACATAGAAGGATCTACCGAAGCAGGAGAAGCCAGGTTCAGTGATTGAGAAAGAAGGGGATTTGGGTTTGGATGGAAGAGAATATTTGATGTTAAAGTTAACGTTTTCTTTAGATGACAAAGTTAGAGCTTATCTTGTTTTTCTAAACACATGGCAACGTTTCAACCTTCGATTCTTTTGAAACAATTTGAACCGTAAACTGGAGAGGATCTGGATCCATTTTAAATGGGTTGGAGAATATTCCTTAAAACTGGTTTATAGAACATTTTTGTCCATTTGAGATTATGTTGGCTTTTTTTTCATTTAATTTAATTATTTTATTTTTTTAATTAGAGCACAACTAGGGTCACTAATTCATCAAGGTTTGGCTTCAACTCCTCACTACTTGCGCCAATTTCAACTTCACCTCTAATGCTTGAAGCCTATTTCATTTCATTGGGAGCAATAATTTGGAGTAGTGTGTCGGCAATGACCAATGAGCATTTATTTGGCTGCAAAGGAATTAATGAATAAAAATATTAAATTATAGGGAAAAATATAAAAGTCCTCAAATTACTTTATAATTTAGCCTCAATGTTTAAAGTAATAGTAGTTTCAAACTACCAACATGCAACAAGGTATTATTTTTATATTCCTATAATATATTCCTTTAACAAATAAAATATTAAACTAATTGTAAAAACCCAACAAAAAATAGTAGGCTAATATTTATTTATTCTATTTTTTTGTATTTATTAGCCCATTGTTTTTGTATTTTTAAAAATTGTTTAGTTTTTTTACAATTATGTTATTATTTTATTTGTTAAAGGAATAGGTATTATAGGAATATAAAAAATAAGTGGCCATTTTGTTACATTTTGTAGTTTATTACTATTACAACATTGTAAATTATAACATATATTTTTCCTAAATTATATGAGACATGGGCATATATATATGCTCCCCGCCAGTATATTATATATGTGCTCCAAAGAAAAGACTTAATTTTTTTTTTTTTAACAAATATAAATACATTCTTCATTGATGAATAACATATCAACCAAGGGCAGTTTGCTCCATAGATATAATATGAAATTTTTTCATGCCAAACACTATCTATCTATGACATTCTAAATGGCGTCTCTCGCCAAACCGTAAGCTGCTGAATTTGCATCACTTTTAACATGTTCAATTATGCATGATCACAAAAAACGCATATGTCATTGAATACCAGCTATAATATGCTTGAACTTATTCCAATTTTTGTACTTCGCATTAATTGCATTGACAATGCAAGCATTTCTCTCCATAATAATATCATAGAAGTCCATCCCCATACAAAATTTCATTGTCTATAATGAAGTCACCCCAGGCCCAATGAGGGTGGTCTGGCCATTCCCTATGGCAAAGATGGGGGAATTATGATCTTTTCCATTTCATTTGAACTGGATAATATCTAATTAGTTATAGGGGATCAATATTATTGTCCCCCCAAAAAGTAAAAAAGACAAAAACGTCTATCCACTATAACTAACTGGATAATATCCAGTCCAAATGAAGTGGAGATGATCCTATTCCAAGATGGGGTGGAACGCCACCACTTATTATTATTTTTTTTTAATGTTAAATAATAGTTTGTTATTATTTTTTATTAGTGGAATACGTATCTTATTTGTAGCTTTAGGATTAAAGAGGATCTGATTCCAGTGAAAAGGGACCGAGGAATCTTATTATAAAAAGTCGTCATAAAACTAAAAAACGAGGAGGATCGTAGGAAAAACCTTCCCCATCCCTCCAAGGTTCAAAAAGATTGGAAAAGAAATTTACGTTGAAGTATGCGGCTAGGAGATTGCAGTACATTCTCTTTGATTTTCTTTTTCAAGAACCAAAAATTTATAGGGTTTTTAAGGAGGGCTGCCACTACGCGCGGAGGAAAGAGGTACGTGTTCAATTCTTGTTCTATACTCTTTAGTGTTTGGAGAAAAGTAAATCATTTTGGGAGGCAACAGGTGGCCTGCATAGAAAATAGGTTCTTATATCTAGGTTTTCTCCAGGGCTATTCCTTAATTAGGTCTTTTCATTGTAAGATTAAAAAAAATTTTAAAAATAAAATTATCTAGGGCAAAATTTACTTTACCCCCTGAAGTTTCAAGGGTTTTTCAATTTAAACCCCAAATTTAAAAAGTGGCAATTTACCCCCCCAAAATTTCAAAAACTGGCAAAATAAACCTTCTGTCAACTTTTTCTGGCAACTTCGACGGAATTTGACCCACGTGCTGATCATGTGCGTTTTTAACGAATTATCTTCCAAGTTTGCCCTCCAAAAGACAACAGAAAAGAAAGGAAAAAAAAAAGGACGTTTTGGGAGGTTTAGGTTGAAAACTTGTACGACCTCAACAAGAACAGCCTGATCTCTGCCAGTGAGCTCCATGGGATCACTTGTGAAGAAAAATACAAGTGAAAATAACAAAGCCAATAGTGTTGCATAGATACATAAGCGTAAAGCTTCAAAAAGGACTTGTACATCACATAAACAGAAACTCCGCAAGAAAATAATGGGCTTCGGACCATGAAACACACGTGATCTCGCCGTACTTGCTGAGCTCCTCAAACGGGTATTTGTAGAAAACGGTGACAGCGAAGGAGAAAATTGGTGGAGTCCTGGAGGACGAAGTTTGGCTTGAACACGGCCCTGAGGATCAGGAAAGTCGCCACACCGATGGAGATGGCGATGACGGTGACCCAGAAGATTCGCTTTAAGATCTTGCGCCGCCATGCCCACTTGTCGCAGCAGCACTGCTTTCCCGACATGCCGGAGGTCCGGTCAGATTTCTAAAAGTTGTTGCAATAAAAACTTCCACACTGGCCACCTCCTCTATTTTAGTTTCCATAAACAGAGTATAACAGAGGATGTTATGGTCATCGGGTCAACTCCCACCTGGCTCTTCATTTTCGTCAACCTCACCATCCTCACCCTCTACCTCACCTCGCATTTCGGCTCTCAGAGAAAACCACAACAACACGCCTTTGTCGGCAAAGCAGGGACCCTAAACAAAGCAATAACAGCACGCCTTTGTCGGCAAAGCAGGTGGTGGGCCACCTCGCCAGTATTTAAGCTGTCGATTGAGTTGTTTGGGTGCATAATAGAGACACTGACGGCGGCGATTCAGAGCCGTTTTCTGGGGCGCCATCATTCTCTTCTTGCTGATCAGTACCCACCGATGACCGCCGAGGGCTGGAACGACGGGAATTGCTGGTTGCACGTCTTGCACTTGAAGACACGGCTAGGAGAGCTGGAGAAAACGTCCATTTCTGCCCCCCGAGAGAGCAGCATCAAGCAGTTCGCCATGGTGCTCATGCTATCAAGCTCCCTTCCGGTCATGCTTCTCTTCATGGTACGTGTGAAAATCTAAAAGGCCACTTTTGACAAAAATAAAGGTTGTTTTTGTCTGCAGTGTGGATGAGAGCCGTTAGCGATGTGAGCCACCTCATGAATGGAATTCCCATTGGACAGAACATCAAGCTGCATGTACATATAATATAATAATTAAAGATTAAAGAGTGGATTAAATAAATAAATAAATAAGAGTTGGTCTGATATTGATGATGAATTACCTGAGATCTACGCCGTTCATCTTTCAAGAGATCAAAGACATGGTAATGTGAACAGGGCAACCAAGTAGTGGAAGCAGCACAAAGTACGAGGCCGTAGGGTTGTTCAAGCTCAGTGATTTTCCTTGTCGTAATTCGTACGGTGTCGTCCGGGGAATCCGACAGAGCCGTCCATATAAGCCCACTTGAAGTGCTGATGTTAATGCAGAAAGTTCTTATCATTCTTTGAGCCAACTTCATCATGTTCTTCCGTGCTTCTGGAGACGGTATCACTGCATGCATGCACGTGGCAAACTTTCAAATCTAAGATGCAATTTTTGGCACCCCATAAATCCATTAGCTAAAGGACTTTCAAAATCTTTAAGAGTATGTTTGGAAATATGTTGAAAAATATAGTTTTTTGTTTTAAAACACAATGTTGGGCTTATTAGGAGCAAAAAACAGTTAAACAACGTGTTTTTTTTTTTATAAAAAAAAAAAAAAAAAAAAGTTAAACACACTTATTTTTGTTAGTGTAAACACCTTTTATGATTTCTTAACGCAATCGTAAACGGGTTGGTTTTAAAATATTGCGTGCATGGATTGGTGTGACAGAAAAGTCAATGAGAAAGTGAAGAAGACATCCAACTGGAAGGTACCGTATAGCAAAGAGTCAATTTGGAAGCAGTGGGAATGTTTGAATGACAATAGAGCCGGCCGGCCAGGGCGGCAAAGGGTCCCCCATCTTTTAACATACGCAAGCAAGCTCACGGGGACTTGGGATTCCATTGGCTCTAAATTTCCATCAAGGTGGCCCTCCCATCTTCCTATTCTGCAGTACAAGCTGCAAAATTTATTGTTTATCAGACAACACTGCAATAGGCTTAGTTTTTTAATCTTAAGTGTCTTTTCATGCTTGGATAAAATACATTATTACCCGTCAATGGCATAAGAAAAACAAATCATGGTTCCATTTATCTGTTTTAACCAACAACAAAAAAACAACATTAAAAGGGTAAAAAAACCAAAGACAGAGACATATAAAGAATAAATTAATACTAATTAAACTAATTAATTAGCTTTTACCAAGTCTTATGAGTTGGAAAGCACCTCACTGCAGGCTCAAAAACTCCCTTGGAGTCACACCAAGACACTTCACAAGGCCGTCCAAGAATTTTCGCGCCAGTGATAAAAAGAAAAGAACCTCCGAGGTCGGATATATTCCGGGCCATGAGGCTTGCAACTCTCTCGCATTGTCGCTGCAAGACAGCTAACCAGCGTTGCGCTCCAAATGCCATCCCACTGTACACGTACTCACTGAATATATGATGGACGGGTTTCTCCTCCACCTCTGCATGTTCTACCCACGTTACCTGCACATCAAAGAGTAGCCATTAACATGTGTCTTGCTTAGTTGCTGCCAGAGCAGAGCATTAGTTGCTCTGCCAGAATATTTGTTTATTGTGAATATGCTTGCACTCATCCTTAGTTGCTCTGCCAGAGTATCCACTAACACTTAGTTACTGCCATGTGTGGTGATTATACCACTAACAAATGTGAGCTCGGAGAAGAGCAGTACAATGCAGATCAGTGGCAGTTTGGTAATGGGTGGAGCCAAGCAAATTCTTTTGGGAGTCGACATTGAAGAAGGGGAACTAAAACACAGGTGTCTATTAGTCATGAACTTCCTCTGTTACACTTTGTTTATGGAAACTAAAACAGAGGAGGTGGCCAACTGGTTTGGACGTGCAACGACGTCATCATTTACAACTCACACACCTGTACCTGTACCACCATGTCTGCAACTAATGAGAAGGCCGCAGAGCAACAACCTCCTCCTCTAACCCACCTCTTTTTCCTTTGCTTATCATCGCTGCCCAATGATAAGTTTCCTGCTTGTAAGTTCCACAAAATCAAACAAAGCAATCTTTTATCTTTTAATATATATATATAGTTTCAGTATAATTCTAGATAAAAATGCGCTTCTCAGCTTCCCTCTCACTCTCGGTAGGTGCGTGGTGTTGCACGAAACTAAAATCAACAAGCTTTTTAACAAACAGAATAATATAGTATATCTCTCTTTCGGAGGAAGAAATGAAGACTAGTCGTATGTTCATGGGTCACCTCTCCGTTTTGCGAAAACTGGAGCTCTCAATGAATTATCTCATCAAAGTCACCATCTTTGTAACAATATTTCAGCAGTTTCCTGCTTGTAAGTTCTTATACTAGCTTCCTCATCTCTTTTTTGTTGTTTTTGGTACGTGGGTTTGCAGTTTCTAAGTTGTATAGAAATATATGTTCTCGGTTTGGTTTGTCTTTTTAAATTTTCAATCTATAAAGACCGTATAAAATATTAATTTCTGTCTGATTTCCAAACTGGGTTTTTGTGGGTATTTGGTTTCTATCATTGACGACCGACTGCCATCCATCGTCAATGATCACGGTCACCTCATCGACGCCTTCTTCGGTCACCTCCTGGTAAAAAGCATCCCAGGCAACTCACTGGCAGAGATCAGGCTGTTCTTGTTGAGGTCGTACAAGTTTTCAACCTAAACCTCCCAAAACGTCCTTTTTTTTTTTCCTTTCTTTTTTGTTGTCTTTTGGAGGGCAAACTTGGAAGATAATTCATTAAAAATGCACTTGATTGGCACGTGGGTCGAATTCCGTCGAAGTTGCCAGAAAAAGTTGACGGAAGGTTTATTTTGCCAGTTTTCGAAACTTTGGGGGGATAAATTGCCACTTTTTAAACTTTGGGGTTTAAATTGAAAAACTCTTAAAAGCTATGGACATGTCATATACCCCTCTCATGTTTATTGTGCTGCATGTTGCTTTATTTACTTAAATTATTGTCTTGAAAAAGTAGCTCAATCGGCTCTGACTACGTCTCATGAAGTTGAGGTTTCTAGTTCGAATCCTCATTCAGCCCTTCTTGTACGGACACGTAAAAAAAAAAAAAACTTAAATCATTATTCTTTGTGTCCTAAGTAGAGTCCCTTGCTTTCTTGCTAAACAATAATTTAATTTTCATGTGAAGGACTATTGTTGAGGACTAAATTTTTTGTTGTTGCTAGCTGTTGTGAGTACACTTGTAAGTGTTGTGTTCCACATTGAGAAAATATAAAAATAAAAAGTGCTTAATATATCTAAGTAGACCTTAGCTCATTTAGCTTAGGCTTTTGGGCTAGAGTTGTGTTCAATTATGTATATTAATGTCCTCTTGGTAAAAACTCCATATCACTTTAATCTCTCAACAAATGGTATCAGAGCCATGGTTACTTTCCTTGGGACGGGTGTCTGAATACGTCGGGTTTAGAGTGAGTACACTTGTGAGTGTTGTGTCCCACATTGAGAAAATATAAAAGTAAAGAGTGTTTAATATACCTAAGTGGACCTTAGCCCATTTAGCTTAGGCTTTTGGGTTAAAGTTGTGTTCAATTATGTATATTAATGTACTCTTGGTAAAAACTCTATAACGCTTTAATCTCCTAACACTAGCCCATGACAAGCACGACTTAATCCATCGGAGGAGGCCAGTTCAGATTTCCCCACCTTGCCGATGTTCTATCACAGAGGATTGATCACCCAGCCTATACGGAGAGTCGATCACCCAGCCAGTACTCTGCCTTTGAGGGTCGATTGCCTAGCCAATGCGGAGACCCAATCACCCAACCAGTATTTCATCATGGAGGGTCGATTGCTCAACGAATATACATGGAGGGCCAATCTATAACATTTGTTTGCACTCTAAACCATGACCCATATTCTTTTATGCATATATTCATTATATTGTACTACATATCTATGGATGCTTAATTGTACCTAATGACTATCATTTCACTCAACTTGATTTGATTTTTTTTTTTTTTTTCTAGTTACATCTTTGTTTGATTGGTTTATATAAATTCAGGCTTTAAGGATTGTGCGCATTTTCAAAAAGTTCAATTTTTTTAAATCAAATCACAAAAAAATTGGTGATTTGGGATTGTGTGTTCTTAAAAAATTGGGATTTGAAAACATAGAAAATATGCATTAAAGAGCCCTTATTATCAAGTTCGGGTGTAAACTAGTATTTTTATAGAATCCAATCACTATGTGACACATCATTAATTTAAGATAAATAAAAAAAATGAAAGTAAAAACAACCACACCAAATCAGAGGAAAAAAAAAAAAAAAAAAACTCGTAGCTAGCCAGAGTGGGTCTAGCTGGCCGTGAACGCCTCAAACCCCACCAACTGTGACTCGCCTCAAAACTCGTTTTTAATGCACCAAAATCCGTTTCTAATACTCCAAAACCCGTTTATAATGCCTTAAAACCCGTTTTTAATGCCTTAAAGCTCGTTTTTTTATTCAAAACTAAAACATATAGATGAAAGGTTAACCCGTTAGAGATTTTATCACTCTAAAATTTAGTGTATTTTGATCCAAGTTATTTTTATGCACTTTTTATGTTTTTGCTTATGTGTCAGTTATTGATTGGGTACTGTAAAAATGGGGTTTTAAGGCTCATCTTAATATAAGTTAAATTCTATGCATTTATGTAGGGTTTTTTTTTTTTTTTTTTAAATGCGTAATTTAAAAATTAAATTGCGATTTTAAAAGTCAAACAACAATTTTACTGAACTCTTAGGGGAAACTTCACTTACCCCCTGAACTTTCGTGATTTTTGCAGATACCCCCAATTTTCAAAAGCTCTCACTTAGGTGTATTAAACTTTGATTTTCTCTCACTTTCCCCCTTCCGTACAAAAAATCTTTCGCAATGCCAATTTTACCCCTGACTCCAAAACTACACTGTTCCCAAAACGACGCATAATTTTGGGGTAAAATTGACATTCCGTTAGGATTTTTTGTACGGAATGGGTAAAGTGAGAGAAAACCAAACTTTGATATACCTAAGTAAGAGGTTTTGAATATTAGGGGGTATCTGCAAAAATGACCAAAATTTAGGGAGGTAAGTGAAGTTTCCCAAACTCTTAACTATATTTTTTAAAATTACATTTTCAACTTACATATTTATTAAATTAATATTTTTAAATCGCATATCCAAACGAACATTAATTAGATGATATTTATGCATAAAAGTCTTCTTGAATATTTGGTTTCTATATATGCATAGCCAAGAGAGAGGGAACAGGATCCTGTCCATTTCAAATAAAATGGATAATATCTATTTAGTGTAAAATAAGGGGTAGTATTGTCTTAACGTTAAAGTTGAAGAACTAATTTTACAATATTTCCCATCATTTTACACTAAATGGATATTGTCCATTTCATTTGAAATGGACAGGATCCTATTCCAAGAGAGAGAGAGAGACTTTTGGATTGGATTGAATATGGGCAATTGTGAAATGGACTCCACACCGCGTGATCAAGTCAATTTGCCAATAATGCTACCAAACTGTGACATCTACCAGTCTTTTAGGAGATGTACTACCCATCATATTTTAATTATTTTTCCATTTTTCTATTTTTTAAAATTACCTTTTGATAACTGGAGTTCACGTGCGGGACTCATATAATCCCATAGATCTAATAATAATTTTAAAAATGAGAAGATAAAAAAAAAAAAATTAGAAGCTAAAATGTAGCGTCTTCCTTAAGACAAGTAATGGTTTTCACACAAAAAGTTTGCATAAGTGCGCATTGTTAAGTACAATTTAGCATTTATATTCATTAGTTAAAGAGAAATGTTATATACTCTTCTAATATTTTGTTGTGTCAATGTGTCATCTACTCATCTTAACTATGGTGTGCCTTTTAAAATTACTATTGAATTTGAATTTGAGATTATCATTATTGACTTTTAATTTATTAGTGATTTTAAAAGTTATATCACAATTATGAGAACATCAAAATAACATTAGAATAGCACCTAACATTTTCCTCCGTCAAAATGGCTAAAAGTCTTCCATCCACTAGCTAGCCACTTTTGTTAAGAAATTGAAATCGTTAAAAAGAAAAAAAAAAAAAAAAAAAACTAATAAAAGATCAATTTGAGAGAGAGTTTTTGTTACTAGACTAATTAAAAATAAAAAATGAGAAATATTATAGGTACCAAATTTTTAACTAAGAGAAGAGTACCAAAATAATATGAAGCTTATTTATTGGTAGGTACCATTAACATTTCTCTTTATTAATTGTCTTAATTATTTATAATAAATAAGCTTAAATAATACCTTTTTTTTTATATAAAATATTTAATTCTTCTAGCATTTCTCATTACAAATATCCTCTAGATCGATGGGAGCATGAGTGCTTATGTGTTTGCATAATTGCATTATAATATTGACAGATCAAGAAGTAATCTGTTTGCATTATATTGCATTATAACTTTATAACCCAACCACCACTTTCCATGGAAAAATCCTCTACAAGTCTAAAAGTGGAGGTACAAGTCTTTGGGAGAGATGAGAGGTGGGAAGAAAAAGCCAAGAGTCTCTCTTTCCCAATAATTGAAGGAAATAATGCTGTAATTTCCTTTTCTTTTCCTTCACATCCATCACTCCACTAGATTGTATCCAAGTGGATATGAAATAGTTTCAGACAAAGAAAAAAGCATGCACATGGGGGAGAGGAGTAATTCTAAATGTCCATTTTGTATCTATTTTGTGTCCCTCTAAAATTGAGGTAATTTTTAAAATTATCATCTAATTAAAATTAAAAAATGATTAATTACAAGTTCAATGATAATTTTAAGAGCCACATCACCCTTGGAGGAACACAAAATGAACATAAGAGAGACTTGTAGCATTACTGGGAGGAAAGAAGTCAACAAGGGCTCCGCAAACAACTCCCGTTTGTATAAGTAGGGGTTTTTACAAATAAAATATCTATTTTACATTTTTTCTTCTTCAATGCAAAGGGGTTTTACAAATATAATGAGTCATTTTAGTTAAAAGTATTATTTAGCTTATTTATTTAGAATGCTCTGAGGTAAATTTTTATTTTTATTATTTTTTTTTATTGAAAAGAACCGTAGAGATAAAATTGTTTTTTTTTTTTTTCTTTTGAGCCAAAAAAATCGGATGTTCTCATTAATAAAGATCAAAGTAGAGATAAAATTGTTGTGATATAATGGTCTTTTGACTCTTGACCTATTTATAACGTAATCTAGAAAGGTAGGCCCAATAAAACATCAAACTATACCCGCCCTGTGGGTAGAGGCAGGGCGGGTATTAGCCTTTCCCCCAACTTGCCCGCATCCTACGGGTTGGGAAATTTCAACCCGCCACCTGAGCATAAGGAACAGTTTTCATGTGGGTTCGGGTATTGCAGGACGAGGTAGATTGGATCTGGTTGGGCAGGTTTCTTTCTTCTCCCCTGATATCTTCTCTATTTTAGGGTCTATTGCAGATTTATTTTCCTCCTAAACAAACATAACCCAGCAATAGAAGTTACAAAATCTCGAGAAACAAACCTATAAACAATATATATATATTTTTTAATTTGTTTAAACGGGTACACCAAATCGAGCATTACGAGGAGTCAAAATAGCAATATGAAGTTCCCAAGAGGTAGTTCAATCGATTGTAAACTACGTTTTATAGAGGTCACAAATTCGAATCTCCTTACCTTTGCATGTACATGCCAAAAAAAAAAAAAAATGACAACATGAAAAGTTGGTACCATGCACCAGCCCCAGAGGGCAATTATTACTCTGAGTGTACTATTAGGCCCCACCCATCGCCACGCATACGGCCCATCAACCCCTTCACCCTCCCCAATCAGACCGTAGAAAGAGGATACAAATTTCAAGGACAACGGGGCGGGCATTCCGTAATTCCATCGACGTCTAAGATGGCAAAGTAAGGGTGCCAATGCGATTTAAGCGGTTAGTGGCACTAATCTAATCAGAATCGCTCTAGCGTTAGTAAATTTCACTAATGCAATCGCTAACCGCCTAGCAAGTTAGGTTAGCGTTAATCGCCAGTTAGCGGTTAGTGAAATAGATAACCGCCCGCTAACCGCTTTTTCAAAATTGGGCTTTTTTGGGCTTTTCTTTGGGCTTTTTCAGTGTCTCTTTGGTCTCAATTACTATTAATAGAGCCCATATTAAAAAATAAAAAATATTTGACCTCAAATTTATATTTACTTGTACTTTTCCAACAAGGACAAAGAACAAAAAAATTAAATAAAAGAAAAATAAACCAAAAAAAATGGATTGGGTATGCTTGCAGCTCCAGTGACCAGTACTCTTACTGGATCATTCTCTATGTTTAGAAAGCTCTACATATATCTAACAAGCTTCTAGTAACCAATACTCTTACATTATAATCATATTTACTTAATCAAGTTTAAGATCTTTTAATCTTAATACTTCAATTATTGTTATATGTATCACATTGTTGAATCTAATATCAATTACTTAATTTGATGTTATATAGTCATATGATCTTAATAATTAAATTAGATATTACGATTAATGATTATATATTGTGATAATATTTACTTAATCAAGTTTGAGATCCTTTAATCTTAATACTTAAATTATTGTTATAAGTATCACATTGTTGAATCTAATATCAATTACTTAATTTGATATTATATAGTCATATGATCTTAATAATTAAATTAGATATTACGATTTACATTATGATAATATTTACTTAATCAAGTTTGATATCCTTTAATCTTAATGCTTCAATTATTGTTATAAGTATCACATTGTTGAATCTAATATCAATTACTTAATTTGATATTATATAGTCATATAATCTTAATAATTAAATTAGATATTGCGATTAATGATTTACATTATGATCATATTTACTTAATCAAGTTTGAGATCCTTTAATCTTAATATTTCAATTATTGTTATAAGTATCACATTGTTGAATTTAATATCAATTACTTAATTTGATATTATATAGTCATATGATATTATGATCTTAATAATTAAATTAGATAGATTTTGTTTATCTCTCTCTTTGATTGAGAATTGAGATAGATTTTGCTACCCTTTTAACTTATATTAGTATGAACTTGCATACTTATAACTTATTACCTATGAATATGTATGTATAATTTATTATTATATAATCAAATGATTTTATGATTAATTGATCATGTAATATAATCATATAACTTATAATGATAATATATTAATACTCAAAGTATAATTTAATTATCTAAAATAAAAATGTGATTTAATCATTAATGATCAATTGATTATGTAATATGTATAAATATTATTATAATTATAATTATAAAAATATAGTATATAAAAAGCGGTTAGCGGTTAGTGGTAGCGGTTAGTAGACCCTATAACCGCTAACCGCTAGGTGGTTATAGCGGTTAGCGGTTAGGCGGTTAGACGGTTATAGCGGTTAGGCGGTTAAGCGGTTAGCGTTTATAACGGTTAGCGGTTGACGGGCGGTTATTAACCGCCCGCATTGACACCCCTATGGCAAAGGACATTTTTAGCGACTTGGGGTCGAAGAGAAAGTGGAGAAAAAAAAGGAAAGAGCCAAAGCCACTATGACTTGAAGAAGCGAGACAGAGAGGCAGGGCTGTAGTAGGGGGAAGCTGCATGCCCCAATGTGTGATGGAGTGCATTTGTCCGATCTGGCAATAAATTTTAATTTAATTCAACTTGTAAATCTTAGTTTTAGGCCTATAAATAATTTAGGGAGGCTATAAATTACAGAATTTGTGATTCTTTATTTTTTACTTCAAATTTGTGATTCTTTATTTATAAGTACTCAATTTTCATTATGAATTCTATAAACTTTGTTTTGTCTTTTAATAACATGAGATGAGAGGCTAAACTTTTAACTAAGGTTGAATATAAAGCTTTACTTATGATTAACAACTTTGTTCCATGTATGTAGTATTTCCCAATTTAATGCTTTAACTTCCTCATTGTTTTATTTTTTATCAATTGGATTGAATGATTCTTGGATATCTTATATGATTCAATGATACACTTAATGATTTAAGATAATTCAATACAATTGATTGCTTGGTTTTCTTTGTTAAAAATTAGATTTTCCTTGTGATTTATTCTCCGGATACAATTGATGTTTTGATTAAAAATTTGATATCTTCTTGTGATTTACGGATACAGTTGATAATTTTATAAATATTAGATTTCCTTTGTGATTTGTGTTATGAATGGATATATGAGAAGTGTTGATTAATTCTTTGAAGCAATAGTAAAACATACTTAAAATTTGTATGTGAGAACTTTGAAAAATATTATAGATCATGGAACTATGTTATTATGAATTTGTGAGTGTAAATTCCAAAACCTTAGTGCTTTGTTAATAAATTACTTTCACTTTAATTAATTTTATACTTTTGATCTTTCATTCAAACAACAATCTTTCAAAATTTGGAATTAGGGTAAGGTTAAATTATTTTAGATTTAAATTTATTTTCAAGAATACAACTTTTTATGAGTTTGACCTCACACATACAATCTATTAAACTACATTAAACTATAAACAATTTGTGTCGAGGTGCCATTGCATCTATTGAATAATTGGTTTCTATGGATTAGCCAAGAGACAGAGTCTTGGATTGGATTGGATTGGATGGACCAGAAAACCCAACAACTTGGAAATGCACTCCACAGTCCACAACGCGTCATCGAGTCAATCTACCAATGATGCCATGCTACCTACCAATAGCTAAAGTCTTCCATTCCGCTGACCAATAGCTAAATAAATAAATAAATAAATAAAATTGTAAAGTTATTACAGGAATCATTTTATTTTATTTTTTATTTTTAACAAATTGACAAATTGAAAAAACCAATAGCCATAACAAATCTCAACAATTTTATTTTCTAAACATAACTTCATTTTAAATTTTTGAATAATCATGTAATTTGGCAAGTTTTTCAAACTTCAAAATCTTTTAATTTAAAATCCTGAATTTTCAATTACAGTTAATTTAAATCTCTTTATCATATTTTAAATGTAAATTTTAATTAAAATAGAAATATGTTATTATTTTAACTAAGTTTTGGCTTTGAGCATTCACATTTGGCTGACTCACTAAATAGAAAAATGTGATTATTTTAATGAAAAATGTGATTATTTTAACTAAAATAGTTACTTACTTTTCTAAAGCATCTACGACTCTTAATATTTTACCTCTCCACTTTTACAATTTTAAAATATTATTATTTTTTTATTGTTATCATTTTCACTATTTTCCAAGAGAAGATAGAATGATACTAAATATTTTAATATATTATTTATTTTTAAATAAAAATTTCTCAAATTTCATTAATAAGAGATCAATAGCTCAACAACTATATAACAAATTTAGATGAGCACAGTAAAAATTAGTCAAATCCAAGGTCAAAACAATTAACCCAATATACATATGAAAAATATATCTAAACTCTTGAATCAAAATGCGCCATTTTGCCTAAATTAAAGAAAAGAAAAGAAAAAAAAAATGAAATTAAAAAAACCTATGTATTGCCTAAAGAAAAAAATAGAAGAAGAAAGATCAAAGAAAATTCATCGTGGCACCCAAAAACCCAATTACCATGTTACATGACGTCCACGTGTAAGGGTAACATGGCATTCTATTAAAAAAACATAACGAAATTTTGATGGAGGCACTAAGTGAATTTATTAACTTATCACATGTACTATTTACAATATTTTTGAAAACTCAAATAATTATTTAATTTTGATGCAAATCACGTATGCTGATTTTGATGTAAATCACATGTATTCCCAATAATATTTAACCTATTTTTTAGAGTAATTCTAAGCGTCCAAGGCCCATCCAGGTCCATCCCACACGACGGCGCCTTCCACGTCATCCCAAAAAAAAAATTTGAATTTCGGATGGACGACAAAACACCCGTGGTTTCTTTTCCCCATTCCGCTCATCCCGCATTTTTCTCCTTCCGCTCCTGCTCGCTCTCGTCCGTTTGTGTCTGAGATCCGCCCATCCCGCGCCTCTCCTCTCCTCGTACCCTCCGTCGCGCTCTCTCTCTCCCCTCTCGCCTCTCTCTCACTCCAGACAGCTTCTCGGCGACCAGCCGGAAAAAGGCATCTAAACCAGCGAGAGTTCTCCGGATCCGACACTAAACGGCATCTGTACCGCCAGCCTCTCTCTCTCGCCGCTTCCTCCCTACCCATAAGCCGCATCTCCTGGAGCTCTTCCTCCGCCGACTGCCTCTCAAAAATGGTGACCGGTTGGTGTGGTCCGCTGTTTGGCTCGATCTTGGTGCATTTGGGTAAGATTTTATTTTTCTGCAAGATGATTATTTTGGTTAATTTGTCTTGGAAATTTGGTTAATAATCAAGAGGGTTTTTTTTTTTTCATGAGACCACTTGTTCAGTGTTGACTGAGGAGTTGATATTGTGTTGTTTTTTTGGATTGGTTGAAAAATAAGTGCGTTTTGGGTTCAAAAACGGAGAACCCGAAAACGGTGACGGTCGGTTGGTGTGGTCCGGCAGCTTGGCTCCAATCTTGGTGCGTTTGGGTAAGATTTTGTTTGTGTCTGTGCATTTCATGTTTGATGAAATTTCCATGAGAGATTTTTTGTTGTTGATGTCTGTCATTGATGTTTTTGAAGAGATTTAAATCCAATTTTTAGCATGAGTATGCTCAATACAGAAAACAAAATCAACATGGACAAGAGCATGCTAGGAGATTTGGATAATCTTCCAGAGGAAGATAAGCTCAGAATGTCCTTCATGATCGACCAGCTCCAGATTCGTGATAGGTACAATCTAGATTCATCTGTTACTGTCTTGTATTAAATTCAAATCCTTTGGTTAAATCAGTTCCGTAATAAAATTTTCTGATTGTTGGCTTAATCAACTATTGAAAAAAAAAAAAAATCGTTTATTGCACTGTTCAAATGCTTTAGTTTGAAGTTTTAATTGTGCAAAGTGGATTTATACCTGTTGTTTATTTCCAATCTTCAATGAAGAGGAAACCAGAGGAAAATGATGCTTTGAGAAACTTGTGAGGAGAATGGTTGGTTCACTTGAAGTTCTTAAGCAATTTTTTTTTTTGGGCAATGCTCGGACTCAGGCCGGAGTGTCAGATGGCTCCAATGTCGAAATTTTGTGAAGCTGGTTATGTGAAGCCAGAGTGAGGTTCTCTTTAAAACCAGTGCAGCTTATATGGTGCGTCTGGACGTTTTGGGAACTACATTTTTATGCATTTCTTGTGCTAATTTGCTTGGTTGCCTGAGAAAATGTAGAAAGAAAGGGAGGATTTTGTGATGGCCGAATGAATACAGAAGAAATTTGTTTGTGTTTTATTTTAGTTATAGATAAAATGTTTGTGAAATGTTTGATGAACTGTTTGTGAGAAAATTTATTGCCTTTAAATAGAGTAAATTGTGTTGTGCTTATTTTAATGGCCGAATGAGTGTTTTGTTAAGAAGTTGGGCGTGAAAATAAGGTGAACCATGGTCAATTTATTCACGTGAATAATGCTGCACATGCAGACTTTTATCTTTGTCTGAGATAGGTATCAACATGGATCCTAGAGTGCCTTAGGCATGTTACGCATACTGGGAAGCTCATTTCATAAGCGGTGAATCTGAAAAATTACTAATTTCCTTTTTGGTTTCGTGTAGGGACTCACCTTTGGTCGGATACATCATCGTTAATGCAGCCATTGTCAACACTATAAGTCTCTGTGATGATATATATGGGGAGCCTTAGGATAAAACCAAAGGTATGAAGATGCATGACCAACAATACCGGTAGACCTTGGAGTGTATAAATCATCCCTATCTTTATCGCAAAAGGTGTGAAAAATCATGTAGAGCTAGAAGGGATGCGTAATTCTCATTTAAGGTAATTAATCGACTGTGTGACCGCTATCTCTTGATAATTTAATGTGGCTGTTTTGCATTTTATTATTTGATTTCAATGCCTTAAAGATAATCTTGAATCATTTATGCATAATAGAATGATTTAGAATGTAGCTTTAAGGTTGGTATGTTTGTTGTTTACCCCATGGTTTTAGTTAAGTTTTGAAACTAAAAGAAATAACATGAAGGAAATAATTGTTTTTGTCATTTTAAAATGGACTTCCATTGGTAATTCTATACGGCGAGAAATGAATTTATGGTTGGTATTACTCGTTTATGTTTTTGATGAAATGGATAGATTAGCTTTAGAAATGAATTTATAAGATTTTGAAGGTATTGTCTTTCTTTTGGTTTTGTTGATTATTAGTTCCTTTTCAATTCATGAGGATGAAAGCAAATTAGAAACCATGTTTAGGATGTGTTTGTGAGAATTTTTGCATGAGTGTCTTTGGTGATAACATGCTCAATTTTAGATGCATACCATGTGTTTGATGAGTTGCCTAAATGAAGTTTTAAAGTTGATAAATGATAGTGCCTTATTCTCTTAAACTAAGGTTATGCTTTTTTCTTTTTTTGAGATGTTTTGATACCAACTTGATTGGTCTTGTTTCTTGTTTGCCTCAGGAAGATGAAAATATGAACAAGATTCACTTGAAAGACCGTTAAATGAAAATATGAACAAGATGCAATGGATTGTGAAAAGACACCGTTAAATGTAAAGACAGCCCCTGCTAAATGCCTATTCGCTGCTGCCCCTGCCCAATACCATTGTATTTTGAGTTGGAATTTTTTTTTTTTTTTTTTGGATGGAATTATGGCTATGTAATGTAGTGCACTCCATTTTGTGTAATTTTGCAACCTTGTGGAATTGTAATGTGGTTTGTACTAAAGGGAATCGAGCATCAAAAAGGAAAATGTCCAAAGTTGAAAAAGTGGTAGTGGAGACCACTTTTTTCTTGAAATTGTTCTTTAAATGCTTTTTTCTTGAAATTGTTCAATGTAGACCATTTCATGTTCCTTATTTTTTTGTAACTCAAGCAAATGTGAATTCTTAAAAATTGGGGTGGAATGGAAGAAATATAGGTGCCATGATTTTGAGGAATTATATGAATTTGAATAAGGTGCCCTTGATTGGCAATGGCCAGAATTTGTATTGCAGATTTTTTTTTGATTTGCATTATATGCATGTGGATTTAATTTGGACATGTAATGGCCAGAATTATTATTTGCATATTTTTATTTGATTTATATTATGTGCATTTGAGGCATTATGTTGGATCTTTCAATTTGATTTAATTTGGATCTTTCAAGACTGATTTTTCAAAACAAAATTGCCTTTGGTGTTAACTAAATTGTAGTTGTAGCAAATGAACAACCAATAAAAGAAAATACCCAAATCAAATATAAAAGTGACTGCTTTTGCCCAAAGCGTAAATACAATAAACACTATTTTCCAGAATTACATGACATAATGCAAGTCCAACAACACCGCAAAGCCTCTCCAAAATCCTACAAACTTCTTTATATCCTAATTATAATGCTAGAACTAAAATTAAATAACCCAATGAAAAAGCTGGAACAATTTGATAGTTCTCCATTGATGATGATGCAAAGGTTGATGCTCAGAATCGATCCCCATCACCAACGCGCCATTGAAAAAGAGCTCTGTGTGCAATTATAATGAGATCCATTGCATCTTGTTCATATTTTCATTTAACGGTCTTTCAAGTAAATCTTGTTCATATTTTCATCTTCCGAGACAAACAAGAAACAAGACCAATCAAGTTGGTACCAAAACATCTCCAAAAAAAAAAAAAATGGTTTCTAATTTGCTTTCATCCTCATGAATTGAAAAGGAACTAATAATCAACAAAACCAAAAGAAAGACAATACCTTCAAAATCTTATAAATTCATTTCTAAAGCTAATCTATCCATTTCATCAAAAACATAAACGAGTAATACCAACCATAAATTCATTTCTCGCCGTAGAATTACCAATGGAAGTCCATTTTAAAATGACAAAAACAATTATTTCCTTCATGTTATTTCTTTTAGTTTCAAAACTTAACTAAAACCATGGGGTAAACAACAAACATACCAACCTTAAAGCTACATTCTAAATCATTCTATTGTCTGCATAAATGATTCAAGATTATCTTTAAGGCATTGAAATCAAATAATAAAATGCAAAACAGCCACATTAAATTATCAAGAGAGATAGCCGGTCACACAGTGCGATTAATTACCTCAAATGAGAATTCTGCATCCCTTCTAGCTCTACATGATTTTTCACAGCCTTTGCGATAAAGATAGGGGATGATTTATACACTCCAGCGGGTCTACCAGACTGACTGTTGGAGCTGTCATGCATCTTCATACCTTTGGTTTTATTCCTAAGGCTCTATATATCTCACACAGGCAGGACTTATAGGTGTTGACAATGGCTGCATTAATGATGATGTATCCACCAAAGGTGAGTCCTCACTGCCAAACAAAAAGGAAATTAGTAATTTTTCAGATTCACCGCTATTAAATGAGCTTCCCCAAGATGCACGTAATAAAGATGCCTAAGGCACTCTAGGATCCAGATGTTGATACCTATCTCAGACAAAAGAAAATGAAATTCAGCATCGATAGAAGTGCTCCTTATTGTTATATTCAAAAGAAATAGTGCAATAAATTCAATCTTTAAAAGAGAAAATGGTTACCTGGTAGCAACCAACATAGAGAAGAAGACCACTAAAAGAACCAAAGGGAATCCTCCAAGAAATTTATAATAAGCAGAAAGTAGAAGTAAAGAAACAGCCTGTGGTAATTTAAAGAAAAACATAGTCAAGCTTTCATCATGATTTTTATAAATGAACATTAAATAGTGTATGATACGTAGTAGATTGATAGTCATATGATGCATACAATGCCACCGACACCTCCAATTAGCAGGGTCTTCTCCCAAGATTATCTACTTTTAGGATAGCTATCCATGTCATCAGTAACTGAAGGATGAAAACAATCACAAATGAATCATTATTAGCATTACCAGGAGGTATAAAGGGAGACTTTTCCCCATGTTCAAAGACACCATGGGAAGATTATTAAACATACTTTGAACACACCAATTACAACTGAAACTCGGTAGCATCAGAGGCCGCAGAGAATCCAGAGTCTTGAATATCGTAATCACAAAGAACATCATTGAGTTAGGAAAAATGAGATAAAGGAATCCATCACTCACCAATGGGCTGTGCAAAAGTAAGGAAAGGAAAAAAATGGGATGCAAGAGGTCAGTTAAGGCTCTGTTTGCTTGGATAGGTGTCTAGACATTTAGAGCGAAAGGACCAACAACTTCTCTTGCATGTAATCTAAATCCAAAATTTCTATATCCAATTAAAAAGCATTGTACCAATCTACACAAGCCAGCACATTTAAAGGAAAGTTAGTGGGTTTTTTTTTATAATCTTTAACCTTCACAAACTAATGAACAAAATAATATAATACATAATTATAGATGGATACACAACAGCAACATCCCCTCCCTCTCTCCATTTTCTTTCACCGGCAGTCTTCTCACAGAGGCTTTCAAACAATCAAGTCTCTCCTATTATCTCAAAAGTTTTCTACAATATGTTTTTGACAACTAATAAAGAAATGCAATATATTTGATCTTCAAGGCAATCCAATACCATGCAAACCGTTCTTATATAATCCCTAGAGAATGAATACAATTATCTCACTCAAAAAAGAAAAAACCTTTCTTTTACTTTTTGAAACTCAGAGTAATCTCAACCAAACTTTTTTTTTAAAAAAAATTGTTGGGTCCTCCTAAATTCATTATACACCAATCAAAATCCTCCCTTTCTTTCTACATTTTCTCGGCAACCAAGCAAACTATACATGTACACTTAACAAGGCAAAAACATATCACAAAATCTTCAATAAGAGTCTTAAACAATGTAGAAAGAAAGGAGGATTTTGATTATTACGGGCCGATTTAACCAAAGGATTTGAATTTAATACAAGACAAGAATGATGAATCTAGATTGTACCTATCACGAATTGAGCTGGTCGATCATGAAGGACATTCGAGCTTATCTTCCTCCTCGAAGATTATCCAAATCTCCTAGCATGCTCTTGTCCATGTTGATTTTGTTTTTCAGTATTGAGCATACTCATGCTAAAAATTGATTTAAATCTCTTCAAAAACATCAATGACATCAACAACAAAAATCTCTAATGGAAATTTCATCAAACATGAAATGCACATGACACAAACAAAATCTTACCCAAACGCTCCAAGATTGGAGCCAAGTCCGGACCACACCAACCGGCCGTCACACGTTTTGGGTTCTCCGTTTTGAACCCAAAACGCACTTATTTTTCAACCAATCCAAAAAAAAACAACACAATATCAACTCCTCACCAACACCGAACAAGTGGTCTCATGAAAAAAAAAAAACCCTCTTCAGATTATTAACCAAATTTCCAAGACAAATTAACCAAAATAATCATCTTGCAGAAAAATAAAAATCTTACCCAAACGCACCAAGATCGGAGCCAAACAGCCGGACCACACCAACCGACTGCCACCATTTTTGAGAGACAAGTGCGACGGAGGAAGAGCTCCAGGAGATGCGGCTTATGGGTAGGGAGGAAACGAGCGAGAGAGAGAGAGGCTGGCGGTACAGATGCCGTTTGGCCGTCGGATCCGGAGAACTCTCGCTGGTTTGGGTCTGCTTTTCGTCCCGGCTGGGTCGCCGGAGAACTGTCGCTGGAGTGAGAGAGAGCGAGACGCGACGGAGGGGGAGAGAGAGAGGCGCGACGCGACGGAGGGTGACAGGGAGAGGGAGAGGCGGATGGATGATCCGAGACACGAACGGGAGCGAGAGACGAACGGGAGCGGGAAGGAGAAAAATGAGCGGGATGAGCGAAATGGGGGGGAAAAGAAACCACGGGTGTTTTTGTCGTCCATCCAGAAATTCAAATTTTTTTTTTTGGGTGACGTGGAAGGCGCCACATCAGCGCGGGATGGACGCTGGATGGACGCAGGACGGACGCTTAGAATTACTCATTTTTTTAATAACCTTTAAGACTATTTTTGATTTGCATTATATTGACGAATCAAAAAAGAGTAATGAATTATTGCCCAACCACTTTTCACTGACAAAAGTGGAGGTACAAGTCTTTGGAAGAGATGAACGGTGGGAAGAAAAAGGCAATAGAAACTATGCGCTGCAAAGCTTCTTTTAGTGGCTTCACTCCGAGGGCTGTTAAGGTCAACATGAGGCTGGAATCAAATATAAAGGAGATCACTGGCCGATTCAACCGCATGGTGAAGCAAAATGATGATCTGAAATTGACTGGCAAAAATGTTGACAGGAGGTCATATAGAACGAGAGAGACACTGGCACCAACTTCTGTAGTCACCGAGGCTCATGTTTATGGCAGAGACAGCGATAAAGAGGCTCTGCTTGAATTTTTGGTGGGTGATAAACGTAGTGACGCTCAACTCTCTGTTATTCCTATTGTTGCTATGGGGGGAATGGGTAAGACAACTCTTGCCCAACTTGTGTACAATGATAAAAAAGTGCAAAGCTTTTTTGATCTCAAAGCATGGGCTTGTGTATCCCAAGACTTTGATGCTGTAAGGGTAACAAAAGCAATTCTTAAATCTGTGTCTGCAAGCGGTGGTGATGATAATGATTTGAATTTGTTGCAAGTCCAATTGAAGCAGAAATTAGAAGGGAAGAAGTTTCTGGTCGTCCTGGATGATCTCTGGAATGAGAACTATCACGATTGGACTATTTTACGTACCCCTTTCGAAGCAGGCGCTCAAGGAAGTAAGATTATTATCACAACTCGCAATCAGGGAGTTTCGTTGAAGACGAGTACCGTTCCTGCTTACTCTTTGAAAGAGTTGTCAAATGATTTTTGTTTGTCTATATTGGCCCAGCATGCGTTGGGGACAAAGGACTTTAGTGTACATCTAAATCTCAAAGATATTGGCGAAGCAATGGTTGGAAGGTGTAAAGGCTCTCCCTTGGCAGCAAAAGTACTTGGAGGCGTCTTACGCAATAAATTGGATCGTGATGAGTGGGAGAAAGTATTGAAGAGCAAGATATGGGGTTTACCAGAAGTGGAAAGTGAGATTGCTCGGCTCTTATGTTGAGCTATTATCATCTCCCTTCAAATTTGAAGAGGTGCTTTGCGTATTGTTCAATAATTCCCAAGGACTACGAATTTAAGGAGGAGGAGTTGGTTTGATTATGGATGGCAGAAGGTCTAATTCAACCACGAGAAGAGGGAAAACGAATGGAAGATTTGGGTATCGAGTATTTTCGCAATTTGTTGTCAAGGTCATTTTTTCAACAATCATTTAAGGATGAATCACGATTTCTAATGCATGACCTCATCAACGATTTGGCTCAATGGGTTGCAGGAGATATATGCTTTAAAATGGAGAATAGATTTGGGGGTAATATTGGAAGGCAACCTTCTAAAAAGGCTCGACATTCATCTTACTTGTGTGGTCACTATGATGGCGTTCAAAAGTTTGAGGTTTTTTACGATCTCACATGTTTACGGACCTTCCTACCTTTTTGGTCTTCATATTCAACCTCATGTTAGTTGACTAGTGATGTTCCACTTAAATTGTTGCCAAAATTACGACGCTTAAGGGTGCTCTCTTTGAGTGGATACAAAATGTCTGAACTACTAGAATCAATTGGTGATTTGAAGCATCTACGATTCCTTGACCTTTCCCACATGGATGAACTCATAAGCTTGCC
Organism: Carpinus viminea; assembly: GCA_013348765.1. Lineage (NCBI taxonomy): Eukaryota > Viridiplantae > Streptophyta > Magnoliopsida > Fagales > Betulaceae > Carpinus > Carpinus viminea. Next base: position 32,110,953 of record CP054668.1, on the reverse strand, counting down.
TGAATCAGTCGCCACTCTATACAATTTACAGACATTGATATTGGAGAACTGTTATAATCTAAGGAAATTACCTTCAAAGATTGGAAACCTACTCAACCTACAACATCTCAACATTCTTGGAGTAGATGCATTGGAAGGAATGCCACAAATAGGTAAATTAACTTGTCTCCAATCATTACATAAATTAGTTGTTGGAAAAGATAGTTGTTCCGGGGTGAAGGAGTTAGGGCCTTTGTTGCATCTTTGTGGGACACTTTTCATTTCAAAATTGGAAAATGTGATTAATCCTGAGGATGCGAGAGACGCTAGGTTAATTGAAAAGACCAGTCTCTATGGGTTGTCATTGTGGTGGAATGAGTCACAAGATAGAACAAGTGAGTTAAATGTACTTAACATGCTACAACCTCACATGGGTTTGAAAGTGCTCACTATCGGGGGCTATGGTGGTGTAGAATTTCCAACTTGTTAGCAGTCATTTTTCTAATATGGTGGACATGTCTATTGCACATTGTGAAAAGTGCATATCTTTGCCTGCAGTGGGCCAATTACCATCACTCAAAAGCCTTTCTATCTATGGCATGACTAGCGTGAAATTTATTGGACGTGAGTTTTATGGGGAAGGTTGCTCACAACCATTTAGATCCTTAGAGTTTTTGTATTTTTGGGATATGCGGGAATGGGAGAATTGGATTCCTTGTGGAGAATTTCCAAAATTACGTGAGCTTTTTATTGAAAGATGTCCCAAGCTGGTGGGTAAGTTACCAAACCACCTTCCTTTATTAGAAAATATTGTAATATATGGATGTAAGCAGTTGGCAGTTTCAATTTCCACATTTCAGAGCTCTGCAAACTAGAAATTGAAGGATCGAGAGGGGTGGTGCATAGAGGTAAGGTTGAATTTAGCTTACTATCATTTTTGTTTCTTTCAACAATTTCAGAATTTACATGTCAAATAGAAGGGTTTACTATGGAAGGATTGACATACTTGGAAGATTCGACTACTAAAACTTATGATGAGCCGTTTCATTGGTACACTACCGAGGTACTTCTAGCACATCGCCCATCTCTTGGTGTTATGAGGATTCATAATTGTACCAAACTAGTTTCTTTGACGGCAAAAGAAGAGGAAGATTAGTTACAACTGGGTTTGCCATTCAAATTGAGAGATTTCGAGATAAAAGATTGCGAGGACATGGAATCATTGCCGAAAGAAATGAAGTATAACAACACTTATCTTGAGAAGATTTTAATTGAAGGCTGTACTTCACTCACAAACTTTGCAATAGGCCAACTCCCTCAAACTCTAAAGCGGCTAACTGTAATGGGTTGCACGAATATGGTGATTTTGTTGGATGGGGATGATATCAACAGTTACGGCAACAACACATCTTTTCTTGAGGATTTGCAAATTAGTGATTGTCCATCCCTCAAATCCTTAACGTCAAGCGGAGAATTACCAACTGCAACACTTAAGTTCCTTCACATTAGCAATTGTGAGAAGTTGGAGTCGATAGCGAAGAGCTTCCATCCCAACTCGTCTCTTGAATTCATTCACATTGAATCTTGTGCGAACTTTAAATCCTTACCCAAGGGCATAAACAACCTCAGCCATCTAGGTGAATATTATATTTCAGAATGTCCAATTCTTGATTCTTTCTCGGACGGAGGTTTGCTCCCAACCAACCTGAAACATCTTGCGATTTTAAATTGTGAGAAAATGTAGGTCTTGCCCAATTGCACGCATAACCTCACCTCACTTCAAAAATTGGAAATATGGAAATGTCCAAGCATTGTATCCTTTCCGGAAGTAGGTTTTCTAACCAACCTAACATCACTTTTTATCCATGATATGACGTCATTTAATGAGGCCTTTTTTGAGTGGGGATTGTGCAAGCTCACTTCTCTTCAAAAGCTTAGAATTGACGGTGGCTCTTCGCATTTGGTGTCCTTTCCAGAGATGATGCTGCCTGCCTCTCTAGTCAACCTCCAAATTGAATGCTTCCCAAATCTGAAATACTTGTCTTCCAAAGGCTTTCAAGACCTTTCCTCTCTCGAATATTTGGTTATCCGTAATTGTGAGAAGCTCAAGTCATTTCCAGAGGATGGCCTCCCTCGATCGCTCTTACGACTTTTTATCTATCAGTGTCCTTTACTCAAAGAGCAATGCAAGAAAGATAAAGGACGAGAGTGGTTCAAGATAGCCCACATCCCTAGGACTGAATTCGACTTTTGTTAAGATGCAAGTCAAGTTTCAAGGAATAAATTTAAAGGTCAGTTTATTGCCACATAATTTCTTTTTCATATTGATGGGAGATTCATCTATCACCCATATAAATATTGGGAGAATCACGTACTGCCCCTCTTCTCCTCTTCTCCCCCAACAATAATTGATTGTCTGATATATATATATATATATATATATATATATATGTTGGCGTTAAGTTTGCTGAACATTGCTATTCTTGTTGGATCATAGGTGTTTGTTAAAATGCCCAAGCAACCATGTAGAGCGAGGAGGCATCTGAATATTGAGTCTTTCATTGCAGTGGCACATTCGATCATTACAAATTTGACCATTCATGGCGACCCTCAAATATAGGTAGATAACTGGATTTTGGTTCGTTGATAATGTTGGCATCCATGGTCTAGCAATAACGTTGGACCATTAATAATATTCGATAATTGGATTGATGATGTTCATTCATTTAATTTTTAGGAGAAGAAGTAGAAGGGATTATCTTAACTCTGTATCCCCATGAACAACCTAATATGGATTATGAATATAAAGAGGTATGTCTTACTGTTCTTTCAATTTTTAAGAAAGTTTTGCATCTGAATAGAAATAGAAATTTTTGGATTTTATTTTAATTGATCGAGAAAATAACTATTTTTTGTTTTTGATTCTCATTAAGATAGTAGTTCGAGTTTGAAGTTTTGCTCTATAGGAATGAATATTTCTCCATCTTTGATCCTTCCAGATTGTTCAAAAGGCTCAGGCAAATAGTTACAAATTTTTATGTTCTTCCTGAAATGCCCATGTAGAAGTGTTGTTTCTTCTTATGTAGCTAATGTGATGTTTACTGTCTTTCCTAAAATGGACAATCTGTGTAGTCTTGTATATTAGACGTGTTCAAATTTATTTTGCAATATTGGTTGCCAACTTCAATACATTCGATTTAAAATATTCTAAAACCAGTCATATATATATATATATATATATAAGATGTCGTTATCATCATACATCTATTACGACAATCAATTATTAGTAGTTCATGAGCTTCTTCTTTTCCAGTTGTTACATTTATAAGTACTATGAGCTTCACCTGTTCAAATACCGTGAACGATGTGGCCGCATTAAGCACATTTTAGTTATAGATGGAATAGTCGTTTTTATTTTGTTAACTCATAGAATACAATTATATTGGGAGGCTAATGAGTGCTTTGTACTCTTATTTTGTTCCGAGCCTAGTTGGCGGAGCTTATGTCATGAAACCTCCAACCTCACAACAATGCAATAACGAGGACCATTTTATGGCACGAATGACCTATAATCGAGGGTGATGTGCCGGAATGCAGCTTTCTCTGCGAGTGGGCTTGGGGCTACACTCGGTGAGTCGTTTTGCATTTGTTTTGCCATCGGCATCAAGCAATTGCTTAAGGAAGCTTTTGGGAATGACAATAGGTATGTAGCTTCTAGACACTCAATCTCCTCATGCGATGCCCAAATCATCCTCAGCTAGTTGCTTAGGTGACGTTTTATGTTTGTTTCATTCATATTCTTGCCACTAAGTTTAATTATCACGTGTATTAACAGAACACCATACTTATTAAACAATGAACTAATTAAAATGTGTAACAATGTTTTGCAGGTGAAGCACCATTGTGGATGAGGATGATGCTCAAGCTGGAGATGATGGAGGGGAAAAGCCACCAGGTGTCTGATCTGAAACAAATGTGAAGAAAGTGTGATAGACTTCAATGTCTAACACGTGAGTATATTCAAGTATTTAATAAAATTAGAGTTACAAGTGTGCTTAACAACCAGAAACGGAAAATAGAAGATAAAGGTGATAAGAATACATTTGAATTCTAAACAAATCTAATGACCTTCTACAACCTATGGCTGAGTTATTATCTTCATCTTTTGTAATGTGATTTGTTGATTGTAATCACCTCTGTTTTGGATAGTATCAACTTTATCTTCTAAGTGTTGTCCTTGAAATGAATCTGCCCTATCTTGAGTTGAATGTTGAGCCATAGTACACGATAGGATAGTGACTTTTACACTGCAAGCTAATTGGGGAACAAACATGAGCTTGGCTTTTAAAAACAAAATTGAGAGGATGATAATCATTTTGTAAAGATATTAGCTACTTGATCCTTTGGAGGAAATAAACTTAACCAAAATGTCATGATTAAGCCTTTTTTCCCTAATAAAGTGATAGTCCACCTCGATGTGTTTTGTTCAACCAAGATACACAGGATTGGAAGCGAGTGCAAGAGCGCTAACATTATCACACCATAATACACTTGGTGTATGGAAAGCACAAAATATATTTTGATAAGGAAGCAAAACAACTTTTTGCTTCCTAAACTCAAGGAAAATCACAGGAAAGTTGGTGCTTGTTGAGGGGGTTTTGTTAGATTGGAGCTTGAGAGAGCAGTTTTCATTTGGTGTATATTATATTCTTATTTATCACTAAGGATTAGTTAATTTACAAAATTTTGTTTTGAAAAGCTGCTTTAGTAGTTCTTGAAATATCATGGAATTTTGTGGGAGTAATGCTACAAGTCCCTCTTGTGTCACTCTTGTATCCCCTGTGACTCTTAAAATTACCACTGCTCTTGTTTGTTTTGTCAGGTATGATCACAGGTATGGTCGTGCTGCCCTGCAGTTATGGCAACCAAGGCTTTCCTCAAGGGTGTTGAAACATGGAGAAAGGAAACCAGGACAAAAAAGGTGGTCTAAAACTTTGCTCATTCGATCATGTTCATATTTAGTTCATCCTCTTCCATTTCTTACTTGTTTTCGGTTTTTAGGAGGCTGCTCAACTTCCGCAATCAAATGGTACCGTGAGTTGATTATGACATTTGCTTCTCTTTCTTTTTGCTTCTTGGGGTCTATCTTGGTGAATTATTTTCCCACTTTAATATTCCATTTGATCAGGTCTTGGTGGTGAAGAGGTTGAACCCAGGCTATGGTGAAAGGCCCAAGCAAGCAGCGTTAATCGAAACCAAGGACTCTAAGAAGCGGAGGTAGGAATGCGATAATTTACTCCCATTTGATTTGTGATTTTCAGAGTACTCACTTACACCCAACCTTGTCTCCATTCTTAAGAATATTTACTGGAACGAAGTTGGAGTTCTTGTTGCTGTCTGGGTCGTAATCCTTGCATTTCAGATTGGCAAGGTTTTAATTACAGTATCTGTGTTACTTTTCATCATAAAAGCCTCTTTTTTTTTTTGGGAACTAACGAGGATACTAATGTGTTTTCTTAGAATGACACAGAAACTTGTTCACCGGCATATTGGGCATTAAACCTGCTGTAGGTATCTTCTATGACTTTGATAAGAGAACAAATATGTCTTATGTCATTATTTTCCTTCATTAGAGCATTTTCGGTAGAGTAGTTAAATTGCTCATAATTGCTATATTTAGCTATTATGAGCACTTTTTCGCTCCAATAGATTAGCTCAGGGTAGGTAAACTACATATTTTTACTCTGACGAATAACTACTTCTTGCTATTCACTATAGCACAATGTTCAAATTTTTAATATTTTTTCTCTCCCTCAACTTTTCTCTCTCTTCTCTCTTCTCTCAATGGTCTCGTCCGGCACTACCTTCCTCCTTGGTCTTTTGGAGACTCACTTTCTTTAACAAGAACATCTACTAAATAACTTGTTGGAGTTGGCATTAAAAAATAAGTATCTAAAATAAAAAAATTGTACCTTTTTTACTAGGTATAATACCTCTTACCGCTAGAGATGCTCTTAGTCAGATTTGTAACAAAGCACTGACACATGAGCTATGTGCATGAACATTCTTCAAAGAGAAATGCTACGTGTACTTCTCAGTATATGACAGTGAAAAGTCACCATTGATCAATATATCATATAAAGATCAACCCATCAAAAATTTAATGGTAATTTTGACTTCCATATCAAGGAATAAGCACTCGAAAGTACGTGTAGCATTTCTCTGGTTTTTACTCGGCCGGTTAAACGTAGCAGGCTGACTACTTTGTTTTTCTTGTCTGTCAGATCCCTATGGCCATTGGAGTAAGGTCATATCAGGCTATTAACCTGTACAAAGGGCGGAGAGTAATTGCATCCAAGGGAGGAGGCACAAATTTGGGAGTGCATCACTGGGAATACTTATGCATGTAGGTGGGTTGCTTGGTCTTTGTGGTGGCTTCATTCTTGGTCCAATTTTTTACGAGCTGAATCCCCTCAGTGCATTGATGCTTTTCCTTAAACTATAATAACACATGTGATCCAATCTTGATGCACTTTGACGGAAGCCAATAAAATAGTCCAAGAAGAAGATAAATAATTCCTAGGAGTTAAAACTCTCAAAACCTAGGAATTCTTCTTCAAAATATAGAGTCTATCTATAAATTAAAGGAAAAGGAAGAAAACTCAACTCGAGATTTTTATTGAGAGAAAACTGATAATCAACATAAACCGAATTGTCACAATGACTAGATGCCTTTATATAGGCTAGGCATCTCCTAAATTAACAAGGAAAAGTAAAACAAACCTAAAGGAAAAGGAAAACAATTCCTAATAGGAAAAGAAAAACCTAATCCTTATTAAAATCTAATCCTAATGGAAAAGGAAAACTCACTCCTTATTCTAAAGGAAAATTAAACACACATGCATAATTAAAATAGTAGTTTTCTCAATTTCCTCATGCATTAGATCGTGTCACCATTTTTAGGTGTCTTCACGCTACCATCTTTCCGGGTCCTTCTCATATAGTCCCAAGCATTGTGGTCTACATCATCCTCCCCAGGTTGGACAGAATTCGCCCTCGAATTCACATCATCATCTGATGAATCTCCCGTAAAAGGCACAAGATGTTTGATATTGAAGACATCTCGAAGTCTTGATGTGGTGGTAACTTCAATTGATAAGCATTGGGGTTGATCTTTTCACAATCTCTACGGACCAATCTTGCGAGCCACTAGCTTATTGTACTCACCAACAGAAATCGATCTTTAGTTAGAATCGCCCACAAAATCACCTTCTTCAAATTCCAAAGAACGCCGCTTCTTGTGCATCGCCTTGTATTTTGTCGTTGATTCTTGTAGGTTCTTGATGGTTAATTGATGGCCCTCCTTAATTTGTGCAATGAGATCCTCTGCCTTGGTGTGTGTCCTCTTCAAATCAGGGAGAGGTGCTAAGTCCAGCGGTGTCCGCGAGTTACTCCCATAGATGATAGTGAATGGACTAAGACCCGTACTTCGATTAACAAACCGATTGTAGGCAAACTCTGCCTGGTACAGTTGCTGGTCCCATGACTTGAGATTCTCCCCCACCAAACTCCATAACAATGCCCCCAAGGACCGGTTGACCACCTCCGTTTGACCGTCCGTCTGAGGATGATACGCACTACTAAAATCTAGCTTGGTGTGCGACAGTTGCCACAAGCACCGCCAAAAGTGGCTAAGGAATCGCGTGTCACAATCGGAAACTATGGACAATGGCAAGCCATGTAGTCGATAGACCTCACGAAAATACAATTGTGCCACATTCACAGCATCGGCAGTCTTCTTACACGCAATGAAATGAACCATCTTAGAAAAACGATCCACAACCACAAAGATGGAATCATTACCTTTTTTAGTCGAGGAGACCCAAAACAAAATCCATGCTCACATTAGACCACGGGCCCTCCGGAATAGGCGTGGCATATATAATACAACTGCATTAGTGGTTCCTCCTTCAAACTTCACACACCTACAACTCGCCATTGGATAATCGACTCCACCTCCATTGAATGCATAGTCGCCAATAGAACATTGCAATCCGCCACCAACCAACAATGGAATGTCTTGTAACATCCATGACACACATGTGCCCTTCATTATATGGCGTTCTTGGATAATTTTCAGCCTTAGACTACACTGAATGTTTAGGATAATTGGTAGAGCCCCTTAAAGAGGAACCCATTAAACAATCCATAGTCCTTCCTCACCCCAGTGACATCTCATTGAATACATATGGGACCAAAGCAACAAGAAGCAATAAATCTTTTATAAAATCAAACCCAAGTACCTCATTTTGCATAGTGACCAATAGCGACATTGCGGAGGGTCGCCACCAACCTATTCAATGCTCCCGCCTTGTGTTTGATGGTGAAGGAAAATTACTACACATAAGCGGCCCATTTTGCGCCGAGCAGAAAGTTTATCTTGACTATTGAGGTGCTTCAATGCCTCATGGTCCGAGTACAAGATAAAGTCATTATAGGCTAAATAAGAGCTCCAATGCTTTAATGACTGCACCAATGCATAAAACTCCACATCATAGGTGCTATAGTTGAGTCTTGGGCCACCCAACTTCTCACTAAAAAATGCCATAGGCTTTCCTCCTTGGCTCAATACCGCTCCAATCGACTTTGAGGCGTCACAATGTAGTTCAAAAGGGACTTCAAAATCTGGTAGCACAAGCAATGGGGCTGTTGTAAGCTTGAGCTTGATCACTCCAAAAGCTTCCGTCGCAGCTTCATTCCAAGAAAACTTCCCTCCTTTCATGCATTCAATGATAGGCGCCATGATAGTGCTAAAGTCATGGATGAAACGCCTATAAAAGGACACCAACCCATGGAAACTTCGGATGTCATGTAAGGTAGTGGGAAGAGGCCAATCTCTCACTGCTGCTACCTTGGATTCATCCACCGCCAATCCATCTTTCGACACCATATACCCAAGGAAAAGAACTGAATCCTTCATGAATGAACACTTGTTGGGGGAAGCATAAAATTTCTCCCTTCTGAGCACACCAAGTACTTCCCTTACATGTTGAAGATGCTTCTCTTGGTTGGGGCTATAGATAAGAATATCATCAAAGTAAACCACTACAAACTTGCCAATGAGCACGGCGAAAGGCTTGATTCATTACCCTCATGAAAGTGCTAGGGGCATTAGATAGCCCGAATGGCATTACCAACCATTCATAAATCCCCTCACGCATTTTAAATGTAGTCTTCCACTCATCCCCGGGCCGGACCCAAATTTGATGGTACCCACTCCGTAAATCCAGTTTTGAAAAAATTCTAGCCCCACTCAATTGGTCCAACAAATCATCTAAATGGGGAATAGGAAATCTGTATCTTACCGTGATCTTGTTAATGGCTCGGCTATCCACACACATCCTCCATGTACCATCCTTTTTGGGCGTGAGCAATGCCGGTACCGCACATGGACTCAAACTCTCTCGGATATGCCCTTTAGCTAACAACTCCTCCAGTTGGCGTCTCAATTCTTCATGCTCCTTGGGGCTCATGCGGTGGTGTGGTCGGTTGGGCAAATTTGATCTGGGCACTAGATCAATTTGGTGTTGTATGTCACGAAGTGGTGGCAGCTCATCAGGTAACTCCGCTAGAAACACGCCTGCAAATTCTTCCATCAACCCCTTAGCCTCTACCGGTACTTCTTCACCCTTGCAATTATCCTTGCTCACCAATACATACACCACTTTCGATGCCAACATCTCCGTAATAAATTCTCGTTGTGTCAATAGGGATTGAGAGTGACCCGCCCCCTTGGTGGGTTTGGGGCTGTTTCCCAAGCTTGGCAACAAGGTTATCTTCACCTTACCTATTATGAAGCTATATGTATTCTTCCTTCCATCATGGTGCACCCTCATCATATTGCCACGGCCTACCCAACAATAAGTGACAAGCGTCCAGCCATCGCCACCACACAACATCTTGTCTTGATACGATTCCCAATGGAAAAAGACACTACCTCATTGCCTTTCTTGAGCCATTCCAAACGGTAGGGATTGGGATGTTTCTCTCTTCTCCACTACTTCTTAATCGATGACAAGTTGGCATACCTTGCCCCAACATCTTGTCTTGATACCGATTCCCAATGGAAAAGACACTAAGCAGCGTTTAGTTACGATTACCTCATTGCCTTTCTTGAGCCATTCCAAACGGTAGGGATTGGGATGTTTCTCTATCTCTAGGGCCAACTTCTCCACTACTTTTCCGCCACCACATTCTCTGGCGCCCGAATCGATGACAAGTTGGCATACCTTGCCCCCAATCGTACATCGTGAATGAAAAAGATTGTGGCTGCTCATCTTCATCTTCCGCCTTTGAGGGAAGCACACCCTCCTCACCATGAATAAAGGACCACTTTGGCATCTCCACTGAGAAATGCTTCTCGCCTCTCCGTCTTCGTCAAAAGCGTCTTGCTCCTCTCCTCCGCTTTTGCTCCTCAAAGGCATCTCCGAATCAACCAGAAGACCTTTGCTTCTCCCCCCTTGCGACAATCCGCCATCCGATGACCCGGCTCACCGCGCCAAGCACTTGGGACCGTAGGTGCTCGATTCGACTAGATTGACCAATCGATGACCCGCCACGCACCAAGCACTTAGGACCGGTAGGTGCTCGATTCGACTAGATTGACCCGGTGGTGGTTCCCTTGTTTGGACCGTTTGATGGAGTAGTTCTGTTTGGGAATGATCCTCCCGACCGGTTGTAGCCCCCGTTCCTCCACGTCCAAAAATGCCCAAGGATCCCCGTGCCAAATTCTTCTCAACCAACAAGGCTCTCGGTGGTGCGAAATAGTCATGGGGTCAAAAGGTTCACCATGTCTTGAATTTGTGGTCGCAAACCCCCAATGTGCGGGACACCAATTGCTCCTCCGACTCCGATAGGTCAACGTGCCACAGCGTGAAATTCATCCGTATACTCTTCTGACTTCGCCCTTGACTACAATTTTGTAGTCGTTGATACATAATTCGCAGGTAGTTGTGGGGCAAAAAAGTTGGCCGCATCTTCTTCAACAGTCTTGCCCAACTAGTGATCTTTGCCTTGCCTTCCCGCGTTCTTGTCTGCTTTTGCCACCATGCCTCTTCCCGAAACTTGGTTGCGACCAAAGGAACTCGTTTGTCGTCAGGTACCTCCTTGAATTCTAGAATTTCTTCCACAGCCGCTACCCAATCCAAAAATTCCTTAGGTTGCATACCCCCTGAGAATTCTGGAATATCCAGCTTGAACCCGCTCTCCCACCGATTAGCATGAGCTTGCGCAGGGGGTTGATGGCCCTGCGTTCGGCGCTCCGCAAAAGGGTTTGCAGCTCCATAACTGTCGTCACTTCCGCCGTCCTCTTCCTCCTGCTGGGGGGGAGTTCAACGTCGTCGACGGATGTCGTAGAGACGTGATTCATCCAGCTGGCGGGTGAGGTCTTCAATCCGTGCCCTCAATGCCGCCTGCAGGTCCTCCTCATGTCCCTCCGGTGTCGCCTCTGGGTCTTCATGAACTGAATCAGAATGCTCATACACGTCATGCAAACTTGCATAGCGGTTGCCCCCTTTCTTGTGATTGGTGCCATGGAAAGAAAACCGAGCTCTGATACCAACTGATGCAGCCTGACGAAGCGGAAGCCAATAAAACAGTCCAAGAAGAAAGATAAATAATTCCTAGGAGTTAAAACTCTCAAAACCTAGGAATTCTTCTTCAAAATATAGAGTCTATCTATAAATTAAAGGAAAAGGAAGAAAACTCAACTCGAGATTCTTATTGACGAGATAATCAACATATAAACCGAATTGTCAACAATGACTAGATGCCTTTATATAGGCTAGGCATCTCCTAAATTAACAAGGAAAAGTAAAACAAACCTAAAGGGAAAAGGAAAACAATTCCTAATAGGAAAAGGAAAACAATTCCTAATAGGAAAAGAAAAACCTAATCCTTATTAAAATCTAATCCTAATGGAAAAGGAAAACTCACTCTTTATTCTAAAAGGAAAATTAAAACACATGCATAATTAAAATAGTAGTTTCTCAATTTCCTCATGCATTAGATCGTGTCACCATTTTTCGGGTGTCTTCACGCTACCATCTTTGGTCCTTCTCATATAGTCCCAAGCATTGTGGTCTACATCAAATACTCTGTATTTACTTGTCCACTAATGGTCCTATGATCCAATCTATTAATGGAGTGAAGGAAACTCTAATATATTTGTTAATGAAAACCCTCAAAATTTTACCTTGTTTTTTTCCTAGTTAATCCACACTCGTCTAAATTTATAGTGGCTTCTATTATTGGTGTTAATGGCCAGCCTTTTTAGGGGGCAATAATCATATTGGGTTTGAAAAGGGGAAATACTAGTTGCTCTTCTAGTTTTCTTCTAGTGTTATCTTTAATCACTCACAACTGAAGAAAAAACATTAGCTATATTTGCACATTTTAGATTGTACTTTTGGAGTTTATTCTTATAATTCCATGACTGACTTGTTTAGAATCATCATCATGTAGGTGTCGAGTGTCACGGCCACATTTGCCATGACATTTTCTTCATCCATGTCTGTTGTTGAATATTACTTTCTAAAGCGCTTCCCAGTTCCTTTTGATAAGCGATATTGAAGGTATAAATTTATGTTTCCATATATATATATAGTTGAACATTTATTTACATTTTGTATTAATTTGTACGTTGCAGCGCTCTACTTTTTAGGTGTGGCAACCATTACTGCTCTTGTAGGGGACAACATGTGGTAACAAAGGTGATCACCATATTAGGGAGAGCATCGCTGATCATCTTCATCCTGGCGAGAGACAATTCAACGCCCGGACTAGCTAAAATACAGTTTGAATTCAATGGATCAAGTTTGGCTTGTGGAGCCACCTAGTTGCATTTTTATATTATTATTTTAGTGTAGTTACCTCTTATCTTTGTAGGGCTTTATCCCTAACATTATTGTTTTTGAATTAAGATTGATATTTTTCTAAAAAATAAAATAAAAATCAATATGTAAACAAGACATTCAACTAAGGGTACATTAAATTTAGTCTAAATTAATAAATTACTATTAATGACGTTAAAAATTTTAATGTGCCTTTTAAAATGTTTATAGATATTTGACACTATTTTAAATGAGTTAGAGAATATTCCTTAAAACTGGTTTATAGAAAATTTTTGTCCATTTGAGATTATGTTGGCTTTTTTTTTTCATTTTTAATTTTAATTTTAATTTTTAGAGCACAAGGTCACTAATTCATCAAGGCTTGGCTTCCTCCTCACGCTTCTCCGACAAACAACTTTGCGCCTAGGGTGTCAATGTGGTTATGGTTAGCGATAACGCTAACTGTAACGCCTTAGCGGTTAGTAGATTTCACTAACGCAACCACTAACCGCTTAACTAAGTTAGCGATTAGCGGTTAGTGAAAGGTAACCGCCCACTAACTGCTTTTTTAAAATTGGGCTTTTTTTGGGCTTCTTCTTCGCTTTTGGGCTTTTATTACTACAATATCATATACTCATACTATAATACTAAGATTGATAAGTTTATAAATGGTCTCACTCCTTATGAAATTATTATTATATTTACTTATAAGCTTTTTTAATTAAACTTATTATCTAATAGTAATGCTCAAACTCTTAAGTCCTAAATTCTTAATGATATAATGGTCATACACTCATACTCAAATTATATGATCATATTATTTCACAAATCATAATTCATATTAATATAATAAAATTATCTTTGATATAAAAATCTAAGATAATGTGATATATGTTTTATAAGTATAAAGTATATAATAATGTTTTGATTCAATTGTAGTTATAAGTAACATATTATTTAATGAATCCAATATTAATTACTTAATTTAATATTATACGAATCACATTATCATTGTACACTAATAATATGATTAACTTAAATAAAATATTTGAATTGTTATTAAATCATATGATTAAGTATTGATTTTATGCATTTATATTATTCAATATGCATAATTGCATATATGTATAATTACTTAATATAAACTAAATTACAAAATATTAGAATAAGAATGTATGATATAAGTACTTACAAAGTTAGTTAATATGTAACTACAAACTAATTAATAATTATGTTACTTATGTAGTTTATGTTACTTGTTTGTAAAACATATATCACATTAGACCATGTATTACTTATAACATATCATATATTATTACAAAGTTACAAACATATCATATATATAAATATTATATATGAATAATTTGTTATTATATAATCATATAAATTATAATGATAATACATTAATACTTCAATTGTGGTTATAAGTAACACATTGTTTAATTCAATGTCAATTAATTAATTTGATATTATATGAGTCACATTATCATTGTACATTAATAATATTATTAACTTTAATAAGTATTTGAATTGTTATTGAATCATATGATTAAATATTGATATTGTACATTTATATTATTCAATATACATAATTGCATATATGTATAATGTATAATATATAATATATAATTATAATTTATAATATATATAGACTTATAAGTTGATAACATATATTAGAATTAAGTCTATAGATACTTAATTGTTCATTGTTGTATTAATATGAACTTGTATACTTATAACTTATGAATATATATATATATAATTTGTTATTATATAATCAAATGATTTTATGATTAATTGGTCATGTAATATAATTATATAAATTATAATGATAATATATTAATACTCAAATTATGATTTAATTATTTAAAACAAAATGTGATTTAATTATTAATGATCAATTAATTATATTATATATATAAATATTATTACAATTATAATTATAAAAATATAGTATATAAAAAGCGGTTTAGCGATTAGTTAGTAAACCTTATAATCGCTAACGCTAACCGTTAGGGTTATAACGATTATGATTAGACGTTATAACGTTTAGGCGTTAGTGTTATAACAGTTAGCGGTTATGTTATTAACACGCCCGCATTATTCTCTACTTGCGCCTATTTTCATTTCATTGGGAGCAATAATTTGGAGTATTGTAAATGACCAATGAGCATTTATTTGGCTGCAAAGGAATTAATGAATAAAAATATTAAATTATATGAGACATGGGCATATATATGTATATGCTCCCCCAGTATATTATATATGTGCTCCAAAGAAAAGACTTAAATTTTTTTTTTAACAAATATAAATACATTCTTCATTGATGAATAACATATCAACCAAGGGCAGTTTGCTCCATAGATATAATAAGAAATTTTTTCATGCCAAACACTATCTATCTATGATATACTTAATGGCTTCTCTCGCCAAACCGTAAGTTGCTGAATTTGCATCACTTTTAACATGTTCAATTCTGCATGATCTCAAAAAACGCATATGTTATTGAATACCAGCTATAATATGCTTGAACTTATTCCAATTTTTGTACTTCGCATTAATTGCATTAACAATGCAAGCATTTCTCTCCATAATAATATCATAGAAGTCCATCCCCATACAAAATTCCACCGTCTATAATGAAGTCACCCTCAGGCCCAATGAGGGTGGTCCGACCATTCCCTATGGCAAAGATGGGGGAATTAGGATCTTTTCTATTTCATTTGAACTAGATAATATCCAGTTAGTTATAGGGGATTGGTATTATTGTCCCCTCAAAATGTGAAAAAGACAAAAATACCTATCCACTATAACTAACTGGATAATATCCAGTCCAAATGAAATGGAGAGGATCCTATTCCAAGATGGGGTGGAACGCCACCACTTTTTTTTTTTTAAAATTTCAAATAATAGTTTGTTATTATTTTTTATTAGTGGGATACGTGTCTTATTTGTAGCTTTAGGATTGAAGAGGATATGATTCGGGTCAAAAGGGACCGAGAAATCCTATTACAAAAAGTCGTCATAAAACTAAAAAACGAGGAGGATCCTAGGAAGAACCTTCCCCATCCCTCCGAGGTTCAAAAAGATTGGAAAAGAAATTTACGTTGAAGTATGCGGCTAGGAGATTTCAGTACTTTCTCTTTGATTTTCTTTTTCAAGAACCAAAAATTTATAGGGTTTTTAAGGATGGCTGCCACTACACGCGGAGGAAAGAGGGTGTTCAATTCTTGTTCTATACTCTATAGTGTTTGGAGAAAAGTAAATAATTTTGGGAGGCAATAGGTGGCTTGTGTTGGAAGTCTCACATTGCTTGGATATTAAGGATATAGGCCATTTATAAGGTTGAGGGTAAACCTCAACCCTTGAGTTAGCTTTTGGGTTGAGTTAGGCTCAAGATCCATTTCTAACATGGTATCAGAGCCTAACCCAATTGGCTGTGGCCCACCGTCTCCCATTTGTTGCACGTGTTGGCTTGGATGTCCTCCCGCCACACGTGAGGGGGCGTGTTGGAAGTCCCACATTGCTTGGATATTAAGAAGATGGGCCATTTATAAGGTTGAGGGTAAACCTCAACCCTTGAGCTAGCTTTTGGGTTGAGTTAGGCTCAAGATCCATTTCTAACAGCCTGCATAGAAAATAGGTTCTTATATCTAGATTTTCTCTAGGGTTATTCCGTAATTAAGTCTTTTCATTGTAAGATTAATATATATATATATATATATATATATATATATCTACCTATAAGCTATTGACACATCATATAGCCCTCTCATGTTTATCCTGCTGCGTATTGCATTAAAGATGTGATACAACCACAACAAACACTCAATAAAGATCTAACTTCTCTCATATTTTAAACTTAATTTTTAGTTTAAAGCACTCTCTCTCTTCCACTAGCAATTTATTTATTTTTTAATAGTTGACATTTAAAGGGAAAAGTTGGGTATTTGTTGGGCATATGTTGTGCCTTTAACATTTTTCTTACTTAAATCATTGTCCCTAAGAGATAGTTCAATCGGCTAGAACCACATTTCATGAAGCGGATGTCACTAATTTGAATCATCATCCCTTTCTCGTGTGGTCATGTAAAAAATAAAATAAAATAAAATCATTATTCTTTCTGTCTTGAGTAGAGTCCCTTGCTTTCTTGCTAAACAATGATTTAATTGTCATGCGAAGGACTATTGTTGAGGGCTAAAATTTTTTTTTGTTGCTAGCCCATGACAAGCATGACTTAATCCACTGGAGGGGGCCAGTTCAGATTTTCCCACCTTGCCGATCACCCAGCCAGTATTTCATCATGGAGGGTCGATTGCTCAACGAATATACATGGAGAGCCAATCTGCAACATTTGTGTGCACTATAAACCGTGACCCATATTCTTTTATGCATATATTGTACTACATATCTATCTATGGATGCTTTTTTTTTTTACATGTCCATGCAAGGAAAGGGGGAGGGTGGATTCGAACTTGTGACCTCCACTTCATTAGGCGTGGTCTACAGCCGATTGAGCTACCCCTTGAGGACATCTATCTATGGATGCTTAACTGTACCTAATGACTATCATTTCACTCATCTTTATTTGATTGGTTTATATAAATTCAGGCTTTAGGGTTGTGCACGTTTTCAAAAAGTTCAATTTTTTAAATCAAATCACAAAAAAATTGGTGATTTAGGATTGCGCGTGTTCTTAAAAAATTGTGATTTGAAAACATAGAAAATATGCATCAAAGAGCCCCTATTATTAGGTCATGGTATAAATTAGTCATTTTACAGCATCCAATCACCATGTGATACATTATCAATTGAAAAAAAAATGCAAAAAATAAAAATAAGAACAATCACACCAAATCAGAGAAAAAATAAACAGGTAGCTGGCCAGACCCACGTGCGAGACCCACGTCGTGGGTCTAGTTGGCCGTGAACTCCTCAAACCCAGTACTTTTTTTGTAAATTGAGTATTTGATAATATTAACATATAGTTGTGTTTTCAAGAGGTAAATTGGTTGAGATCACACCTAATGAAGCGGAGGTCACTAGGATTCGAATCTCCTTCTCCCTCTTGTGTGGACATGTCAAAAAAAAACATATAATTGTTGTTTCATAGCCAAATAGGTAAATATTTTCACATATTTTTTAAGGAAATCGTGATTTTAGTTTAAATTGATTTTTTTAAATAAGCATCATCTAGCATTCTTATTGAAATTGCAGATTTTTTTTTTCTTCATATTTTAAATTAAGTGCCTTTTAAATCACAATGTCAAACATTGTGATTTAAAAAAATCACAATGTCAAACGTTTTTTTTTCTTCATATTTTTTAAGAAATCGTGATTTTAGTTTAAATTGTGATTTTTTTAAATAAGCATCATCTAAAGATTCTTATTGAAATTGCAGATTTTTTTTCTTCATATTTTAAATTAAGTGCCTTTTAAATCACAATGTCAAACATTGTGATTTAAAAAAATCACAATGTCAAACATTTTTTTTTCTTCATATTTTTTTAAGGGAAATCGTGATTTTAGTTTAAATTGTGATTTTTTTAAATAAGCATCATCTAAAGATTCTTATTGAAATCAGATTTTTTTCTTCATATTTTAAATTAAGTGCCTTTTAAATCACAATGTCAAACGTTTTACGTTTTGTGATATCTTTTAAAAACGCAGATTATTTTTACGAAATTACAATCTCAAACGTACCCTAAACTCTTAATTATATTTTTAAAAATTACATTTTCAACTTAGATATTTATTAAATTAGTATTTTTAAATCACATATCCAAACAAACATTAATTAGATGATATTTGTGTATAAAAGTCTTCTTGAATTGAATAATGGGGACCACGCACAGTCCACACCGCGTGATCAAGTCAATCTGCCAATAATGCCACTAAACTGTGACACCTACCATATCTTAAAGGCTTAGATATTTATTAAATTAGTATTTTTAAATCACATATCCAAACAAACATTAATTAGATGATATTTGTGTATAAAAGTCTTCTTGAATTGAATAATGGCGACCACGAACAGTCCACACCGCGTGATCAAGTCAATCTGCCAATAATGCCACTAAACTGTGACACCTACCATATCTTAAAGGAGACGCGTTATACATCCTCTTTTGATTTATTTATTTATTTTTTTAAACTACTTTTGGATCAATGGCACTCATGTGTGGGACTCATCCCACATATTCAATAGTAATTTTAAAACTGAGAAGATAAGATAAAAAAAGAGGAAAAAATGTAACATTTTCCTTAAGAGTAATGGTTTCCACACGAAGAGTTTGGATAAGCGCGTATTGTTAACTATTTAACATTTATATTCATTAGTCAAAATGAAATGTTAGGCCTTTTTTTAGTGTTTTTTTTTTTTTTGTGTCCTCTTAATTGTGATATGACTTTTAAAATCAACATTGAATTTGAAATTATTATTATTGACTTTTAATCTATTGGTGATTTTAAAAGTTACATCACAGTTATAAAAACACTGAGAGAACACTAAAATAGTACCCATCATTTTCCTTGGTCAAAATAACTAAAAGTCTTCCATTCCACTGGCTAGCCACTTTTGTTAAGAAATTGAAATTGTTAAGAAGAGTAGTTTAACAGTGTATTAAAAAAAAAAATTAATAAAAGATACACATAATTCTCTCCCATCTAATGAGGTTCAATTTGAGAGAAAGAGAGAGAGTTTTTGTTACTAGACTAATTAAAATTGAGAAATATTATAAGTATCAAATTTTGAACCAAGAGATGAGTACCAAAATGATGTGAAGTACCCTCAATATTTCTCTTTATTAATTATTTTAATCATTTATAATAAATAAACTTAAATAATACCTAAAATATTCAATACATGTAGCATTTTCCATTACAAATATACTCGATGGGAGCATGAGTGCTTATGTGCTGTTTGTATCATTGCATTATAATATTGACGGATAAAGAAATAATCTGTTTGCATTGTAAGTTCGTAACTTATCTTCAAAAGATAGTTCAATCGATTGTGAATCAAATCTGATGAAATAGAGGTTATTAGTTTAAATTATTCTCCTTTTTCTTTTGCATAGACATGTAAAAAAAAAAAATTCATAATCCAACTACTTTTCTATGGAAAAATCCACTACAAGTCTAAAAGTGGAGGAACAAGTCTTTGGGAGAGATGAAAGGTGGGAAGAAAAAGCCAAGAGTCTCTCTTTCGCAATAATTTAAGGAAATAAAGCTGTAATTTCCTTTTCTTTTCCTTGGGAGAGATGAAAGGTGGGGAGAAAAAGCCTAGAGTTTCTCCGTTACAAAAAAGAAAAAAAAAAGGAAATAAAGGTGTAATTTCCTTTTCTTTTCCTTCACATCCATCGCTCCACTAGATCGTATCCACGTGGATATGTAGTAGTTTCAGACAAAGAACTCAACAAGGGCCCCCGCGAACAGCTCATCTTTGCCAAAGGAAATATTACAAGCTTTGAGTGAATAGGAGAAACCAATTACTTCTGCTTTGCTTACCAAAAAAAAAAAAAAACCTGTTGTTTGAGTGCATCGTTTCCTGGCGCCATGGCAGTGGGAGAGCTCTTTCTTTCTGCGTTCCTCCAAGTCCTGTTCGACCGTCTGGGATCTCGGGAGTTGCTGAACTTTGTACGCCGAGAGGGGCTCCGAAAGAAGCTGGAGAGGTGGAGCGAGACTTTGAAAGGGATTGAGGCAGTCCTTGCTGATGCGGATCAGAAGCAGCATGCTGAGCGGGCTGTGAAGAATTGGCTCGATGATCTCCGAGACTTGGTTTACGATTTGGAAGACATTTTGGACGAGTTTTTCACAGAAACTATGTGCTGCAAAGCTTCTTTTAGTGGCTTCACTCCGAGGGCTATTAAGGTCAACATGAAGCTGGAATCAAATATAAAGGAGATCACTGGCCGATTCAACCGCATGGTGAAGCAAAAGGATGATCTGAAATTGAGTAGCGAAAATGTTGACAGGAGGTCATACAGAACGAGAGAGACACTGGCACCAACTTCTGTAGTGACCGAGGCTCATGTTTATGGCAGAGACGGCGATAAAGAGGCTCTGCTTGAGTTTTTGGTGGGTGATAAACGTAGTGATGCTCAACTCTCTGTTATTCCTATTGTTGCTATGGGGGGAATGGGTAAGACAACTCTTGCCCAACTTGTGTACAATGATAAAAAAGTGCAAAGCTTTTTTGATCTCAAAGCATGGGCTTGTGTATCCCAAGACTTTGATGCTGTAAGGGTAACAAAAGCAATTCTTAAATCTGTGTCTGCAAGTGGTGGTGATGATAATGATCTGAATTTGTTGCAAGTCCAATTGAAGCAGAAATTGAAAGGGAAGAAGTTTCTGGTCATCTTGGATGATCTCTGGAATGAGAGCTATCACGATTGGACTATTTTACGTGCTCCTTTTGAAGCAGGGGCTCCGGGAAGTACGATTATTATCACAACTCGCAATCAGGGAGTTTCGTCCAAGACAAGTACTATTTCAGCTTACCCTCTGAAAGAGTTGTCAAATGATTTTTGTTTGTCAATATTGGCTCATCATGCATTGGGGACAAGGGATTTTACATCTAAATCTCAAAGATATTGGCAAGCAGTTAGAAGGTGTAAAGGCTCTCCCTTGGCAGCTAAAGTACTCGGAGGCGTCTTACGCAATAAAGTAGATCATGATGAGTGGGAGAAAGTATTGAAGAGCAAGATATGGGGTTTACCAGAAGTGGAAAGTGAGATTGCTCCGGCTCTTATGTTGAGCTATTATCATCTCCCTTCAAATTTGAAGAGGTGCTTTGCGTCTTTGTTCAATATTTCCCAAGGACTATGAATTTAAGGAGGAAGAGTTGGTTCTATTATGGATGGCAGAAGGTCTAATTCAACCACTAGAAGAGGGAAAACAAATGGAAGATTTGGGTATCGATTATTTTCGCAATTTGTTGTCGAGGTCATTTTTTCAACAATCATTTAAGGATGATTCACAATTTCTAATGCATGACCTCATCAACGATTTGGCTCAATGGGTTGCAGGAGATATATGCTTTAAAATGGAGAATAGATTTGGGGGTAATATTGGAAGGCAACCTTCTAAAAAGGCTCGACATTCGTCTTACTTGGGTGATTACTGTGATGGCATACAAAAGTTTGAGGTTTTTTACGATCTCACTCGTTTACGGACCTTCCTACCTTTTTGGCTTTCAAATCAAGGCTCGTGTTACTTGACTAGTGATGTTCCGCTTGAACTGTTGCCAAAATTACGACGCTTAAGGGTGCTCTCTTTGAGTGGATACAGCATATCTGAGCTACCAGAATCAATTGGTGATCTGAAGCATCTACGATTCCTTGACTTTTCTCACATGGGTGAAATCAGAAGCTTGCCTGAATCAGTCGCCACTCTGTACAATTTACAGACATTGATATTGGAGAACTGTTTTAAACTAAGGAAGTTACCTTCAAAGATTGGAAACCTAGTCAACCTACGACATCTCAACATTAAAGGAGCATATAAATTGGAAGGAATGCCACCGCAAATAGGTAAATTAACTTGTCTCCAGTCATTGTCTAATCTTGTTGTTGGAAAAGATCATAGATATTCCGGGTTAAAGGAGTTAGGGCCTTTGTTGCATCTTTGTGGGACACTTTGCATTTCGGGATTGGAAAATGTGATTAATCACGAGGATGCGAGAGACGCTAGGTTAATTGAAAGACCAGTCTCTATGGGTTGTCATTGGAATGGGGTATAGGCATTTCGATGAGTCACAAGATAGAACAGGTGAGTTCAAAGTACTTAATATGCTACAACCTCACAAGGGTTTGAAAGAGCTGACTATCATGCACTAGTGCAGAATTTCCATCTTCGTTAAGAGGTCATTTTTCTAATATGGTGCTCCTAAAGATTGCGTCGTGAAAAGTGCACATCTTTGCCTCAGCCAATTACCATCACTCAAAGACCTTTTATCCATGGCATGACTAGCGTGAAATTTATTGGACATGAGTTTTATGGGAAGGTTGCTCACAACCATTTAGATCCTTAGAGTCTTTGCATTTCGGGGGTATGCAGGAATGGGAGAATTGGATTCCTTGTGGAGAATTTCCAAAATTACGTGAGCTTTTTATTAGAAGGTGTCCCAAGCTAGTGGGTAAGTTACCAAACCACCTTCCTTTATTAGAAAATATTGTAATAGATGGATGTACGCAGTTGGCAGTTTCAATTTCCACATTTCCAGAGCTCTGCAAACTAGAAATTGAAGGATCGAGAAGGGTGGTGCATAGAGGTAAGGTTGAATTTAGCTTACTATCCTTTTCGTTTCTTTCAACAATTTCAGAATTTACATGTCAAATAGAAGGGTTTACTATGGAAGGATTGACATACTTGGAAGATTCGACTACTAAAACTTGTGATGAGCCGATTTATTTATCCACTGACGAGGTACTTCTAGAACATCTCCCATCTCTTGGTGTTATGAGGATTCATAATTGTACCAAACTAGTTTCTTTGATGGCAAAAGAAGAGGAAGATCAGTTACAACTGGGTTTGCCATTCAAATTGAGAGATTTCGTGATAAAAGATTGCGAGGACATGGAATCGTTGCCGAAAGAAATGAAGTATAGCAACACTTATCTTGAGAATATTTTAATTGAAGGCTGTACTTCACTCACAAACTTTGCAGTAGGCCAACTCCCTCCAACTCTAAAGCGGCTATGTATACAGAGATGCACGAATATGGTGATTTTGGTGGATGGGGATGATATCAACAGTTACGGCAACAACACATCTGTTCTTGAGAATTGGAAATTAGTGATTGTCCATCCCTCAAATCCTTAACGTCTGCGAGAATTACCAACTGCAACACTTAAGTTCCTTTACATTAGGAACCTGTGAGAAGTCGAGTCGATTGCAAAGAGCTTCCATCCCAACTCGTCTCTTGAATTCATTCACATTGAATCTTGTGCGAACTTTAAATCCTTACCCAAGGGCATAAACAACCTCAGCCATCTAGGTGAATTTTATATTTTAATGTCCAATTCTTGATTCTTTCCCGGACGGAGGTTTGCTCCCAACCAACCTGAAACATCTTGCGATTTTAAATTGTGAGAAAATGCAGGTCTTGCCCAATTGCACGCATAACCTCACCTCTCTTCAAAAATTGGAAATATGGAAATGTCCAAGCATTGTATCCTTTCCGAAGTAGGTTTTCTAACCAACCTAACATCACTTTTATCCATGATATGACGTCATTTAATGAGGCCTTTTTTGAGTGGGGATTGTGCAAGCTCACTTCTCTTCAAAAGCTTAGAATTGACGGTGGCTCTTCGCATTTGGTGTCCTTTCCAGAGATGATGCTGCCTGCCTCTCTAGTCAACCTCCAAATTGAATGCTTCCCAAATCTGAAATACTTGTCTTCCAAAGGCTTTCAAGACCTTTCCTCTCTTGAACGGTTGGATATTTGGAATTGTAAAAAGCTCAAGTCCTTTCCAAAGGATGGCCTCCCTCGATCGCTCTTACAACTTTTTATCTATCAGTGTCCTTTACTCAAAGAGCAATGCAAGAAAGATAAAGGACGAGAGTGGTTCAAGATAGCCCACATCGCTAGGACTGAATTCGACTTTTGTTTCGAGGAATATATTAAAGGTCAGTTTATTGCCACATAATTTCTTTTTCATATTGATGGGAGATTCATCTATCACCCATATAAATATTGGGAGAATCACGTACTGCCCCTCTTCTCCTCTTCTCCCCCAACAATAATTGATTGTCTGATATATATATATATATATATATATATATGTTGGCGTTAAGTTTGCTGAACATTGCTATTCTTGTTGGATCATAGGTGTTTGTTAAAATGCCCAAGCAACCATGTAGAGCGAGGAGGCATCGAATATTGAGTTTTCATTGCACAAAGGCATATTGTCGATCATTACTGATTTGACCATTCATGGCGACCCTCCAAATATAGGTAGATAACTGGATTTTGGTTCGTTGATAATGTTGGCATCCATGGTCTAGCAATAACGTTGGACCATTAATAATATTCAAGAATTGGATTGATGATGTTCATTCATTTAATTTTTAGGAGAAGAAGTAGAAGGATTATCTTAACTCAGTATCCCCATGAACAACCTAATATGGATTATGAATATAAAGAGGTATGTCTTATCTCTTTTCAATTTTTAAGAAAGTTTTGCATGAATAGAAATAGAAATTTTGGATTTTATTTTAATTGATCGAGAAAATAACTATTTTTTGTTTTTGATTCTCATTAAGATAGTAGTTTGAGTTTAAAGTTTTGCTCTATAGGAATGAATATTTCTCCATCTTTGATCCTTCCAGATTGTTCAAAAGGCTCGGGCAAATAGTTACAAATTTTTATGTTCTTCCTGAAATGCCCATGTAGAAGTGTTGTTTCTTCTTATGTAGCCAATGTGATGTTTACTGTCTTTCCTAAAATGGACAATCTGTGTAGTCTTGTATATTAGACGTGTTCAAATTTATTTTGCAATATTGGTTGCCAACTTCAATACATTCAATTTAAAATATTCTAAAACTCATATATATATATATATATATATATATATATATATAAGATGTCGTTATCATCATAGCATCTATTACGGCAATCAATTATTAGTAGTTCATGAGCTTCTTCTTTTCCAGTTGTTACATTTATAAGTACTATGAGCTTCACTGCTCAAATACCGTGAACGATGTACGCATTAAGCACATTTTAGTTATAGATGGAATAGTCGTTTTATTTATTTGTTAACTCATAGAATACAATTATATTGGGAGGCTAATGAGTGCTTTGTACTCTTATTTTTGTTCCAGGCCTAGTTGGCGGAGCTTATGTTGCAAGAGCCTCCAACCTCACAACAATGCAATAACCAGGGGACCATTTTATGGCACCGAATGACCCATAATCGAGGGTGATGTGCCCGGAACACCTGGCTTTCTTCGCAGAGTGGGCTTGGGGCTACACCCGGTAGAGTCGGTTTCAGTTTGTTTGCGCCATCGGCATCAAGCAATTGCTTAAAGGGAAGCTTTTTGGGGAATGACAATAGGTATGCTTAACGTTCTAGACACTCAATCTCCTCATGCGATGCCCAAATCATCCCCAGCTAGTTGCTTAGGTGACGTTTTATGTTAGTTTCATTCATATTCTTGCCACTAAGTTTAATTATCACGTGTATTAATAGAACACCATACTTATTAAACAATGAACTAATTAAAATGTGTAACAATGTTTTGCAGGTGAAGCACCATTGTGGATGAGGATGATGCTCAAGCTGGAGATGATGGAGGGGAAAGGCCACCAGGTGTCTGATCTGAAACAAATGTGAAGAAAGTGTGATAGACTTCAATGTCTAACACGTGAGTATATTCAAGTATTTAATAAAATTAGAGTTACAAGTGTGCTTAACAACCAGAAACGGAAAATAGAAGATAAAGGTGATAAGAATACATTTGAATTCTAAACTAATCTAATGATCTTCTATAACCTATGGCTGAGTTATTATCTCATCTTTGTAATGTGATTGAATGTAATCACCTCTTTTGGATTGTATCAACTCCTCTGCTTTGGATAGTATCAACTTTATCTTCTAAGTTTTGTCCTTGAAATGAATCTGCCCTATCTTGAGTTGAATGTTGAACCATAGTACCGATAGGATTCGACTTTAATAGCCCGCAAGCTAATGGGGAACAAACATGAGCTTAGCTTTTAAAAACAAAAATTGAGAGGATGATAATCATGTAAAGATATTAGCTACTTGATCACCGGAGGAAAAACTTAACCAAAATGTCATGATTAAGCCCTTTTTCCCTAATAATGTGATAGTCCACCTCGATGTGTTTTGTTTGACCATGATACACAAGATTGGAAGCGAGTGCAAGAGCGCTAACGTTATCACACCATAATACACTTGGTGTATGGAAAGCAAGAAATATATTTTGATAAGGAAGCAAAACAACTTTTGCTTCCTAAACTCAAGGAAAATCACAGAAAGTTGGAGCTTGAGAGAGCAGTTTTCATTTGGTGTATTTTATATTCTTATTTATCACTAAGGATTAGTTAATTTACAAAATTTTGTTTTGAAAAGCTGCTTTGAGCGGTTTTACTGAAATATCTATCAGGAATTTTGTGGGAGTAATGCTACAAAATTACACGCTCTTGTTTGTTTTGTCAGGTATGATCACAGGTATGGTCGTGCTGCCCTGCAGTTATGGCAACCAAGGCTTTCCTCAAGGTTGTTGAAACATGGAGAAAGGAAACCAGGACAAAAAAGGTGGTCTAAAACTTTGCTTATTCGATCATGTTCATATTTAATTCATCCTCCCTCTTCCATTTCTTACTTGTTTTTGGTTTTTAGGAGGCTGCTCAACTTCGGCAATCAAATGGTACCGTGAGTTGATTACGAAATTTTCTTTTCTTTCTTTTTGCTTCTTGTGGTCTATCTTGGTGAATTATTTTCCCACTTTAATATTCCATTTGATCAGGTCTTGGTGGTGAAGAGGTTGAACCCAGAACTCTAGCTGAAGGCCCAAGTAACGGCAGTGGTACAGAAACCAAGGACTCTAAGAGAGCAGAGGTAAGAATGCACGGTAATTTACTTCCATTTGATTTGTGATTTTCACGAGTACTCACTTCTGCAACCTTCCCAGGTCTCCATTCTTAAGAATATTTACTGGAAGGAAGTTGGAGTTCTTGTTGCTGTCTGGGTCGTAATCCTTGCATTTCAGATTGGCAAGGTTTTATTTCCAGTATGTGTTACTTTTCATCATAAAAGCTTTTTTTTTTTTTTTGGAATTAACGAGGATACTAATGTGTTTTCTTAGTACTACACAGAAACTTCACCGGCATATTGGGCATTAAACCTGCTGCAGGTATCTTCCATGACTTTGATAAGAGAACAAATATGTCTTATGTCATTATTTTCCTTCATTTCGAGTAGTTAAATTGCTCATAATTGCTATATTTAGCTATTATGAGCACTTTTCATCTTCAACAGATTAGCTTGAGTAGGTAAACTACATATTTTGCTACAATGAATAACTACTTCTTGTTATTCACGCTGCACAATGTTCAAATTTTTAATATTTTCTCTCCCTCAACTTGTCTCTCTCTCTTCTCTCAATGGTCTTGTCGCACTACCTTCCTCCTTGGTCTTTTGGAGACTCACTTTCTCTAACAAGAACATCTACTAAATAATCTTTTGGAGTTGGCATTAAAAAATAAGTATCTAAAATAAAAAATTGTACATTTTGACTAGGTATAATACCTCTTCTTGTCAGAGATGCTCTTAGTCAGATTTGTAGCAAAGCACTGACACATGAACTATGTGCTTCAACATTCTTCAAAGAGAAATGCCACGTGTACTTCTCAGTATATGACAGTGAAAAGTCACCATTGATCAATATATCATATAAAGATCAACCCATCAAAAATTTAATGGTAATTTTGACTTCCATATCAAGGAATAAGCACTTGAAAGTACGTGTAGCATTTCTTTGTTTTTTACTCAGCCGATTAAACGCAGCTGGCTGACTATGTTTTTCTTGTCTGTCAGATCCCTATGGCCATTGTAGTAAGTTCACATCAGGCTGTTAACCTGTACAAAGGGCTGAGAGTAATTGCATCCAAGGGAGAGGGAGGCACAAATTTGGGAGTGCATCAGCTGGTTCTTTATTGTGCCTGCAGCATTGTAGCTGGTGTATTAGGTGGGTTGCTTGGTCTTGGTGGTGGCTTCATTCTTGGTCCAATTTTTCTGGAGCTGGGAATCCCCCCTCATGTGCATTGATACTTTTCCTTAAACTATATTAACACATGTGATCCAATACTCTGTGTTTACTTGTCCACTAATGGTCCAATGATCCAATCTATTAATGGAGTGAAGGAAACTCTAATATATTTGTTAATGAAAACCCTCAAAATTTTACCTTCTTTTTTTCCTAGTTAATCCACACTCGTCCAAATTTATAGTGGCTTCTATTATTGGTGTTAATGGCCAGCCTTTTTAGTGGGTAATTTATTTATTTTTCTAACAATTACAATTATATTGAGAGGCTAATGATCGAGTGTTTTGAACTCTTATTTTTGTTCCAGGCCTAGTTGGAAGAGCTTATGTCACAAGAGCCTCCAACCTCTTCACGACAATCTAGTAACCAGGGGACCATTTATTAATGGTCACCGAATGATGAATAAAACCTTAGTTTACGGGCATTTGATGTAATTTATGAGGTCAAATGCCCCCAAAAAACTTCTCTTAACCCTAGTAGAAAATCCCACATATGCCCTAAATGTCCACCCTCAACCAGTCTATTTAAGGAGTAATGCTATTTTTTTTTGGTTAAAATTATAATTGAGTTTGTGATAGATCAATGTTAAATTTTGAATAAGTAATGATTTTAAAAGGACATCATTTTAAAGAGACAAAAAAAAACTTCTATAATTATTCCTATTTTAGGTGCCTACCCAAATAAAACCTTAAGTTTATATTTAAGCCATTGATGTGCATTGTGACTATATGATTCTGTGAACCTCTAATTAATCAAGAAATTGCAAGTTGCAATTCTCGATTCTTCTTACAATTTCTATTTTTGAAAAGTTTCTTAATCAATTGAATAAAATAATTCACGCTAGGCGTGACAAAATA
Organism: Carpinus viminea; assembly: GCA_013348765.1. Classification (NCBI taxonomy): domain Eukaryota; kingdom Viridiplantae; phylum Streptophyta; class Magnoliopsida; order Fagales; family Betulaceae; genus Carpinus; species Carpinus viminea. Next base: position 32,081,432 of record CP054668.1, on the reverse strand, counting down.
AATTGTAATTTACATTTATATGTTTTAAATAATATTTAAATTTTATTGAATTGTTTTTAATATTCTTAATGAATTTTTGTTCCACTTTAATTTTTTTATTCTTACATTTTTTAAATTTAAAAAAAAAGAAAGAAATTTCTTGACCCCCTAAACAAAAATCCTAGCTCCGCCAATGCCCCACCCCCAAATAAAATGATCATCAAGATCCAATTTGTCTAGAAAGGCATTGGAAGGACGAAACCATAGTCTCTTGGAATAGATTAAATAGATCCCAAGCTACTGTTGCATACTATTTGTTATAGGACAACCGGTTTCGTCCTCCCAGTGGCTCTCTTGGAGCTGAGTTCCAAGAGACTATATATGGTTGGAACAGATTAAATAGATCCCATCATCTAATAAATTTGAGCAAGAAATGGGCAACTGCCGAGAGAGAGATGGGTGTCGGGAGAGAACCACCGGATGGTGGACCGCGGCTCTGATCTGGTGGGGTTTCTTTAATTTAATAAAACAAAATTTTTTTTTAATATACATTATCTGCCTCCACCTATTCCTATTTTGCTATTCGCCCATATATTGGCAAATAGCAAATATGGTATTCGCTTGCCTAAAATTAAGGGCTAATGCTGTTGCACTTGGATCAGAGTGTTTTCTTAGTCTTCAAAGAAGCAATAATCAGTTGTTCAATTTCAGCAAATGAATATGTTTCAGCAGCATTAGCTACATCTTAAGCAATTTGGTTGAAAAATAATACTTGAAGATATTGGTGATGTAACATCCCGATATTTCTCTTCTTTTATCTTGTAAATAAATTCGAGTGTTACGCTAAAATAATCTCACACAGCGGAAAAATTTAAAATTTTTAGTACAAAACAATACCATTAAAATACTTTTCTTTATACAAAATACCCACAACTATGCCGAACATGGCATTTAAACGAATCTATCCAACTGTCTAAACTCTAGATAAAACTTCACTAACTTGGAATCTCTGAACATCTCAGTATGAACCTCTAATAACAACAGCGTAATTACCTTGATTATCCATTCTTGCAAGCACTACAAAACTGTAAAGTAATGAGTCAATTGATTCCCAATAATATAAATCATTGTTGAATCATATATATATCAAAAGGTCATAAAAATTATAAAGCCACAAGAATCCGTATTATTGGATATCAATATCATACTCAATAAGTAAGAATACTTACAAGGAATTACAGAATGAATCATCAAAAGTAATTACTTGTTGAAACCCATTCTATTTCATTACCCATAAATTTCTAAATCACGACTTTCTCTCTCATGTTCTTCCTTTCTTGCGCTTGTCTCGCCTTTTCTCTCTTTTTTCGTAAACACTTCCAAAGAAGAAAGACCGAGTAGAAAGCGGAAGAAGGAAGAATATAATAAGAAGAGAAGGGAGAGGAGTGGTGAATTTGTGAAGGAGAAGCTCTATTTATAGGAAAATTTGAAGATGTTCATTTACAATTCTACCTCATTTTACTATTTCACCTACCCATACTATTACACCTACCCCTACTATTACACCTACCCATACACCTACCCATACTATTACCTACCCACCAACATTACTATTTCATTTACCATTTACTATCATATTAATCAATAACTACCATTATCTAATTACCACCCTCCATAATACCATAAACTCCTTAAAGAAAATAATTGAATAATGTTATCAAATAAATACATAAAAATAAGACTATTAAAATGCGCCACAGTGAGAAGCAAGAATATGTCATACACTTGCATTGTGACACATCCCATAGAAATGGCAAAGAATCCAATTTATCACAGCAGGACAAGACACATTACAATCAAACATTATTTCATTAGGGAAGTTATTGAAGAAGGTGAAGTGGAGTTGAAATTTTTCAAGTCAAAGGAGCAAGTAGCTGACATTTTCACTAAAGCATTGCCAAAGAAAAAATTCCAACAACTCAAGAAGCATTGAGAGTTCAAGAACAACACATTAAGAGTGTGTATGTTACAAATTAATGTACTTTGACTTGTCAACTATTACCCTTGGTTGTGTTTTACTAAACTCTAATTTGTTATAGGGGAAAATGTGTGTGTTGTGAAGCCACGTGTGTGGTTCTATAACTTACTTTGTAAAAGCTTCTCTTGACTTTTGTAATGTGTAGCTGCAGAAAAATTGTAACGTAAAAAGAAGGAGAAAAGCAGAAGAAAAAGAAGGGAATAACTTCCCTTCGGTCGGTGCGTAAAGAGGGGTTTTTTGCCCCCTAATCACAAGTTGCCACCTCACATAAAGGAAAACAAAAAAACCCACAAAATTATCCTACATCCTAAAACACTAAATTTTTTCTTATTTCTTCTTCTTCCTTCCATTTCTTCTTCTCTCCCATTTCTTCCTTCCTGCAGACCTCTCCCATTCTTCTTCTTCCTTCTTCTTGTCATTTAACAGAGAAAGAGAGATGGTTTGGGAGAAAGAAAGAAGACCCACGGCACTGAGACCCACGATGCAGAGCAAACCCACGGCCGGCCACCGAGACACATCGTGGGTTTGGTTTCTTTTTTTTTTTTTTTTTTTTTAGGATGATAAAATCCCAAAAAAGGGTTAACCTTTACCTCTAGGTTTTAGTTTTGAGGCATTATAAATGAATTTTGTGGCATTAGAAATGATTTTTTGAGGCATTATAATCGATTTTTGAGGTTGGGTTTGAGTTTTTTAGTGTTTTCTGACTAGGTTTGGCCGGAAATGAAGAAAGTTGCTGGAGATGGTTTGGCCGGAAATGGTGGGTCATGGCTAGGTCAGTCGTCGCGGGTGAGTGTCGTCGCCAGAGAGGTGAGGGAGAAGAAGAAAAGAAAAAAAGGAAAAAAATCAGGGGCGTGCGTGGGTGTTTTGTTCTCATTTTAGTTTGTGTATTTTTTCTTGAAATGTTAAGGTGTCAGCTTGTGAGTGGAGGGCAGAAAACCCCCCTTTTAAACCGACCATATAGCAGCTGCACTCAAAGAAGAAAGAGCCAAGAGCTCATTTTGCAACCAAAAAAAAAAGACATCGTATCCTTGTTTTATTCCTATGTTCTTCCCCCCTGCTTTGTGCACATTTTTTGCAGAATTTCTGCTACTTCTTCTCTTGTTTACTCGTGTTTTCCTTGTCTAACCCTACTGGCCATTGAGAAGTGTCTTGCTGGAACATCTGGCCAACAATATTACACCCTAAATTACAAGATGGAACTAAAAACAAGACAAGATATTACACCTAATTAGAAGAAAGATGTAGAGAACTATATACCATTAACACAATCCCTTCCATATGCTCCCAAAAACAGTATCCCATTTCCCAAAACCGCTTAAACTGTGTCATTGAAAGCTTTCCCATATGTCAAATATGAGTGAATCATAATGCTTGTCCAGAAAACAAAAATAGAAACAGCTTTTCCAAAGCACTACATATAATTCCACCATATATATATATATATGGAAAATATTAGGGGTTCTCCCCGTAGGTTCTCCTGGTGTTCTTCCAGTTTTACATAAAACATGATTTAAGAAAAAATAAAATTGTAGTTGCCTCCACCACCGGTTTTTTTAGGCATTAGCATCAAATTTGAGGCATTAGCAACAAATTTGTGAGGCATTAGCAACAAAATTGAGGCATTAGCATCAAATTTAGGATGATCAAATCCATTTTGGGTGATATCATCCCTAAAGGGTTAACCTTCCACCCTTAGATTTAATTTTGAATCCAAAAACAAGTTTTAAAGCATTAGAACCTAACTATTAACTCGTAAAAATTAATCTGTTAGCAAAAAAACGGTATTACAATTTTATTTTTTATTAAATCATGTTCTACATAAGACTAGGAGAACACCAGGAGAACACTATGAGGAGAACCCCTAGCAAACCTCTATATATATATATCAACTTTAGATGACACGTGTGAGCATGGAGGACTAGTCCATCACAATCGCAAGTCGATCCCTTTGTCTTCATCTTATTCAAATATATCATTATTATTCGACTCATATATTATTTAATTTTTAAAATCATTATTAGATGTGTAGGCTCATGCCATATGAGTTCTTTAAATTTGATTTTTTTCAAAAATGTTTTCAAGAAAATTTATAAAAATGGTCATTTAACAAGTTGAATACCATATTTCAAATTTAACTTTTGTTAACAAAACTTTCAAAATATCCAGAGCCAAAAAGGGATAGCTATTCGGTTTTTAAACGTTGATGTTATACATTCATTTCCTCTTTCGTCGACCAAGTACAAAGAAATTTTTTTTAAAAAAAATACAAATAAAAACATTTAACAAAGGTAAACAAACAATAGTTCTCCAAATTTTTCTGTTCAACTTTAAAGAGTTTCTCTCTCTTCCAATTTCACTTTTTTTTTTTCGAAAAGTTAGACTGAATACTCTAATCACACACTCCTTTGATCACGCCATTGTTTGATTTTTTAATTTTTATTTAAAAAAAACCTTCTCTTTTTGTTTACTTTATTTCCAAGATTCACATATTCTTTCCCTCTTCTCTCCTATCTGAATGTTCGAACACAGCTAGTGAGACAAGCCATGAATCCATCTTCTCCTCTTCCCTTCTTATATTCTTTCCTTGACAGCAGACAACTAGTGAGTCAATCATTAGCAGTTTTCCTTTGATTTTCCTAAGTTTAGAAAATAAAATTACTTTTTACTTTTCTATAAAAATATATTTCATAATAACTTCCTTTTACCTTTCCCTATAACATCAAAATATTATTTCTTTACAAAATACAAGTTTTCTATCTACCCTCACTTTTTTGACAAAATTTCAACACAATCCCCAATTAAGAACAAAAAAATGAAAAAGGAGAGAAGAAAGAGAAATGTTTATATTAAAATAAGGGGAAACTTTAGTTTGCCCTCCGAACTTCCAGTTGTTTGTACAAACCCCCCCTGAACTTTAAAAACTCTCACTTATCCTCCCTAATCTTTTGTTTACTCTCATTAAAGTCCCTTCCGTTTATCTCAATCGTCAAACCCAAACGGAAAGACCCTCACGTGATTTTCACTTGGTTTTTTAGCACTGACTTACCCATTTCGCCCTTAAACTTACTAACCGAAACTCACCCTTACCCTTACAACCTCATTCATGCAACATACAACTAAAACCATGCTCGAAGCTCATGTCTCACAGATGGTGAAGCGAAGCTAATGGTTTAGGGTTCCAGCCAACCATTCAAAGCCGAGGAAAGAAAGTCGGTGAGGAATGAGCTTCCAACGGCTGAAGATTCCCACACGGCGAGACACAAGATCCGAAAATCATCCACCATCAAAATTACCCACTATCCAGTACCGGCAAAAATCATTCACTGGTGAAAATCCGAGAAGATGGAGTAGTTCGAGGGTGAGGTAAGCGATTCAGGATCAAGCTATCCAATTTGCAAATGTGGGAGCAAAACCGCTGTCAAAATTGCATCAACAACTAAAAATCATGGCAAAAGGTTTTACGCCTATGTCAATTATTTGGTAAGATTTGTTTGAGAATTTATTTTGATCAAAAATTTTCTACTCATCCCGTTATGCCTAAATCATGTTATGGGTTAAACCTTGATTTGTGTTAAATTATTTGGGTTTAGGGTGCGTTTGAGTTAAATTTTGATAAAAAAATTTCTGCTCATCCTGTTATGCCTAAATCATGTAGTTATGGGTTAAAGCTTAATTTGTGTGACCCTAATTTGTGTGATTATGCAGAATGTAACAAATCGTGGTTACAATTTTTTTAAATGGGTTGAACTAGACATTTGTGTGTGTCGTGATCGAGTGATGTCAATGTTGTTGGCGTGGCAGAGCGATTTGAAGTCCGAAAGAGTAATGGAAGTCTTCAAATGCAATATTGAACTTGTTGAGTACAAGTTAAAAATTGAAGTTGATGTTGCTAATTTTGTACTTAAACTTGAAATGGTCGAGAATAAGTATCATTCGATGTAGTTGAAGTTTCGAGTTGCACGGGCATGTTGTTGGTGTCTTGTTGCTGTATTGATGTGTTTCCCTTTTTGTAATGAACTTGCATCAAGGTTGATGTTAAGCAATTGAAAAATACATTTTATTGTCTTTATTTGCATTAGACTTGTTTTGGGTTTGACCATATCAGTATGATACATTTTGTTGTCTTTAGTTGTATTAGACTTGTTTAGAGTTTGGCCATATGAGTAGGTTTTTTGTACCCAACTATTGTGTAATATTTGGTATGGTTTGTATGAATTTTGTTGGTACAATTTCACTAAATTTATGGTATTGTGACCGCACTTTATCAAATTGCTTGCTGTTGTGTTAGCTTCATCTTGGAGAATAAAACATTGGTGCTTTCAAAGGAAATGGGAATGTTTTCTCTTCATGACCGGCCGAACATATATAATTGTTGTTCATTCAACTTCCACATACAAGCTATAAGCCCTTTTGGGTTATACAAGGACCATCAAAATCCCATTAAAAGAAGAATTCCATGTTTAGGGTTTAGAGGTAAAAAGTATTTTGTAAGAAGAATTCCATGTTTCAACGACTAAGGCCAATGCTTTAAATTAGCAATGGGAGTGTTAGAACTTACCTCCTACAATGAGTAGGGGTGAAATAGCGGCGGTTAGCGGTTAGTGCTAAAACTTAATCCGCCTAGGCGATTAGTAGATTCTACTAACCGCAAGCGTTAATCGCTCGTTAGCGGTAACGAATGCGTTAACCGCTTACTAACCGCTTTTTATTGGTTTTTTTTTTTTTTGGGCGGTTTTGGACTCACTTTAAACCCTTGTTTTGCTCACTTCAAACATTTTTCTTTTCTCTTTATGGCCATTTTAGCATTAAAATTGTTGGCTTAAAGTGAGCATTATATGTTGGACCATTATACCAAAATCTTGTTCGTCACCTTTACAACATATAACATATGAATAAAATTTCAACAAAATTATTGTTTTGGGTTAGAAGTAAAACTACATTGTTTTGCATTTTTATATTATATAAATAATAAAATATAAAACCCAAACAAAAGTCAAACGTGGGAGAAATCAAATCGAGACTTCCGAGTAAAATAAGTGCACAATAACCACTAGGTTACAATAACTTATTGTTATTTATTATATGAAATATATATATAATATAAATATATATTATATTTTAAAAATGTGGTTAGCGGTTAGACGGTTTTTAAATCCACTAACCGCTTTCAAAGCGTTAGTGGTTAGTGCGGATAGCGGTTAGCGAATACGGTTAGGCGATTTTAAATTTCACCTAACAATGAGATTTAAAGTGGTTCATTCACATGTCACATATTTATATATTGTATTATATTAACAGAATGTTCATTAAATTCAAATTCTTGGGTAATTGAAAATACATAACTACTCACATGAAAGGTTGTCTCACTTGGAGTATTCCTAGCAAATTCTCTATAAGTGGTTTCCTTCCTAAATTCTTTAAAAATTTCAAGAAAGTCACAAAAGTCACCAATAACAAATCCCTATATTTTCCCTAAACTTTAAAAACAACAGTGCAACTCAATACAATAGAACAATATAAGGCAAGATTAGTTGCTAAATGATATACATAATGTGAGGGATTAGATTTTTCGGAGAATTTTCTCCAGTGATGAAACTCACTACTGTGAGATGTCTCTTAGCACTTGCTACTACTCACAATTGGTCCCTTCAGCAATGTTAACAATGCCTTCTTGCATGGAGAGTTAAACGAGGAAGTTTATATAAAGTTGCTTCCTGGCATGCCAACAAGGGAGCCTAAAGTATGCAGACTCACTAAAACTTTATTAGGCTAGCCACTTTTCAAAACCTCTAAACATCAAACTTTCTAAATATAAAATAGAAACCAACTTTTGGACCCTTCACATTAAAAATCTAACTTCAAGTGAGAGGAATGAAGAAAAATATATATATTTCACTTTTGAGCTCTTTGTATTTGAAGAGCATGAAAGCATAAAGTTAAATTTAACAAGGAGTGAAAGAATTTGTTAAATGTTATGTTTCGTAAGCTTTGCTAATTTTTTTAAGAACCCAAAAGTAAAGAGCTCAATACGAATGCTCTAACATCAGATTTTCACACATTGATTTAAAATGGACCAATCTACAAATATGTAACAATGCTTTATATTACCCATTTCGGTTTTTTCTTTTCCTCAGCCTAGAAACAAAGATGTGAAGTCACTCAGTTTCAAGGGCTGCAATTTCGTATCTAACTTCTTCCAAATGTTCATTGATGGTAGTCACTGCATCCTGCACACCTCTAATGGCCTCCTTGAGAGCGTTATCGTACTCGGCTTCTGCTTCTGCCTCTTCCGTTCCGGCAGCTTCAGTTATCTCATGGACATGTGCACACTCATGCTCCATTGGCTTCTTGTATCTACAGTTCTCATGGCTCACTAAACATTCTGAGGGACGACCAGCCTTCTTTAACACCTGGATTGTAGCTGTCTAGAAAAAGAATTTGTAGTTTTCAGCAAACACAGAAGCAAGCACCAATAAATTTTGAGTTGCAAGGAAGAAGACGGGATCAGTGACTTCAATATATTAAGGCTTCACTCGGAAGAAAGAAAAATACATAAAATGGTTATTGTTGGGAGGCTTAGGGTTCCTCGAACCAGACTAAAGTAAGAAAGCCTAAAATTATTTTAATTATCCGACCATAAAGTTAATTTTTCATCCCACATTATTTGACTAGAGCTAAATGATAGCAGCAGATGGGCTAGTAATAACTCTGGCTTGTTTGATAAATCCTTTTATCATAACTTAAAGTGATGTGATCATCCGGACTTTCTTTTTCCTTATCATAATTTAAATAGTATTAAAATGATGTTTTAAACCCTTTTCTGTTAAAGTTTTGTATTGCCTAGGATAAGAGACTACGACTGACCAAAAACTAATAAATAAGCCATCTTGGCAAACGAAGTTTGTGTAGATCATTCATTGTAGAGCTGCATGTCTTTTCTTTTACACATAACATGATAGTAAATTAAGGAAGGCCAAGGCAAGCACTACACCCTAGAAAACCCTTGAAACCGCAGGGAAAAAGCTATGAAATCCACCAGAAAATGAGATAAACACTCAACAATATTAGTGATGAATATTAAATTGACTTTCAATTTATAACTTAGAGACCAATTTCTAAGTTCTATAATATTTTCCAACTAAAAGGAATCCTGAATTGATCTCAGAAGCACCCAAATTTTTAATATAATTGCAATTACTTATAAAAAAATATACTCTTTTTTTTTTAATAACTAATTCAATCTCATTAAAAGTGCAAAGGGCCATGAATTCTCATTAAATATGCTATCATATAAGAACTCTAACGTGACAAGAAACCCCTATAAATAAGGGAAAAATGATTCACCTAAAATTTCCAAAAATAAAAAACTAAAATCTACTATTAACAATTGTGGCATCCAATATCAATTCTTGTTTTAGTGTTTTCCTAATAGTTTTAGCCAAATCCTCATGAGAAAATTTTAGAAAAGGTTCAAAATCAACACTTAAATCAGTGATTTGTAGGATGCATCAGTGGCTCTGTAGGGGATTATTTCATGAAATTTTCCAAAATATGACGAAGGGCATGAAATTTTAAAAGGGCACTACTATAACTACTTAGACAAGGAGCCAAATTAAAAACTGCTGAATAGTTAAGCTACTTGTAACACTTCCTTGAAACCAATATAAGCCTTGCAAAAAATTCAAACTGCCAAAATTGAGAATTGCTGTAAAATTACACCCTCTTGAAATGAAAAAAAAAAGGAACGAAAAAGAAAAGAAAAAAGACAGAGATATGCAGTAAAACAATTATTCACATATTATTCACGGAGAGAGACACTTTGACATCTTTGCCTCTAAATTGCAAACTATTAGAATCTAAAACTACAAAGATCTATGAAATTCATAAACAACCAAGTAGATAAATCATTAAAAGCTGTCAACCAATCAAACAAGGATGGGAAAACAGCATCTTCAGCTTCATGACTGAAGATTTAGCATCATCAACTGTCGTTGCGTTTTGATCATGCAAAATAGATTATTAAAACATTTATCCAGAGAATTTTAAAATATGCATTAAGGTTTTAAGGTTTTACAAAGCGCTTTTAAAAAGGACAAGCAGGCCCTAAACTTTAATTTAATTGAGTAGAAATACTTGCGGGGCTATTTTTTTCAAACTACATTTATAGAAGACAAATCCCCAGATTACTCACTTCCCATTAAGTGTGTTTGTCTGTCCCGATCAAACCATGCTTACTATCAAAGGGTAGAAGAGACCTTCACTCACATTGCTCATTGAGGGTCCTGGACATCTACTAGTGACAATACAAGCAACTCCTGTCCAAATATGGTCCTCCCAGACATAAATTGATAGTTATGAGTAACCACTATGCAGGTGGTGCATGGACTGCGACAGTGTACAGTGATCGATCATGAACCATTCACGGCTGGGTTGCTGTCAAAGTTGGCCAATACTACTCAGCTTGTTTATCCTGCAGCTTCTCCAGAATTGTGTATTGACCTTTTCTTTCTTTTATTTCTTCTTTTTTGGGTTTGCAAAGGTTTTTTATCAAATAGTCATTCCATTTTCAAATTGTGAAGACGGTAAACAAAATGTATAATTATATGTAGTGGTCAAAAGTTTCCATGATGATTGTCTAGACTTTGGCCACACAGGGGACTACTTTCTACCCCCACCCTCTGTTTCCCATTTCTTCTTAAAAAACACCACATTAACAGACAGAGTAAACAAAAAGGTCATCAGCACATTGAAGATCTTAGGTATGTAGTAGTCCAAAGAAATGAGCCACTCCTTGCAAAATTTGATCTCTTAAGTTGCATTCTAATAACAAGCAGAGCCTTCTTCATAAATAGCCCTTTTAAGGAAGGATACATGCAAAACAAGCTCAAAGTATCATCTTATTTTCACGAATCTTCAACCTTTCTCCATATGGTATCTCATTTGCCTCAAAAATCACAGTGAACCTTCGCTAAAACATTTTTTTTCTTAAAAATTTTCCTAATATAAAACTAATATCCTTCCACAAATAATGCTAAAATCACATCACTTTGTAAAATCAGACTATTAAAAATATTAATAATGCACAACGGAATAGAACAGTACCTTATTTGTACTGCAATCTTCAATATTGTTCCACGTGATTCTCCAATAAATTTTTTCTTTACCCAGTGATGGAATACACTACCAGAAATTACTGGAGTAATATTCACAAAATCCACAGTCTAAGAACACCAATGAAAAACATACTAAGACAGAGTTGTTTTCTATGTATTCTTTATTTCATCCATCTCTCATCTCATATAATAGGAGACTATTTATAGTATCTCCCATTTAGATGAAGAGAGCAGTTTTTATTTTCTAGAATAACTGACAATGTTAGTTTCCTACTTACAAGCCAAGTGTTGCATCTCTTGGCTTTGTATACGTAGGGGCGTGCCTATGTGGTGCCTCTTTTATTTTCAAAACAGACAGTAAGTGACATTATACTCATAAAGAACTACTTCTGCATTAGAGATCATTTGAAAAATATGTCTCCACTTTGTATTATTCAAACTATATCTTTCTTGAGAAACTTATCTAAAAATTCCATAATTTCATCCGCACCCCAAAGCTCAAAAAATTTACTCATTCAATCTTGCTACTCATATTTGCAGAATTCCATCCTTAAATCAATGCAGTAATTTCTATGATAGAGCTAGTCCTCATTGAGTCTCAAAGAAAAAAAAAAAATTTGAGGTTAAACCACAATACAAAAATTCCTATCTTTCCTTTAAATGATGACTGCATTTCCAGCACCAAGCAGAAGCATACATTACGCATTGAACAAAAGTAAGTGGGAGTAATACAAAATGCACAATGGCACAGCCAATGTAATCCATAGAAGTGGTTCAGCTAAAACAAAAACTCAGCAAGTAAATTTATGCAGAACTTCCAACCACCATTTTGGTCAAAGTCTATAAATTGAAGAACAAAAGAAATGGAGATATGTGTTTAGCTTTGGTTATCAATTTATGTTATTCAGATCACAAACAAGTAGAATACAAACCAATCACTCAAGCCAAACCATGTAATCTAGGTGTTTCATTGATTGGTTAACTTTTTATATGGTCACAAAATTTTGAACTTTTTTTTCCTTCTTTGTCAGGGCAAAATTACCGAAGGACTATTGCTAAAGAGTATAAAGGCATACCAGATGCAATTTCTGCTTTTCCTGAGCTTGAACAGCTCTGAGCAACTGTGCTAAATCAACTCGGCTATATTTTCTTTTGCTTTTCCTGGGTTTTTATTAAGTTAAATTTCAAAAGAAAATATTCAATTTTTATAGGAGACAAAATAAAATTCAGTCTTGTAAAATATTTTTCTAGAGACTGTACGATCAAATAGACAGGGGCAGAGATAGCGTGAAAAAAATAAAAAATAAAAAATAAGAAGAAGAAAGAAAAGAAAAAAAAAAGTAAAAAAAAAGTTGGAAGAAAATTTTGGGAAAATAGCTCTTTGAATATTTTTTTCTTCACTAATTCAATAAAATATTTATTTTATATATATTTTTTGCTTCTGATGTGGGGTTTTACAAAGGAAAATCTTGATTCTCCTCAGTTCCTGGCGTCTCCACTTTACTTGACATGATTTAAGAAAAATTAAAATTGTAGTGGCCTTCTAATTGTTTTTAGTCATTAACACCAAATTGAATGCATTAGCAACAAATTTGTGAGGCATTAACATCAAAATTGAGTGATTAGCATCAAATTTAGGATGATCAATTCATTTGGGTGATATCATCCTAAAGGGTTAACCTTTCACATTTAGGTTTTAGTTTTGAATCAAAAACAAGTTTTAAAACATTAGATTAACAATTAACTTCGTAAAAATTAATTTATTGAAAAAAATGGCATGCAATTTTATTTTATTTTAAATCGTTTACAGATAAGTAGGAGAATGTCAGGACATCATAAAACCTCTTTACAAATATGATGAGTCATTTTAGATAAAAATATTATTTAACTTAGTCATTGGAGTGCTCTAAGGTAAATTTTTTTTATTGAAAAGAACCATAGAGATAAATTTGTTGTGATTGATATAATGGTCTTCTGACTCTTGTCCTATTTATAACGTAATCTAGAAAGGTAGGGCCCAGTAAAACATCGAACTATACCTGCCCCATGGATTGGGGTAGAAGTGTCAGCCTTTTCCAACTCCTGCACCCTACAGGTTGAGAAATACAACCCGTCACTCAAGCATATAAGGAACAGTTTTCACGTGGGTTTAGGTATTGTAGGGCAGGGTAGATCAGAAAGTTTCTTTCTTCTCCATTTTAGGGTCTATTGCAGATTTATTTTCTTCTTAAACAAACATAAACCAGCAATTGAAGTTACATAATCTCGAGAAACAAACCTATAAACAATGGAATTTTTTTTTTTTTTGTTTGTTCAAACAGGTACACCAAATCGAGCATTAGGAGGAGTACTCAAAATGGCAACATGAAAAATCGGTACCATGCACCAGCCCCAGAGGGCAATTATTACCCTCCGGTTTTAGCATACTCATCAACCCTTCTCCCTCCCCAATCAGACCCTAGAAAGAGAATACAAATTTCAAGGACAACGGGCGGGCATTCCGTAATTTCATCGACGTTTAAGATGGCAAAGGACATTTTCAGCAACTTGGGGGTTGAAGAAAGCGGAGAAAAACAGAAAGAGCCAAAGCCACTGTGACTTGAAGAAGCGAGACAGAGAGCAAGGCCGTAGGGGAAGCTGCATGTCCTAGTGCCTGAGCGCACCAATGTGCGATGGAGTGCACTTTTTTGATTTGGCAGTGAATTTTAGTTTAATTTAATTTTTTAACCCTAATTTTAGGCCTATATATATAGAATTATCATATTAATTTAGGGAGGTTACAAATTACAAAATTTTAAAGGAAAAATAAAAGAGTTCTAAGGTTTCATAGTTTTTGGATCTCAAATTTGTGATTCTTTATTTGTAAGTACTTAATTTTCATTATGAATTCCGTAAACTTTGTTTTGTCTTTTAATAACATGAGATGTTAAGCCTTTAACTAAGATAAAGCCTCACTTATGATTAATAACTTTGTTCCATGTATGTAGTATTTCCCAATTTAATGCTTTAACTTCCCCATTGTTTTACATTTTATCAATTGGATTGACTAATTATTTGATATCTTTTGTGATTCAATGATACACTTGATGATTTAAGATAATTCAATATAATTGATTACTTGGTTTTCTTTGTTAAAAATTAGATTTTCCTTGTGATTTATTCTCCGGATACAATTGAAGTTTTGATTAAAATTTTGATATCTTCTTGTGATTTACGGATACAATTGATAATTTAATAAATTTAGATTTCTTTTATGATTTGTGTTATAAATGGATACATAAGAAGTTTTGATTAATTCTTTGAAACAATAGTAAAACATACTTAAAATTTATAAGTGAGAACTTTAAAAAATATTATAGATCATGAAACCATGTTATTATGAATTTGTTAGTATAAATTCCAAAACCTTAATGCTTTGTTAATAGATTACATTCGCTTTAATTAATTTTATACTTTTGATCTTTCATTCAAACAATAATCTTTCAAAATTTGGAATTAGGGTAAGGTTAAATTATTTTTGATTTAAATTTATTTTCAAAAATATAATTTTTTATGAATTTGACCTCGCACATACAATCTATTAAACTATATTAAATTATAAACGATTTGCGTAGAGGTGCCATTGCATCTATGCATTAGCCAAGAGACAGAATCTTGGATTGGATTGGATGGATGGACAACTGGGAAATGGACTCCACAGTCCACACCACGTAATCGAGTCAATCTTCCAATGATGCCATGCTACCTACCAATAGCTAAAGTCTTCCATTCCGTTGACCAATAGCTAATAAATAAATAAATAAATAAAATTGTAAAGTTATTAGAGGAATCCTTTTATTTTATTTTTTACTTTTAACAAATTGACAAATTGAAAAAACCAATAGCCATAACAAATCTCAACAATTTTATTTTTTAAAGATAACTTCATTTTAAATTTTTGAATAATCATGCAATTTGGCAAGTTTTTCAAACTTCAAAATCTTTTAATTTAAAATCCTAAATTTTTAATTACAGTCAATTTAAATCTCTTTATCAGATTTTAAATGTAAATTTTAATTAAAATAGAAATATGTTATTATTTTAACTAAGTTTTGGCTTTGAGCATTCACATTTGACTAGCTCACTAAATAGAAAAATGTGATTATTTTAACTAAAATAGTTATTTAGAGACTCTTAATATTTTACCTCTCCACTTTTACAATTTTAAAATTTTATTATTTTTTTTTATTATTATCATTTTCACTATTTTCCAAGAGAAGAGAGAATGATAATAAACATTTTAATATATTATTTATTTTTAAATAAAAATTTCTCAAATTTCATTAATAAGAGATCAATAGCTCAACAACTATATAACAAATTTAGATGAGCACAGTCAAAATTAGTCAAAGCCAAGGTCAACAAAAATTAACCCAATATACATATGAAAAATATATCTAAACTCTTGAATCAAAACGTGCCATTTTGCCTAAATTAAAGAAAAAGAAAGAAAAAAAAAAGGAAATTAAAAAAACCTATGTATTGCCTAAAGAAAAAAATATAAGAAAAAAGATCAAAGAAAATTCATCGTGGCACCCAGGGACGGAACCAGAGTTAGAAATGGGGTGGACCAACCTTCTTCTTTTTATATTGGGGGAGACCAATATAGATGTTTTTTTTTTCTCCAGCTATTTTTTTTTTTTAAGGAATGGGTGGGGGGACCATGGCTCCCCCGGTCCCCCCCTAAGTCCGTCATTGCTTGAATGTGTACGTGAGAGAAGTCGGGGGGTTGTTTCTCTTTATGAAAAAAGAGATCAGATTAAGGTACATAAAATGGTTACTATTTTATGTAGCAGCATGCATTCTCTCCCATTTTATTCCCTGTACGTCTTCACTGAAGTTAGAAGGCAGTCGAAGTTCGTCGGTTACCTTTGCTGTTGATAATTTTTCGTATGAACTAATTAAACACCGAAAAACATTTTAGAGCCTAAATGGTTGAAAAAATGCCTCAATGGAAAAGCATTGATTTTCCAATAACGTGCAAAGATGTGCAAGTTTTGGACTATCTTCATTTTTTATCTTTTCTCTCTATGGAAAATTATTTTCGGAAAATGACTCAACTTATAAAAGATACTTTGAACCTGTTATTTTTGCTATATGATATAAAAGTCACCGGCTGAATTGGTCTTCGATCGTTCCATATGCCTTTATAAAAGGGAAGAATGTACTAGCTAGGGCCGTCAAAGCACATCGATCTAAACACAAAATATAAGAAAGCACTTGTTAAAAAAGTTCCGGCAACGCATGGGGTTGAGTGGGAAGCTTTTGCAAATCATAGCACTGCCTGGAGTACTATCATAATAATATTTGCAATTGTGGCAGCAACATCAACAAAGTCATATTAAAGTCATATTATATTTAAGATGGTTCTATTCTCCTTATATCATTACTCTTAAATTCATATATCTTGAACTCTCATTATCCACATTGTCATCATCAAAAAAGCATCTCGTCAACATATGTCTGCTAGCTCTTGGAATTTTCAAAACACAAGTTGTGTAAAGACAAAAGAACCCATGACCCACTAAATAATGCTGTGACTGATTGCCTTGAATGCAGGGGCGGAACCAGAGTTAGAAATGGGGGAACCAGCCTTCTTCTTTTTCTATTGGGGAGCCAATATAGATTTTTTTTTCCCTAGCAATTTTTTTTTTTTTCAAGATATGGGGTGGGGGGGACCATGGCTCCTTGGTCCCCTGGCCTCCTAGCTCCGTCATTGGTGGCACCCAAAAACCCAAGTATCATGTCACATGACGTTCCATTAAAAAAACTTAACGAAATTTTGATGGATGCACTAAGTGAATTTATTGACTTACCACATGTACCATTTATAATATTTTTGAAAACTCAAATAACTATTTAATTTTGATGTAAATCACTGTGCTGATTTTAATGCAAATCACATGTATTACGAATAATATTTAACCCATTTTTTTAATAACCTTTAAGACTATTTTTGATTTGCATTATATTGACGAATCAAAAAGAGTAATGAATTATGACCCAACCACTTTACACCGACAAAAGTGGAGGTACAAGTCTTTGGGAGAGATGAAAGGTGGGAAGAAAAGCAAGAGTCTCTCTTTCGCAGTAATTGAAGGAAATAAAGGTGTAATTTCCTTTTCTTTTCCTTCACATCCATCGCTCCACTAGATTGTTTCAGACAAAGAAAAAAGCATGCACATGGACATGGGGGATAGAAGTCAACAAGGGCCCCCGCAAACAGCTCATCTCTGCCAAAGGAATTTCCATCGCTCCACTAGATTGTTTCAGACAAAGAAAAAAGCATGCACATTGACATGGGAAGCAGCATGCTGAGCGGCTGTGAAGAATTGGCTCGATGATCTCCGAGACTTGGCTTACGATTTGGAAGACATTTTGGACGAATTTTCACAGAAACTATGCGCTGCAAAGCTTCTTGTAGTGGCTTCACTCCGAGGGCTATTAAGGTCAACATGAAGCTGGAATCAAATATAAAGGAGATCACTGGCCGATTCAACCGCATGGTGAAGCAAAAGGATGATCTGAAATTGAGTAGCGAAAATGTTGACAGGAGGTCATACAGAGAGAGACACTGGCACCAACTTCTGTAGTGACCGAGGATCATGTTTATGGCGAGACAGCGATAAAGAGGCTCTGCTTGAATTTTTGGTGGGTGATAAACGTAGTGATGCTCAACTCTCTGTTATTCCTATTGTTGCTATGGGGGAATGGGTAAGACAACTCTTGCCCAACTTGTGTACAATGATAAAAAAGTGCAAAGCTTTTTGATCTCAAAGCATGGGCTTGTGTATCCCAAGACTTTGATGCTGTAAGGGTAACAAAAGCAATTCTTAAATCTCTGTCTGCAAGTGGTGGTGATGATAATGATCTGAATTTGTTGCAAGTCCAATTGAAGCAGAAATTGGAAGGGAAGAAGTTTCTGGTCATCTTGGATGATCTTTGGAATGAGAGCTATCACGATTGGACTATTTTACGTGCTCCTTTTGAAGCAGGGGCTCCGGGAAGTACGATTATTATCACAACTCGCAATCAGGGAGTTTCATCCAAGACAAGTACTATTTCAGCTTACTCTTTGAAAGAGTTGTCAAATGATTTTTGTTTGTCTATATTGGCTCATCATGCATTGGGGACAAGGGATTTTAGTACACATCTAAATCTCAAAGATATTGGCAAAGCAATAGTTGGAAGGTGTAAAGGCTCTCCCTTGGCAGCAAAAGTACTTGGAGGCGTCTTACGCAATAAACTGGATCGTGATGAGTGGGAGATAGTATTGAAGAGCAAGATATGGGGTTTACCAGAAGTGGAAAGTGAGATTGCTCCGGCTCTTATGTTGAGCTACTATCATCTCCCTTCAAATTTGAAGAGGTGCTTTGCGTATTGTTCAATACTTCCCAAGGACTATGAATTTAAGGAGGAGGAGTTGGTTCTATTATGGATGGCAGAAGGTCTAATTCAACCACAAGAAGAGGGAAAACGAATGGAAGATTTGGGTATTGAGTATTTTCGCAATTTGTTGTCGAGGTCATTTTTTCAACAATCATTTAAGGATGATTCACGATTTCTAATGCATGACCTCATCAACGATTTGGCTCAATGGGTTGCAGGAGATATATGCTTTAAAATGGAGAATAGATTTGGGGTAATATTGGAAGGCAACCTTCTAAAAGGCTCGACATTCGTCTTACTTGGGTGATTACTATGATGGCATTCAAAAGTTTGAGGTTTTTATGATCTCACATGTTTACGGACCTTCCTACCTTTTAGGCTTTCATATCAAGGCTCGTGTTACTTGACTAGTGATGTTTCGCTTTAAGTTGTTGCCAAAATTACGGCTTAAGGGTGCTCTCTTTCAATGGATACAACATGTCCGAGCTACCAAATCAATTGGTGATTTGAAGCATCTACGATTCCTTGACCTTTCTCACATGGATGAAATCGAAGCTTGCACTGAATTAGTCGCCACTCTATACAATTCAGACATTGATATTGGAGAATTGTTCTCATCTAAGGAAATTACCTTCAAAGATTGGAAACCTAGTCAACCTCACATCTCAACATTATAGGAGCAAAAGCATTGAAGGAATGCCACCACAAATAGGTAAATTAACTTGTCTCCGTCATTGTCTAATCTTGTTGTTGGAAAAGATCATAGATATTCCGGGTTAAAGGAGTTAGGGCCTTTGTTGCATCTTTGTGGGACACTTTGCATTTCAAGATTGGAAAATGTGATTAATCCCGAGGATGCGAGAAATGCTAGGTTAATTGAAAGACTAGTCTCTATGGGTTGTCATTGGAATGGAGGTATAGCCATTTCGATGAGTCACAAGATAGAACAAGTGAGTTCAAAGTACTTAATATGCTACAACCTCACAAGGGTTTGAAAGAGCTGACTATCAAGTACTATGGTGGTGCAGAATTTCCATCTTGGTTAAGAGGTCATTTTCTAATATGGTGCTCTTAAAGATTACATATTGTGAAAAGTGCACATCTTTGCCTCGATGGGCCAATTACCATCACTCAAAGCCTTTTAATCCATGGCATGACTAGCGTGAAATTTATTGGACATGAGTTTTATGGGGAAGGTTGCTCACAACCATTTAGATCCTGAGTCTTTGGATTTTTGGGATATGCAGGAATGGGAGAATTGGATTCCTTGTGGAGAATTTCCAAAATTACGTAAGCTTTTTATTAAAAAGTGTCCCAAGCTGGTGGGTAAGTTACCAAACCACCTTCCTTTATTAGAAAATATTGTAATATATGGATGTAGCCAATTGGTGGTTTCAATTTCCACATTTCCAGAGCTCTGCAAACTAGAAATTGAAGGATCGAGAGGGGTGGTGCATAGAGGTAAGGTTGAATTTAGCTTACTATCCTTTTGTCTCTTTCATCAATTTCAGAATTTACATGTCAAATAGAAGGGTTTACTATGGAAGGATTGACATACTTGGAAGATTCGACTACTAAAAGTTATGATGAGCTGTCGATTCCTTTGCCCACTAGCGAGGTACTTCTAGAACATCTCATGTCGCTTGGTGTCCTGAAGATTTGTAATTGTGCCAAACTAGTTTCTTTGATGGCTAAAGAAGAGGAAGATCAGTTACAACTGGGTTTGCCATTCAAATTGAGAGATTTCAAGATAAAAGATTGTGAGGACATGGAATCGTTGCCAAAAGAAATGAAGTATAACAACACTTATCTTAAGAAGATTTTGATTGAAGGCTGTACTTCACTCACAAACTTTGCAATAGGCCAACTCCCTCAAACTCTAAAGCGGCTAACTATAAGGGGTTGCACGAATATGGTGATTTTGGTGGATGGGGATGACATCAACAGTTACGTTAACAACACATCTGTTCTTGAGTATTTGGATATTATTGATTGTCCATCCCTCAAATCCTTAATGTCAAGTGGAGAATTACCAATTGCAACACTTAAGTCCCTTTACATTAGGAACTGTAAGAAGCTGGAGTCTATAGCGAAGAGCTTCCATTCCAACTCGTCTCTTGAATTGATTAACATTATATCTTGTGCGAACCTTAAATCCTTACCCAAGGGCATACACAGCCTCAACCATCTAGGTGACATTTATATTTCAAGAATGTCCAATTCTTGATTCTTTCCCAGACAGAGGTTTGCTCCCAACCAACCTGAAACATCTTGCGATTTTCAATTGTGAGAAAATGCAGGTCTTGCCCAATTGCACGCAAAACCTCACCTCTCTTCAAAGATTGGAAATATGGGAATGTCCAAGCATTGTATCCTTTCCGGAAGTAGATTTTCTATCCAACCTAACATCACTATCTATCCATGATATGACATCGTTTAATGAGGCCTTTTTTGAGTGGGGATTGTGCAAGCTCACTTCTCTTAAAGAGCTTAGAATTGGCAGTGGCTCTTCGCATTTGGTGTCCTTTCGGAGATGAATCTTTGCCTCTCTAATCGGACCAAATTGAATGCTTCCCAAATCTGAAATACTTGTCTTCCAAAGGCTTTCAAGACATTGACTCTCTTGAACATTTGGTTATCCGTAATTGTAAAAAGCTCAAGTCCTTTCCAAAGGATGGCCTCCCTCGATCGCTCTTGGAACTTGTTATCTCCAACTGTCCCCTACTGAAATGGCGACAAGAGTGGTTTAAGATAGCCTACATCCCTTGCGTTGAGATTGATGGGTTCACCTATCACACAAAGTGTATAATCATTGAATCTATAACAAGGTTAGTTTATTGCTGCATAATTTCTTTTTGCATATTGATGGGAGATTGATCTATAACCCATATTGGGAGAATCATGTAATGCCTCTCTTCTACCCTAACAATAATTGATTATCTGATTTTTTTTAATTATTTTTTAATTTTAATTTTAATTTTAATTATTATTATTTTTTGTGTGTGTCTAAATGTTGGCGTTATGTTTGCTGAACATTGCTATTCTTGTTGGGTTTGCACATCAGGATCATAAGTGTTTGTTAAAATGCCCAAGCGAGCATGTAGAGAGAGGAGGCATTTGAATATTGAGCTTTTCATTACACAGTGGCGTAATGCTAGTCATCACAGGATGGACCATCACGGCGACCCTCCAAAAATAGGTACATAATTGGATTTTGGTTCGTTGATAATGTTGGCATCCATGGTCTAGTAATAATGTTGGACCCATTAATAACATTTACTAATTGGATTGATAATGTTCATTCATTTAATTTTTTAGGAGAGAAGGTAGAAGGGATCATCCTAATTACTCTGTATCCCTGTGAAGAACCTATTTTGGATTACAGATATAAAGAGGTATGTTTTACTGTTCTTTCAATTTTTATAATTTTGAAGAAAGTTTTGCATTCAAATAGATATAGAAATTATTGGATTCTATAATTATTCTCTGTTGTTGATTCTTGTTAAGGGTAGAATGACATTTTGTCCTCATATTAGATTTAAGAGTATTTTTGCCTAGAATAAGCACTAATATTATATCATTTCACAAGTTTCAAGAGTGAGGAGAGTCATGAATTTTTTTGGAATAGCCTTACGTTCTAGGTAAGTAAAAGTCACACCGATACTTTCATAACATGATTAATTTATGTATCAAACTTGCATGCTTAAAACTCACATGAAATGTGATTGTGATCATATGAACTCCATTTTAGTGTAAACGAATGTTTGAAAATGGAAGAATGCATCATGTGAATTCTTTTATGAAAGCATGCATTTATGTAAAAGATAATTGCTAACTTGCATCGTATGAGATGGATTTCATTATGCCAAAGTTTTGAGCCATCTGATCAAGGTTAAAGGAGATCAGACCCAGAAAAAACTTATTCTACTATTGAAAATGTAGGATTGTGTTAAATAGCTTGCCACTTCAAGTGGTTGATCATGTTTTGATTATTGATGCATTGATATCTGCCAGCCTCCAACCTCACGACAATGTAGTAACCAGAGGACCATTTAATGGGCATTGAATGATGCATAATCAAAGGTGGTGTGCCTGGAATGGCCTGGCCTTGTCTGCGGAGTGGGGCTTGGGGCTACCCTGGCAGAGTCGGCCGCAGCTCGTTTGCACTATCAACATCACGTGATCCCCAAATCATCCTCAGCTAGTTGCCTAGGTGACATTTTATGTTAGTTTCATTCATATTCTTGCCACTAGGTTTAATTGTCACGTGTATTAATAGAACAACATACTTATTAAACAATGAACTTATTAACATGTGTTGCGATGTTTTGCAGGTGAAGCACCATTGTGGATGAGGATGATGCTCAAGTTGGAGATGATGGTGCGGGAAAGGCCACCAGGTGTCTTATCTGTAACAAATGTGAAGAAAGTGTGATAGAGATCAATGTCTAACACGTGAGTATATTCAAGTATTTATAAAATTAGAGTTACAAGTGTGCTTAACAACCAGAGACGGAAAATAGAAGATAAAGGTGATAGGAATACATTTGAATTCTAAACTAATCTAATGATCGTCTATAACCTATGGCTGAGTTATTATCTTCATCTTTTGTAATGTGATTTGATTGAATGTAATCACCTCATTTTGGACCTATATCAACTCCTCCTGCTTTTGGATAGTATAAACTTTATCTTCTAAAATGAATCTGCTGCGGCCGGTGAATCTTTTGAAATGCTTGTGAAACTGATCTTCGAGATGACTCACCTTGACAATATGAAGGTTCTCAAGGCCCTGATTTGCCCTAGGGATGATGTGCAACCACTTGTTGATGGTTCCACCAAGAGAAGGGTTGGCTTTTCTGAACTTAATTATGATCATCACTATCATTACCTTTGCTTGAACATATATATACAATTAAGTTTCTAATTTTCTATAATTTTGTTGGAAAAACCAGGTTAACATAGACGTTCTAAGGAGGAAGAACGTGTCATTGCTCATCTTAGGCTTGAACATCTCCCAAGATGAGCTTTGTATTCTGGAACAGATTTATAACGAGTCCAGGCACCACCCAACAAGGCTAGAGAGTCAATATGAGCTTGTGTGGATACCGATTGTGGACCCTTCGAGTTCGAGCCAGTCGATTGATCCCACGCAATTAAACAAATTTGAGAGCTTGTAATCTACAATGCCATGGTACACGATGCAACACCCTTCCTTGATAGGAAAGGCAGTGGTGAAGTTCGTCAAGGAGAAGTGGCACTTGAGGAATAAGCCTATCCTTGTGGTGTTAGACCCTCTAGGAAAAGTGGTGTCCCCCAATGCAATTCACGTGATGTGGATTTGGGTAAGCAGTGCCTTTCCTTTCACTAGCACGAGAGAAGAAGCGCTTTGGAGGGAAGAAACTTGGAGGCTTGAGCTGCTGGTGGATAGCCTTGACACCACAATTCTAAATTGGGTAAGTATGCATATATATATACATACACTTGCACTTAATTGTAGACAAACGCTCAAAGCTATTAATCAGACATTGGGGATTTGTGTATTGGTTTAATTGGTTAACAGATTAAAGAAGGAAAATACATATTCTTGTATGGAGGGGACGACATTGAGTGGATTCAGAAATTTACAAACTCAGTACGCACAGTTGCAACGGCTACAAACATACACCCTTAGAGATGTTCTATGTGGGAAAGGCAGCAAAAAGGAGTGAGTCCAGCGAGTTATAAGGACCATCGCGTTGGAGAAGCTGAGCAACTACTGGCAAGACCCAACTCTAATATGGTTCTTCTGGACCCGGCTTGAGAGCATGCTCTTCTCAAAGATTCAACTGGACAAGGCTAACGACCACTTGGACCCTGTGATGCATGGGATCAAGAGGCTGCTTAGCTACGACAGAGAGGGTGGATGGGCAGTGCTAAGCGAAGGGTCTAACATTGTGGTTAATGGGCATGGGACCACGGTTGTGACCACCTTGGTGGAGTATGACATGTGGAAGGACAATGTGCCTCTGCTGGGTTTTGATGTGGCTTTCAAAACCCATCATGACCTGCGTCATGGTGAGAAATACCCCTGCTCCCGCTTCTAGTTCTCACACAATGCCGGAAGGATCCCTTCGAGCATGAGGTGCCCTCAGTGTCACCACAACATGGAGGAATTTACCACTTTTCTTTGCTGCCACGAGGAAGACATCCAAGCCATACTTTACTAAACCGCATCCTACATTTCCTTCTAGCTATAGCTTAGCTAGCAGCCATTTGTATGAGTACAATGCCTATCTTGAGTTGAATGTTGAACCATAGTACCTGATAGGATAGTGACTTTAACAGCCCTTGCATGCTAATCGGGGGAACAAATATGAGCTTGGCTTTTAAAAACAAAAATTGAGAGGATGATATTCCTTTTGTAAAGATATTAGCTACAACCTCAAGGGGTTGGCACAAGTGGTGAAGGCCTTGGTCTTGAAGGTTTACTCCCTTCAAGATCCAAGATTCAATACCTCATAGGTGCAAACAATCCCTTGGGGCCACACCCTCTGATGAAAAGCCAATGACTTAATCAGTTCCGTGTACGGTGCAAAGGATCGGGGTTTACTCTACAGGAGTGGGTCCGAAGAGCCTTGCCTTAGAGAGATTCCCTGACATAAAAAAATAAAAATAAAAAGATATTAGCTACTTGATCACTGGAGGAAATAAACTTAACCAAAATGTTATGATTAAGCACTTTTTCCCTAATGAAGTGATAGTCCACCTCGACGTGTTTTGTTTGACCATGATACACGGGATTGGAAGCGAGTGCAAGAGCGCTAACATTATCACACCATAATATATTTGGTGTATGGAAAGCATGAAATATATTTTGATAAGGAAGCAAAACAACTTTTTGCTTCCTAAACTCGAGGAAAATCAAAGGGAAGTTGGTGCTAGTGGAGGGGGTTTTGTTAGATTGGAGCTTGAGACAGCAGTTTCGTTTGGTGTATATTATATTCTTATTTATCACTAAGGATTAGTTAATTTACAAAATTTTGTTTTGAAAAGCCAGTCTCATACTTTTTCTCTTCCCCTATTCTAGTGCAAGTCCTTGATAATTTGTAGCATATGCTTATTTATTTATTTTAACAAATACAATTATATTGAGAGGCTAATGAGTATTTTGTACTCTTATTTTTGTTCCAAGCCTAGTTGGAAGAGCTTATGTCACAGGAGCCTCCAACCTCCTCACGACAATCTAGTAACCAGGGGACCATTTATTAATGGTCACCGAATGACGGTTAATCAAAGGTGGTGTGCCTGGAACGGCCTTGCCTTGTCAAGTGAGTTTCCTTGCAACAAAGAAAGAAAGATGTAATTTAGGGGTTGAGAGGTCAAATGCCCCCACTTAACCCCTAAAAACTCCTATATATGCCCTAAATGTCTACCCTGGTAGAAAATCCCACATATGCCTTAAATGTCCACCCTCAACCATTCTATTTAAGTAGTAATGCTATAATTTTTTTTTTTTTGGTTAAAATTATAATTGAGCTTGTGATAGATTAATATTAAATTTTAAACAAGTAGTGATTTTAAAAGACATAGCATTTTTAAAGAGACAAAAAGAACTATAATTATTCCTATTTAAGGTGCCGACCCAAATAAAACCTAAAGTATATATTTAAACCATTGAGGTGAATTGTGATTATATGATTATGTGAACCTCTAATTAATCAAGAAATTGCAAGTTGCAATTCTACGATTCTTCTTACAATTTCTATTTTTTGAAAAGTTTCAGGTACATAATCAATTGAATAAAATAATTCATGCTAGGCATGACAAAATAAATTGTAAAAAAATCTTAGACCCCCTAAACTAAAATCCTAGCTCCGCCAATGCCCCACCCCCAAACAAATTGATCATCAAGAACCAATTTGTCCAGAAAGGCACTGGAAGGACGAAACCATTGTCTCTTGGAATAGATTAAATAGATCCCAAGCTAGTGTTGCGTACTATTTGTTATTGGACAACCGGTTTCATCCTTCCGGTGGCTCTCTTGGAGCTGAGTTCCAGGAGACTATATATGGTTGGAACAGATTAAATAGATCCCATCATCTAATAAATTTGAGTAAGAAATGGGCAACTACCGAGAGAGAGATGAGGTTCGGGAGAGAAGCATCGGATGGTGGACGGCGGCTCCGATCTGGTGGGGTTTCTTTAATTTAATAAAACAAAATTTTTTGGGGAAATTAGCTTTACCCCCCATGAACTACCACTCTCTCTCCATTTGCCCCCATGAACTACCAAGGTTACCTAAGACCCCCCATGAACTAGCATTTTGCTACCAACGACCTCCTACCGTTAGTCAAAAGCGTTGAACGTGACGGTCAATGGGTCTTAGTAATTTGTTTCCCATTTTGCCCTTACTTGTTAAACTACACCGTTTTGATTTTAAAAAATATAAAAAATAAAAATTAATGGCACCAGCCTCCTCAGAGCCACGTGAAGCGGCACCAGCCCCCTCAGGCGCCATACTGCCGAAGTACCACCGGAGATTGGGAACTTGGCAAAGCTCCGGGAGCTGTACATTGGATACTACAACAACTATAAGGGTCGCATCCCATCGGAGATCGAAAACCTGTCGTCGCTGGTCTGATTAGATGCCGCCAACTGTGAGCTATCGGGTGAGATACTGCCGAATATTGGGAAACTTAAGAAGCTTGATACTCTGTTTCTCCAAGTGAATGGGCTCACAGGGTCTTTGACGGTGAAGCTTGGGAGCTTGGTGAGCTCAAAATCCATGGACGTGAGATTCCTCCGTCGTTTGCAGAGCTAAAGAACTTGGCACATGCTTCACGGCGCCATTCCTGAGTTTATCGGAGACTTGCTGAACCTTGAGGTCTTGTAGCAGCAATTCTGGTCAGAGCAATACACCACGAGCTTCTGTATTGCATCATCGGTCCCCTTTGCATGTAGCACGCGGTCTCTGGCGGTGAAGAGCATAACTAGAATTGCTTCACTCGAGGTGTTTTGAATGACTCCGCCGCCGGTGCCGGAGAACATAAAAGGCTTCGAGAGCTTAAGCATGCTGGCCAACCAGTCCATGACTATGATCTCGAGCTTCGTGGCCGTGGGGGAGGCAAGCCAATTGAACCCGACGGCATTAAACGATGTGCACAACATTTTTCTGATGAAAGTTGCGGTGCTGACAGTGGTCGGAAAGAAGGCAAAGAAGTTTGGGCTTAACCAATGAGTCATCCTGGGGATTATGTGATCGGTTACGTCTGTGAGAATGGTATCTAGCGAGTCGGGAAGGTATGTGCAGCTCCGGGGAGACGGTTGCGGAGGTAGTCGGGCTGGACTTGGTTGAGAACTAGGAAGGCTTCGATTTGTTTGTAGTAGTCGGCTATGAAGTTGACCATCTTGTGGGCATGTTGTCGGAATTCTTCGAGGTCTAAGGGCTTGAATTCACGTTGGGGAGAGGAAGAGTCGACGGAGCCCAAATCAAGGCTACCCATTTTTTTTTTAGTGTTTGACGGAGAAAAAAATGAGGAACTTTCTTAACGGCACCAACTCCCTCAAAGCCACGGAGATCGGGAGCGGCACTAGTGGCACATGCACTGCTAGACCGACTGGTCGGTGCCGAAGCTGTGGGCGTGGGCGAGGACGAGAACCTGAGGAGGATGGTGCCATTAATTTTTTTTATTTTTTTAGTCAAAACGGTGTAGTTTGACAAGTAAGGGCAAAATGGGAAACAAATTACTAAGACCCATTGATCGTCACGTTTGATGCCTCTGACTAACGGTAGGGGGTCGTTGGCAACGAAATGGTAGTTCATGGGAGCTTTTAGGTGACCTTGACAGTTCATGAGGCAGATGGAGAGAGAGTGGTAGTTTATGGGTGGTAAAGCTAATTTCCCCAAAATTTTTTTTTAATATATATTATCTGCCTCCACCTATTCATATTTTGCTATTTGCCCATAAATTGGCAGAGAAGTAACAATCAGTTGCTCAATTTCAGTAGAAGTTGAATATGTTTCAGCAACATTGGCTACATTTTAAGCAATTTGGTTGAAAAAATACTTAAAGATATTGGTAAGAAGCAAGAATATGCTGTACACTTCCATTGTGACAACAAATCAGCCTTAGAAATGGCAAAGAATCTAGTTTATTACGGTAGGACCAGATACATTACAATCAAGCATCATTTCATTAGGGAAGTTATTAAAAAAGGTGAAGTGGAGTTGAAATTTTTCATGTCAGAGGAGCAAGTAGCTGACATTTTCACTAAAGCATTGCCAAAGAAAAAATTCCAGCAACTCAAGAAGCATTGAGAATTCAAGAACAACACATTAAGAGCGTGTATGTTACAAATTAATGTACTTTGACTTGTCAACCTTTACCTTCAGTTGTGTTTTACTAAACTCTAGCTTGTTGTTGGTGAAAATGTATGTGCTGTGAAGCCATGTGTGTGGTTCTAGAACATACTTTCGTAAAAGCTTCTCTTGCCTTTTGTATTGTGTAGCTGCAGAAAAATTGTAACCTAAGAAGAAGAAGAGTAGAAGAAAAAGAAGAAAGAGCCTAGAGCTCATTTTGCAAAAAAATAAAAATAAAAAGACATTGTATCCTTGTTTTATTCCTATGTTCTTATCCTCTGCTTTGTGCACATTTTTTGCAGAATTGCTGCAGCTACTTCTTCTCTTGTTTACTTTTGTTTTCCTTGTCTAACCTACTGACCATTGAGAAGTGTCTTACTGGAACATCCGGCCAACACTATTACACCCTAAATTACAAGATAGAACTAAAAATTAAACAAGATATTACACCTAAATTAGAAGAAAGATGTAGAGAACTATATACCATTAACACAATCCCTTCCATATGCTCCCAAAACAGTATCCCAATTCCCAAAACCGCTCATCCCAGTCCTAAACTGTGCCATTGAAAGCTTTCCCATATGTCAGATATGAGTGAATCATAATGCTTGCCCAGAAAACAAAAATAGAAACAGCTTTTCCAAAGCACTACATATGGAGGACTAGTCCATCACAATCTCTGGCAAGTCGTATCCCTTTGTTTTCATCTTATTCAAATATATCATTATTATTCGACACATATATTATTTACTTTTTAAAATCATTATTAGATATGCAGGGCTCAAGCCATATGAGTTCTTTAAATTTGATTTTTTTTTTTTTTCAAAAAAATGTTTTCAGAAAATTTATAAAAATGGTCATTTAACAAGTTGTATACCATATTTCAAATTTAACTTTTGTTAACAAAACTTTCATAATATCAAGAGCCAAAAAGGGAAAGCTATTTGGTTTTTAAACGTTAACGTTATATATTCATTTTCCTCTTTCGTCTACCAAGAACAAAGAAAGAATTAAAAAAAATACAAATAAAAACATTTAACAAATGTAAACAAAAAATAGTTCTCCAAATTTTTCTGTTCAATTTTAAAGAGTTTCTCTCTCTTTCAACTTAACTTTTTTTTTCGAAAAGTTAGACTGAACACTCTAATCACACACTCCTTTGATCACGCCATTGTTTGAATTTTTTTTTTATTTATTATTATTATTATTTGTTTAAAAAAACCCTTATCTTTTTGTTTACTTTATTTCCAAGATTCACATATTATTTCCCTCTTCTCTCCAATCTGAATGTTCGAACACTACTAGTGAGACAAGCCATGAATCCATCTTCTCCTCTTCCCTTATTATTTTCTTTCCTTGACAGCAGACAACTAGTGAGTCAATCATTAACAGTTTTCCTTTAATTTTTCCCAAGTTTAGGAAATAAAATTACTTTTTATTTTCCTATAAAAATATATTTCATAATAGTTTCCTTTTACCTTTTCCTATAACATCAAAATATTATTTTTTTACAAAATACAAGTTTTCTATCTACCCTCAATTTTTTTGACAAAATTTCAACACAATCCCCAATTAAGAACAAAAAAAATGAAAAAGGAGAGAAGAAAGAGAAATGTTTATATTAAAATAAGGGAAAACTTCAGTTTGCCCCTCGAACTTCCAACTGTTTGTACAACCCCCCTTGAACTTTAAAAATTCTCATTCACCCCCCTCTGATCTTTTGTTTACTCTCATTAAAGAACCTTCCATTTATCTCAATCCCTAAACCTAAACGGAAGGACCCTCATGTGATTTTTACTTGGTTTTTTAGCACTGACTTACCCATTTTGCCCTCAGACTTACTAATCAAAACTCACCCTTACCCTTACAACCTCATTTGTGCAACACACAACTAAAACCGTACTCAAAGCTCATGTCTCACAGATGGTGAAGCTCATGTCTCATAGATGGTGAAGTGAAGCTGATGGTTTAGGGTTCTAGCCATCCATACGAAGCCGAAGAAAGAAAGTCGAAGTTGAGGAACGAGCTTTCAACGGCGAAGATTCCCACACGACGGCGAGGCACAGTACTTGCAAAAACTTATCCACCGGCAAAATTACCCACTATCTAATACTGGCAAAAATCATCCGCCGGCGAAAATCCAAGAAGATGGAGCAGTCCGAGGGTGAGGTAAGCGATTCATGATCAAGCTATCCAATTTGCAAATGTGGGAGCAAAACTGTTGTCAAAACTGCATTAACAACTAAAAATCACGGCAAAAGGTTTTACGCTTGTGTCAATTATTTGGTAAGATTTGTTTGAGAATTTATTTTGATAAAATTTTTTTTGCTCATCCTGTTATGCCTAAATCATATT
Source organism: Carpinus viminea (assembly GCA_013348765.1). Lineage (NCBI taxonomy): Eukaryota > Viridiplantae > Streptophyta > Magnoliopsida > Fagales > Betulaceae > Carpinus > Carpinus viminea. The sequence continues at coordinate 32,050,177 of CP054668.1, read as the reverse complement.
ATGGGTTAAACCCTGATTTGTGTTAAATTATTTGGGTTTAGGGGGCGTTTGAGTTAAATTTTGATAAAAGAATTTCTGGTCATCCCGTTATGCCTAAATCATGTAGTTATGGGTTAAACCCTAATTTGTGTGATTATGCAGAATGTAACAAATCGTGGTTACAATTTTTTTAAATGGGTTGAACTAGACATTTGTGTGTGCGGTGATCAAGTGATGTCAATGTTGTTGGCGTGGTAGAGCGATTTGAAGTCCGCAAGGGCAATGGAAGTCTTCAAATGCAATATTGAACTTGCTGAGTTCAAGTTAAAAAATTGAAGTTGATGTTGCTAATTTTGAACTTAAACTTGAAAGGGTCGAAAATAAGTATCATTCGATGTAGTTGAAGTTTTGAGTTGCACTTACATATTGTTGGTGTCTTGTTGCTATATTGATGTGCTTCCCTTTTTGTAATGGACTTGCATCAAGCTTGATGTTAAGCAGCTGGAAAATACATTTTGTTATTTTTATTTGTATTAGACTTGTTTTGGGTTTGACTATATCAGTAGGATACATTTTGTTGTCTTTAGTTGTATTAGACTTGTTTAGGGTTTGGCCATATGAGTAGGTTTTTTGTACCCAACTATTTTGTAATATTTGGTATGGTTTGTATGAATTTTGTTGGTACAATTTCACTAAATTTATGGTATTGTGACCGCACTTTATCAAATTACTTGCTGCTATGTTAGCTTCATCTTGGGAAATAAAACATTTGTGCTTTCAAAGGAAATGGAAATGTTTTCTCTTCATGACCTGCCAAACATATATAATTGTTGTTCAATCAACTTTCACAGGCAAGCTATAAGCCCTTTTGGGCTATACAAGGACCACCAAAATCCCATTAAAAGAAGAATTCCATGTTTAGGGTTTAGGGGTAGAAAAGTATTTTTGTAAGAAGAATCCCATGTTTCAACAACTAAGGCCAATGTTTTAAATTAGCAGTGGGAGTGTTAGAACTTATCTCCTGCAATGAGATTTAAAGTGGTTCATTCACATGTCACATATTTATAGATTATATTATATTATATTAATAGAATGTTCATTAAATTCAAATTCTTGGGTAATTGAAAATACATAACTATTCATATGAAAGGTTGTCTCACTTGGAGCATTCCTAGCAAATTCTCTATAAGTGGTCTCCTTGGCAGGCCGGAACTAATGCAGAGTTGGTCGGAACTTATGGAGTTGCCGGAAACGACACAGAGATGGCCGAAAGTAAAGAAGAAAAGACTGGTGCTGACACAAGAGACACAGGAACACTGGGTGAGGTCACAAACAAGGCCGAGGAAAGTGGGGGATACTTACCGAGAATAGTATCGGAAGGGTGGGTTCTGATGAGAAGGGTGAAAGCGAAGCAGGTCAAGAGGGGAAATCGACGGACCGGAGGTGTAGAAGGGGTGGGCCAAGCGTGGATCGATTACGCTTCGTTATCCTATGATGGTGTTCTTCTGGAGGAATATCGGGATCCGTAGGGAATGGAAGGTGGGATAGAAAATCTGGTGAGGTGGTTGAGTATGTGGAGAACTTGCAGCAGACTGATATGGGAATTGAGAGGGAGGCAGACAAAAATATTGGAGAAATGGTGAGGACTGATATCGTAGAGGAGCAGGAGGAACCAGAGGTGTTAGAAATTCAACCCCTGGCTATTATGGGGGCAAAGGAATGTCAAACAGAAGCATGGGATGGGGTATTAGAGAGAATATTAGCTTTTTGCCAGGAGTTGGGATCTGACATTGATGGGCATGAGGAGGAGTTGATGGCTTTATTTACTGCAATTGAGGCCAGTAGAAATATCAGAAAAGGGGGGAATGCTAATAAGAAGGGAAACAAAGTGGGGAATCAGAATCGTGAGTTGAAGCGGCTGGAAAGTACAGTGAATTATGATGTGAAGGGCTCGGCTATAGTGAGTGGCAAAGGGAGGAATGGTAAGCTTTGCTAATGCAGCCAAAAATCATTTCTTGGAATGTGAGGGGCATGAACGAGTATGAGAAAAGAACAAAAATTAGGAGGCGATTAAGAGAATGGAAGGCGGACATAGTTTGCTTACAGGAGACGAAAATGGAGGTTATTAATAATGAGGTGGTTCGGAGTGTGTAGGGGTGTGCACATCTTGATTGGATATATTTAGGAGCTAGGGGAGCGTCAAGAGGTATATTATTAATGTGGGATAGGCGTGTGGTAAAGAAGATTGAGGATTGTGTAGGGAGATTTGTCGTAGCTTGCTTGTTTAGAAGTGTTATAGAAAATTGGGAATGGGCATTCGCTGGAGTATACGGTCCAAATGATGACGGTGCAAGAAGTATGTTATGGGATGAATTGAGTGGTCTAATGAATGTATGGGAGAAGCCTTGGTGTATGAAGGGGGGATTTTAATGTAGTGCGGCATTCAGAAGAGAAATTAAGGGCATCCAGACAGACGCAAGCAATGACAGATTTTGTAGATTTTATTTCCGAGCAGGGTCTCATTGATCTTCCAATGTTAGGGGGGAGAATAACATGGTCTAATAGACGGACATGATCCATACTTGATAGATTTTTGATCTCTACTGAGTGGGAGGAAAGTTTTCTAGAGGTTATTCAAAAGAAGTTGCCTAGGGTTCTATCGGATCATTTTCAGTGATGTTGGTTTGTGGACATAGAAGAAGGGGTCGAATACCATTTCGATTTGAGAACATGTGGCTACAAGCGGAGGGTTTTGTGGAACAAGTCAAGGGATGGTGGGATTCTTATCATGTTGAAGGCAACCCGAGTTACGTGATGGCTCACAAGTTGAAGGCATTGAAAGGTGATCTTAAAAAATGGAATGCGGAGGTGTTTGGAGTTATAGAAAAATGCAAAAAGAGTTTGGAGGAGGAATTAGGTGAGCTGGATCGTATTGGTGAAGATAGAGAGTTAACGGCGGAGGAGATAATTAAAAGAGATGAGTGCTATCATAACTTGGAGAGGACTCTATTTCAAGAAGAGGTGAGTTGGAGGCAGAAATCAAGGGCTCTATGGTTGAAGGAGGGCGACAGGAATACCGGATACTTCCACAGGGTGGCAAATTCACACAGGCGTAATAACACAATGGCTGTAATGATGGTGGATGGGAATAGGACTGAGGATACAACACTTATAACAAACCACATTGTACAATTTTATAAAACATTGTATTCTGAATAGTATCAGGGGAGACCAACTAGACTTTTTGCTCCAATGATGGAAAATCTTAATTCCATTGATGAAGAGGAAAGAGAATGGATGGAGCGAGAGTTTGGGGAAGAAGAGGTTTGGGAAGTGGTGAGGAAGATGAAGGGTGATAAAGCACCTGGACCTGATGGCTTTTCTATGGCATTTTTTCATAAATGTTGGGAGGTGATTAAGAAGGACATAATGGCAGTATTCAAGGAGTTTCATGAGACAGGAAAATTTGAGAAGAGTCTTAATGCGACTTTTGTGGCTCTCATTCCTAAGAAAGCGGGAGCAATGGAGATTAAGGATTTTCGCCCAATTAGTCTTATAAGTGGGGTGTATAAAATCATTTCAAAAGTGTTAACTAGTCGGTTGAATTCAGTGATGGGGAAGTTAGTATCTCAGACGCAAAGTGCTTTTGTACTAGGTCGACAAATTTTGGATTCTATCTTGATGGCAAATGAATGTGTGGATAGCAAGATTCGATCTGGGGAGCCTGGAATTATTTACAAGCTTAGAAGGCATATGATCATATAAATTGGGACTTCTTATTATACATGTTGGAGAGGTTCGGTTTTGGGGATAGGTGGAGAGGTTGGATGTATCAATGCGTATCCACGGTAAGGTTTTCAATACTCATTAATGGTACACTTGAAGATTTTTTTGACAGCTCTAGAGGAGTGAAGCAAGGAGATCCGTTGTCCCCCCTTTTATTTGTAATGGTGATGGAGGCGTTCAGCAGAATGATGAATGTAGTGGTGGAGAATGAATTGTTGGCAGGATTTTCGGTGGGTTCGATACTTGATGAGGTAATGGTTGTATCACATCTTTTATTTGCAGATGATACACTCATTTTTTGCGAGCCAAAGGTGGAGCAGATTCAACATTTGAGATGTCTATTGTTGTGTTTTGAAGCGGTATCAGGGTTGAAAATAAACTTGTCGAAGTTGATGATTGTTCCGATTGGTGCGGTGGGTAACTTGGAAATTTTATCAAACATACTTGGATGTAGGGTGGAGTCGTTGCCGATGACTTATTTGGGGTTACCTCTGGGAGCTACTCACAGGGATACATCTATATGGGATGAGGTCATTGGGAAGATGGAGGCTAAGTTGGTAGGGTGGAAGCGGATGTACTTATCCAAGGGAGGTAGATTGACCTTGATTAAAAGTATGTTATCTAATATTCCCACATATTATTTATCGTTGTTTCAAGTTCCAATGAGAGTGGCAAAGAGATTGGAGAAAATACAACGAGACTTTTTGTGGGGTGGTGTAGGGGATGAATTTAAATTTCACTTGGTCAATTGGTCAAAGATCTGTATGACTAAGGACGCGGGGGGACTAGGGGTACGGAATTTGATACATTTTAACCAAGCCTTATTAGGTAAATGGTTGTGGAGGTTTGCTAATGAAGAAGAGGCTTGGTGGAGGAAATTAGTGGTGACGGCACGACAAAATGAGGGTGGGTGGTGTTCTAAGGAGGTAGGAGGATCTATGGGTTGGGACTATGGAAAAGCATCCGTAGGGGGTGGGATACTTTAAACATTATGTGAGGTTTGAGATAGGTAATGGGTCTAGTATTATTTTGGAAAGATGTGTGGTGTGGGGAGACCCTTAATGAATGCATTCCTGCGTTGTTTGCTATAGCATGTGAAAAGGATGCATGGGTGGAGGAGAATATGGCTATAGTTAATGGTGTTACTCAATGGAATGTATTATTTATCCGGCGTGCATGATTGGGAGTTGGAAGAAGTTTGAGATTTTTGAGATGTTGTATGCTCAACAAATTAGGCATGGGGGAGGATAAAATTTGTTGGACTCACTAAAGAGGATGAATTTTGAGGTGAAGTCTTACTATAAGATGACTAATTTGGAACCGTAGATGGCCCGTAAGAGTATATGGAAGAGTAAAGCTCCATCGAGGGTGGTATTTTTTCGTGTGGACAACAGCATTGGGAAAGATATTAACGATGGACAACTTACATGAAGAGAAACATCATAGTGAATGAGAATGGTGTTGTATGTGCAAGAAGAGTGGAGAATCTATTGTTCATTTGTTAATGCATTGTGAGGTGGCGATGGAGGTGTGGAACATGGTGTGTCAATTATTTGGTGTGATGTGGGTGATGCCGGGTAGTGTGACGGAGTGCTTTGGAAGTTGGAGAACACAAAAGGGTAATCGCACAGTATTGCAAACATGGAGGATGGTGCCCTTGTGTGTAATGTGGTGTATATGGAGGGAAAGGAATGCTCGGATTTTTGAAGACCGTGAACTTGGTATATTGGAGTTGAAGAAAAGGGTTATTCAAACACTCTTCTCATGGAGAGTGATGTGGCATTCCCCGCAAGTTTCAACACTTGTGGATTTCCTAGATTTTTGCGCTACTTTTTCTAATTAAAAGCTTATTTTTGTGGGCTCTTTTTGTATACGTCCTGTGTACATGAGTTGCGCCCCTTGCGCTTTTAATACTATTGGTTTTTACCAATCAAAAGAAAAAAAAAAAGTGGTCTCCTTCACTAAATTTAGGAAAAATTTCAAGAAAGTCACAAAAGTCACCAATAACAAATCCCCTATATTTTCCCCTAAACTTTAAAAAACAACAGTGCAACTCAATACAATAGAACGATATAAGGCAAGATTAATTGCTAAAGGATATACATAATGTGAGGGATTAGATTATTTGGAGAATTTTTCTCCAGTGATGAAACTCACTACTGTGAGATGCTCTTAGCACTTGCTACAACTCACAATTGGTCCCTTCACCAATGTCAACAATGCCTTCTTGCATGGAGAGTTAAACGAGGAAGTTTGCATAAAGTTGCTTCCTGGTATGCCAACAAGGGGAGCCTAAAGTATGCAGACTCACTAAAACTTTATTAGGCTAGCCACTTTTCAAAACTTCTAAACATCAAACTTTCTAAATATAAAATAGAAACCAAGTTTTGGTCTCTTCACATTAAAAATCTAACTTCAAGTGAGAGGAATGAAGAAAAATATATACATATATTTCACTTTTGAGCTCTTTGTATTTGAAGAGCATGAAAGCATAAAGTTAAATTTAACAAGGAGTGAAAGAATTTGTTAAATGTTATGTTTCGTAAGCTTTGCTAATTTTTTTAAAGAACCCAAAAGTAAAGAGCTCAATATGAATGCTCTAACATCAGATTTTCACACATTGATTTAAAATGGACCAATCTACAAATATGTAACAATGCTTTATATTACCCATTTCGGTTTTTTCTTTTCCTCAGCCTAGAAACAAAGATGTGAAGTCACTCAGTTTCAAGGGCTGCAATTTCGTATCTAACTTCTTCCAAATGTTCATTGATGGTAGTCACTGCATCCTGCACACCTCTAATGGCCTCCTTGAGAGCGTTATTGTACTCGGCTTCTGCTTCTGCCTCTTCCGTTCCGGCAGCTTCAGTTATCTCATGGACATGTGCACACTCATGCTCCATTGGCTTCTTGTATCTACAGTTCTCATGGCTCACTAAACGTTCCGAGGGACGACCAGCCTTCTTTAACACCTGGATTGTAGCTGTCTAGAAAAAGAATTTGTAGTTTTCAGCAAACACAGAAGCAGGCACCAATAAATTTTGAGTTGCAAGGAAGAAGACAGGGGATCAGTGACTTCAATATATTAAGGCTTCACTCGGAAGAAAGAAAAATACATAAAATGGTTATTGTTGGGAGGCTTAGGGTTCCTCGAACCACACTAAAGTATGAAAGCCTCAAATTATTTAAATTATCCGACCATAAAGTTAATTTTTCATCCCACATTATTTGACTAGAGCTAAATGATAGCAGCAGATGGGCTAGTAATAACTCTGGCTTGTTTGATAAATCCTTTTATCATAACTTAAAATGATGTGATCATCCGGACTTTCTTTTTCCTTATCATAATTTAAATAGTCTTATCATTAGCCATCAAAGGAATCCTATTTCTTATCATAATTTAAATAGTATTAAAATGATGTGATAAACCCTTTTTCTGTTAAAGTTCTGTATTGCCTAGGATAAGAGTCTACGACTGAGTAAAAACTAATAAATAAGCCATCTCGGCAAACGAAGTTTGTGTAGATCATTCATTGTAGAGCTGCATGTCTTTTCTTTTACACATAACATGATAGTAAAGGAAGGCCAAGTCAAGCACTACACCCTAGAAAACCCTTGAAACCGCAGGGAAAAAGCTATGAAATCCACCAGAAAATGAGATAAACACTCAACGGTATTAGTGATGAATATTAAATTGACTTTCAATTTATAACTTAGAGACCAATTTCTAAGTTCTATAATATTTTCCAACTAAAAAGAATCCTGAATAGATCTCAGAAGCACCCAAATTTTTAATATATTTGCAATTACTTATAAAAAAATATACTCTTTTTTTTTTTTTAATAACTAATTCAATCTCATTAAAAGTGCAAAGGGCCACGAATTCTCATTAAATATGCTACCATATAAGAACTCTAACGTGACAAGAAACCCCTATAAATAAGGGGAAAAATGATTCACCTAAAATTTCCAAAAATAAAAAACTAAAAATCTACTATTAACAATTGTGGCATCCAATATCACTTCTTATTTTACTGTTTTCCTAATAGTTTTAGCCAAATCCTCATGAGAAAATTTTAGAAAAGGTTCAAAATCAACACTTAAATCAGTGATTTGTAGGATGCATTAGTGGCACTGTAGGGGGGATTATTTCATGAAATTTTCCAAAATATGACAAAGGGCATGAAATTTAAAAAGGGCATTACTATAACTACTTAAACAAGGAGCCAAATTAAAAAACTGCTGAATAGTTAAGCTACTTGTAACACTTCCTTGAAACCAATATAAGCCTTGCAAAAAAATTCAAACTGCCAAAATTGAGAATTGCTATAAAATTACACCCCTCTTGAAATGAAAAAAAAAAAAAAAAAAAAGGAAAGAAAAAAAAAAGAAGAAAAGAAAAACAAGACAGATATGCAGTAAAACAATGGCAAAACCTTTCGTCCTTAGCTTGCATCACATATTATTCATGGAGAGAGACACTTTGACATCTTTGCCTCTAAATTGCAAACTATTAGAATCTAAAACTACAAAGATCTATGAAATTCATAAACAATCAAGTAGATAAATCATTAAAAGCTGTCAACCAATCAAACAAGGATGGGAAAACAGCATCTTCAGCTTCATGACTGAAGATTTAGCATCATCAACTGTCGTTGCATTTTGCTCATGAAAAATAGATTATTAAAACATTTATCCAGAGAATTTTAAAAGATGCATTAAGGTTTTAAGGTTTTACAAAGCGCTTTTAAAAAGGACAAGCAGGCCCTAAACTTTAATTTAATTGAGTAGAAATACTTGAGGGGCTATTTTTTTCAAACTACATTTATAGAAGACAAATCCCCAGATTACTCACTTCCCATTAAGTGTGTTTGTCTGTCCCGATCAAACCATGCTTACTATCAAAGGGTAGAAGAGACCTTCACTCACATTGCTCATTGAGGGTCCTGGACATCTACTAGTGACAATACAAGCTAACTCCTGTCCAAGTATGGTCCTCCCAGACATAAATTGATAGTTATGAGTAACCACCATGCAGGTGGTGCATGGACTGCGACGGTGTACAGTGATCAATCATGAACCATTCACGGCTGGGTTGCTGTCAAAGTTGGCCAATACTACTCAGTTTGTTTATCCTGCAGCTTCTCCAGAATTGTGTGTATTGACCTTTTCTTTCTTTTTATTTTTTCTTTTTTATGGGTTTGCAATGGTTTTTTTTATCAATTCATTGTCAAATAGTCATTCCATTTTCAAATTGTGAAGATGGTAAACAAAATGTATAATTATAAGTAGTGGTCAAAGTTTTCCATGATGATGGTCTAGACTTTGGCCACACAGGGGACTACTTCCTACCCCCACCCTCTGTTTCCTATTTCTTCATAAAAAAACACCACATTAACAGACAGAGTAAACAAAAAGGTCATCAGCACATTGAAGATCTTAGTATGTAGTAGTCCAAAGGAAATGAGCCACTCCTTCCAAAATTTGATCTCTTAAGTTGCATTCTAATAACAAGCAGAGCCTTCTTCATAAATAGCCCTTTTAAGGAAGGATACATGCAAAAGAAGCTCAAATTATCATCTTATTTTCACGAATCTTCAACCTCTCTCCATATGGTATCTCATTTGCCTCAAAAATCACAGTGAACCTTTGCTAAAACATTTTTTTTTATTTTCCTAATATAAAACTAATATCCTTCCACAAATAATGCTAAAATCATATCACTTTGTAAAATCAGACTATTAAAAATATTAATAATACACAACGGAATAGAACAATACCTTATTTGCACTACAATCTTCAATATTGTTCTACGTGATTCTCCAATGAATTTCTTCTTTACCCAGTGATGGAATACACTATCAGAAATTACTGGAGTAATATTCACAAAATCCATAGTCTAAGAGCACCAATGAAAAACAAACTGAGAGAGAGTTGTTTTTTGTGTATTCTTTATTTCATCCATCTCTCATCTCATTTAATAGGAGACTATTTATAGTATCTCCCATTTAGATGAAGAGAGCAGTTTTTATTTTCTAGAATAACTGACAATGTCAGTTTCCTACTTACAAGCCAAGTGTTGCATCTCTTGGCTTTGTATACGTAGGGGCGTGCCTATGTGGTGCCTCTTTTATTTTCAACACAGACAGTAAGTGACATTATACTCATAAAGAACTACTTCTGCATTAGAGATCATTTGAAAAATATGTCTCCACTTTGTATTATTCAAACTATATCTTTCTTGAGAAACTTATCTAAAAATTCCATAATTTCATCTGCACCCCAAAGCTCAAAAAATTTACTCATTCAATCTTGCAACTCATATTTGCAGAATTCCATCCTTAAATCAATGCAGTATTTCTATGATAGAGCTAGTCCTCATTGTGTCTCAAAGAAAAAAAAAATTTGAGGTTAAACCACAATACAAAAAATCCTATCTTTCCTTTAAATGATGACTGCATTTCCAGCACCAAGCAGAAGCATACATTACGAATTCAACAAAAAGTAAGTGGGAGTAATACAAAATGCACAATGGCACAGCCCAATGTAATCCATAGAAGTGGTTCAGCTAAAAACAATAACTCAGCAAGTAAATTTAAGCAGAACTTCCAACCACCATTTAAGCAGAACTTCCAACCACCATTTCAGCAAGTAAATTGAAGAACAAAAGAAATGGAGATAGCGTGTTTAGCTTTGGTTATCAATTTATGTTATTCAGATCACAAACAAGTAGAATACAAACTAATCACTCAAGCCAAACCATGTAATCTAGGTGTTTCATTGATTGGTTAACTTTTTTATATGGTCACAAAATTTTGAACTTTTTTTTTTCTTTCTTTGTCGGGCAAAAATTACTGAAGGACTATTGCTAAAGAGTATAAAAGGCATACCAGATGCAATTTCTGCTTTTCCTGAGCTTGAACAGCTCTGAGTAACTGTGCTAAATCAACTCGGCTATAATCAGGACTCAGAAACAGCGACTCCATTTCAAGAACCTAAAACAGCAGTAACTTACACAAATGAAACCCTAAAACATTTCAAAAAAATAAATTAGAATATTATTTAAGGGCATGAAAGCAGTACTTGTTTAGAGCAATCATTGAACTCTACTGTGATCTCACTGCAGAGTTGTTGATAAGGTAATTCCCCTCCTGAAACCATGTACTCGCCAAACCCACTGCCAAAAATCAAACCCTAACATTGAAGAAGGAATAAAAACAAAGAAAAGCATCAAAATCTCCTACATCCCAAAACGATTAAAAAAAAAGGCGAACTTTTTTAGCTTGGCGTAGGCCTCGGCTCTGCGCTGCTGAACCGCGAGAAATCTCCGGAGCAAATCGACGACTTTGAGGGAATCGGCGGCGACCGGTTTTTCGGTCTCCATTGGCTCTTTGATCGATACCTTCTTATCAAAATCTTCCATTACGCTTTTCTCAGTATCGCGTTTGGTTCTGAGTTCATGCACCACAAAATATTGCGCTTAAGAAAGAAGCCAAATTAAAGAGGGTGTTTTTGGATTTTGGTTAAGGATTCGGCTTGCCTCCCGTTAGATCTCCTGTTTATGATTACATTAAGCCGACACGTCATTCCTTTCCAAATAAACGGTCAAGATTAAACTTTTCAAGTTTTAGCACATAAAGGGTTTACTTTTTGATTAAAAAAAAGAGTAAAAAACCGTCGACTAATTGTTTTTTTTTTTTTTAGTGTGTTCAAAAAAGAGAAATGCTATAGATATTTAATAGGAGGCCGAAGAACCTCCTCTGATGAACCAGTGGAAGAGGTGTCGGTCGGGGGGATGTTGGCAGCGACTGGTTCTTCGAAGTCTAGTGATAATGCTTAGCCAAATACACATATTTATTATTATCATGTTTTTAAAGGGGGACTTAATTGACTAGGAATTAGATATATATTTTTTATTTTTTAAAAGAAAAGAGTCAAATGAAATTCTCTATCTTGCTTTGTTATTAGTTTTGAACAATTTTAAGCAATGGATTACTTTTTAGTAAAAAGGGAATTGCTATGTACTTTTTTTGTATTCTTTTAATTTTAGGTTGATAGTATTTTCTAAGTTCAAGAAAAAAAAATAAGGGTCGCCTTTTTTTTGCTTTTTAAAAAAATAATATATTTATGCGATTAGAAGACTATCAAGATAGCACATAATCCCTTTACGTAGACACGTCAAAAAATAAATAAAAAAATAAAATATTCTCCGGTAGAAACTTACCTTTTTTTAATTTTTAATTTTTAAATTAATCTAAAAATTAAATAAATTTTAATTTAAGTATAACCGTTAGTAAAACCATTTTTTTAAAAATTAATTTAAGCAAATCTTCTGCGTGACGTCCATGTCACCCATTGCTCTCTCCCTGTCCCGAAGTCTTAACTCGTCGCCTCTTACGCCAGCAAGCCTCCTTCCTCAATGGGCGGGCAGTGGCTTTCCACGGTGGAGCAGACGAGTAGCGGCCGGCCGGTGTTCCTCCCGAACGAGATCGAGCGCTCGCTTGTCTCCGCCGTGGACCTCGAATGCGAAGACCTCCCATCCTTCCCCTCCCTCAAGTCCGGCCTCCTCATCCTCACCACCCACCGCCTCATCTGGCTTCCCCCCGACTCCTCCTCGACGTCTACCACCTCCTCCGCTGTGGCCGTCCCTCTGTCCTCCGTCTCCCACATCTTCTCCAACAAGAAGTCCCTCAAGTCTATGTTCCACTCCCCCCGGATCCGCTTCCAGGCCTCCCTCTTCCACGACCCCGGTTCGAACCCTGAACCGGGTCCGAGATCAGTCGTGATGACGCTCGTGGTGAGGGGGAAGGGGGACTGCGACGCGTTTCTGGGAAAGTTCTGGGAGAGCTGGAGGGGGAGGGCGTGGGAAAGCGAGGCGTCCGGGCCGGCTCGGGTAGAGGATTCGGGGTCGGGTTCGGGGTTTTATACGAGGGAAGGGGCGGTGAGGATGGTGGGGGTGTCAGGGATACTGAGGAAGGAGCAGGAGATGTGGGAGAGTACGGACAAGAGCTTGCAGGAGGCCTTCCAGGATTTGAATGCTCTCATGGTAACGTGTGTGTTTAATGTTTATGGTTTATGTGTTTGTCCTGATGATTTTTGTTTTATTAGTATGGTACTAATCCTAATTATTATTTTCAAATTAAATGTTAAGACTCAGATTTTAAAGTACAAATATTTTTTAAAATTCATTGGATATTACGGGTGATAAATGCTGGGTTGGTAAAATCTGAACCATTTAATTTGAAAATGATTGTTAAGATTTAACGAACTTTACAAGGTAGAATCTCTTAAGAACTTTAGAGGATTGTTATCCATAATTCGTAGTAATGTTCGAACATTTTGGGATGTGGGATAAAACAAAATGATAAATTGAGCTTAATTTGAACCATTTGGCTTGTTTATAGTGGAGTGTTTTTATTTTTTATTTTTAATTGGTTGGAGACCAAACAACTGAAGCATGCTTTTCTTTCCCTGCATTGCTATCCTGGGGATGTATCCCTGGGTATTTCTTGGTTTATATTTATGATTTATGGTTTACACGCATGTCCTGCTGATTTTTGTGATATGAGTGCTTGGTTCAGTAGAAAATTTGAAGTACTTCGCAAAAGATTTTGGATGTGAGAATGTAGGAAATAGAAAGTGATAAACTGAACTTAGTTCTGACCATTGGCTCATTTCTAGTGGAATTTCTTCTTCTACTTTTTTAGATTGGTTGGAGAGCAAATAACTAAAGTGTGCTTTTCTTTCTTTTAATTGCTGAGAAAATGCAGGGAAAGTAAAATAGTTCTAATTTTGAGTTTTAGAATAATTGAGCACTTAATAGTGAATGTTATTGTGTAATTTCTTTGCTTTTGCTGCTATAAGTATTAGAACCATCTTGGATTTACAGAGTAAGGCTAAAGAGATGGTGATGCTAGCAGAGAAAATGAGGCAAAAACTTTTGTCTGGCTCAAGTTCTCAAACTGGTTCAACTAATGATGACGAACTGGGTTCCAAAGAGGAGATGCAAGATTGGTTATTGAGTGTTGGTATTATATCCCCTGTTACAAAAGAGTCTGCTGGTGCACTGTATCATCAACAGCTGTCTCGTCAGGTTCAATTCTCTCCTTGGTGTGCATTATTGGTGCTAGTCTCAATAGTTTCTTTTTGTCATAAGAGCATGAATTTGTATGAGAATCATATAATTTTTTTCTGAGCATATGAGAATGGTATTAAATGTGATATATTTACAGGTAGAATTGAATATGCATGGTAGAATTACAATTTCCTATTTGCATTTCTAATATTCAACTTGAACAATTGCCTATCATTTTCTGTGACTTGACTGGTAAGTATGTATGAAAAACAGAAGGTTGATGCTGGAGACTCTTTGATATTTTTAGTGGGTTTAACAAAACAAAAAGGGGAAAATGTAAAGATACCACTCACTTTGACTTCACACACTCTTAGTTTTGCTATTTTTTTATTCAAACCCCCCTCCAACACACACCAGTAAATTCCAAGCTTCATCCCTGCATGTGTTGTTTCATCATTAAGTTGGTAATTTCTTGCGTTGATATAGGTTGCCTTCTAATTGATTTCTGTTTCTAAGAAAGATAATTTTAACTCTGATTTTTTAACACTTAGTTGGCAGACTTTGTCAGAATTCCACTTGATAGAGCTGGAGGAATGATCAATCTTATTGATGTCTATTGTCTCTTCAACCGTGCTCGAGGGACAGGTTTGTTTGCCTGAACACTTATATTTCTTGTTTTGTAGAGGAGCAAGATCTACATTAATAAGTTTCTGATATATTATTTGTCAACTTTTGAAGAATGTGAAACCTGTTTTTTGTATCTCCCTTTTACGCAGAATTGATCTCACCGGAGGATTTGTTGCAAGCATGTTCTCTCTGGGAGAAGTTTGATGTGTATGTCTAATTCTTCAATTTATTTATGTTGCAGTCTGCCCCATAGAAGAGATAAGAGTGAAAAATCTAAAAGAGTAGCTTCTATCAACATTATAGTCCATGGAGTTCTGTTTTATTTGTTTCAAGCCCATCCTTAACGTTTGGAGTAATTTATCCTTTTGTTCTATTGCAGTCCAGTAATGCTTCGGAAGTTTGATAGTGGAGTCATGGTCATCCAGAACAAGTCCCACAGTGATGAGGAGGTGAGCTTTCTCTCTCTCTTTCTTGTTTTCTGCCTATGGGAGGCTACAAGCCCCTTCAAGGGCAGCCCTTTCATATCCCTAAAAACCCCATCCTGGTGAAGGTAGAATTTGATATCATGATTCTGGTATAATATTAAGAGACTTTACTAGCTGAGCTATCCAATAGCTTCAAGATCTTTTGTCTTTACAAGTTGTTTCATGATAATGAAATTATATTTTGTCTATGATTGATACAATTCCCCCTCTCCTTTTTGATTGGAAATGGTGTTATTAGTTTATATATTCTTGATTACCTTCAAATTAAATAGTGAAATAGTGCAACAGTTGCTTGTCCTATGAGTTGCATATAAATTAGCTCGAATATACTGGTTAACTTGATTGAAAACTATGGAAATATAAAGTTATGTAGTGTTACATTCGTACATATCAAGTCTGAACCTTTAAAGATTCTGGTGAGTAAAATCTACAGTAGGTAGAATACATGTTAGATGTGGAACTTTGAGCACTAGCTACTTAGATCTTTCTAGGACTAGTAGAGAAAACTGAATGCAGTTCTTCCCTTCTCCGTTTGGAGGCTTTTCCATCAACCGATCATTCATTCAATTTAATTATTAAGTGCACATCTTAGAAAGATTTTACCCTAGGATCTTAATTTTTGGGGAATATTAAAACCACATCTTTATGGGTTTAATGAAGGTTTCAAATAGGGTGTCGCTATGTGTTGTCTTCGTATGTGTATCATTTATGCCTATTGGTATCACTCACAAAAATCACAACGTTTTGCTACATGAGATGGATCTGTTTCTGTATTATTTGACAGTCCAGACACTTTCCATTAAAAAAGAGAAAAGAAAACTGGAAAAATAAAGTCTGATAATCTGTATTGTATAAGTTCTTTTGTCATCTTTGAAAGCAGAAATGTTGGTTTAAGATGAAACAGTTTTCATGGAAGCGAGAAGGAAAAGGGCTAATAGTTAAGATGATAATGAAATGCTTTCCCTCCCTCCTATGGGGCCCTTCCAAAAGGCGCAAGTTTGAACTGAAGTCATATTATCACGTGTTAACCATACCTACTAGCTCTCTTTTTGCTTGGAAGAGTATTTAGAGAGTTAAGGCTTCTTCGAGAGTGGTATTTTTAATGTGGACGGCAGCATTAGGGAAAATATTGACTTTGAATTACTTGAGAAAGAGAAATGTTGTGGTGGTGGGTTGATGTTGTATGTGCAAGAAGAGTGGGGAGTCTATTGATCACCTTTTTCATTGTGAAGTGGCAAGAGATTTATGGAGCTCACTTTTCAATCTGTTTGGTGTTGATTGGGTTATACCTAGAAGGGTGAGAGAGTTGTTGGTGAGTTGGGCAGGTTAGGTGGGATGTGGTAATATTTTGGAAGTTTGGAGGTTGGCTCCGTTGTGCTTAATGTGGTGTATTTGGAGAGAGCGGAATGCGTAGAGCTTTGAAGATCTAGAGACTTTGGTTTTAGAGCTGAAAAGGATTATGTTCTACACTTTATACACATGGATAGCAGCACATCATAGCTTGCTTCTTCTTCTTCTTTTTTCTTTTTCTTTTTTTTTTTTTTTTTCTATAGCTTTTATGATTTTTTGAACTTTTCTCCTTATTAGGGGGTTCTCTTGTAAACTTACCATGTATTGGTATATCAAATCAAAATTTTGATCAAGTGGTCTCTGATTATGCCATAGTACATCTGCATTATTCGAAAACCTTTTTCCCTATTGCGGGGCTTGAAGATGGCTGTATATATAGGCAGTTGCTTATATTTTAGATTTTGGGCTAAACTATGGAAGACCATTAATCTTAATTGGGGCTTGCTCCTTTTCATCATTTTTTGGAATTTTATAACAATTTGGAATATCTAATAGGTTTCTGGTTTTTGTACAAGAGATAACAACTGAAATCTTTGAATTAATATTGTTTTATAGGAGAAAAATAGATGCTTTTTTTTTTCTTCCCATAAATACCGTGCTATCCACCATTGAAAATTTAAGTAAAAAAATGAATAAAATATTTGGGCTACCACTTTTTTTGTTCATTTATTTGTACGGTTCCAGTCAATGGGTACTTTTACAAATTTATGTTGAAATGGGTGAGGCTCCATCAACTTTGAAGTGGTGCAGCCCCATCATTTTATCTTTGAAATTTTTATATCTGAAGTAAAAGCATATGTTGGAGGGAACTTTATTTTTCCTTTAGCCCCTCCCATTATGCAGTCAAGGTATGTGTAAGAGCAAGCAAACCAAAATCTATTTTTTTTGCTGCTTTGTATTTCAAAACAGATTGGCAACAAATCTTGACTTTGTCACATTTATTATCTTTCACTCTATTCTGCATTATGTTAGGAACCATTTGATTTTGCATGACAATAACCAACTAGTGCTGTCAAATATAGGTTTTTGTTAGAATCAAGGCCCTTGTAACAAATCCTGATGCCCTCCGAACTGGGATAAGTGCAAGTGATGCTGCAATCACATTAGGAATTGCTCCAGCCATGGCAAAGGAACATCTTTTAACTGCTGAGAGCAAAGGTAGAGTGCTGCACAACTTTTGATGGGAACATTACTGTTGTAGTTGCACTTATCAAAAAATATTACTGTTGTAGTTGTGCTTTAATTGACCATTGGTTGTGGCAGGTTTGCTATGCAGAGATATAAGCCCTGATGGCTTTCGCTTTTATATTAACCTCTTTCCTGAAATTAGTCGAGATGATGTTTACCTGTAAGTAAATATTCTGTGTTTGATTTTGTTTATTTGATCAGTCTCCTTATTTATTTGATATTTTTGGGCTGTGCTTCTTTCTCTATAGTCACAACAGCTTGTTTCTTTGTTTAATGTGCCTGCATCTTCTGGTGCTAATTTATGCTCTTTTACTGTGTATTATGCGCCTTCATTTGTTACTTTTAAGATAAGATTGCATTTGTTCACCAAAAAGATAAACTATCATAGTTGTGGAAGTGTGCCATCAAGTATCATTTTCTGTGCATTCTTGAGAAGACAAACCCAAGTTTTGTGCGTAACACATCTTATATTCATTACAATTTGTTAGAATATAAATTAAATGATAAGTTTATCCCTTCTTACCAGATTAAGCTTTTGAGACAATGGGTGATTTAATATAGTATTAAAATAAAAGTTATAAGTTCGAACCTTATTTTTGTCATTTATCTCTCATTTTTAATTTAATTTATCACGTGTTCGGTCTCACTTATTAAGAGCGAGTTTGAACTCATACTCGAGAGAGGCTGATAGAATATAAATTAAATGATTAAGTTCATAATATTTATTCATTTCTATTAGTTTAAACTTTTAGAATAAGTAGTGACTTATTAAACTTAAAAAAATTGAGCAATTAGTCCTCTGAACTTTTTCTATATCGTACTAGAACCATGTAAATGTTTGCAGTTGGCACCTTATGCAATGTGTAATATTTACTACTAAAGAAAGCCAACCTTGGGCTTTGGTGTGACCCATGCTTCAATGATGTCCAATACAATGGAGGAGAAAGTTTATCTCCATACAAGATCCAGTGTGAGACATTAGAAAGATAGTCCTACATTGGAAAGTTGAATTGCCCAAATGGAGTGGGTAGATTATAAAGGAGATCACAGGTGCTAAATTCCATATTGGTTCCTTAGTAGGGGAGACTAAGCTTTATAAATGATTCTTGTGATTGTTTGTGGGGCCTGCAGTGGGTGGTTGTAATTCTTCCCCTTGGAATGAGTTAATGATGCTTTTCTTCCGTTGCATAAGGCAATAGAAAATGCTGTCAAACTTCCATGCAGTTGCAGTGGGGGTGTTCTAGCATTAAAAAGAATTTCCTTAAGTGCTTGATTGGCTGGAAATTTTCTCAGCTTAAAGTTTGGATAGACGGTGAGAATCTTCTGGGATATAAATTAGCTCACCAGCAATAATTATTTATATTTAAGAAAAAGAGCCTAGAGTTGGAGGTTATGAGTTCTAACAATTGAGATTGTTAGAACTGCCACATTGTGAGTTTACCTCCAATCTGTGGCAGCTGATTCTAAATTTATTTGGAGTCTCGTGGTCATGCCTATTGCTTAGCAATATTCTAGAGCTGTGACATTGTTTGAATACTCAAGAATAGGGACATTACAACGAAGCCATCTTGAAAGTCATTCATGCACTGTTAATGTGGAGCATTTTGAAAGAAAGAAACCGATGCCTATTTGGGGACTTGTCTTATATGTTTTGCTTAAAATTTTCCTCGAGTTCTCTATTAGATTGGGCTGTAGCGTATGTTCCTAACATCTTTATTCTTCAAGCTGAGTGGGGGTTCTCCACTCGATAATATAATTCAAGATACCATTTTCTGTTCATTGTTCAAAAATAATGTGTTTCTGTTTCAACAATATCTTCAATGAAGATGATGATAAGATCTTTTTCACTGTCATATATCAATGAAGTTGTTAATACTCTGATATTTCTTATTCTCTATTTGTGGTAAAAATTATGGCTGTTGTATTTGTACAGGGTGAAAGATCATGCGATCTATAGCACATGGGTTAGGGTGGCCTCTGTTTCCTAGGTGAGAGATGCTTTTACCAATAATCCCATTCTTATTTTTCATGCAATAATGAAAATTCTAGGTTAAGAGTGATTGCACAGAATCAAGGTTCTAGAACCCTGGACTGAGCAGATTTAACAGACATGCCTGACTCCCAAAAAAGGAAAGGATTTCATGGCCAAGTGCACTTTTTAGTGCTGTTGTTTATTTCATGTGTAATCTTTGCTTGCTGCAAACTGGTCAACTTTGGGAGCCAACAGAAAATGGAAGAAAGCTGAGAGCTGATTAGGTAAATGTCCTATTTGTAATAGTAAAAGGTTGAGGCATTTGTAGCAGCAATTACATTGTTGGAGACGATTGCCAACACAAGTGTTAAAAGTATTCAGGTCTCGTGGTTAAGGTATCATATAAAGAAGCACTTGGAAGGTTTCTAGCCTTACTTCCTGAGTAACAGCTATACCAAATGGTTTTGATGTATTAAAAACTATACAATCTGAACTCTAATGTTGATTAAGATATTCATTCTTCTTTCTACATGTATTCCGTTAGATGCAACAAAATGTATTCCGTTAGATGCAACAAAATAAAATTCTGACCATTTGACTTATTTCTGTTTCATTTAAAACGCAACAGATCTTGTTATGGTTGATTGAGTGACCATTTAGCCATAAAAACAAATAGGAAAATTTTTGCAGTCACTTAAGGTTGTACATGCAGATGTGGTTATTGGCAATAATCACTTTTCATCCGCATTATGCGGTTGCATCCTTGTGATTACTAACTAGTATTTGCTCAGTTATTGAGGTTGTTGAATTTGGTTATTTACTACTATCTACATTAGGTATTTGTAATCCCTCAACTTTTTAAAAGGGAAAGCGATAATTAATCATATCTAGATCTGTCAAAAAAATCCCTCAAAATCCCACTTTAAGTGCCAGGTGGAAATCAATTACTTCATTAGCGAGAATATTTATTTGAGAGCCCTTATTATCTAGTACTCATGTAAATAAGCACTTTTATAACATCTAATCACCATAGGACATATCAAAAAAATGCAAAAAATAAAAGTGAAAAGAAAAAACACAGCAAATCAAAGTGAAAAAAAGACCAAAAACACCCCTAGCCACCAGACCCACAACGGCCAGGGGTTGTGTGGGCAGCTCATAGCTACAGGAGAGACCTGAGAATGGAAGGAGGAGAGAGATGCAGAGGATGAAATGCAGATTTGAGAAGAAACCATCGGTAAGGGTGATTTTGGAGAAGATAGGGAAAAATCTGTGTTAGATGAAAAAGAGTGAGCAGAAGTGTTTGAAGAAATGCCTGGGCAGCAGGCAGAATAAAAGATGATGATGATTGGGAAGCCATGGTTGTGATGTTTGAAGAAAGGCCGAAGTGAGAAGAAAGGTTGGTTAGTGGTCAGTGGTCAATGTCTACGGAGTAATGGAGGACAAGGAACAGAACAATTGATGGTTGAGTTTGATGCCAACCCTAGCCATCGTGAATCTGGCCAGACCAATGGGTATGGCCATGACCCGCTTGAAAACCCACAACCACTTTCTGCAAAACCCAACGTCAAAACCCATTTCTTTTCGGCCACTTTCTGCAAAACCTAGTCTCAAAACTTGTTTTTAATGCATCAAAACTTGTTTCTAATGTCTTAAAACTCATTTCTAATACATCAAAACTCGTTTTTGGATTTAAAACAAAAACGTAGAGGGGGAAGGTTAACCCTTTAGGGATGCCACCTACTGCCTACTGTGGATGTTGCTATTGCCTACCGTGAGATGTGGTGGGTGAATGGTGGGAGAGAAAGAGAAGAAGAAAAAGTGTGAGAGAAAGAGGAGGAAAGAAAATTTTCCGTGAAGATGAACCAGAGAAGAAGAGAAGGAGGAAATAAAATCTACTGTACTATGTTTCTTCTTGAGTTTGTGCTTCTTTTTTTTTTTTCTTCGCTTATGTGTCAGTTTTTTATTGGGGGCTATAAAACTGGGGTTTTAAGGAGCATCATGATATAAGTTAAAGAAAAATGCTAGGGGTTCTCCCTATAATGTTTTCCTAGCGTTCTCTCAGTCCTACGCAAAAAATGATTTAAGAAAAAATAAAATTGTAGTGATCCCCACCATCGATTTTTTTAGGCATTAACACTAAATTTAGGATGATCAAATCTATTTTTAGCAATGGCAGGGTCTGCCCCCGCCTATAGAGCGTTCCTTGAAGAATCGTGTACCTCGCGACTTTCACCCTTATCTTCTTTGCTTCCTTCCGATCTTCGGGGAGACTCCCATCTTCTAAGAATCAAATGATGCTTTCCGCCCAATCGGGTTTAACTTCTACTTGTGTGATTTCTCTCGCAGGTGCAATCGAGGATTCAGGAACTAGGCGAATCTGCTCTCGTGAAGAGTCCAATTCATCTTCTGTTCGCCGTTAAACGAGCCAGCTGATCTGCTGCGTTATTCAAAGATCGTGGTACCTTTATGATCACGACCCTCTTGAGTCCCAGCATTAGCTCCCTGACTCTTGCAAGGTATTTTTGCATTCTTTCTTCTTTGGCTTCAAATTCGCCATTGGCTTGCTCGACTACCACACAGGAGTCGCTTCTTACTTCGACATTTTGCACTCCCAACTCCTTAGCTATTGCTAACCCTACTATTATCGCTTCATACTCTGCTTCGTTATTGGTCACTTTAAACACTAATCTGATGGCGTATCTGAGTCCTTTCCCTTATGGGGGTTTGACTATCACCCCTGCTCTACCACATCTCTTGTTAGCCGAACCATCCACGTTGACGATCCAGAGGTCATCCTCCTCGCCCCTTTGTTCCGCAGTGACATCTGTGAATTCTGCTATGAAATCTACTACCGCTTATCCCTTCATCGAATGCCTTAGAACATATTCTAGGTCGAACTCTCCGAGCTCGATTGCCCATTTAATTAGGCGTCTGAATTCTCAGGCTTGCGCAAGATTTGCTTGAGCGGGAAATCTGTTAGCACTTTGATCGTATGAGCTTGGAAGTAGGGACGTAACCTTCTAGTAGCTATTATCAGTGTGAACACTAGCTGCTTTGCCCGTGGGTATCTAGTCTCAGCTCCACAAAGTGCTCTACTTGAATAATACACGGGACACAGTACTCCTGAATCTTCTCTCATTAAGGCGGAGTTGACTGCGAACAGTGACATGACAAGGTAGAGATGTAGTGGTTCGCCTTCTCGTGGTCTACTTAGGAGTGGCGGTTTCGCTAAATACTCCTTCAGTTGTGCGAATGCCTTATCACAGTCTTCCCCCCACAAAAAAGCCTTTCGCAGAATCTTAAAGAAAGGTAAGCACTTGTCTGTTGCTCTTGATACAAACCTGTTTAGTGCAGCTATTCGGCCTCTGAGCTGCTGGAGCTACTTGGTGTTAGTTGGGGGCTGCATGTCTATTATGGCCGTATTTTCTCAAGGTTGGCTTCTATTCCTCTCTGCGATACAATGAACCCTAGAAACTTTCCCGTGGATACACCAAAGGCGCACTTCGCAGGATTCAATTTCATAGAATAATGCCTTAAGGTCTGGAAAGTTTCTTCTAGATCTCGCACGTGGCAGCCTTCAACCTTACTTTTGACTAGCATATCATCTACGTAAACTTCTACATTCCTCCCGATTTGACTTCTGAACATGTGGTTCATCAATCTTTGGTAGGTTGCTCCCGCGTTCTTCAAACCGAAGGGCATAACTTCATAGCAGTACAACCCACGATCTGTGATGAAAGGCTGTCTTTTTCTTGTCGAGTTCGTCCATCTGAATTTGATTGTATCCTAAGAACGCATCCAGGAAGCTAAGCGACTCATGTTCCGCTGTGGAGTCGACCAGCAGATCGATTCTGGGAAGCGAAAAGCTATCATTGGGACATCCCTTATTCAAGTTGGTGAAGTCGACATACATTCTCCATTTGCCATCATGTTTTCTGACCATCACAACATTAGATACCAAGATGAGAATCTCACGTCCTTGATGAAATTGGCCTGCTTCAGCTTCTCTACCTCCGCTGGTATGGCTTTGCTCCTTACTGCAGAAATGAACCTGGGCTTCTGTCTTGTCGGTTTGGCGGAAGGGTCCACATTTAGCTTGTGAGTGATCACAGCTGGGTCTATCCTCGGCATATCTTGGTGGGTCCACGCGAATACATCCATATTCTCTTTCAGTAGCTGTACCCTTGCTTCTTTAGACAAATGAGTCCCTATTTTAACAGTTTCGCCTTAATCACATAGGCGCAGCTCCTCTACGTCTTCCATGGGTTTGCCCTGACAGAGCTTGCTTTTGTCTCGTACTTCCATGGCGACTGTGAGGGTTTCCTTCATTAACGGTTCCTTTAGCGTGGCATTATAGCAGAACTGTGCAACTTCTTGACCTCCCTTCACTACTCTCACTCCTGACTCCGTAGGGAACTTCATGGCGAGATGGGGCGTTGATACCATAGCCCTCAACGCATTCAATGCGGGTCTTCCTATGATGGTGTGGTATGCAGAAGGCTTATTAACAATGATAAAATCTATCATGACGGTCGACTGAACTGGTTCGAATCCTGCAGTAACCGGAAGAGATATCGCTCCCACTGGATGAACCTTTTCACTGTTGAAACCTACAAGCGGGGCCGTCATTGGGAGTATCCTTCCTTTGTCAATAGCCATTCTCTCAAAGGCACCCATGAAGAGGATGTCGGCTGAGCTACCGGTATCTATGAGCACCTTGTGAACGTTGTAATTGAAAATGAGCAAAGTTACTACAAGTGCATCGTCGTGGGGGAGAACGATACCTTGAAGGTCTTCGTTAGTAAACACAATCGGTGGAGTCTCACTTTTCTGCGACTTAGATGGCCTTGCCATTGAAAGCACTTCCCCGGAAGCAAGACTCCTGGCATGACTTCTTTTAACGGAACTGGATTCTCCGCCTCCTATGAATCCTTCTGCTATTGTGTTGATATCTCCTATAGCTTTGTTATGAATTACAAGGCGGTTTTCCAGATGGCGCCTACGCTATACTTCTTGGCACCCTTCATCTCTTCTTACCGCGAGGGGATAAGGTTGATCTTCGTCAGACTCGTCGTCTTCATGGGGGAGATCTTCCCGCAGCTCTCGCTCCCTCTTTGCGTTTCTACGTGGACTGCAAACGATGTCCGGTCCCCTAGCGAGGTGACCCCTATCTTGGTCACCCCTCGGTCCTTGAGCTCGACAATCGTAACCGCGAGGCCACGGTTGGGGCCTCCTTCCTCCTGGCCCTCGTTGTCCGCTCGTGACCGTGGTTGGTCTTCCCTGATTTGCCACGAACCTGGCCAACTTGCCATTGTGAATCAGCCTTTCTATTTCTATCTTCAAAGAGATGCAGTCCTCTATGTCATGTTCGTGATCACGATGGTACTCGCAGTATTTATTCATGCTTCTTTTATTGGGGGGAGCCCTCATCGGGGTAGGATACCTTGCTTCTGGGATGGTTATGACCTCTTGCAAGATATCAACTAGGCTGATGTTTAGGGGGTGAGGTTTAACTCCTGTGTTGTGGCCTACTTCCCTTTTTCCCCTTTCTTGCTGAACAGTCCCTTCTTCGGCAACAAGCTTGTCGCGAAGGGTTCATTCTTTGAAGTCACAGTCCCTACTTGCCTAGTAGCGGTCAAGGCTCGAATTGACTTTTCCCCGTTTATAAACTCGGTAGCCCTTTCCATAAATTCCTACAAATCGGTAGGGGGTTTGCGAGCTACCTCTAGGGCCAAGGGGTTTTGAGGATGGATCCCATCCATTAGAGCCATGAGGACTATGTTCCCGGGCGTTGCTACTACGGTAAGCCTTTCCTTCTTGAAACGGTCGACATAATCTTTCAATGATTCTGAGTCTTTCTGCTGAATGGTCATCAGGTAAGAAATGGGCATCTTCCGCCTATGTGTGGACATGAAGTTGGCGAGGAAATGTTTGGCAAGGTCTGTAAAATTATCTATAGTGTTCGGCAGGATGCTGGCAAACCATTCACGAGCTGTGCCTATCAAGGTTAGGGGGAACACCTTACACGCGATTTCATCTAGTACTCCGCGGAGGGCCACGTGGGCCCGAAACTACTTAAGGTGAGCCATATGGTCGGTGGTTCCGTCATAGAGAGACACTGACGGTACTTTGAACTTCGGGGGCAAGGGAAAATTCAACACCCACGGTGTAAAAGGCAAATTCGTACTCTTAAGCGCATCTTCTATTGCTGTCGACTTCCTTTTCATCTATAGTGCCATGGCTCTACATTCATCCTTCAGCTCACTATACATGGCTTGCCAGTCCTCATTGCTTGACTCGGCTGCGGGCTGCTTGTCGCGACCTGGGGCGTCGAGCCTATTTTCATCATTCCTTACTTCAGGCGGGACATAAGCTTTAGGATTACCCTGTCTTGATGCCATTCCTCTGCCATACATAGGGGCCTGCATGGTGTAATAAGGTGTGAATGCATATGGTTCTGCATAGTCTGTGTATCCTCCATCGTGCGGATGGCACGCTCCTCCACCCCTGGACAAGCTATTCACATGAAGAGAGCTTTCTAGGGCTCCTCGGTTAAGATAGTTGTATTCCTGGTAGCCATAATCTTGTCGTCCCGCATCATCATAAAGCCCATGGTTTTCCTGCAACTCAATGTTGTACTCCCCATGAGCAATTCCGCGGTAATACTCCTCCTCAGAGGTTGTCTCGTGACTTCCACGCTCCCCACGTCGAAAGTACATCTCTGGTATCGCTCCACTGAGGTCATAGGGTTGCCCATATTGATGGTGTTGCATTTCTTCTCCTGTGCTCTGTAGGTGCTCCCTAGTGTGGACTTGTCGAGAGAGTTCCAAGTTTTGTTGAGTGAGTTCCCAAACATGGCTTCACTCTAACTCCAGTTGGGAGGTGAGGTAACTCATTTGTGAATCGCCAACTTCAAAGGGCTCCAAGGCACTTTCCAGTATAGCTCCATCACTAGTTCCACCCTAGGCTAGAACCGTGCTGGGTGGTGCTACCCAGACATAAGCATTGGTAGTTTCAGGTTGAGGGGTTGTTGACGATGTAGGGTTTTCCGAGCCACTTGTGTGCCCCTCGATGGCCGACATGCTTGTTTTAGCGGGAACGAGCTGCAAAGGCTTTACTCGCTAAGTTTCCTATAGACGGCGCTAAACTGTTAATGCAATTTTTCGGTCACCACGAGGGAAGGCTTTACCGGGCCTTTCTTTTTACACACAATAGAATTAAGGAAAAATTTTGTCTTCCATTGAAAAACTAACACCCTTATATAAAGGGATGCATTATTGATTACAAAGGCAATTACTGCGTTAGGAATGGATGTGTACAGGAGTGCGTATCTTACAGGGTATGGTTGACATCTTGGCTCTGACATAGTACAGGGAGGGATTGCCTACTTACATACTCTGTCTTTATACATGAGAGCCATGAGGTCGTACAGGCATGCCTTGGGACTGACAAGCATGGTAACCCATGCTTTGGTTCGGTAATAGGTACATGGGGATCTTCAAAGGAATGCGCAGCGAGCTCAGTGGGCAAGATGTTCTGCGGGTGGTGACTTCCGCGGATAGGGAAGTCGCCAGACTAGGTCCCACACAAATCGGGTTCTAAAAAGTTATTACAGGAAGCGCGATAACCCATCGCACTTATCTTAGCCGCACGTGAGATGGCTCTTATTCCCAACAATATATATTTTATATAATAAATAACAATAAGTTATTGTAGCCTAGTGGTTATTGTGTGTTTCTTTTATTCAGGAGTCTCGATTTCAATTCTCCCCACCTTTTACTTTTGTTTGGGTTTTATGTTTTTATTATTTATAAAATATAGAAGTGCAAAACGACGTAGTTTTGCACTTCTATATATTTATTTCTTCCTAACCTAAAGATAAAAGAATTGAAAAGATAAAAGAATTGATGGGGCAATGAGTCTTTTCCGTGAAATGACTAACAATGGCATGATTTGTACTTTTGTCACTTACAACACTCTTATAGGAGGATTTTACCGAGTTGGAAGATCTAAGACTGCACTAGAGCTACTCTATGAGATGCAAGGTTGTGGCAAACATCATAATGTCCAAACTTATGCTATTTTGTTAGATGGCTTGTGTAAGAATCTACACTTTCTAGAGGCATTGACATTGTTTTAACTGATGGAAGACCTAAGACTGCATTAGAGCTACTCCACAAAATGCAAGGTATTGGACAACATCCTATTGTCCAAACTCATGCTATTTTGTTAGATGGCTTGTATAAGAATTTACACTTTCCAAAAGCAATGTCATTGTTTTAAATGATGGAAGACAAGAAGTTAGACCTTAATATTATGATTTACAACATCTTGATTGATGGTATGTGTCATGTTGGGAAACTCACAACTGCAACAGAACTCTTTAATAGTCTTCCTACCAAAGGCTTTCAAGTTGATGTTTGGACTTATACTATAATGATCAAAGGGCTTTGTAAAGAGAGACTATTAAATGAAGCAAGAGAGCTATTTGAAAAAATGGAGTAAAATGGTTGCTCACCTAACCATGTCATATATAACATAATCATCCAAGGCTCCTTGTAATATAATGAGACATCATAGGCAGTGCAATATCTCCAAATGATGGTTGACAATGGGTTCTCAGCAAATGTGACCATTGCAACTATTTTGAGTGACTTGTGGTCTACGAATCAAGTAGATAAACATTACAAGAGCCTAATACAATCACATAAAGTTCTTTGATTGATGGTTATTGTTTGCAAAATAGAATGGATAGAT
This sequence comes from Carpinus viminea, assembly GCA_013348765.1. Classification (NCBI taxonomy): domain Eukaryota; kingdom Viridiplantae; phylum Streptophyta; class Magnoliopsida; order Fagales; family Betulaceae; genus Carpinus; species Carpinus viminea. The sequence continues at coordinate 32,021,955 of CP054668.1, read as the reverse complement.
CTATCAAAGTATCTGATAAGATGATTCAAAAGGATTGTTCACCTTATGTTGTTAACTATAACATATTGATCTATGTATATTGTAAAGATAAAAGAATTGATGAGTCAATGAGGCTTACTCGTAAAATGACTAATAATGGTATGATTCATACTTTTGTCACTTACAGCACTCATATAGGCGGGTTTTTTGAGTTGAAAGACCTAAGACTACACTAGAGCTACTCCATGAGATGCAAGGTTGTGGAAAACATCCTAATGTCCAAACTTATGTTATTTTGTTAGATGGCTTGTGTAAGAATCTACACTTTCCAGAGGCAATGGCATTGTTTCAAGCGATGGAAGACAAGAAGTTAGACCTTAATATTGTGATTTACAACATCTTGATTGATGGTACATGTCATGATAGGAAACTTACAACTGCAAGAGAATTCTTTAATAGTCTTTCTATCAAAGGCTTTCAAGCTGATGTCTGAACTTATACTATAATGATCAAAGGGCTTTCTAAAGAGGGAGCTATTTCAAAAAATGAAGGAAAATGGAAGCTCACCTAACCATATCACATATAACACAATCATCCAAGGCTCCTTGTAATATAATGAGACATCATGGGCAAGCAATATCTCCAAATGATGGTTGACAACGGTTTCTCAGTAAATGCGACAATTGCAACTATTTTGATTGACTTGTTGTCTGTGAATCAAGTAGATAAAACACTATAAGAGCTTGATACAATCACTTATAGTTTTTTGATTGACGGTTACTATTTGCAAAATAGAATGGATGAAACTATCAAAGTATTTGATAAGATAATTCGAAAGGGTTGTTCACCTTCTGTTGTTAGATATAATATATTGATCCATGTATATTGTAAAGATAAAAAGAATTGATGAGGCAATGAGTCTTTTTCGTGAAATGGCTAACAATGACATGATTCGTACTTTTGTCACTTACAACACTCTTATAGGTGGGTTTTGAAGAGTTGGAAGACCTATGATTGCACTAGAGCTACTTCATGAGATGCAAAGTTGTAGCCAACATCCTAATGTCCAAACTTATGCTATTTTGTTAGATGAGATATGTAAGAATCTACACTTTTTAGAGGCAATGACATTGTTTCAAGCGATAGAAGACAAAAAGTTAGACCTTAATATTGTGATTTACAACATCTTGATTGATGGTATGTATCATGTTGGGAAACTTATAATTACAAACAAACTCTTTAATAGTCTTTCAACCAAAGGCTTTCAAGCTGATGTTTAAACTATACTATAAAGATCAAAGGGCTTTATAAAGAGGGCATATTAAATGAAGCGTGGGAGCTATTTGAAAAAATTGAGGAAAATGATTGTTCACCTAACCATGTCACATTTAAAACAATCATCCAAGGCTGCTTGCAACATAATAAGACATCATGGCTAGTGCAATATCTCCAAATGATGATTGACAAGGGTTTCTCAACAAATGCGACCATTGCAACTATTTTGATCGACTTGTTGTCTATGAATCAAGCAGAAAAAACACTACAAAAGCCTAATACAATCACTTACAGTTTTGTGATTGATGGTTACTGTTCGCAAAATAGAATGGATGAAGCTATCAAAGTATTTGATAAGATGATTCAAAAGGGTTGTTCGCTTTCTAATGTTAGCTATAACATATTGATACATAGATATTATAAAGATACAAGAATTGTTGAGGCAGTGAATCTTTTTCATGAAATGACTAACAATGGCATGATTCCTACTTTTGTCACTTACAACATTCTTATAGGTGGGTTTTGCCAAGTCAGAAGACCTAAGATTGCACTTGAGCTACTCCCTGAGATGCAAGGTATTGGCCAATATCCTAATGTCCAAACTTATGCTATTTTGTTAGATGTCATATGTAAGAATCTACATTTTCCAAAGGCAATGGTATTGTTTCAAGCAATCGAAGACCAAAAGTTAGACCTTAATATTGTGATTTACAACATCTTGATTGATGGTTCGTGTCATGTTGTGAAACTTACAACTGCAAGTGAACTCTTTAATAGTTTTCTTAGCAAAGGCTTTCAAGATGATGTTTAGACTTATACTATAATGATCAAAGGGCTTTGTAAAGTGTCACTATTAAATGAAACGAAGGAGCTCTTTGAAAAAATGGAGGAAAATGGTTTCTCACCTAACTATGTCACATATAACACAATCATCCAAGGCTTCTTGGAACATAATAAGACATCATGGATGGTGCAATATCTCCAAATGATGGTTTACAAGGGTTTCTCAGCAAATGCGACCATTACAACTATTTTGATCGACTTGTTGTCTATGAATCAAGCTAATAAAACATTACAAGAATTTTCTCAAAAAATTGCGTGAAGCTTTCTATTTCTTCAACTTGCATGACAATGTTCATATTCTAACCTTTATAGCATCGATATGTGAGGTACAAACATATTTGTTGTTAGTCATTTAGTCCATGACTTTTGGACTATTGTTGAGTATTACTTTTCCTATTTTGTTAAAACAAATGTATCACGGTTAACATGTTATGATATAGTTAAGCAAATCCTCAAGTGTGCGTATGTGACTTTTGTTTGTATTGATCAAACTACATCATATAGCAAGGTTTCTTTGTTTACTTTTTATTGTTGGGTTTACTAAAGTTACAATGATGATGTTTTATTATCGAAAAAATTAAACAAGAAAACTACCTACCACTTGCTTATTTATGGCCCTTAATGTGAAGCTTCTGATAGTAGATTCAAGTAATTGAAAAATTACTCTTTCCATTAGAATGGAAACCCTATTCAATTTTATTTTATTTTGTGTTTTTGTTGTGTTCTTCCCTTGCATGTTTTATTTTGAAATGGAAAGCCTATTAAAAAAATGCCGAAGTGCATAAGCCAAAACAAAAAATTAAAAAAAAAAAAAAATCCTTTATGATGAGACTATGAGAGGGAGGGAAATGGGGTAAAAGAGTAAATTCTTGCCATTTGTTTTGGTTCAATATTTAGCTTCAAACCCATTATCAAAGAGTAATGATATCATATCTTTGGTAATAATATATATATAAAGTTTAAGAAAATATTTTATGTTGAAACAAATGAAGCCTTAATCCAAATATAAAATCTAAAGAGTTCAAGAAAATAAGAATTTGAATCTAAAGTATATGAGAGAATCTAAAAACTCTTCTTACAAAGAGAAGTTCCATGCTCTCCAACTTCCTCTATCAGAGATATTACTAATACGAGCTATGAAGATCAATAACTGTTGTCATTTCGGTAAAAACTCATAAAGTAGTTGCTTGACTTTTTTGCACTAAAAAAGGGCCAAACCCTATTTTTGAAAAAAAGCTTATAAATGAAACTTTTTTATTTTATTTTATTTATTTATTTATTAAAGCTTCTAACTTTAAAAGATATATTCCAAACAAATGCTAAGAGTAACCAACAAAATATTATGGGTGAAATAGCGGTTACGGTTAGAGGTTAGTAGCTAAAACCGCTAACCGCCTATGCTAACCCCTAACGGTTAACTGTCTGGCGGTTAATCACCTAGTTAGTGGTTAACCGGATGCAGTTAACCGCTTTTCTACTAACCACTTTTTATTGGTTTTTTTTTTTTCTGGTTTTGGGCTGACTTTAAACCCTTGTTTTGCTCACTTTAAATATTTTTTTTCCTCTTTCATGGCCATTTTAGCATTAAAAATTGTTGGTTTAAAGTGAGCATTATATGTTAGACCATTATACCAAAATCTTGTTAGCCACCTTCTATAACACATAATATACGAATAAAATTACAACAAAATTATTGTTTTGGGTTAGGAAGAAATAAATATATAGAAGTGCAAAACTATGTCGTTTTGCACTTCTATATTATATAAATAATAAAAACATAAAACCCAAACAAAAGTAAAAGGTGGGGAGAATTGAAATCGGGACTCCTAAATAAAAGAAACACACAATAACCACTAGGCTAAAATAACTTATTGTTATTTATTATATAAAATATATATTGTTGGGAATAAGAGCCATCTCACGTGCGACTAAGATAAGTGCGATGGGTTATCGCGCTTCCTGTAATAACTTCTTAGAACCCGATTTGTGTGGGACCTAGTCTGGCGACTTCCCTATCCGCGGAAATCACCACCCCATGAGAACATCCCGCCTCGAGTTTCATTCCTTTGAAGATCCCCATGTACCTATTACCAACCAAAGCATGGGTTACCATGCTTGTCACCCCAAGGCATGCTCAGACCTCATGGCTCTCATGTATAAAGACAGAGTATGTAAGTAGGCAATCCCTCCCTGTACTATGTCAGAGCCAAGATGTCAACCATACCCTGTAAGATACGCACTCCTTTCCAAACAAATGCTAAGAGTAACCAACAAAATATTATGGGTGAAATAGCGGTTACGTTAGAGGTTAGTAGCTAAAACCGCTAACCGCTATGCTAACCCTAACGGTTAATCATGCATGTTAATCACCTAGTTAGTGGTTAACCGGATGCGCTTAACCGCTTACTAACCACTTTTTATTGGTTTTTTTTTTTTTTTACTGGTTTTGGGCTGACTTTAAACCCTTGTTTTGCTCACTTTAAATATTTTTTTTCCTCTTTCATGGCCATTTTAGCATTAAAAATTGTTGGTTTAAAGTGAGCATTATATGTTAGACCATTATACCAAAATCTTGTTAGCCACCTTCTATAACACATAATATACGAATAAAATTACAACAAAATTATTGTTTTGGGTTAGGAAGAAATAAATATATAGAAGTGCAAAACTATGTCGTTTTGCACTTCTATATTATATAAATAATAAAAACATAAAACCCAAACAAAAGTAAAAGGTGGGGAGAATTGAAATCGGGATTCCTGAATAAAAGAAACACACAATAACCACTAGGCTAAAATAACTTATTGTTATTTATTATATAAAATATATATTGTTGGGAATAAGAGCCATCTCACGTGCGACTAAGATAAGTGCGATGGGTTATCGCGCTTCCTGTAATAACTTCTTAGAACCCGATTTGTGTGGGACCTAGTCTGGCGACTTCCCTATCCGCGGAAGTCACCACCCGCAGAACATCCTGCCCACTGAGCTCGCTGCGCATTCCTTTGAAGATCCCTATGTACCTATTATCAACCAAAGCATGGGTTACCATGCTTGTCAGTCCCAAGGCATGCCTGTACGACCTCATGGCTCTCATGTATAAAGACAGAGTATGTAAGTAGGCAATCCCTCCCTGTACTATGTCAGAGCCAAGATGTCAACCATACCCTGTAAGATACGCACTCCTGTACACATCCATTCCTAACGCAGTAATTGCCTTTGTAATCAATAATGCATCCCTTTATATAAGGGCGTTAGTTTTTCAATGGAAGACAAAATTTTTCCTTAATTCTATTGTGTGTAAAAAGAAAGGCCCGGTAAAGCCTTCCCTCGTGGTGACCGAAAAATTGCATTAACAGTTTAGCGCCGTCTATGGGAAACTCAGCGAGTAAAGCCTTTGCAGCTCGTTCCCGCTAAAACAAGCATGTCGGCCACCGAGGGGCACACAAGTGGCTCGGAAAACCCTACGTCATCAACAGCCTCTCAACCTGAAACTACCAATGCTTATGTCTGGGTAGCACCACCCAACACGGTTCTAGCCTAAGGTGGAACTAGTGATGGAGCTATATTGGAAAGTGCCTTGGAGCCCCTTGAAGTTGGCAATTCACAAATGAGTTACCTCACCTCCCAGCTGGAGTTAGAGTGAAGCCATGTTTGGGAACTCACTCAACAAAACTTGGAACTCTCTCGACAAGTCCACACTAGGGAGCACCTACAAAGCACAGGAGAAGAAATGCAACACCATCAATATGGGCAACACTATGACCTCAGTGGAGCGATACCAGAGACGTACTTTCGACATGGGGAGCGTGGAAGTCACGAGACAACCTCTGAGGAGGAGTATTACCGCGGAATTGCTCATGAGGGGTACAACATTGAGTTGCAGGAAAACCATGGGCTTTATGATGATGCGGGACGACAAGATTATGGCTACCAGGAAAACGACTATCTTAACCGAGGAGCCCTAGAAAGCTCTCTTCATGTGAATAGCTCGTCCAGGGGTGGAGGAGCATGCCATCCGCACGATGGAGGATACACGGACTATGCAGAACCATATGCATTCACACCTTATTACACCATGCAGGCCCCTATGTATGGCAGAGGAATGGCATCAAGATAGGGTAATCCTGAAGCTTATGTCCCGCCTGAAGTAAGGAATGATGAAAATAGGCTCGACGCCCCAGGTCGCGACAAGCAGCCCGCAGCCGAGTCAAGCAATGAGGACTGGCAAGCCATGTATAGTGAGCTGAAGGATGAATGTAGAGCCATGGCACTATAGATGAAAGGGAAGTCGACAGCAATAGAAGATGCGCTTAAGAGTACGAATTTGCCTTTTACACCGTGGGTGCTGAATTTTCCCTTGCCCCCGAAGTTCAAAGTACCGTCCGTGTCTCTCTATGACGGAACCACCGACCATATGGCTCACCTTAAGCAGTTTCGGGCCCATGTGGTCCTCCGCGGAGTACTAGATGAAATCGCGTGTAAGGTGTTCCCCCTCACCTTGATAGGCACAACTCGTGAATGGTTTGCCAGCATCCCGCCGAACACTATAGATAATTTTACAGACCTTGCCAAACACTTCCTCGCCAACTTCATGTCCACACATAGGCGGAAGATGCCCATTTCTTACCTGATGACCATTTAGCAGAAAGACTCAGAATCATTGAAAGATTATGTCGACCGTTTCAAGAAGGAAAGGCTTACCGTAGTAGCAACGCTCGGGAACATAGTCCTCATGGCTCTAATGGATGGGATCCATCCTCAAAACCCCTTGGCCCTAGAGGTAGCTCGCAAACCCCCTGCCGATTAGTAGGAATTTATGGAAAGGGCTACCGAGTTTATAAATAGGGAAGAGTCAATTCGAGCCTTGACCGCTACTAGGCAAGCAGGGACTGTGACTTCAAAGAATGAACCCTTCGCGACAAGCTTGTTGCCGAAGAAGGGACTGTTTAGCAAGAAAGGGGAAAAAGGGAAGCAGGCCACAACATGGGAGTTAAACCTCACCCCCTAAACATCAGCCTAGTTGATATCTTGCAAGAGGTCATAACCATCCCAGAAGCAAGGTATCCTACCCCGATGAGGGCTCCCCCCGATAAAAGAAGCATGAATAAGTACTGCGAGTACCATCGTGATCACGAACATGACATAGAGGACTGCATCTCTTTGAAGATAGAAATAGAAAGGCTGATTCACAATGGCAAGCTGGCCAGGTTCGTGGCAGATCAGGGAAGACCAACCACGGTCACGAGCGGACAACGAGGGCCAGGAGGAAGGAGGCCCCAACCGTGGCCTCGCGGTCACGATTGTCGAGCTAAAGGACCGAGGGGTGACCAAGATAGGGGTCACCTCGCTAGGGGACCGGACATCGTTTGCAGTCCGCGTAGATTGAGCTTCCATCGGCAAGACCAATCTTGTTGCATATTGATCTTATAAGGGAAGAATGCGTGAATCAAGCTCAAGCCAAAACAGAGCATGTCCAACCTAAAATCATATCAAATATTCTATCATTATTTTCATATTTGTAATTGATTCTAGATTTAAATTCTTTAGCTATACATTGTAACAGTAGCATAAATTTAGCTTTGACATTTGAATATTTCCTAAATTAGCTTCTCAACTATTGTGTATATAAGATAGAATTCTTATCAATGAAATGAGTGGGAAAATTATTCATTGAAATCACGACAACAATTGTTTCCTTACATGGTATCAGAAGAGCCGATCTCTAATGAGCCAACGATCCAAGTCTTCACAATGTCTTCCTCCTCCAATCAAAATTCAACCTTTACTCTCAACACCCAACCTCCTTCCGCAACAGGTAAACCATTATTGTTCTCAACATCACTACCCAAATCAATGAAAAATTAACTCCCTCCAACTTTCCTTAGTGGCATGCTCAATTTGAAGCATTCCTCATCAGTTACGATTTAATTGACTATGTTGAGGTACCCTTTTGTGCCCCTCTTCCGCTGGTATCATCGTTGATGAGCTGGGCAAGACCCACTATGTCTGATAGGATAAACTTATCCCGAGTGTTATTTTAGCCTCCACCTCTCCTTCAATCATCCCACTCATTACTACAGCAAAAACTTCTCATGAAGCTTGGAAAAAGTTAAAAACCCTATATGCTAGCCAATCAAGAACTCGAGCTATGCAATTAAAGGAATACCTCACCTTAATCCAACGAGGAAATCTGCCAATCACAGAATATCTCCACACTGTCAAGGCTTTGGTTGATGAAATAGCCATTATTGATCATCCAATTTTGGATGATGACCTAACCCTTTATGTGTTGAATGGTTTAGGTCTAGACTTTCAGTAGATCGTAGCACCAATTCGTGCTAGGGAGAAATCACTGGCCTTTGAAGAGCAGCACGATTTGTTGGTTGGCCATGAAGCGTATTTGAGGCGCTTGGAAACTGCAATGCAACACATAGTTACCTCTACCAACTACACGAAGACAAAGCATGCGTAAGTGTAATGCCCCGATAAAAGTAACCTTTATTTAGAAGATTTCCTTTTGACTAAGCGCGTAAGCCCCAAACCTTTGGTAGAGCCGCCAAGGCGAAAGCCTAACACCCTTAGCTTAACCTAATCACATTTAAATTGGTTAGGAGTAGAAGTTTAACACTGACCTATAGGGGGCGGACGTACGCTAGGTCTAACGGACGTACGCTTCTGTTTGTAGTGCGGACATACGATGGGGGACCACTGGACGTACGCTCTGTAAATAGTACACCGGACATACGTGGGACCATCGGACGTATGCTACTTTTTGGTATACCCTTTGGGTAATACCTGGATGTACGAAACACCCTTTGGACCAATGTACACAGACCACCGGACGTACGCTAGGGTTGCTGGACATCCGCTGCTCTGTCAGGGAGTTGGTGGTGGATTTTCCCTATAAATAGCCCACCCCTCCCCTTCATTTCCTCACGCCTTCTTCTTCCCTTGTTACGCCCCTAGGTTGCCAAGACCGTCCCTTGGTGTTTTGAGAGAGAAATCCTGAAGGAAGAGTGTCGACGGAGAGTTTCGAGGAGAGGGAAACATGTCGGTGCTGAGCTTTGGGGTAAACTCCATCTCCCTCTGTTGTTACCATCTTTACGTCTTGTGATTATGCCTTACTACCGATTTCAACATAGTAATTATGCTTCTTTAGAATTATCAACGTTTTCAAAGAGTTTCCACCAAAGGATTTGTAAAATTGTGATTTTCTACATTGCATGTCCTGTTTTGTTAGATTAGAAAGGGAGTAGAAGTCTGTGAATGTCACTGGTAACGTGCACTGTCTGAACCTTAAAACAGTGTGCTTAAAACACATTGAGTGGACATACGCCCTCGAGGTGGACGTACGGTCAGTAGGTAGGGCACCTGTTCTTAAGCTTCATATGTGTATGCTCCAGCTTAGCCTTAACTTTAGGATTTATAAGGCTTAGAATGACGGTGTTTTGTATTCGTACAACAGGAAATAGCTTTGTCAAAGGATTCACTCGAATGTGCGAGGTAAGTAGACACTTACACCCTTTTCTTAAATCGTGGGATATGTCAGCTGACTGACCACGCGTATGATATGAGTATATTTACTTTCCATAATTACCCGGTAATCGTATGTGTTAATAAATCATCAAGATGCATCGTAAGACATGGTATGCCGGTACATGCGGTACGAACGGCCATGGGCTTATTATATAGATTGCGTATTATGGTTAAGTGTGTGTGTCATGTAAGGGTTGTGGATCTATTGGTTTCGTGATCTTGATGCAACCATTCCCAATGGTTTGATCACTACAGGACGGACGTCACTAGTTGGTGTGGGCCACTAGGGGTCATACCCAATCGTGCCACTAGTGCTACGTACGATATGTTGTGCAATGGTTGGGACACTGGCATTGTATTATAGGTCCCTCGGGACAGCATCAACCCTGCTGAGAAGGGGTAATATCTTGGGTAGACCATGTATGAGAGTTATGACCTATAAAGCATTATCTTTTTCTGCATCAAAACAACTAGGTAGTTATCGCCGATTCTACACCATAAGGCTTTAAAAACCCTAGAACTTATGAAATGGTGTATTAGCGGAGGTAAACGCCCTCATTGAATTATTACTCGAATAGCACGTTTACTTTTATTAATCGGGCTCATGTTACGTTTACATGTGGGGTCTACTTACTAAGTCATTAAACTTACGCGGTTATCATTCCTTAGGTAACCGATTCGCTACTAAGAAGGTGGCTAAAGCTGCCATTACCTGACCGATTGTGCACTATTTATAATCCCAGGTTTGCCTTAATTGTCTAGAAGCTCCACGTTCTTATTTGATGATTTGTAGTACTCTCAGATTTATTCACCTTCCTTGCATTACTCTAACAAGTGTTTTTTATAAGGGCGGTTGCCTATTGACCATACGTGGTTTAACTAGGTAAACTGCCAGTGACTCCACCTGATTAGCCAGGCTAATTTTGGGGGTGTTACAGTAAGGGGGGAGTAATCATTGGTCCTCCAATCAAAATGGGCCAAACTCTTCACATGGGTCTCAAGGTTCCAGCCTAGGCCGAAACTCAAATGGAGCCCAACGTGATGGACGCTGCTCCAACAGCAACTCTGGCAGGCCCAATAATTCCAATCAGTGTTACTAGCCCAAATGTCAAATTTGCGACAAATTGGGCCACATTGCCAAGTCCTATCCTCAATTAACCTCTTAGAATGTCTCCATCAATTGTGCTACAACCTCTACAGGAAAGGACAAAAATTGGTTACTTGATTCGGCAACTTCCCATAATATCATGGGTGATCTTTTCAATTTATCTATTCATTTTGAATATGATGGAATTGACGAAGTCATTCTCGGTGATGGTTCAAGTTTGGCAGTCTCACACATTGGTTCTTTGTCTTTACACTCTCCTTTTCGAACCTTTACATTGCGTGATACTCTTTGTGTTCCCAATCTTTGCAAAAATTTAATTTCCTTTCATCATCTCACCAAACAAAATAATGTGTTTTTGGAATTTCACCCTTTTCATTTCTTGTGTAGGACAAGATCACAGGGGCGATCCTACTAAAAGGAGCATGTAACAATGGTATCTACACCTTCTCGGCATCAACGGTGGCGTCCTCATCCAATAAAGTTGCTAATTTGCATGAACGGACTTCTATTGATGGATGGCACAAACGTCTTGGGCATCCCTCTCTTAAAATTGTCCACCATCTTGTCAAGCATTTTTCTCATCCTATTTCATCGAATAAAACTTTGTCTTCACTATGTCATTCACGTTCTATAATAAAGCACATCAACAACCCTTTCATGTTACTAATCTCCAAAGTCATGAGCCACTTGAACTTATTTACTCTGATGTGTGGGGTCCTGCTAGTTATACTGAACTTGATGGATCACGATATTATCTTATTTTTGTATATCATTATACAAAATATACATGGTTTCATCCAATGGTCACTAAATCTGGTGTCTCTACTCTTTTTCCGCATTTCAAAAAATTTGTTGAAACTTGTTTTCAAAAGCCCATCAAAACACTATACTTTGACAATGATGGGGAGTTCATCGCTTTAAAATCATATTTATTGTTTCATGGCCTAACACACTTTACCACTGCTCCACAAACCCCGCATAAAATGGTGTCTCTGAATGTCATCACCGTCATCTAGTTGAAACGGGTCTTACACTTCTTCATGATGCAAATATGGATTTCTCATATTGGCCCTATGCTTTCAAACAACATCTTATCTCATAAACAAACAACCCACACCTCTTCTCCAAGGAAAATCTCCTTTTGAAGCCCTTTTTGGTCAAACACCAAATTATTTGAAATTAAAAAAATTTGGTTGCATTTGATACCTCCTCGCATGGCCCTATAACTCCAATAAAATGCAGCCCAAATCCAAAGCATGCATCTTTCTCGACTACTCTCCTACCCAAAACGCCTACAAGTGTTTTGAACCTTAGACAAAAAAATTCTTCATTTCACGCCATGTGTTGTTTGATGAAAATCAACAACACTCCAGGCCGTCCAAACCCATGCCTCTCCTGCCAACTCAGAATACCCAAGATCCTCACACATGCCTTCCCCTCTTCCTTGATGCTCAGATGACTTCTGCCTCCATCAATGTCATCTAGCGTGTAACCATCACTGTTGCCTCCGGAAGGTTCACTTGCCATCGTCACATCCTCCCCAGGTAATTTTGAAAACTCCTCTGGTCATTTACTTCACGATTGCTCTAAAACCCTAAGTCACACAATCACCTAACCTAATCATTCACATGAAAATATGAATGCTCCTTTTGCACATTTGCAGTTATCGTCCCATGATTCTTTTACTGATTTAAACCTAGGTTCAACTCATAATCCCACAAACCCGAATTTCCCAATCCTTCCCAAAACACCTCATCCTCCCTAACGGATTCACACAATGACTACTAGATCAATGAATCAAATTTTCAAGCCAAAACAGATCAATACCGTGTCCAAATATCCTCTTCCCCAAACTATTAACCAACAAGTGTGAGCCAAGCCATCTCTGAACGTCACTGGCGTGAGGTCATGTCCAATGAGCCCACTACTCTCATGAAACACGGGACTTGGGACTTGGTTTTATCACCTTCAAACTGTAAACCAGTGGGTTGTAAGTGGGTATTCCATGTAAAACGAAAAGTTGATGGGTCAGTGGATGGGTTCAAAGCCCATCTAGTTGCTAAGGGCTATAATCAATGTCTTGGTGTTGATTACAAAGAAACCTTTAATCTCGTGGTTAAGCTAGCCACTATTCGAGCTGTTTTATCAATTGCAATCATGAATGGCTGGGATTTAAGGCAAATGGATGTCAATAATGCCTTTCTAAATGGTGCATTAACTGAGACTGTGTTTAGAGCAACCCCCAGGGCTCAAAGATTTGTCCAAACCTAACCATGTTTGCAGGTTAAAAAAGGCAATCTATGGGCTTAAACAAGCCCCACGGGCTTGGTACACAGCATTTAAAAATGCCATTCTTCAGCTGGGTTTTTACAATTCCAAGGCAGACTCCTCTCTTTTCATTTACAGCCAAGGCTCAACTCTTTGTTATTTCTTGGTTTATGTTGATGATCTTGTAATTACGGGAAATAATTCACTCTTTATGGCCTCTATTATTAAGCAGCTGGATGATATGTTTTCTCTCAAAGATATGGGCTCTCTTCATTTTTTCTTAGGGATTGAAGTCATTCCTACTCGGGCATGCTTATTCCTCTCAAAACATAAATATGTTCATGAACTTTTAGCCAACACAAGTATGAGTGGTGCAAAAGATGTCTCCACACCTCTCTAGAGATGGCACAGCTGCTGTGGACAACTCAGAATTTCGTCGAATCACTCGCAGCCTTCAATACCTTTCCTTGATGCGTCCAGATATCTCATTTGCAGTCAACAAATTCTCCCAATTTATGCACAAGCCAACTACAAATCACTGGACAGCAACCAAAAGGCTCCTCAGCTACTTAAAACAGGCCATTTTTCATGGTATTCAGATCAACAAAATTGCCACTCCGACCTTAAGGACATACTTTGACGCAAATTGGGCTGGAAACATGGATGGCTGCATGTCAACATCTGCCTATATTAGTTTCTTAGGCTCCAATCCCATTTCTTAGAGCTCAAAGAAACAAAGAGCCATTGCATGCTCCTCGACAGAAGTTGAATACCGGGCCCTAGCAAATGCGGCTTCCGAGACAATGTGGCTGTCCACTCTTTTCAAAGAATTACAATTTCCTATCAAAGAATCACCCCAGCTGTTATGTGATAATCTTGGCACCACGCATCTCAGTTTTAACCCAGTTAATCATTGGCGCATGAAACACGTTCAAATCGATCTTCACTTTGTGTGTGACTTAGTGCAAAAAGGAAGCCTCCAAGTAAGAAATGTGCATACTCAAGACCAATTAGCTGATCTGTTACCAAAGCCATTGTCAAGGCAGCGCACGAAATTACTATGCAACAAGATTGGTCTTGCCGATGGAAGCTCAATCTTGCGGGGGCGTATAAGGGAAGAATGCATGGATCAAGCTCAAGCCAAAACAGAGCATGTCTAGCCTAAAATCATGTCAAATATTCTGTCATTATTTTCATATTTGTAATTGATTCTAGATTTAAATTCTTTAGCTGTACATTGTAACAATAGCATAGATTTAGCTTCGACGTTTGAATATTTCCTAAATTAGCTTCTCAATTATTGTGTATATAAGATAGAATTCTTATCAATGAAATGAGTGGGAAAATTATTCATTGAAATCATGGCAACAATTGTTTCCTTATAGGTCTTACCTATTTTATAGAAACAATTCATAATCATTCCATAGGTAATTGTATTAGGTTTATAGCCTATCTTCTCCATTTTGTTAACCAACTTCACTGCTTCAACAATTTTACCTTGAAGACAAATCCCCTTGACAAGAGTATTAAGAATTATATAGTCTGGTTGAAAGCCAAATTTCAAAATTCTTGCTAAGATAAAGAAACCGAAATCCACTCGATTCAAATGGCAGAAACAATTAATTAGAACCCCTAGAGTACAAGCATCGGGAGCAATTCTTGACTATTCCATTTCTTTAGTCAGACTAATAACAGTTGCGTGGTGCTTCATTTTTGCGATTGCACCCATCAATTGATTAAAACACAAGATGGAAGGCAAAGGGTGCATGTGAAGCATTCTATCAAACACGCAAAGTTGTACCCATTCCTAAGGAAGAAAACCAATATCCTATGTCCCAGATTGTACTTGTTTGGCTCCTAGATGTTCATCAAGATGTGTTGAGAAAAGTGAATTTTAGCATAAAAGACGAGTGCCATTTTTTATTTTTTATTCAACTCATTATTTTATCAATTATCATCGCTCGTAACTTCCGTTAATTGCTTTGTCAAAGCTAGAGTAATACACCGGTGGACAATAAATTGAAAGTCGAGAATATGTCGGTGCTTAATCCAAAATATATCGGTGCTAGTAAGGAGTGATTCTAGAAGTTCTTCCTTATATCACTTTTGTGTCACTTCAAAAATGATGTGACTTTTAAAATCACAGTTTGATCAATTCGATAAAGGTAAATCACAATCTCAAATGTGATTTTAAGAGTCACATTATTCTTGGAGTGACACAAAAAGTACGAAAGAGAGATTTCTAGCATTATTGCTTAGTAAGCGACAATATATTTATTAAATATTTGCTGATTCCCTATAAGCACCAGTAAATGTTAGTAGTGATGAGACAACTTTTGGCAACCTCTGACAAATATCGGCGGCCAAAGGAAATAGCTGGCAAATTCCAGCAGAGTCCAGCAACCTCTGGAGAAATAGGGCAACCAATAGTTTCTTTATTGAAAGAGAATTAGAGAAATACTAAGCATACTCTCGAGTGCATATTTTCTAATATTACACTAAAAATTACAATTAAATAAAAAATTCAATAGTAATTCATCTAAAATTTAATAGTATTTTTAGCTGAACTATATCATAACAACGATACATTCCTATTATGGATTGATAAAATACTAAAAAAGTTTAGCTCGGCCGCCAATAAGCATACCACCATCAAGAACCTCAAACTTCAAATGAATATTCTACAACTCTGCATCAACAAGATAATAAAATAAATCTTCAAGAAAACAATTTTAATCACAACACAAGTTTAAGGATAACAAAAAAGGAAAAGCAACACACAATAGTTGTCCAAAAGATATGACGAGAACTATTACCTTAATGACTTGTAGCAAATATGTTTGCAACTTACAAATTGACTTTGTATAGGTTAAAATATGAAATATTTTCAGCTGGTTGAAGAATGAGAAAGCTTTCACACAAATTTTTGAAAATGCTTTTGTAATGTTTTATCTGCTTGATTAGTAGACAACATGCCAATCAAAATAGTCGCAATGGTCGCATTTGCCTAGAAACCCATGTCAACCATCATCTAAATATATTTCACTACCCATTAAGTCTCATTATGTTGCAAGAAGCTTTGGATGATTGTGTTACATGTGATATAGTTAGATGGACAATCGTTTTCCTCAATTTTCTCAAATAGCTCCCTCTCTCCATTTAGTAGACCCTCTTTACAAAGCTCTTTGATCATTATATTATGAGTTGGAACATTCCATTGTAAACCTCTAGTAGGAAGACTACTAAACATTTCTCTTGATGTTATAAGTTTCCTAGCATTACACATACCATCAATCAAGACACTGAAAATCACAATATTAAGGTCTAAATTTTTGTCTTCCATTTCTTGAAAAAATGCCATTGCTTCAGGAAAGTGAAAATTTTTACACAAACCATCTTAACAAAATAGCATAAGTTTGGAGATTTGGAAGTCGCCACAACTTTGCATCTCATGGAGTAACTCTAATGCAATTTCAAGTATCCAAACTTGAAAAAACTATAAGAGTGTTGTAAGTGGCGGCATCAAGAATCGTGCTATTAGTAATTTCATGGAAGAGGTTGTCTTTGCATACTTTTGATTTGGTTTCTTCGAGTGTAGGATGGTTGCTCACACCTAATTGTTACATTATGGCATTTTTGTACCACAAAATTGTGAGGGTATAGACCCAGAAGCTTTTTCAATGACATGATAAGCATCCAAGTCCTCACTACGCTCAAAATGATAGAAAATTTCAACTAAATTTTCAATAATATGAGATGGATTCTAGAAACATGGTCTTATGGGATGATCAACTTCCCATAAGACATTTCTTTCACTTTTAAGCAAGATCAAGAATTGTAATGACTCAGGGAAAAGTGCTAGTTACATATGTACTATCACCCCAAAAGGACTATTCAATTTGAAGCTTCTCTAAAATTGATTATAAAGCCCAGTTTCATCTAGTAACTAGGCAATGTGGGATTTAACACACATGACTATCTTTATCATGTGTGAGCTTCTTTCCACTTGTAACAACCCAAGAAAAAACGTTAGCCACACCTGCGCTATCACCCCAAAATGACTAGTTAATTTGAAGCTTCTTTAGAATTCATTATAAAGCCTAGTTTCACCTAATAATTAGACAATGTAGGACTTAACGCTCATGACTATCTTTATAAACCACCCACTCTAAGTGGGCTTCTTCTCATCTTCCCAATATAAGACCAGGGTATTACAAGAATTGCCATGTATCCACATCTACTTTAAAGTAAATCTAATTTACTCTGATTTATTTTTAAAATTTTAAATTATTTAATTATTTTAACAATTTAAAATTATTTTTATTTGTTTCTTCACAACTGTATGCGAATTTCTTCTTCTTTTTTTTTTTTTTTCTTGGTCAATTATTTCTAAATTTTTAACCCATGAAGTTTTAGTGCTTTTTCAATGTTAACCCCAAAGTTTAAAAATTTGCAATCCACCCCTTTATGTTTCAAAATTTGGCAATTTTAACCCCCAATTAGTTTTTTCCGTTAAAATGGACGGAACCCTAGAAAAATAAGATTGAGGGCATTTTTGTCATTTCATACTTTTTCGTCCAATTTGACGAAAAAACTAACGGAAAGGTTGAAATTTCCAAATTTTGAAACTTCAGGGGGGGTAGATTGCAAATTTTTAAACTTTGAGGTTAACATTGAAAAGGTACTGAAACTTCATGGGTTAAAAATGCATTTTCCCCTAAAACATAACATAAATTTGTCAAAACATTTGCTCATGTACTCTAAATATTCAGGAAAATGGTCCACTAAAGCAACCAAAATATGTCCAAATAACCCTTCAACAACCATCATTGAAGGAGCTCTTATCATCATCATCCTCATACTCGCCCTCATCCTCATTTGAATTGTTACCAACCGAGTCAAAATGTATTCAATACATTTTATATGAAATCTTATAAAAAATTAAAAGACAATAAGTAAGCAAATGAAAATATTGAGTTGATGGACAACTTGTAACATTTTCTTGAAGCAAACATAAATCTAACATGTATTGATATTTAAAGTCGTATAATTACAATTGACTGAAAAATAAAGGCAACTTTGAGTTGGTTTTCCAAAAATGTTCAGAATAGAACAATTTAGAATACATTGTTACGTATCTAGTGGGAAAAATATTAGGATTAGAATTGAATGACTTGGAGATATTACATTAGAAGTGGTTTATTCCCATTAATCTTTTATTTCCATTAGAATTAGGATTTGGATGTTAGAGATAATTTGTTATCATATTAAAAGTGGTTTATTCCAGTTAATCTTTTATTTTCACTATGCATTGTACGTGCCTATTTAAAGACATCAAAAGTTAATAAAATAACTAATCTGTTTGTTATTGGGAGGCTTAGGGTTCCTTAAACTACCCTAAAGTAAGGAGCCTTAGAATTATTCGAATTATCCTACGAAAATTCTATTCCATGTCACGTAACACACATCTACGAATACAATATAGTACCAAATTAAATTTCTGGCTAGTAGAAAGCAGCAATTGGACAAGGCTTGGTTTGGATGTTGATGGTTGGAGCTTGCTGGTATGCAATCGTAATCCAATATTCTCAAATGAACTGCAACTTCATCTCTCACAGCATACAAAGAAAGAAAAATTCAAGTCCACTGGACTACCATTTTGCAAGGAAGGAAAAGTGTTGAAGGACAACTAATTAGACAAGAAACAACAAACACTAATGAACTGGAAACCACTCCTAGAATTCTACCTACCAGCAAAAAGCATTTAATAAGAGTTAGGCAACAAAATGTATTAGTGACAACATATGTTTAAGGACCGAAATTAAACAGTTAATTAACACAAACAATATTTAAAAAAAAAAAAAAAACAGATAACAAAATAGGAATAGTAATACACAACAATAGTCCAAAAGTCATAAAGAGAAATATTACCTGAATGACTTGCGGCAAATATGTTTGTACCTTATGGATTAACTCTGTAAGGTTAGAATATCAAATTTGTCATGAAAGTTGATGAACTAGAAATCTTTTACACATATTTTAGAAAAAAAGCTTGTAATGTTTTATTTACTTGAATCAAAATGGTTGCCATGGTTGCATTTGCCGGGAAACCCTTGTCAACCATCATTTTGATATATTTCACTACCCATGAAGTTTCATTATGTTGCAAGAAGCCTTGGATGATTGTGTTAAATGTGACATGGTTAGGTGAGCAACCATTCTCCATTTTTTCAAATAGCTTCCTCACTTCATTTAGTAGTCCATCTTTGTAAAGCCCTTTTATCATTATACTATAAGTTCAAACACTAGGTTGCAAAGCTTTGGTAGGAAGAGTATTAAAAAGTTCTCTTGCAGCAATAATTTTTCCAACATTACACATACCATCAATCAAGAAACTGTAAACAATAATATTAAGTTCTAACTTTCTATCTTCCATCTCTTAGCTAGGGACAAAGCTTTATATTCTGCTAATGTATTTGATCTAGAGGCTATGTGTTGTTTCTTGGCAGGCCAAGAGATCACATTGGAGCCAAGATAAATGCCAAAACCAGTGGTGGATCATCTATCATCAGGGTTGCCTGCCTAATTTGAATCACAATAGGTGTTGATGGCAATAGGGCCTTTGCGATATTGGAGGCCATAGTCAATAGACCCTTGAGATATCTTAGGACCCTCTTGGCTGCTGTGAGATAAGTGGAGGTTGGAGTATGCATGTGCTGGCATAGTTGGTTCACTGAATATGCAATGTCTGTCCTCATAAGGGTAACATATTGGAGTGCTCCCACAACATGTCTGTAGGCAATAGGATTGTGTAGAGGCTTTCCATCAAATCTGGACATTTTTGAACCAATGAGGCATGGAGGATATGGTTTTGATTCAGTCATTTGAGTGCGATCCAAGCCACTTGATTTGGTGGCTTGGATGCCAAGAAAGTAACCTAGGGAGCCAAGGTCTTTAAGTGCAAAATCAAGTTGCAGCTTGCTCACTATGCACTGAATGGTAGGTTGATGATTTCCAGTTAGAATTATGTCATCAACATAAACCAGATGAGAGATGTGAGCTTTGGAAGTGTGATAGGTGAAGAGAGAGGGATCCAATTGAGAATTAGAGAAGCCAATATCCAGTAATGCTTGGGAAAACTGTGTAAACTAGGCCCTTAGGGCTTGTTTCAGTCCATAAAGAGACTTATGCAGCCTGTAGACATGATCAGAATAGGCCAAGATGAACAAACCCTTGAGGTTGTTCCATGTAAACTTCCTCATCTAGGATGCCATAAAGGAAGGCATTAGATACATCCATTTGCTTGATATCCCAGTCAAATTGGATAGCTAGAGCTAGAACCAATTGAATTGTAGCAGGCTTGATGACAGGACTAAAGGTTTCATAGTAATCCACTCCACTTTGTTGATCAAATCCTTTGGCAACAAGTCTTGCCTTGAATTTGTCCACACTCGCATCTACCTTTTGTTTTATCTTGTACACCCATTTGTTTCTCACCACATTGTGGTAGAGGGGTCTAGGACATAAAGACCAAGTTTGATTTGACAAAAGAGCATTGTACTCAGTTGTCATTGCATTCATCCATTCAGGTTTGGTAGCAGCCTGTTTTAAGGTTAAAGGTGTTGGTGGGATGAAGACAGCTAGTGAGGTTAAGATGAGATGTTTGGTGATATGAAAGAGTTTGAAACCAGGGAAATCCTTTGGTTTCAAGTGGCCTATTTGAGATCTGGTGATAATACGATTAGAAGGTACTTTAGGTAGAGGAGGACTTGGTGTGTCTAATTGTGAAGAGGTGTGAGTGGATGATGCAGGTAAGAGGGGACATGTTATATCAAGTTGGCCATTGTTTAGTGAGGAATCAAGCTGGTTTGGATTAGTTGGTTCAGCGGTTGTGTGTGATGTAGATGGTGCAGGGATTGAGTGTGATGATGCAAGGGGTGATTGTTGTAGCTGAAGTGAAATGCTCAATAGGAAAGTGATAAGGGATCAAGACTAAGGAGTTACTTGGAGTTACTATGATCTGGCAGGAGCCTTGTAAGCGTGGAGTACCCTTAGCTGGAAAGATAGTTTCATCAAAAACCACATGCCTAGAAATGTAAATTTTGTGAGTTTAAGGTTCAAGACAACGATAGCCCTTTTGATTAGTAGCGTAACCAAGTAGAATGCAGGGTTTGCTTCTGAATTATAATTTGTGATTTGCATAAGGTCTTAAGAGGGGGTAGCAAAAACATCCAAAGGTTCTTAGAATGGTGTAATTAGGGGATCTTTTGAATAGTTTTCAGAAAGGTGATTGATTTTTCAGCATAGGAGTGGGTAGTTTATTGATTAGATAAATGGAGGTTAGAAAGGAATCAACCCAATACTTGGGAGAGAGTCCAACTTGGGCTACAAGGGTGAGTCCCATTTTCATGACATGTCTGTGTTTTCTTTCAACAATTTCATTTTGCTGTGATGTGTGTGGGCAAGTGAGTCTATGTAGAACGCCATTTTGGGTGAGGAAGTGTTTGAATTGATTTGAGATATATTCCCTACCATTATTAGATTAAAATTGCTTGATTTTAGTGGAGAATATGTTTTCAGCAAGGAGTTTGAATTTGACAAAACATTGATAAACATCACTTTTATTTAAGATAGGATGCAACCAAGTAAACCTGCTGTAGTCATCTATGAAGAGAACATAAAACTTACAACCACTCAAAGAGGAAACAGAGGATGTCTATACATCTGAATGGATAAGTTCTAAGGGACCAGTAGAAACCCTAGTGGACTCAAAAAGGGATGTTGTTTGGACTTGCCAAGTTGGCATGATGAGCAAATCCTAGTCTTGTCTACTGAACTAGTGAAAGGTAGTTGCCAGTTCTTCAAAAGGTACTGAAAGATGGAGAATGAAGGGTGTCCGAGCCTTTGGTGCCAAACCATGTCTGTGGTTTTAACTCCAAGATAAGTTGTGAACCCTTTCCAATTATTTAAGGACTTGTGGTGTAGAGGAATGGGGTACAAACCATTCTCACTTGGCCCTTGGAATAGCACAACCCATGTCAGGTTGTCCTTCACAAAAAAATTTGAACTAGTGAGTGCAAACCAACAATTGTTATCTATGCATAATTTATTAATGGAGAAAAGGTTAGCAGAGGCATTAGGACAATGTAATATATCTTTAAGAAGGAATTGAGAAAGGTTAAAAGAGTTGGATGGTTTGCAATGAACAAGCGAGGATCCAATGCCATTGACATCTAAACCTGTTCCATTGCCTACTCTCACGATTTCTGTTCCACCAAAGGGTTAAGGATTGTTGATGTTGGAAGCATCAGCAATGATGTGGGTGTTGGCACCAGAGTTTGCTAGCTAGTATTGAGCTTTAAAGTCCTCATTCACTTGTGCAGCCATGGCTACCAACTGTGGAGGTGGATGTCTACCTTGGTAGGTGCAGTCCATTCTGTGGTAGTAATCGCAGTGTGATTGCTTTTGCCACATATTTGGCATGCAGTGTGAGAGGTTTGGTTGGTGCTCATGGTCGAGTTGCCTCGCTGATTGGAGTTGCCTCTGTTAGAATTTACAAGATGAGTGAAGGTTGTAGGTTGATTGGAGGTTGAATAACCACCATTGCCTCTTAGAGAGTAACCATTGTTGTTTTTGGCAGCAAAGTGTTGGCTGCGAGGATTGAGTGTAGTGACCCAAATATTTAACTAAGCATAAGTGGCTTAGTTAAAGGGTTAATTTGGACTTTGGGTCACTAGGATCTGTAAGAAGGGTATTTTGGAAATTTGTCTTCTGATTTGTCTTTTAGTGCAGACGTACCCTAGGGTTGGCGAACGTACGCTGTTGTCCTTTAGTGCGGACGTACGGTGGTCCCCCATCGGACGTTCAGTCTGACAGTTAGTACAATCGTACTCTGTGAACAGTACAGTGGATGTACGCCACTTTGGGGTGGACGTATGTGGCACTATTCATAGAATCCACTGTGTAATACCTAATCATACGAAGCAGCCTTTGGACCACTGTGGAATAGTACTGAACATATGCCATTAGGACTGGACGCCTGCTACTTTTTGGAATACCCTCCAGTTAATACCTAGACATATGAGACAACAATTGGACTGCTGAACAATAGTACCAAACGTCAGCTACTTTCTGGCCCTATAAATACCCCCTCACCCCCTCGCCCATTTCACTCTATTCTCACCCCTAAACCCTCCTCTTCGCCCCTAGGCTGCCAGTAAGCTATTTGTGAGGTTTCGGTGCTACCGAAAAAAGGAACTCTTGAGGTTTTGCTTCAAGGAGGTAACTCTCGGTTTTCATAGCTTTTTAATGCATCGTTATGCTGCTCGATTATAGTTTGCTTAAGCTAGCGTTTTGTTAAGCTTAGTGCTGTTACTTTGCATGGAGGTTTTTATCTGTGTTAGAAGACCTTAGGAAGCTTTGTTGGCCTTAGGAGTTGGAGAATAGGTAGACACTTGAGAGAAAATGAGGTTCTCCCTAAAAGATGTCGGAGCGGACGTATAGTCTTGTGATCGGACGTATGGCTCATCGTGTAATACCCCGATAAAAGTAACCTTTTATTTAGGAGATTCCCTTTTTGATTGAACGCTTAAGCTTGAACCTTTAGTAGAGCCGTTTAGACAAAAGCCTAAGACCCTTAGCTTTAACCTAGTCATGTTTGGAACCTCTAGGAATAGAAGCTTGACACTGACATACAGGGGGCAGATGTACGCTAGGTCTAGCAGACGTACGCTTCTGTCTATAGTGCGAATGTACGATGGGGGATGATTAGATGTACGCTCTATAAATAGTACACCAGACGTACGTGGGACCACCGGACATACGTTACTTTTTGGTATACACTCTGGATAATACCTAGACGTACGAGACACCTTTTGGACCAATGTGCACAGACCACCGGACGTACGCTAGGGTTGTTGGATGTCCACTACTCTGTCAGGGAGTTGGTGGGATTTTCTCTATAAATAGCCCACCCATCCCCTTCATTCCTCACGCATTCTTCTTCCTCTGGTATGCCCCTAGGCTGCCAGAACCGTTCCTTGGTGTTTTGGAGTGAGAAATCCGTGACGGAAAGTTTCAATGAGGAGTTTCCAAGGAGAGGAGACCATGTCTATGCTTAGCTTCGGGGTAAGCTCTATTCCCTTGTTGTTATCACTTTGTTATCTCATGTTTCTGCCCTGATAATGATTTCAATTGTCCACTAAACGTTTTCCTAAAAGATGGTGATGCTTTCAAAAGGATTTTCTCAAAGAATCGAGGTTCTGTGATTCTTTACGTTGCATGTTCTATTTTGATAGCTTAGAAAGAGTCTAGAGGTCTGTGAAGACTGTTGAAAACGTGCACTATCCAAACCTTAAAACAGTATGCTTAGCATACTAAGCGGACGTACGCTCTTGAGGGCGGACGTACGGTCAGTAGACAGGGCGCCTGTTCTTAAGCTCATACGTGTACACTCCAGCTTAGCCTTAACTCTAGGTTTCATAAGACTTAGAATGACGGTGTTTTGTATCCGTTATAACTCTAGGTTTCACTCGAATGTGCGAGGTAAGTAGATACTTACACCCCTTTTTCGTAAACCGTAGGATATGTCAGCTGATTGACCATGTGTATGATATGAGCATGTTTACTTTTCGTAATTACTCAGTAATTGTATGATTAAATAAACCATCAAGATGCATCATAAGGCATGGTACGCTGGTACGTACGGTATGAACGGCCATAGGCTTATTATATGGACTACATATTATGGTCAAATGTGTGTGTTATGTGAGGGCTGTGGATCCATTGGTTTCGTGACCTTGATGCAACCATTCCCAATGGTTCGGTCACTACAGGATGGACGTCATTAGTTGGTGTGGGCCACTTAGGGTCGAACCCAATCATGCCACTAATGTTACATACGGTATTTTATGCAATGGCTGGGGCACTGGTATTGTATTATAGGTCTCTTAGGATAGCATCAACCCTGCTGAGAAGGGGTAATATCTCGAGTAGACCATGTATGTGAGTTATAACCTGTAAAGCATTATTTGCGTCAAAACAATTAGGCAGTTATCGCCGGTTCTACACCATAGAGCTTTAAAAACCTTGAAACCCATGAAATGGTGTATTAGCGGAGATAATGCCCTCTTTTAGTTAATGCTCAAATTGCACGTTTACTGTTATCAATTGGGCTCATGTCATAACTGCATATGGGGTCTACTTACTAAGTCATTAGACTTATACGGTTACTATTCATTAGGTAAACTCAATTACTGTTATGAAGACGGCTAGAGTTGCTCTTGCCTGACCGACTGTGCACTATCTCTAGTTACAAGTTTGTTTTAATTGTGTAGTAGCTCCATGTTCTTACTTGATGAATCATAGTACTCTCAGATTTATTCACCTTCCTTGCATTACTCTAACAAGTTTTTATAAGGGCGATTGCCTATTTGACCATATGTGGTTTAACTAGGTGAATTGCAAGTGACTCCACCAGATTAGCCAAGGCTAATTTTGGGGGCGTTACACGTTGTGACTCAGTGGACGTATGGCCTCGAGCCCGGACGTACGGCCAGAGTGCTACAAGGAAACCATATTTTCACCAACTGTCTCATAGCTTCTATTTTCTTGTTATATAGTTGTGCTTTAATAGAAATAGAACTAATGATAGGTCTTTTCTTAGTATTCGAGGTTATGGAGCCTCAAGGGAATTACTTAGAGGAGCTTTACGGCCCGGGTGAGTATCAACTCACATGGATGCTTTGTTGTTACTTTTCTTGCATTGCACGTATTTTGTATATGTCAAACATGCATATTTTGCAACTCTCATGAAATACATTTTGGAACTACAGGGAACTCTCTTTTGTGAAAACGTGTGTCTGTTAACAAGATAATAATGAGACTTGTAAAACTATGCATATAAAAGACTGATAAGGCTAATTGCATTATATGACATGGTACACCGGTACGTGCAGTAGTAATGGCCATGGGCTTACTATACATGTTAGCTTTATGGTCAATGTGTGCATGTGTGGGGGCTTTGGATCCAATGACTCGTGACCAATGATACAGTCATTCCTAATGGATAATCACTATAGGACAAACGTCATTAGTGGTGTGGGCCACCCGAGGTTGAACTCGATCGTGTCGCTAGTGTTACGTACAGTATGTTTTGTGCAATTGTTGGGGCACTAGCATTGTACTACAGGTCCCTTGGGACAGCGTCAACCCTGCTGAGAAGGGGTAATATCTCGGGTAGACCATATTGTTGAACTATTACTATTACTCATGATTATAAGTGTATATTATCTCTTTATATGTATATATATATCACCTGCATGATAACTGTCATCTCATAATGTTGCATGTGTTTTATAAATAAAAGAAACCACAAATTAATGACGGGTACGTCATGTGGATTTCTACTCACTAAGTCGTCGGACTTACCCTTGTATTATTTTTTTTTTCTCCATATGTATGATTATGCTGTTCTAGATAGTCGATACTGTGAAGCATTTGATTCTTGTGGAGAATTCGATTCAGGAGATGCTTGAGGACTTATTGCAAGCTTAAGCGAGTACTCATGGTAACTAGTACTTTTGAGTTATGTTGTAGACATTAGGGCTTGATGCATGCTTGCTTGCATATTAAGGTTTAGCATAGATCTCTTGTACTAATGTATATAGTATGGTTTCCGCTGCTTTGGTGATCTTTGGTTAGACGCTCTGGTTATACTGATTAGTGTTTGTAGTACATTATTACTTCTGCTGCTTAGTATCCTCTGTTTTTTAGGAGTAAACATCCCGAAGGTCTTGTTCGGAGCGGAACAAGGTTGGGAGATGAACCGTTAAATTAATTACTAGTTAATTAATTCTCGGGGTGTTACATTGAGTCTTGGAGGGAATCTTGGCTTTCTGAGATTGGCAGAGTTGAAGTTGGAAGAATTAAAGTTGGAAGGGCCTTGCTTGTTGGTATATAGCTCAAAACTGCCAGTTTCAGGTGTGACAATTTTGTGCTATTGGTTCTCCAATAGCATCTCATGATTAAGAAGCTTAGATTGAAAGTCAGCAAAGGACATTTCAGTGTCACGTGCAGTGAAGGAATGGACAATGACAAAGGTATTGAAAAGTGGATTCAAGCCGCTTACAACAAAGGAGATGAGATCATCATTTTCAACTTGTATTCTCACAGCAGCTAGCTCGTCTGCTAATTCTTTTGCCAGTTTCAAGTATTTAGTGCAGGTTTTGCTTCCTTGTTGGAAGCTTTATAACTACTGCTTGAGGTGGGAGACCCGTGATTTGGATTGAGAGGCATACTTGGTTGCGAGAGAGGTCTATGCTTGGTGTGATGTATCCAGACCATACATTGAGGACACCAAGGTTGGGCTAAGAGAATAGATGATCTAGCTTAGGAGAAGCTGGTCTTTCTTCTGCCATTTAGTGTAGGCAGGGTTCAGGGTTTAGGTGTTACCTTTATCAGTGAGGAACTGAGGAGGGTATAAATCAGTGCCTTCAATCAGTCCTAGGAGATCATTTCCACGGAGTATGGGTTGAAACTGAGCAACCTATCCTAGGTAGTTGGGGCCTTCTAGTTTGAATAGTTGAGAGAAGTTAGGTATGATGGTAAGGGTTGAGTTAGCTTCGGTTTGAGAATTGGGAGAGACAGCAAATGAGGAAGATGAGCTAGCCATGGATTTAAGCATTGGCTCTTAGAGAGGTTCTGATACCATGTAAACTTGAGTAAACTGCTTTGGTTTTTCATTTAACCAAAAAATAGCAAGTCACTTGTATATATATATAGCCAATGGGCTCCAGAGATTTACAAGAGAGAAGAACAACTTTTAGACTTTTACAATAGATTAACTTTACAGAAACAAAGAGCATAGACTGCTCTAAGACAGCTGAGAGAGATGACAAATAGCCAAAAAGTAGGGAGCAGCCTGACATGCAAAAATCCTAGAGAAAAGAAGCCTTCAGCCTGTATTGAGATTGTTGTTGTGTGGGCTGCTGATTGCAGGGGAAGTACATTTGCTTGGACTGCTAATTGTAAGGGAAGTACAATGAGAAAGGTGCCTTCTTCTAGTTGTGAATGAACTGGGGTGTCTTCTTTTGGTTGTGAATTGAATTGGTTGATTAGTTTGCAGTGCACTACACATAGGCTGTTGTTGTGTATGCAGCTCGTGTGTGACTTTACCCTTAACAGGTTATTGGACGTTTTGCTGCCACTTATATTTTCTTACTTCAACATGGGAACTATGGAGTAGTTCAATAGGCAGTTACCTCAGCTGTTATCATCGACCATCTCAGGAAGTAGAGTTTGCTCATAGTCAAAGCTCTTCATGTTTCTTATCCTCTCGCAGTTAAAGATTAGGTCCAAAGATTATGCAAGAATAGTCTTTGGATGGGTTAGCAGAGGTAGCAGCGCATGCTACCCAATTGCATTGCATCGTTTCATTTGAAGAATTAAGGTTAC
The DNA here is from genome assembly GCA_013348765.1 of Carpinus viminea. NCBI lineage: Eukaryota > Viridiplantae > Streptophyta > Magnoliopsida > Fagales > Betulaceae > Carpinus > Carpinus viminea. The sequence goes on along the minus strand of CP054668.1, from coordinate 31,993,490 downwards.
AAGCTCAAAGGCAGCCAAGACAAATCCAAACAACTTAATTCAACCAATATTAAGTTCATACCTTCAATCGTTGTAGTCTCCAATGAGTAGAGTTCATCAAGATTGTAGCCCATGGTTAAAAGTTCTCCAGGTTTATCAAACCATTTTCCAATCTTCTCTGGTTTCTCTTAAAATCTCTTTGAATTTGTTAAGTTTGGCTAATGTTGGCAAACCGTCTAAACAGTTATCTCATAGATCATGTGTCCAGTTGCCCTAAGGAGAGGCAACTTGATTTTCTCATGAGCTAGAATTTGCAGTATGATGATGTTCCGCTATAATTGAGATTATTCAGATTTTAGCCTGGATATAATTGTTCTCAAGATGCAAGTAGATTTCAACATGGATGATAGCTCTATTCTTGGCCAAGAACTAAGAATGCATTTATCCATAAAAAAAAAAAAAAAAAATTAGAGGTGGGAAATGTGTTGTGATGGTTGTGATGCAATGAAGGGCCCTTTTATTTTGAGTGTTGAGGTCAGTGAATGTGTGCATTTTTTAAATCTACTTGGTGAACCAATTAATGGATATTTTAGCTTTAAAATTAACATTTTTCTTTCATGATTAGTAATTATATATTAGAGAACATGTTTCTGAGCTTATTTGCAGTTTTTGCCCTTGCAAAGCTAATGAATGTGAAAGAAGATCAAAGCAAGCTTTCTGCTATTGCGAGGTATCTCTTTCTTTCTTGACTTATATTGAATTTCAAGGGTTCTAGTTGCTTGGATAGAATGTCTAGTACTTTTATATAGCCAACCAAAGGTGATTATGTCCTTGGCAATGACTTTTTCTTCTTTTTTTTGGAGGGGGGGGGGGGGTTGGGGAACTTCAGGGAACCTCCCTGAACTTTCACCCATTTCGAAATATCCCCATAAACTTCAGAAACTCTCAATTTACACCCTGAACTTTCAATTGCTCTCAAATTTGGACCCATCCGTACAAATTAGGGTACAAATTTTTTTTAAAAGACCAAAATATCTCTAATTTTTATTTTTTAAAAAAAAAAAAATTTGGAAGTTGGAATTTTATACAAAAGTCACCGTTTAAAATTCACTATTTAAAATTTCAACTTCCAAAATATTTCTTTTTTTATTTTTTAAAAATGAAAATAAGGGGTATTTTGATCTTTTTTAAAAATTTTGTGCCATAATTTATATGGATGGATCAAATGAAACAATTGAAATTCAGTATAAATGGGAGTTTTGAATTTGAGATATTCAAAAGCAGTGGAAGTTGGGGGTTCCTGATTCCTCTTTTTTCTTTTTTTCTTCTTTCTTTTTTCTTAATTAACACAGGCAAGGTTCAGGCAGTGCTTATCGCAGCATATATGGTGGATTTGTCAAGTGGATCATGGGAAAAGTAAGTTTATTCTCTCATGTCTATCGTTGGCTCTTTCTTTCAATAAAGCATTGCATCTTTTTATATGCATTTGGCTCTGTATTTTTATTTATTTATTTTAATCTTGAATGCAGGAAAAGATAGTCTTGTTGTTCAACTTGCAGATGAGAAGCACTGGGTTGATCTATGTTGTGGTATGTCTCTTTTCCATTTTACCTTCTATTGTGTGGATGCATTTTCTGGTGAATTTGAGCAGTAGACATAAAAACACTTGCGCACACACTCATATGTATGCTAGCATCTATGCATGTATGGTAAAAAAAATTTATGAAGGGCCAGGGGTTGCCGGGGTTGCAACCCATGCACACAGAAGCTAAGAAGTATAAGGTGAATGCCAAAAGAAAAAGAAACAGTAAGAAAAATGGAGTGGTGGGCAGTAGCCCTTTTTTCCTTTAATATATGCTAGACTGCTTTGCTTCTAAAGTTCTTCCTAGTAGTTTTGGCTTGCCAAATTTCTATCTCTAAGTAGCTTATTTTGTGGTGAGATGCTGCATTTAGATACGATTATGCTTGACCCTTCTAATCAGTGTGTTCTATGAACATTATTTTGATTTCCTATAATTTATATATAATAAAAGCTTCTTCTTTCTTTTCTTTTTTTTTTTTTTTTTTAATTCAAGGTCACCGCTATTGAACTTTTATTATTTTTTTAAAAAAATTCTCATATCTATTGATCTTTTTAATTTTTATTTATTTATTTTTTCATGTCATTAGAGGTCGCCGCTAATGATATACCAATAGCGACACATAGTCAATTTCAAACTATGTTTTGCGTCAACCAAAAAATTTATTAGTGGCAACATTTGTCGCCGCCATTGAGTGATCATTAACGGCAACCCTAAATCGCCATTATTTATCATTAGCATCGGATTACTAGTATCCACAAAATAACAGCGACATTAATGAGCCAAATGCTTGTAGTGTGTTAGGCTTATTAGCGATTATTATAGTCCGGTTATTAATTGTTAATTGCTTTTCAAAAATTTCTCCCACTGAAATGTAGTTGTTTAATCATGAAATGAACTACTGGATGATATTCATTGGGGTTGGGCAATTCATATGTATCAGCATAATTGTGCCATGCTTTTCAAAACTTAATCTTCAAAATTATTATAAGCATGATATTGATTTATGTTCTCTTTAACGTAATGTCATAGAGTCCCATCAAAGCTTATTAAAGAGATGTTGCCGTCATCTCCAAGTTCTAGCTCATAAACACTACAAAATGGAGGTCCCTCCATTTTGTAGTGTTTATGAGCTAGAACTTGGAGATGCTTAATTAAATACTTTGGGCATCAATATTTTTAAATTTTGATATGTTTTACTGTTCACATAGGAAAGGCAACTTGTGAAAAGTAAGTTATTATTCACACATCGCTTTCACACGTGAATAGTATTACCATTCAAACATTACTAATTTATGAATAGTGATGTTTGAACAGTTTAGTGATGTGTATTATTCCAAATGTCACTAGATATGCTTTAAAATGTTTTTTTTAAAAAAAAACATATGCTTCACTCGAACATTTTAAAGAAGAAAGCCAAGAAATGCGTTAAATTTGTCGTGACAAGTTGGCAATCTTGTCAAAGTCATCTACACCCATTAATGGGAGTTTGGAAAAAGTGCTCGAATTCTCACATCAATTTTCTTAATGTCCTTGAAAAATTGGACCACCATCGAAATTCACTTGGAATTTCTTAATTTTGGCTATTCTAATTTCCATGCATGTCAAATTAAAGTGGATAAACCTACCAAATTGCTCTTGCCTAAATGGGCTTGTATGTATACATTTTTTTGTTTGGAGAATCAAATTCACTTCACGTTGCTCGGTAGCTGTGCATTGAAATTGATTTTTTTTTAAAAAAATTTTAAATTATTAATATACCTTAGCTTATATATATATATATATATATATATATATATATATAGTTTTAAAGGGGAAATAATTTCTCTTTCAACATAAAACTCTGAGAAAGTTATAACCGAAACTATAAGGTTATAACATTATAGATACATACATAAGAATCTTTTATTCAAGACCTATCTATGATATAAACATCTATTAACCCATAACTAATCTTTAGTTGTAACATGTATACTCTAGATAAGCTTAATCCAATACATAGTAGCAACAGCCTCCTCGACTCGCAAGACAGGAAATTTCTCACATTCTCAACTCAAAAGGCTAGGATGAGAAGTGATAGGGAGCCAAACAAATGAATCTAGAAAAGTTTCAAACTAACGTGATAGACCATGGAGTGGCAGACAAGGGAGAGAGAATTGCATTTTTTAAATTAAAAATTCTTGCCACATCAGTTTGTAACTTTTTTTGTGTTAATTTGTTTGGTTCTCTATCACTTCTCAGCTAGGACCACAAAATACAAGAAAAATAGAAAATTCAGGGAAAATAAAGAAAAGTCACAAAAGCCCACAAGGCCACAAAACACCACCTGAGGAATGCTACTGGATGATTCTAGTCATAGTGTAAAAAAACCATGCGCAGGTGTGTGTGAGTCACAATCTGTCGTAGGGTTGTCGAAATCAAAAGCGATAGGTAACATTGGAAGTGGGCGGACTGGTGCGCATGGTGGAAGGGTGCGTGTCAAGGTAGGTTTGACGAAGGGCATAGATTGAGCTTTGAACAGTCTAATCTAAAACCCTCATTAACCCTAAAAAAAGACACTGCAGAAATAAAGGACGACACACCCGATGTGGTGGAGCTTGCCTATAACAAAAGAAAAGTAAACAAAAATAAGGAGGGGGACAAAAGGCAAGCAAGGAGGGAAGAGGTGGGAAAGGGAGGGAGGAAAAGTCGGGGAAGGGAGGGGGACGTCTAATATACCTTGCTTATATATAATACTTTTCTTGGTCAAGTGGATTTTTACTTTTGAACTACATGTCATAATCCAGTTTCTGAACCTTAAAAAAAAAAAGAAAAAAAAAATTGTTTTCAAAGTTTTAAAAGCATTTCAATATTACTTTTGAACTCCTAATGGTGCTGCTCATTTGCTCGTAAAGTTTACAATATTGGTAGGAGATGAGGCGATTTACATAGAAGATGCTCTTTTTTTTTTTTTTGAATTAGGAAAGTGTTACAAGAAAGAATCCTTCCCCCTTTTAATTTGAATAGAAGTGATTGATCCTAAAAACAAAACTGAAGTGGGCTTCCTAACAACAGAACCAAAACAAACTAAAATAAGGCAAAAATAATTACAATTTACAATAGTTAGGAAATTGGATAAATAAATGATTTGGTTCTCTCAAGGGGCCGCACAAAGTAGTTACAAAAACAAAAGGGACCTCCCCTATTTGAATCCCTATTTAAAACTAACAACAACCATGAAGAGGTTGAAGCCAAAAATACACTGTCATAGTTCATTGTAAGGACTGCTGAAAGGAGAGAACCACCACAAGATTGGTTACAAAAATCTCAACAAAATGATCAAAACAGCAAAGACCAAGAAAACAACAACCCACAAAATAAACAAGCAGCAAACAACAACAACACAAGCTGCAAAATACAAGGAAATTAAAAATACATGAAAATTAAAAAGGCAAAAAAAAAGCCCACTAAACACGACCGAAACGGTGAAAGGAGGGTGGGAGAGGTAAAAACATGTTACAAGCATGATTTCAAATATATATATATATATATATTGTAAAAACATGTATAAAAGAATATATATACAACATGCTGCCCGTATAATTAATAACGGTCAAACAGAATAATTAGTATAATATTGAAACATATTTAAAAATTTAATTATTTAATTAAAATCTAAACATAATTAAGGAATCAGAATTGTCGGTTCCGTTATCTATACGATCACGACTTTAGACAGAAAAATCATAACATTCAAATTTGTCTTCACTTGGCGTGCGTGAGTGCTTACGTTCTATGTAAAGCAAAATGTTCAACCCAAATACGCAAAGGAAAATTAAAGGTCCAATCCATATTTATGAGAAATTCAATATTATCACAATTTTACCTTCTTTTTTTTTTAATTTTTAATTTTTAATTTTTTTTACTTGTTATTGTCTATTAGTCTTTAAATTAACACTTGTTAGAAAAAATTCAAAAATTAATTAACAACACAACATGAACACAGTAAAATAAAAAGTGTATATAACATTACACGGTAAACTAGGATTGGGATCCGATGTCATATCTAATACATTTCGTTTGGGTCATTCATTTTGAATTATAAGTTGAAATTGTGATTAAAAAGAAAGAAAGAAGTTTTGATAACTAAACTATCGGCATAATCAATTTTTTGGTCATGGGAGCGATTCAACTACTCCTGATCGCAAGATTTAGAGTAGTCAAACAAATATTTTGGCCTGTTTGGAGTGATCAAACTATCTCATAGTCAAAAAGATAATTCGAGGATTCTTAATAACTAGTTTGGTGGATAGATAAACCATCCAATTTTAAGGAAAATGCTAGATTTTTTTATGTATAATTCTTGTGTGTTGCTTGTCCTAAGTTGATATTATTTTATAATTAAAAAAATTACTCTTATTTTTCTTACTTTGATTTTATAAATAATATCTGCACATGACGGAAAAGACACCAGAAAAACACATTACATTTCCTCAATTTTAATAGCTTTTTTTTTTAGAGAACTGTCCAAAATCAACCGTAGGACATCTTGAAAATTGTTTCCGAAGTTTAATATTCTACACAAATATCTTCATATATATATATATATATATATATATATATATATATAATTAAGCACTAGTTGTGACAATTTTATTGATGGAGAAACAGAAATTGATGATGATGGAAAAGGAAGACGCAAAAAGGCATGGCCGGCGGTTGGTGCTTGTGGTATATCCTTTCCAAGGCCACATAAATCCCATGCTTCAGCTCGCCACCATCCTCTACTCCAAAGGCTTTTCAATCACCGTTCTACATCCAGAATTCAACTCTCCCAACCATTCAAACCACCCTGACTTCACCTTCGTCTCCATACCAGACGGCTTGTCTAATGTCTCTGCTTCGCCTGGGGATTTCGGGGCCATCATATCCGCCATTAACAGGAGCTGTGAAGCTCCGTTTCAGCGATACATGGAGCAGATTTTGGAGGCGGAGGATCGTCACGATCGGGTTGCCGGTGTTATTTATGATGGGTTCATGCACTTTGCTCAGCGCGTGGCGAATCGTCTGAAACTTCCCGGGATTACCGTGCGTACAAGTGCGGCTGCCTCGTTGTTTGCCTTCGCCGTCTTTCCTCATCCTGACGGCCACGGCTATCTCCCCTTTCAAGGTACTTACTTATTTGGATAAAGCTTTTTAAGGTAGTTTTTATTTTTATTTTTGTAGGAATAAGAAAACATAAAATATTAACACAAAACACAAAATATCACGTCATAAATATATATATATATAATTTAAAAGTTTTGCCAAACAAACATATATAAATTGCTAAAAACCCAAATTTCACTTTCATATTTTACATGAGAAATGGTTTCATGAATCTATCAATTTGAAGAAGAAGAAAAAGAAAGAGAGGTTTAATGACATTTGATATTGTGTAGATGGGGAAAAAATCATTAAATTGCATCTTTTTACTGTTTAAACAACATCACTTTGCATAGGGTGTCGATATTGTTTAAACAACACTATTTACACGCCAAAATGTGTTGTTTTAGTAGTAACATTGTTCAAATGACACTAACTAGCGCATGATTTCAATTTCGATTGAATTTCCTTAAAAAGTCAGTAATAATATATATCCATGATTTTTTTTTCTTCCTATGGTGGGTTTTTTTTTTCTTTTGTATTTGAGTAATTTATTTTTTATTTTTTTAAGATATTTGAGTAATATTAGATATTATATTTTTATCCTATAATTATCTCATAATACTAATATAACAATTTTATTATTATTTTTTTAACAATAACTGATCCAAGAGTTAGATGAAACTGTCACATAATATTGTGGAATAATTATGAATTATAAGTAACTAATATTATCTCCATCTATGTTACAGATTCTCTCTCTCAATTGGACAAAGTGCCTGAGCTGGAGGCCCTTAAGCTTAAGAACATAATAGAATCCGCGGCAGGAAATCCAACCTTATTGGAGCTGAGAGCCATCATGACAGAAATAACAAAAAATGCTTCTGCAATAATAGTGAACACAATCCACTTCCTTGAACAAAAAACACTAACAAAAGTGCAGGAATATTTGGAATTCCAATTTTTCCCGTAGGCCCTTTTCATAAACTAGCTCCATCTTCCTCTAGTTCACTGCTAGAGGAAGACACTAATTGCATTTCCTGGCTTGACAAACAAGCCCCAGAATCTGTTATTTATGTGAGCTTTGGCAGCATGACAAGCATGGATGAAAATGAGCTTTTGAGATTGCCTCAAGCCTAGCCAACAGTGAGCAGCCTTTTCTGTGGGTGGTTCGACCCAGTTCAGTGCGTTGCTTGGAATGGGTGGAGGAGCTTTTGCCCAAGAGCTTTTGGAAAAGAGTAGAAGGTATTAAATTATCATTTATCTCAAAAGCTTACGCTAATAGGAATGAACAAATTTAATCATTTAATTTATATTCTAGCAGAAGGAAGAGGTTGCATTGTCAAATGGGCACCACAAAAGGAAGTCTTGGCACATGGTGCAGTTGGAGGGTTTTGGAGCCACTGCGGCTGGAATTCAACCCTAGAAAGTGTTTGTGAAGGAGTTCCAATGCTATGCCGGCCAATTTTCGGTGACCAACTTTTGAATGTGAGGTATGTGTGTGATGTATGGAAGATAGGCTTGGAGATTGAGGGTGTCTTGGAGAGAGGGAAGATAGAAAAAGGAATTAGAAGACTGATGATAGACAATGAAGGCCTAGAGATAAGGCAGAGAGCAAAGGGTTTAAAGGAAAAGGCTAACTTTTGTTTAAGTGAAGATGGTTCATCCTACAATGCCTTGAATGAATTGGTGCAACTTATATTGTCATCTTGATGACACGAGGATGAGGCCAAATTTCAATGATAAGCATGCATGAGAATTGAGATGCTTCCTCTCAAGTTAGAGATGTCAAGAATTTAATGTGCCTTTTAAATTTTAAAGACATTTGACACTATTTTAAATGGGTTGGAGGATATTTCCTCCAGCTGATTTGAAAAAAAATTCTATCCATTTCAGATTATGAGTGTAGAGCTTGTGTAATAATTGATAAACTGAATTTGGGTTAATTTTCAGTAATTAAATCATGCTAGGTGACATAGTGCTGTGAATCCATTATCTTCTTAACATCTTATCAAGCTGAATATTGTTAGGTACCTAAAATTTTTACTACATTAATTATTAAATTGATGTTGTTGAGTCCCCAAGATGTAGCTCAATCGGCTAGAACTACGCCTAATGAAGCGGAGGTCACTAGTTCGAATCTTCCTTCCCTCTTCTTATGCGAACATGTCAAAAAAAAAAAAAAAAACGGATGTTGTCCATATCACTCAAGAATTAATTAAGAGGTGGTCATACCATCTCTCTATTTTAGCAAGGGGGAGCCACTACTTGGGATCTAAGGATAAAACTATCATTTTCAAGATATGTAAAACAAAAATCACAATATCACGAGGATCCTCCAAAGAGACATTTTGACAAACACCGTTTCAAGAAGTTCTTGTGTTGACAGAACGACGTTGCATTCTTAAAGCGGTGTATATGAACCCAGACCCTATCCCATCTTTAGAATGTTTTGGGAAAATTTGAAAGCGAACTTTCTGTTGAGCCACTACTGATCAAATCTCCTTATTTTTGTCTCCAAGGGGGCTCAATCGGCTAAGGATCATGTATCATGAAACTGAGGTCACTTGTTTAAATCTCCCTCTTGTACGGACATGTAAAAAAAAATCTGCTTATTTCTCTTCAGCCAAATCAAATAATTGACGAATTAAAATAATAATAATAATTAAAAAAAATAGCATAAAGTAGTGATGAAAACAAATCAAAGAAACAAAAGAAATGAGGGACAAACATAGAGAATATCTGCAATACGGTCGTGGCAAAAAACCCCCCCATGTTGCCCACCAATGAAAATATGACACCTCAGCATGGAGCATGACAAGAAAATAAAACCAGAAACACCTAATTATATTAGGTTTAACAAAAAAATATTAAGAAAGGAAGAGGCCACTCAGCGCTACCACACCCAACCCATAGACGCCCACCCACCGTGACACCCACCCATCTAGCACCGCCATTCCGGAGACGCCCACCCACCACGGTACCAGATTTGCAAATAGAACGAAATCAAAACGGTGACTTGATGCCCACCCGCCACCCCTGACCCATAGACACCTCGCCTAGCAACGCCACCCATCCTTGTCGACTAGGCCCAGCCGTGGGTCTAGCGTGAACTATGTTCATCTTCTCCGGCAGATACCGAACCCCTTTAGGGTGATAAAATCCCTAAAGGGTTAAGTTTCAAAATCTAGGTTTTAGTTTTGAATCTAAAAACAATTTTTGAAGCATTAGAAATAGAGTTTGATGCATTAAAAACAAATTTTGTGTCTAGGTTCGTGAGAAAGTGGCCGAAGAAGGTGACCACTAACGGGGAGGATGGTTCTTGGGGAGCACCACCCTAGGTCACGGCCAGACTCACGGTTGGGTCTGGCCTGGCCAGTCGTGACCCATGGTGGTTGGGTGAGTGGGTCTCCGGCGATTTGAGACCCATGCTGGCCTGGCCACCAAAAAATGAGGAAAGGAAAAAAAAAAAATTGTGGTTCTGTTGCTTTGTGAGAGGGAGAGCACTAGGAGTTAATCTTGTGTTTTGTTCTTATTTTCTTAAGATGCAATAAGTGAGTTGGCAGCATTTGAATGGAAGGCAGAAAACTTAAGTTTTCTGCCATGACCATATAGCAACACCTCCCACAAATATAACATCTCTCCAAAGAGAATAACTTCTGTTCGGTTGTGGCAAAATGGGGGTGTTGCCCACCACTCATAAGCTGACACCTCACATAAAGGGAAAAAAAGGCCAAAAAAAACCCTACATCCTGCAACAGCTGATTTTCAACTAAAGAAGAAACAAAAGAGAAAGAAGAGAAAGAAGGAGAAGGAAGAAGGAAGAAAGCTAAGACCCACGATGCAGAGCAGACCCATGGCCAGCCTGGATCTAGCCAGCAACAGAGACCCTCGACTGGGTCTCACCAACGTTTTTCTTTGGTTTTTCCTTCTGGTGGGTTTGGTTTTTTCTTTGGTTTTTAGGATGATAAAATCCCAAAAATGGTTAACCTTCCCTTCTAGGTTTTAGTTTTGAGGCATTAGAAATGAGTTTTGTGGCATTAGAATCAATTTTTTAGGCTGGGTTTAGGTGGCCAGATCTATCTCCCCTGGCCATTGGGGTGGATCGCGGCCACCTCTAGGGTCGGATCTATCTTCTTATTATTATTTTTTTCCGCTAGAAAAGTTGTTGGAGGTGGGCGGTGGGTGGCGATGTTTGGGCAGTTGGTCATTTATTTGGTTGCTTGATTAGTTGATTGGGTATTTTGATCTCATTTTAAATTTGTGCATTTTTCTTAAAATGCTGAGGTGTCAAGTTATGAATGGTGGGCAAAAAATCACACCTTTATGTCATGACCGTATGGTAGTAGTTCTCCTCTCCAAAAATAAATCAAACAAACTATTAGGAATTTATGGAGAAAAAAAACTAATTGATCAAGGGCAAAACTGTCTTTCATGGTGTAAAACAAAAATTCTTGTGCTTTGAGTCTGAGATTAGCCAAACAAACAATTTGACAGGCCATCAGTGAATCAAAACAACGTCGTGCAATCCCATGTTCTGAACGTCTTGGGAGGTTGTAAAAGCAGAAAATGACAACCATTTCTACATTGGATCTGCTTCTTCTACTTATTTCTCTTGAGCAGAGCCATTTGTACATCAGATCGGCTTTTGATTTTCTTCCTCAGGAAATGGATACAACTTCTATGTCTACGAACTCTCGCTTTCTTCTTCGATCATTATTGTCATGTTAGGGTTTCTTTCCATCCTCTAAATTTTATTATTATTGTTGTTTTAGTTCTCCTTCTGCTAAAACTACCAATAGTGGTAAAGATATTGTGGAAAGCCCCAATCAGTTCTTGAAATCTATGAGGTATTGAAGCAAATCTCGTAGCTTTAGGAATCTTCATGATGCCTTCGGCGTGTTTGATAGAATGCTTCACATGCACCCTTTGCCTACTATCGTGGGTTTTAGTCAATTGGTGGGTGCAATCACAAGAATGAAGCACCACTCAATTGTTATTACCCTAATTAAAGGAATGGAACAGTTAGTAATTGCTCCCTATGCTTGTACTCTAGAGGTTCTGATTAATTGCTTCTATCATTTGAATCAGGTGGATTTCAACTTCTATCTTAACAAGAATTTTGAAACTTGGCTTTCAACCAATTGTATAATTCTAAACACTCTTGTCAAGGGGCTCTGTCTTCAGGGTAAACTTGCTAAAACTATGAAGTTGGTTAACATAATGGAGAAGATAGGCTACAAACCTGATGCAGTTACCTATGGAACGATAATGAATGGTTTGTGTAAAATAGGTGGGACCACCTATTAGGCTGCTTAGAATGATGGAAGAAGGAAATCTTGAACTTAATGTAGTGATGTATAATACAATCATTGATAGTTTATGCAAGGACAAATTGGTAACTGAGGCTTTAAACTTTTTATTTGAAATGAAAAATAGAGGAATTTGGTCAAACATTTTTCACTTACAATTCTTTAATTCAATGCTTATGCAATTTATTTTGCTCGGTGGGAGAAGGTAACTAAGCTATTGACTGAGATGGTGGAAAGGAAATTAATTATGTAAAATGTGTGTACATTCAGCATATTGGTGGACACGCTTGGCAAAGAGGGAAAGTTGACAAAGGCAGAAGAAGTTTTTAATGTGATGATTCAGAGGGGCATAGAGCCCGACACAATCACTTACAATTCTTTGATTGACGGTTACTGTTTTCAAAATAGAATAGATGAAGCTGTCAAAGTATTAAATATGATGGTTCAAAAGGGTTATTCGCCTTCTATTGTTAGCTATACCATATTGATCCACGGATATTGTAAAAGCAGAAGAATTGATGAGGCAATGATTCTCTTCCGTGAAATGACTATCAATGGCATGATTCCCAATGTTGTCACTTACACCATTCTTATAGGTAGGTTTTGCCAAGTTGGGAGACTTAAGATTGCACTATTGCTCTTCCACGAGATGCAAGGTTGTGACCAACATCCCGATCTCCTAACTTATGCTACTTTGTTAGATGGTCTGTGTGAGAATCTACACTTTCCAGAGGCAACGACACTATTTGGCTCCAAATACTTCTCAAGGAACTCCAATTTTTCCTCCTCTCTCCTCTTGTCCTCAGGTGTGATAATTCAGAAGCCCTAGCTCTTGCCTCCAACCTAGTTCATTATGCATGGACAAAGCACATTGAGGTTGACATTTATTTTGTTAGAGAAAAGGTGACTAATCGAGACATTAAACTTAAATATTTGTCTTCACTTGACCAAGTGGTTGACATCTTCACCAAAGGACACACTGTTGCCAGATTCTGCTACCTCCGAGACAAACTCATGGTTGTTCCTCCCATGGTTTGCGTGGGGATGTTAAGGGTAAAGTCACACACAAGCTGCATACACAGTAGCATCCTGTGTGTAGTGCACTGCAAACTAACCAACCAGTTCATTCACAACTAGAAAAAGACACCCTAGTTCATTCGCGACCAAAAAAAGGCACCCTTTCTCACTATACTTCCCAATCAACAACCTAAGCAGCCCACCATCCCTAAAGGGTTAACCTTCTATCCTAAGTTTTAGTTTTGAATCAAAAAATAAGTTTTAAAGCATTATAACCTAAATATTAACTCATAAAAATTAATATTTTAACAAAAAAACTAGTGGTGGAGGGCCAAGGGCTACTACAATTTTATTTTTTTCTTAAATTATGTTCTATGTAGGATTGAGAGAACGCTATGAGAACATTATGGAGAAAAACCCGTAGCAAATCCCTAAGTTAAACTCTATTTGTATTTGCCTTTACATATTCTCAAGTAAATCTTAAGCTCAATATTTGTGGTTTGGTTTTGTAGTGGAAATTTGTGTGTGTGTGTTTTTTTTTTTTTTTTAAATCACATTTTTATTTTACAACTATCATACTATGTTGATATGGCATTACAATCCTATGTTGGATCAACCATTGTCAAAAAAACATCAATTTCTTTGTTCTACTAAGTCTTTATTATTTTAATTCTAATACTACTATCACTTCTTTAATTACATGCTATGGTTTTGATTTCTGGCCATAAATCATTTTTGGTACAAGAATTTGAATGAGCTAAATAACTAAATCGAGAATTATATGCAGAGGTTGATGCTAAATGATCGAATAGAGCATATCAAGAAATGTTAAGTGTTCTCCTTGTATCCTATCCGTCTTAGGTAGAAACTGTTTTATAAAAACCAAGTGAGAAATAAAAACAATTTTCTTTTTTGTCTTGTATAAAATAATTTTCACATAGGATGAGGAGGACATGAGAAGAACACCTAGCATTTCTCGAGCATATACATCACGACTTCAATCTTTTGCAAATGATCGACCTTACCTTCAAGTTCTTCCATAAAATTTTTAGAAAGCATATTTAATGAACTCTCTCCTAAATCCTTTAAAATTAATTGTTCATCCTAACCTAGATGTGAAACTTAACTTTTTATCCAAGTTAACCCTCAAGATTGTGGGTTAAATTGTTGCCATACATTTATAATATCATTTAATTAGGTAATGGCGGAAGTACATCTAATTGATAATTCAGTGGTCAAACACTTGTATAGGATCAGAGCTTAGGTTTTTGGCAAACCATATATTTTGGCCCCGTTGACGTCATTGATGACTTTTTTACTATAATCTCATTTTAATTAATTAATGGCGAAAGTACATCAAATTGATAATTCAATGGTCAGACATTGTATAGGATCAAAGAAAGACTTACCTTATAAAAGTTGCAGGTTTTTGGCAACCCCTATATTTTGGCCCTGTTGACGTCATTGTTGACTTTTTTACTCTTAGATGACTAAATGATTTAGCTTTCATTCTATTTGTCTATGCAATTATTTATTTACATAGGTTTGGAGCTGAAAAAAAAAAACTTTTGGTTCCGCCTCTGTATGAGAGAATTGAATTGCTAGTCAATATTGGATTGAATTCTATATGCTTATTATAACAAACATAATTACTAATCAATATGGGGTTGAAGTACTACTATAAATCTATACAACATTTGATACCTTCAACGGATGAGGGTATGATAATCATGACATATGGTTTCAACAAGTGTAATGGGTTTTGTTGGATATGGAAAATCGAAGGGGATGTTACTCTGGTATTGAATAAGACAAAGAAGAAGAGGAGAAAGAGAAAAACAATTCAACTAGAATCATCTAATTTTACTCGTGGTGCCTCTACATAGTATTGCTTAGTTTGAAGATTAATTAAGAAAATAAAGAGATTTGTAAAGCATATAAACCATATATATTTTACTAGGACAATGAATTTTACCAAAAAAACAAAAATCGTTATTATTCAATATGAACATTAATAAACAAATGTTAAAAACAAATATCTTATTAATCAACTAGCACAAAGGAGAGGTTCCCCTGATTAGTCAATTTAACACTCTCACAAGTGGCTTTGACACGTTTGTCTTCTTGACAAACAAGATTAACATCTTCCAACCAAACTTTAAGATAAGGAAAACTCTTGTTGCACTTGAAATTTATGACTTCCTCTAATTCACTATACCTGTCATGTTTTTGTAAACAATATTGTTTACTTTCTGAAGTCTACCATTAGAAGTCAACTATTAGATTAGATATTGTCAACACATGTAAGTTAGTGATTGTGAGTGACGATGATGAGTTTAATGATACCAATGTTGTTTAAAGTATTATAACTTTTACTGTAAATTACTAAATTTTCTTACAAATTGATGTGGCTGTTTATATGAGTCGCAATCCACATGTTAGCTACTAACAATTAAATTTGGCTATCAAATTTAACTTGTCATTAAATTTTTCACTCATATTATGCCATGTGACACTACACATTAGTTTATAAAAAAATTGTAGTAAAAGTTACCTAAAAATTTTCCTTGAATATTACTTGTCATGAAGGTTTTTCTTCAAACACAATAGTATTAATTTATGATTATGCGATTTCAAACATTGTGCATTTCAAAATTTTGAAATGTGATATTTTTGGCATATCCAGAGCCTCCTGCATATGAATAATACATATGTTTAGTGTGAACTACTACCTAAGGATGGACTACCTAAAGAATGCATATTTAATTGAAAAACCAATTAATTGTTAATTACCTACCAAGTCTTTATTCTCAATCCATTAGTGGTTCTTGAAAGTATTGCTCTATTGACTATAGCATTTGAAACATAATCAATTGAACTGCCAGGACCTAAGCTTCCAATGCTGCAAATAAAATAATATCCAAATAAGTAAGAATTAAATTGCATGTAAAGAAAAAGAAATTATAATATTCATGCATGCATAGCAAGATGAGTTAGAGACCTACCTAATTCTATGGCCTAGTCCACAAATAATATCCATAACTTCAACATTTTCTTACCCACCCATTATAGTCAGCACCTTCAATTAAAAAAAAAAAAAACAAATCTCATTAATGTCACCGGAGGCAAGCCAAACTTGATATTAGCAACTATATATATATAAAGTTACTAGGCTACTTTTCTCTCTCTCTCTCTCTCTCTCTCTTTTTTTTTTTTTTTTGGTCTTTGTCTTACATAAACTTGTGCTTATAGCGCAATTTTGAATTTGAATGTTTTGTGTTTGTGTATGAACTACTATTTAAGGAGTTGTAGTAAAAGCGGTGGAGTGTATATTATCCTCCTTTATACCTCCTTTGATTTTCTTGCAAAATTGTTTGATTCCCTCCAATAAATCAAGTTTGTAAGTAAAACTTTTGTGTTCAAAAACTGTGTAAATGAAATTTTGCATTGTAAGATTTAACCATACATACCTATAAAACTACATGATATTTATACATACTTGAACCTAATATATATTATTTATAAGGTTTGTGTTGCAATCTTTTTGTTGTGATCAAGTGGAACACATTTATTCTTTTTCTTAGTAAACACATTTATTGTTTTTGTTAGATCATATCATACACATTTTGGATGATTGTCAAAACTTGTGAATGACACACAAATTACAAGAAGCTAATAACCAAAGGAATTATAAAAAAAAAAAAAAAAACAATCACAAATTATACTCTTTCTTTTTATTTATATCTTTGAGATGCATCATGATGTAGTGGGTTGCAAAGATAAATAACAAATAATTCACAAATCTTTTCAAAAGCCAAGGTTATATCAAGTTATTGAAGAGAATATGAGAAAGTTTAGAGTTTGAGTAATCCTTACTGAAAACTAATCAAATATATCAAAAACGACTTTTAAGATATCAAATATATTAAAAATGACTTTTAAGTTGTCTATAATAGGTACTTATAGGCCCCAAAAAAAAAATCCTCAACCTTGTAGAAAACTAAAATAAGTAGTTTTAACAAAATTGATGCAACTTCGGATGGGCTTACTTAGTCACCAAATAGTCATTGAGATATGGCCAACAATCACCAAGGAGAATTTCAAAGATTGTTGTCACATGAGTATAAGGGCTTCGTTTTCTTAATTTGATGGAGACCCACAAACTTAGTCTTTAGGATTTTGTAGTTGATTTGAAACATCAATTTCGTAGTGAATTTTGAATGTTAAGTTTGCAAGAAAAAGGATTTTAGGAATATTAATGTGAAGGAAAATTATGGCAAATAGCATGTCAGGCATTTCCAAAGTAGAAATAAGGAAAGGTAAAGAAAAAACATGTTTGCAAAAAGCTCCTCTCTCCTGAGAGAAGAACCTTTCTTCTGCAACCTTCCACCTCCCCTTGAGGCTTTTCCACTGCCTCTCTACGGCTCTTTCTGAGAAAGGAAGGGAGAGTTTGCTTTCTCCCCTTTTCCTCTCCGCCTAGTGTGATCGTCTCCCCTCCCTCTGTAACGGGTCCTCATCTTTTTCTTTCTTTGTTTACCTTTGGGTAGTGATGCCACCGTTCATCCTTTCCCTGACCACCTTGCCCTGCCTAGTCGTCCCCCTCTAGTTATGTTCCACCCACTATAAAGGCATTGTGGCATCATTCACGGTTTATGGTGGATCTTAGATCCGATTTTTTAAAATCTAGATCTGTTGCCTTTTAATCTTCCACAAGTCTGATGCCCCACACCAATGTCTTCACCGGCCTCCTAGCTTTCCACCGCTATCGTCATCATTTCATTCCAACCACCACACGGTGCTGCGTGGTCCTCATGCACTTGTGCATCGATTTCACACACTGGTACATGTGCTGCCATGTGTTCTCCAAGCTCTTGCTAGAAGCTCTTCTACTCATCTTCCTTTGCCCTGTTCTCTGTTTAAGCTGTTGTTCAGAGTGTTTTATTACTGCTATTTTTATTTTTCATGTATTTTTATTTTCTATGTATTTTGCAGCTCCTTTTGTTATTTGCTGCTTGTTGGTTTTATGGGTTACTATCTCCCTGACCTATACTGTTTTGATCTTATGGTGGAGACTTTTGCAGTTGGATTTGTGTTGGTCCTTCTTTATCCTTCTATCATTATATTAGACGATGACATTGCATATTCAGCTTCATCCTCTTTCCAGAGGGTGTTGCCGGTTCCTAATAAGTATTCAAATAGACTTGCCTTAATTTGTACCTCTTTTGCTTCCAAACCGCTTAGCACGACCCTTTGAGAGAACAAGGTGTAGTAACCCAAATAATTAACTAAGCTTAGATAGCTTAGTTAGAGGGTTAATTTAGATTTTGGGTCACTAAGAAAAGCTAAAAGAGTATTTTGGGAGTTTGGACTTTTGAATCAAATCTACACCTAACCTACTGGACGTATGATCTTGTCTTTAGTAGAGGACGTATGCAGGGGTATCACTGTACGAACGCCTACAAATAGTACAAGGACATACGTTGGAGACCACACAGATGTACGCTGCTTTTAGAGTACCTTTGGGTAATACCTGAATGTACGCTACAGCCTTTAGACCACTGTGTAAATAGTACTAGATGTATGCTCTGATAGTACTAGACATCCGTTACTTTTCAAAATAGTTGGTAGTGCCCTCAGCTCTTTTTCCTTATAAATACCCCCTACCCTTTTACCTTTTCACACTCATTTATGCCCCCAAGCTCCCAGAAACTCTGTGAGAGTGTGTTTTGTGAGTTCTGTGTAATAGGAGAGGAGGTCCTCGAAAGTTGCTTTTAGGAGGTAACCCTCTACAATTAACTTTTCTTTCTATGTCGTTATTTTGTTTAAATGCTAGCTTAGTTGTTAGTTTTGAGTTTCTAACTAGGTTATGTTTTAATCTTGGTGGTTTAGTATTTTATCTTGATCAAGCATGTTTTCATATGCATGGAGATATCATTTTGAGATAGGTAGCCTTAGAAAGCTTTTAGGTAACCTTAGGAATCGATTTGGGAGGATAAGATGATGCACACAAAAAATGAGATTCTACCTAAAAACTTTGGGAACGTATGGCCTCAAGCCTGGACGTATGGTCAAAAGCTTTCCAGGTAACGTTATTTTGGACAACCTTGCGATAGCTCCTATTTTTTATGATCTAGAGTTGTTTTAGTGAAATTAGGACTAATAGAAGATTTTTCACAGATTTGGAGAACCCAAACCATTTGGAGGAATATTCACAAAGTTTGTACGACCTAGGTGAGTTTAACTCACATAATGCTCACTATTATTTTCCATGACTATATGACTATTTTGTGAACCAAAACATGCATATTTTCAACTTTCACAATATACACTTGTTGCACATGAACTCTAACTTTTTGAGAAAAATGTTGTACTTAATATGTTAATGAAGTGAGACTTGTAAAAGTATGCATGTGAAATGTAAACAAGATAAATTGCATCATATGACATGGTACACTAGTACGTGCAGGATAACGATCATGGGCTTATTATACATATTAACTTTATGGTCAAATTTATGTGTGTTATATGGGCTTTGGATCCAATGGTTATTTCATGATCGGCGAAGCAGTGTGGGCCACTTGAGGTCAAACTCGATCGTGCTGCTAATGTTATGTGTGGTAGCATATAATGGTCGCGGCACCGGCATTATATTACAGGTCCTTTGGGACAACACTAACCCTACTAAGAAGAGATAATATCTCGAGTAGACCACACTGTTAAACTATGACTATCACTTTATATCATATGCATATATCATATATCTATATCACACATATTAAAAATTATCATGATGGAACTATTGCATACTTTATAAAAATTAGAGTTCATTACTAAACTGACATGGGCATTATATGTGTTAACATTACTAAGTCTTTAAATTTTCCCCGTTATTTTATGTTTTCCCCCTCTATTACGAATAATTGCACAATTTAGCTAGCTTAGACGAGGATGCCTTCAGACCAAACATGGGTGATTGCGTAGGACCTGATTTGAGTCATTTTTTAGGATATAGACTCAATTTGGTTGAAGTCCATGTGGGATGACAGAGGAATCACCTAAGCAGATATGATAGAGATTCTTATCTCCCTTGCCATACTTGAACTTAAGATTTGATATGTTGATCTTTTGTTAAACAGTTATGTTATGGGTTTTAATCTTTATTTTGATAGTGGTATGATGACCGGTACATTTGATGACTATTTCTATATTATGAGGTATTACGTTTGCTGTGGAGGATGAATGTGTGATTGTTTATTTACTCCTCTCTATTTCTATAGTTTAGAAAGTATTTCACTAAGGTCTTTCATTTATGAGAGGTTGAAATCCTAGAGTCTTGTCCCGTAAGGATAAGGCTGAGAGACGAACCATGGGATCAATTACCAGTTAATTGATTTGCCCATCGAGGTCGTTACACAAGGTCACTTTTTTAACCTATTTCCTACCCTTTGTTTATATTTTCGCATTGTTGTTTTTCATTTTGGGTCTATTGTTGGGGAGCCTACCCGATTTTCATTTTTAGGATCATTTGAAATGCCTCATCCTTATAATCACCCCTGCTTAGTGTAATATCTTGTGTTGTGCAAAAAACACACGCGATCACAATTACGGTTAAATATGGCAACAACAATCACACATAAGAAAACACCAAGATTTAAATGGTTCCCTCAATGTGAGATACGTCCACTGGTGGAGGCGATCATGAAGAAATTACTATAAAAGATGGAGTACACAAATATAGTGCAAAGAAAATCACTCAGACCCAAAACATTAATACACCCAAATCTCACTATCACACAATAGAGATTATTCTCAAAAGAATACAAAAGCAGGAATACAAACTCTTCTTCTTTTGTTGGGATACGATGATGGTTGGTCTCTTCTATTTTTCTTTCACCAACACAAGGCTTCTTTTTCTTTCTCTCTTGCTACTCTCTACTACCAAGAAGAAAGAAAATAGAACCTTCTTTTCTTTTTTCTTTGTTCTTCTTTGCTGTGTCTCCTCACTGTGCCGTAAGCCTTAAGACCCAAGAAAAGAAAAAACTCCCACTATGCGGCGTTGTTTTGTGCTTTGCCAACAAAGGCTTTAAATCTTGCCTTTTATAGAAAAGGTCAAGTTGGTGCACTTAAAACCGTAGGTGTTCAAACTCCAATTACAAGTCAAACAAGGACACAAGACAATTCATAACCCAATAAGACTTGTAAAACCAATGGACCCCACACCAAACTTGATGGGTGAAAGACACCCATGTCAACAATCTCCACCTTGACTTGAAACCCATCAAGTCGCAACAATACGAATTTCCTTATGATGCCTCCGCCCAAGCCCCTAAGGGCTATCACATTCCACAAGTGACACTCATGTCCAAGCACCTCTTGAACTTGAGCATAGGACCTGGTTTAGACAGACTATCATGCTTATTTGCCAGTCCTCTTGGCCACACAACTTTCTCTGTTGGCTCTTTCTTTTTGTAGACCCATCTGCACCCTTTAGCCTTCTTTGCGTTGAGCAATTCTGTCGATTCCCAAGCTTTACCTTTATGTAGTAGCTCCACCTCTGGCATGCCATTATGAACAAGATGATGAGTCTTCACTATTAGCTGTCAAAGCAAAGGAAACCATGTCCTCAAATCCATACCTCTCTGGTGCTTTTCGATCACGTTTCTCCTTGCCTTTTACTAAAGAATAAGGCTCTTCTCAGTGCTCTGAATCTCTTGACAATTCTTCATTATCACATATGTCTATGAGTGAACGTTGTTTATTAAGCTCCACCTCCACAACCTATTTCCCTTTCTGGCTATCAGTTGATGCTTCATTCTTACCCTTTCTTAACATATAGACATCATCAAATACCATGTCTTTGCTAACAATCTTCTTCTTTGAGACTGGATCCCAAAAGCCTATAGCCTTTAACACTAGATTCCAAACCAAGACAAATACATTTTCTTAACTTTGAATCTAATTTTGATCGTTCTCCACTCTGCACATGAACATATGTCGGACAACCAAATATTCTCAGCATAGAATAATCAACTGGTTTACCTGACCATACTTCCTCTAGAACCTTGAAGTCAATCCCAGCGACTGGAGATCAGTTGGTGACGAAGCATGCGTAATTAACTGCCTCAGCCCAGAAACTCTTTGGCAATTCTGCACTCAACCTCATACATCTTGCCTTTTCCAATAGTGTTCTGTTCATCCTTTCGGCAACTTCGTTTTGTTATGGAGTCCCTCTCACTATGAAGTGATGAGTAATGCCTTCTGTTTTGCAAAATTCCAAGAATATAGTATCTTTGTACTCTAACCCATTATCGGATCTTAGATACTTCACTCTTCTTTCAGTTTGATTTTCCACTGCACCTTCCACTGCTTGAAGATGGTGAAAACCTCTGATTTGTGCTTCATAAAATAAACCCAAACCTTTCTTGAAAAATCATCAATGAAACTGACAAAGTAATGTGTACCTCCATTTGATGGCACCGCCACTGGTCCCCAAACATTTGAGTGAACATAGTCGAGAACACCTTTGCTTGTATGAGATGCCACCTTAAAGCTAACTCTTCATTGCTTCCCATATAAACAGTACTTACAGAAACTCAATTTACATGACTTCACACCTTTCAACAAATTCCTCTTGTGAAGCTCAAACATACTATGCTCGCCTAAATGACCAAGCCGCATATGCCATAAAACTATGTTATCATCATTTGCTTCTGCCAAGGTGGACATTGCAACTCCACTTGTAACTGTGTCCCCAAGTAGCTTATACAAGTTGCCAATTTTCTTACCCTTCATTATCGTCATAGCACCTTTAATTATTTTGTAACTCCATCTTTGGCTGAATAACCATAGCCCAAAGAATCTAATGTGCCTAATGAGATCAAATTTTTCTTAAGGTTGGGAACATATCTAACATTAGTAAATATCCTAACAATCCCATCAAACATCCTGAATTTTATGGTACCTAGTCCAATAGCCTTACACTTAGCATCATTGCCCATTAGCATTGTACCCGTATTACAGGATTTAAAAGTGTCAAACCGCATCCTATTTGAACATATATGATATGAACAAGCATAATCCAAAACCCAAGAGTCTATGAGAGAATTTTTACCTGTGAAAACTGAAAGAACATCTGCATAAGCCTCACTGTCATCAAACTCACCATCGGCCACACTGACTAAATCTGTGAAACCTTTTTGATTCTTCTTATCTTCCAAGTCTTGTTTCATCAACCTACAAAATTTTCTGTAGTGCCCTTTCTTGTGCCAATAATAGCACTCCACGTCTTTTGCATCTAACTGAGATTCTCCACCCTATGCCGATCGTGACATAGACCAAGATTGCTTACCTCTGCCAATCTTCCACTTAAACTTATCTCTTCCGCGCTTTGGCTCAAGCCGTGCCACAAGCCCATCAGCCTGATCATTGATAGGTTTCCTCTGCGTCTCATGTGACAAGAGAGATCTCGTCACCTCCTCAAATGCCAGAGTCTCTTTCCCATATAATAATGTCGTAACCAGGTGATCATAAGAAGGGGGAAGCGATGCCAATAGAAGTATCGTTTTATCTTCTTCTCCAATCTTCACTCCAAAATTCAACAACTGTGTATTCAACATGTTGAACTTGTTGAGGTGCTCTAGCAAATCTGTATTTTCCTCCATATGTAAACCATATAGCTGCTTCTTCACGTATAACTTTTTCGTCAAATTCTTCGCCATATACAGACTCTCTAATTTCTGCCAAATTGATTTTGCGTTCTCTTCATCAATCACATTGTGAATGACTTCATTTAATAAATTAAGACAAATCGCACTGGTAGCCTTTGCATCCATCTCTTCCCAAACATCATTATCCATCTTCTCAGGTTTCTTCACCTTTTCCAATAACACCTTGTGAACTCCTTGCTGAATCAGCAAATCATTCATCCTTCTTTTCCAAAGAGAGAAATTATTTTTCCCATTAAACTTCTCCACTTCAAACTTGGTACTCGCCATATTTGCCGTCAATTTGATTTCTCGAACCTGAGCTTTGATACCACTTGTTGTGCAAAAAACACACGCGATCACAATTATGGTTAAATATGACGACAACAATCACACACAAGATAATACCAAGATTTAAGTGGTTCCCTCAATGTGAGTATGTAACACCCCCAGCCCGTTAAGGCTAGGTTTGTCACCTTTCTTCTTTTATAATAAAATCTTTGCAAAGATCCATAAGGTCTATCAGAGTACTTAATTTTTTTTTTTCAAAGAGTACGATAAATGTATAAAACATTTATCAAGAGCTTTTATTATAAGCTTAAACTAGAAAACATAAACTTTAATTATGGAAGATTATTTTATTACAATAATCGACTTAAAAAGACTATGAAAATTTAATAGTTATCCTTGCCCCCATTCCAGCCTTCTATTCCAGCAAGCTTTCTACCTAAAAACAAGAAATAAAACTGAATGAGCCCAAAGGGGGCCCAGCAAGTAAAATCCACAACCATAAATAGTTTTACTCCTTGTTCTCGCCAAAATTGTTTTCATAAATAAATAATATATCATCTAGTAATAATAATCGTCATAAATCATTCTTGTAAAACATCGTCATAAATCATCATTATAAAACATCGTCATAAATCATCATTGTAAAACGTCATCATAAATCATCATTGTAAATCATCTTTGTAAATCACCATAGTAAATCCTTGATGCAATTATCTTGTCATTTTCTCATTTTAAGGCCCATGTACACTATTACCCCTGCACGAGGGTTATGGGTCCTTGTGACCATGGCATCAACTGTGGCCTCAGCCATGCCCGATCACAATTAACTCTTTTACTTGGTGCACTCAACGTCTCTGTTGATGGAATACCACTTTCTTATATAGCTTCTTTAGTGGTTTCGCCTCCATCCGAGTATCGCATCAACTCCTCTCATTCTTTCTTTCTTGGGGCCAAAATACTCTCTATACATGTGCCCTCATTTCATAAACATTCATAACATTTCATACTTTCATTGTACTTCTTTTGATGCATCTTAGGGCAACATGTATGAGGGTTTTATTATAATTTTATAATCATCATTTTTCACAAAGAAATTCATCTTTCTCAATCTTTCATGCCACATAACTTTATAATATGTAAATAAAATATATAAACATTTACAGTTGTACATAAATTGCATGACATGATAACTTTAGAAGGGGTAGTGAATGTACTTACCTTTAGACCAAGGCTTAAGTTTCCAAAAGAATCTAGCTCCAATTTGACTATCACCCACTACTTTATTTGAACTAATTTCTTAAGACCGCTTTCTCTCTCAAGTTCTTCCTTTCTTATGCCTTGTCTCGCCTCTTTCTCTTTCTTTTCGTAAACACTTCCGAAAGAAGAAAGACCTAGTAGAAAGTGGAAGAAGGAAGAATATAATAAGAAGAGAAGGGAGAGGAGAGGATGAATTTGTGAAGGGAGAAGCTCTATTTATAGGAAAATTTGAAGATACTATTCTACCTTTCATTTACAATTCTACCCTCATTTTACTATTTCACCTACCCATACTATTTACCCTACTATTACACCTACCTATACACCTACCCATACTATTACACCTACCCATACACCTACCAACATTACTATTTCACCTACCCATACACCTACCAACATTACTATTTCATTTACCATTTACTATCATATTAATCAATAACTACCATTATCTAATTATCACCCTCTATAATACCATAACTCCTTAAAGAAAATAATTGAATATTGTTATCAAATAAATACATCAAAAATAAGACTATTAAAATCTGGGGCGCTACAAGGTATGTCCATTGGTGGAGGCGATCACGAAGAAATTCACAATAAAAGATGGAGTACACAAATATAGTGCAGAGAAAATCACTCAAACCCAAAACCCCAATACACCCAAATCTCACTATCACACAATAGAGATTATTCTCAAAAGAATACAAAAGACAGGAATACAAACTCTTCTTTTGTTGGGATACGATGACGGTTGGTCTCTTCTATTTTTCTCTCACCGGCACAAGGCTTCTTTTTCTTTCTCTCTTCCTACTCTCTGCTGGCAAGAAGAAAGAAAACATAACCTTATTTTCTTTTCTCTTTGTTCTTCTTTGTTGTGGCTCCTCACTGTGCCGCAAACCTCAAGACCCAAGAAAAGAAAAAACTCCACTGTGCGGCGTTGTTTTGTGCCCTGCCAACAAAGGCTTTAAATCTTGCCTTTTATATAAAAGGTCAAGTCGGTGCACTTAAAACTGTAGGTGTTCAAACTCCAATTACAAGTCAAACAAGGACACAAGACAATTCATAACCCAATAAGACTCGTAAAACCAATGGACCTCATACCAAACTTGATGGGTGAAAGACACCCACGTCAACATCTTGAATAAAACAATCTTTTAAAAGAAAGATTTCTACAAAAGTGTGATTAAAGCCTGATTTTAACAAAGGATACCCAAACCCCTAGAATAGCCCAAAATAATTCTCAATTCTTCCTTGAAAACCAAAGTTTAAAACATAGTCTTGAGGAGTGGACGTACGCTATGGTTGGCAGACATACGCCCATATTTCTAGTGTGGACGTACGTAGAGGGCCACCATTTGTATGCTCTGCAAATAATACACGGATGTACGCTACTTTTTTTAATATCCTTTGGATAATACCTAGATGTACATTGCACTCTTTAGATCTCTGTACAAATAGTACCGGATGTACGCTAAGGTTGGCGAATGTTCGCTGCTTTTCTGGAGAGTTGGTAGCACCCTTCCCTATAAATGCCCTTTCATTCCCATTTGTTCTCCCACCCTTTATACACTGTTGGCACACCCCTAGGCTGCCAAAACCTTGAGAAATTGTGACTTGTGAGTTTGAGGGAGAATTTGTGAAGAAGAGCTCATGTCCTTGCCAAACCTTGAGGTAACCTCTTACCCATTTTATATTTCCTTTATCGTTTCATTTCTTGCTTAAATATAAGAGTTTTCCAAAGAGTTGTTGTTAAGCCTTTTCTTGCAAAATGATAATGTTTCCAAAAGCTCTTTAAATTTCATAGTGTTGAGTTTTCTTACATTGCATGTGTTTATTTACTAGTTTAGAAGTGATATAGTATCTTAGAAATATTGTAGGAACCCTAAAGCACCATTTGAATCTTAGTAGATTGCTTAACTTACTGAGCGGATGTACGCCTTTTGTGTCGGATGTACGGTCAGGGAGCAGAAGCATTTGTCTTGAGCCTCTTCCCTTGCATATTAGAATCTAGTCACCTTTAAGCTAAATAAGGCTTAGTGTAATGGTGTGTTATAGCAGGATTTGCCATGTCAGAAGATTTAGGCGAATGTGTGAGGTAAGTGAATGCTTATAACCTTTTTCTTTAAACATTGGATATGTTAGTTGATTGACCAAGAGTATGATACAAACATGCCTACTTTTGTAATTATTTGGTAATTGTCTCATAAATTGATCGTAAGATGCATTGCATGACATGGTAAACTGGTACATGCGGTATAATGACCATGGACTTACTATATAGACTTGAGGATATGGTCAAATGTGTGTGTTATATGGGCCTTAGATCCAACGGTTGTTTTATGGCCAGCGCAGCCTTAACGGGTAGTCATTACAAGACAAACATCATTAGTGGTGTAGGTCACCCAAGGTTAGACTAGATCGTGCCATTAGTATTATGTACGGTAGCATACAATATCCAGGGCACTGGTGTTGTATTACAAGTCACTCAAGACAACACCAACCTTGTTGAGAAAGGTGTAATATTTCAAGTAGACCATATATAATAGTTATGACCTATAAAACATCATTATCTCTACATTAAAATACTTAGGTGATTGTCGCTGGTAGTGCACCACATTCTTCAATAAACAAAACCCTACTATATGGTGTATTAATGCAGGCAATACCAATCCTTGATTTCTTACTCAAACTGCATATTTGTTACCGCTTAATTAGGCTCATGTCATACCTAAATTGTGAGATTTACTTATTATGTCATTAGACTTACACTGTTGTTACCCTTTTAGGAAACTTGCCTTACAACTCGTAAGTGGCGCTACTGTTACTATCGATTTATTAGGCGTTGCTTATTAATATCAGGTTTGTTCACTATTATTAGCTAGTCACTTCATGCTTTTAATTTCGATGATATATAATTATATATAGTTTTCTTAGATTTATTTCACTTTCCCATTCTTTTACTCTGATAATGTTAAAGGGGCGCTTTCTCATTTAGTCACTAGTTGGCTTAATTGGAGTAATTGCCAGAAACCCCATCTAATTAGCCAAGGCTAATTTTGGGAGAGTTACACTTAGGACCTAGTGTCCTTGCTAGAGACCCTTATGAGCTTGTGCACACTCCCCCATCTCAGGCTGGTTTATGGATTTGATACAATATGTAACGTCTCGCTTTAAATGATATGATATTGTTCACTTTGGGCCAAGCCCACATAGTTTTAATATGGAGTGGAAAATATCCTCTCCTATAACCCTTTTCCTTATTTTATTAAAAATAAAATAAAAAATAAAAAAGAGTAAAGAAAAGGGTACAGTTAAAGCTAGAAAAAAAAATAGTTTGGAAAATCTATTATCCATAGAAAAACAACCAACCCAACAAATAAAAGTTGAGAGTGCGGAATTGGATTTAGGACTACATAGGGCCCAATCCACTTTCGTCGGCTTGAGAAAGAGCGACCGAACATGGAAAACTTGGAATTCAAAATTTTATGTTCTTTTCTGTCATTTTGTTTCTTGAGAACCAAACACGGAGTTGAACTAATATTTCGGTGTTACCTTATGGATTGCAAATCATTGCATAATTAGGATTCATCGTCAAAGTATTTGCCCGGGGCAGAGAGATTGACCCACTAAGGCCCATCGAATTCCAATAGATGTTCTATGCCACATGTTGCAATTCTAAAACATTATAAGTTGAGATTTCATTTAAAACTTAAAAGTTCCCTGTAAAGTAATGAATTTTGTTACGAAGCATTTCATTAATTATTTGAAATTTAAACTTTATTTTATTGAAATCCCAACAAAGTTTTCAACGAAGGAAGAATTTTACCATGAAAGTATTCAATAATTTCAAGATATTTTTTATTTTATTTTTGGGAAAATTCATTTTACCTCCCTAAAGTTTCAAAGGTTTTTCAATTTTAACTCCAAAGTTTTAAAATTGGCAATTTACCCCCTTGAAGTTTCAAAAAGTGGCAATTTAAACCCTCTGTTAATATTTTTTGTCAAATTGGACGGAATTCTGTGAAATTACATAATTACCCTCAAGGTTTTTTTTTTAAAAAAAATTCGTCCATTTAGATGGAAAAAGCTAACGGGGGATTTAAATTGTCACTTTTTGAATCTTTAGAGGAGTAACATGAATTTTCCCCTTTATTTTTTTATGTATCCAATTATTGAGTTTTTCAAACTCATCCCTTTTTCTCCCCATTTTTTCAAATAATGTAGATTGGGATATAAAAGATTTGAAGTAATCAATAAGCAAGATGGGTCTTGATGAGATCTTTAGAATGAATGCCCAATGGCATGCGCATAGAATAGTTATTAGGAATGTTTATTGTAAGAGATATGATACAACCACAACATAAACCGAACAAATACCCAACTTGTCTTCTATTTTAAACTTAATTTTTAGTTTAAGACACTCTCTATCTTCCATTGGCATTTTTTTTTTTAAATGCTGGCACTTATTGTAAATATATACATTTCGTTGAAATGAAGCTTTCTTGACTTTACATAAAATATATTTTTCATTTCTTTGAATTTTCCGATCTCATCAATATTAGACTGTGCATCTGAGAATACTGAATTTCTACCTACGCTCGACTGCCCTTCGTTGAGAGGAATCATATGCTCCATCAAGGACAAAACTAGAATATTTAGTTTGAGGGGTAAATTATTTTTTTAAAAAAAAAATTAGGAGGACAAAAACTAATTTTTAAAAGTATTTTTTTAAAAAATAAAAATAAAAATTTGGAGGACCACCCATTGGCTTGAGAGGTCCCAACCCCACAAGCCTAGGGGTGCTGCACTCCACAACCCGAGCTTGAACGGGAGGACGTTTAACACCTAATTAAATTGAAAAGGGTATAGGTTCTGTACTACTAATTTTTTTTTTTTTTTTTTTGGGTAACAAGGCATACATTCAACCAACAAGGGGGCCAAAGGCCTTACAACATATCAAAAGGATAAAGGAGGGGAGGGTGGTGGATCTTTACCACTACAAATGTGAGAAGAAGGAGAAGGGGGGAGGGGGGGAAGTAGGTGGGAATGTAGCTTGAGAACAATCGTACCGCGGCCCAATACTCCACATGGTGGGGGCAAAAGTTAGCACTTCTATGAATTATTTTTGCTTCCCAAAGAGAGGAAGATGAGATCAAAGATAAAGTATTGGCAATAACAGTTTCAATGTGCCAATCAACAGTAATGGAAAGAGTTTTAAGAGCATCTATTAGAATCTTAGAATCTCCTTCAAGGGAGAATTTAGTTAACTTCAAAGAGGCTGCTAATGAAGTAGCAAGCCAAGCTGCTAAGGCCGCACCAAAAGTAGGATCACAAGGAGGATTAGCCTGAGCAATAGCCTTGATAATTTTCCCTTTGGAGCCTCTACAAACAGTAGCTTGCAAAGAGAAAGATTCACGGATTGCAGTGTCAAAGTTTATCTTATAGGACCCTGCTGGAGAAAGGAAACCAAAACTCCTTAACCAGAGGAGAGGTAGATTTCCAAGTTGCTGCATGATCTAGAGTAGACCTCCTGATTGAGCTAGCAAGAGAGGAAATGTCTGGAATGGAGCATTCATGAACTACTTTGTTTCTAGCAAACCAAATTTGAACACACAAAATAGAAGCATAAATTTGAAACAAATGACAATCAACAAGAGGAATGCCAAAGGCAGAATGAGGAGCTAAGATGCCTTTGATCCAGTTTGTAGGAGAGATGGAAGACCAAGCAGAAGAATCAAGCGGCCAAAAAGAAGATCTCCATGCCACTCTAGCAAAAATGTAGTTGAAGAACAAATGAGAAAGAGATTCTTCCTTAAAACTGCACAGATGGCAAAGACAATCAGAAGCAGGAATGTGAAATAAAGCTTTCAATCTGGTTTTGGTGGGGAGAAGGTTCCAGGCTATTTTCCATAGAAACAAAAGGAGCCTAGCTTTCAATTTTAGCTTCCAAAGAGATTTCCAATAGCTAGACTCAAAAGGAGAGGAAACATAATTAATCATAGGGCTACTAATCAACCTATAAGCAGAACTGGTGGAAAAAAGACCATTGGAAGAGAGGGTCCAAAGGAAAGGAGAGGCTAGGTGATGACTAATTGGAATCTTGAGGATTTCTTTGACAGTAGCAGAAGTGAATAGAGAAATCAACAGGGAAAGGTTCCAAGAGCCATTAAAAGTGAAGAGATCAGAGACCTTCAAATCTGGAAAGGAGGTTTTACTCATAGGAAGGGGATTAGGAGAAAAAAATGGCAAAGTGGGAATCCAATAGGATTTCCAAATAGAAAGAGTGGTTGATCTGTGTATCCTATGGCAAGCACCTAGAGACAAAATAGGTTTAGACTTTGAATACCTTTCCAAAGCCAAGATGTGGCAGAATAGGAAGAGGGGGAAAGAAAAGAACCAGTTTGGAGATACTTACCTATCAGCTAGGATGTCCATAGAGATTCTAAACCTGTAAGCAACTTCCAACCTAGCTTTGAAATGAAAGCAAGATTGACATCTTTCATGCTTCTCATTCCTAAACCACCAATTGCTTTAGGAGTACAAATAGAATGCCAAGATTTGAAAGTTAGATTCCTGGTTTTTACAAAAGGGAAACCCCACCAAAAGTTCTTGAAAACCTTATCTAGCTGGTTGCAAATACTCTTTGGAAGCAGGAAAATGCTTATGGCATAAGAAAGAGTGGTTACAGCTACTGATTTGATGAGCACCAACCTGCCAGCTTAAGAGAGAGATTTAGCACGCCAGCCCTCAACCTTAGACTTCACTTTCTCAATAATGTTCTGGAAAACAGAGTTTTTAGAGTTACCAAACAGAATAGGCAAACCTAAGTAGATAGACTTTGAAGAGTTTGAGGGGTATGGCAAAACATCAAGAATGTGAGTTACAGTGGAAGGATTAATGTTTCTGGAAAATCTGAGAGAAGATTTGCCATTGTTGATTGACTGACTAGACCATAGGCAGTATTTGGTTAAACAGGATTGGATACAAGGCTTCTTTAAGAGTGGCTTTACCAAAGATCAAAAGATCATCAGCAAAGAAAAGATGATGAATAGCTGAGGTATGCCTAAATATTTTCAGACCTTTAAGGTTCCCAATAGCTTCTTCTCTAAACAGCAAACGAGAGAGAACTTCAGAACCTAGGATAAACAAAAAAGGTGAAAAAGGATCACCTTGCCTAAGACCTCTCTTGGGGGAAAACAGTCCAAAGGGGCTGCCATTGATTTGAATGGAAAAAGAGGAAGAAGAAATGCATAATTTGATCCAATTTAACCGTGAAGAGTGAAAGCCTAACTTTTGCATAATAGCTAAAATGGAATCCCATTCCATTTTTTTCAAAAGCCTTTTCCATGTCCATGTTAAGAAACATGAACCCTCTTTTACCTCTTTTGTGTTTGAAAGAGTGCAGAAGCTCATGGGCCAAAATGGTGTTGTTTTGAATGTTTATAGAGGGAACAAAAGCTGATTGGAGAGGAGAGATGAACTGTAATACCTCGATAAAAGTAACCTTTGATTTAGGAGGTCCTTTTTATTTGAGGGCATAACCCGAACCTTTGGTAGAGTCGCTTAGATAAAGACCTATGACCCTTGGAGTTAACCTAAGCACACCTTGAGCCTTTAGGTGATGAAAGCCAAATCTTGATCCCGTGGTCATGTAGGCGGACATGTTGGGAAGACCACCAGACGTACACTTTGCAAACCGTACTAGTGGACGTATGTGGGACCACCGAATGTATGCTACTTTTTGAATACCCTCTGGATAATACTTGGACATACGAGACACCTTCTAGACCAATGTGCAAGAACCAGCGGACGTACACTAGGGTTGCTGGACTTCCATAGGTCCGATAGGGAGTTGGTAGCGGATTTTCTCTATATATAGGCCACCTTCTCCCATTCCGCATGCCTTCTTCAGCCCTTTAGTGTGCCCCTAGGTTGCCAAACTTCCTTCCACATTTTTAGAGAGAGTTTGGTGAGGAAAAGCGTTTCTAAGCGGAGTTTCCAAGGAGGAGAGGTCATGTCGTGCTTAGCTTTGGGGTAAGCTCCATTCCCTTTTGTATTTAACACTATCATAGCCTCTGTTTTATGCTTAATTGAGTTTTCAAGGTGTTTATCAAGCTTCTTCTTAAAATGATAATGTTTGCGAAAGAACCCTTTCAAACTCCGTTGTGTTATGATTCTTACATTGCATGTGCTCTTTTATTTGCCTAGAAGAGATTTAGAGGTCTATAGGTGCTCGAATCTTAAAAAGTTGTGTCAACACACTGTTTAACATACGCTCGGTGGCTGACGACGTCGTGGATAGAGCACTAGTTCTAGGTTCCACACGTGCATGCTTTAGCTTAGCTATATTTCTAGGTTTTATAAGGCTTAGTACAACGGTGACTTGTGTCCGTTATAATAGGAAATAGCTTGGTCAAATGATTTGCTCGAGTGCAAGAGGTAAGTAAACACTTACACCCTTTTTACGTAAAACGTGGGATATGTCAGTTGATGGACCACGCGTATAATATGAGTATGTTTACTTTTTGTAATTACTCGATAACTATATTATTAAATAAACTGCTAAGATGCATCGTAAAACATAGTACGTAGGTATATGAGATATAAATGGCCATGGGCTTACTATATAAACTATGTATTATGGTCAAATGTGTGTTATATGAGGGTTGTGGATCCACTGGTTTTGTGACCTTGATGCAACCATTCACAATGGTTCGGTCACTACAAGATGGACGTCATTAGTTGGTGTGGGCCACTGGGGGTCAGACTCGATTGTGTCACTAATATTACGTACAATATGTTGTACAATAGCTGGGGTACTAGCATTGTATTATAGGTCCCTCAGGACAACATCAACTCCGCTTGAGAAGGGGTAATATCTTGGGTAGACCATGTATAGGAGTTATGACCTATAATGCATTAGTTTTTCTGCATCAAAATAATTATGTATTTATCGCCGATTCTATACTACAGACTTTGAAAACCCAAAAACACATTAAATGGTGTATTAGCGGGGGTAATGCCTTCTTTTTGGTTACTACTCAAAATTCACGTTTACTTTTACTAAGTGGGTTCATGTCATACCAAATTGCAAAGTTTACTTACTAAGTCGTTAGACTTACGCGATTATTATTATTACCTACGTAACCTGGCCTATCACTATAGTGGTAGTAAGAGACGCTACCATTTGTCTGGTTGTGCTTGGCTAATTACTCAGGTTCATTTTTACTATATAGTTGCTCCATGTTCTTATTCGATGATTTTAGTTTCACAGATTTATTCACCTTCCTTTGCATTTACTCTGACAAATTTACAATGGTGATCACCCAATTGGTCACAAGTTGGCTTATCTGGGTGAATTGATAGTGACTCCACCAGATTAGCTGAGGCTAATTTTGGGGGCGTTACATGAACTTGGGGAGCATGACCTTCAATCTGTTGGCCACAATCTTTGTGATAATCTTGTACACAATGTTACACAAATTGATAGGTCTAAAGTGATGGACAGTGTGAGAACCAGACTGTTTAGGTATCAAAGCAATGTGAGTGTGATTCTATTCTTGCAGCAAAATATGATTCAGGAAAAAATTCTTGATACAACCAAGAACCTCCACTTTCACCACAGACTAGTATTTCTTATAGAACAAGGCAGTGAATCCATCCGAGCCAAGAGCTTTGGAAGAACCTAGGCTGGAGAGGGCTTGAACCACCTCATCATCAGTAGAAATAGCACAGAGAAAAGTGTTATCTTTTGCAGAGATAATAAGAGCAAAAAGATTTAGCATATCTTCTTCAATTGGAGGAGCTGTGGAAGAAAATAGGTTGGAGAAATGAGAAACAAAATTTTTTTCCAATTTCTAGTTCTGTCAGAAACCCAAGCACCATCAAAGGTTTCAAAAGTGCACAACATTTGATCTTCTCCTAATTAATGTAGAAGAGTGGAAATATTTAGTGTTAAGGTCCCTACACTGTAGCCAAGTTTCTCTAGATTTTGAACTCCACAGAGATTCCTATTTCAAAAGTAAATCATCAAGCTCTTTCTTCAAAAGAAATTCCTCCAGGCTTGCCTAAGAGCTAGGAGGAGCAATTTGCACTTGATCAAGCTTAAGCAAAGAAGACTTGATCTGTGCGTGAATGTTACCAAAATGGAGTTTTTTCCACCTCTTTAGAGTGGCTTAAGTTTGAAATAACTTTTTCACCAGATAGACAGCTGAGGATCCAACAACAAAATGATCCCAAGTTGCTTTGATAACCAAGCCACAAGTTGGATCCAAAGTCCAGAATTCTTCAAATTTGAAAGGCCTAAGCAAAAAGGTTGAGGAGGTGTTTGTGTTTAAAGAAATGGGGTTGTGATTTGAAATGGAGGCAGAGAGGTGTATGAGAGAGAAATACAGATGGAGATGGACCCAATCAAGAGAGGCCAAACCTTTATCAAGCCTTTCTTTGATAGTAGCAATACCTTGCCTGTTATTGCACCAAGTGAAGGGGTTTCCAACAAACCCAAGCTCAACCAAGCCTAGATGATCAATAAAATTCCTAAAAGGGGAGTGAGAGGAGTTGGAAACAGGCCTACCACCAAGCTTTTTAGATTGATCAATCACAAAATTAAAGTCCCCAATACAAAGACGAGGACTAACAAAATCCTCACCCATAACAATGAGAGAGTCCTAAATGGTAGGCTTGTTGAGAGTTTCAGAAGGACCATAAATACAAGTCAAAATCCAAGGGCTGTTTGGAGGATCAGAATAACACTAAGCTGAAATGATGTTTCTGTTAGTGAGGAAGCATTCAAGCTCCACACCTAGTCTTTAAGCAAGAACTAGACCACCACAAATACCAATACGAGCAACATGAGTCATAGAAAAGAAACCAAGTTGATTCAGAATAGAAGAGACAAGGGAGGGGGAAGATTTAGTTTCAGAGAGGAAGAGAATATCAAGGTTGTTTGCTCTAATCAAAACCCTGAGACCACGGACTACAGCAGGGTGAGAAATCCCTTTGCATTTCCAAGATAATAACTTTATAGGCAGCTTGGGGACACCTCAAGGTCCCCTGACAATTCTGAGCTATCATGCAGTTTAAAACTGAAAGAGTAGCAGGATGTAAAACCTCTTTTTTGTTCTTTGCAGCTTTGAAGAAAGATCTAGTAGGAAGCTGTAGGATAGTGTTTGGAGTAGCATCCATTGGAAAAGGTGCTTCCAGTTCATAAGGATCAGAAGCTTTCTGAAATAAGCTGGCATAGCTTTTCTTGTAGGGTAGAAGATCACCCGCAATCCTAGTTCTTTTTTTCTTAATCTGTGAGGGGTTGAAACATGGTGGAAGAGGTTTCCCTGGTTTGTGTAGTTGGGTTGTGAACAGAGTATTTTTAGTAGAGTTGACTTTTTTGGAGCAGTTTGAATGTTTTTTGGAGGGAACTTTTGGAGGGGTGGTTAGGATTGTTTAAGAGAAGATGTAGGTCAAGCTGGCAGGGAAGAGAGAGAGAGGGGTTTATTTCAAAGGGTAGAACAATGGCTAGAGAGGGTTGCTTCTGAATGGAGGCCCTAGTCAGAATCTGGTTCATATCTAAAGAGCTAGTTAGAGTAAAGGTAACTAGCTTTTGAGGTTGGGAACCAGGTTGCAGGGGGGTAGAGGTGGATCAGTTTTAGAGTGGAGGTCCCAGTCAGAATCTGGTTCATATATGAAGAGCTAGTTAGAGTAAAGGTAACTGGCTTCTGAAGTTGGGAACCAGGTTACAGGGGGGTAGAGGTGGATCAGTTTTAGTGGTTGGGGAATGGAGAGATGGGGCGGTGGAAGAGATAATACTGAAATCAATTATAGTGGGGGAGGTGTGAAGTGATGTGACCAAAGGCTTAGATATTTTATGGTTCATGGGAAATGCATGTGTAGGTGCTGGGATTGATGGTGCATTGGTTACAGGAATCAGACTGGTTTTACTCAAGTTTGAAAGATTCAAGAGACTAATCTAAGATGAAGAAGGTTGTGTTTGAGGATTGGGAAAATTTGCAGAGGTTCTTGAGGAAGAAGATGTGAGCATAAGGTTAGAAAAGATATTAACGTGAAGAGAAACAACATACTTCTCAGGGACCTTTTCTTCTGGTGCAACATTATAGTGGATGGGTTTGTGCCCAATTCAACCACAAGAACAGTAGTAAATATCCAATCTCTCATATTTCAGAAAAATTGACAGAGATTCTACACCCTCTCTTCGAAATGTAAAGCCAGGCTTCAGGGTGTTGCAGACATCCAACTCCACCAGTAGTCTTAGAAAGCTCTTGAAAGTTTTTCTATTTCCATAGGTGTCTTCAATTTGAATTAGGTTCCCTAGACCTTTGCCTATGGAAATGGCAATTTTGGTAGTCATATGGATTAGGGGAAGGCCATGCACTTGTATCTAGAAAGGTGAAGTGTGTAGGGGAAGCTCATTAAGAGCTGCATGGGGGTGCCAAGTCTTTAAAATGATTAAAAAGCCATTAACATTCCAAGTAACCTGTTTTTGAATTCTAGCTTGGTGGTCAAGTTTGGAGAGTTTGAAGAGGAATTTGTTAGGACCAAGGACAACGAAAGAGAATGGGACAGCAAATTCCTAGGTTTTAGAAAGAGCTACATAGACAAACTGGTTGTTATGAGTTTTATGAAAGATGACATGTCCAACCAAAGGTAGACATTCATCAGAAACAGTTTTTGCTGAGAGGGATTCAATCTGAGATGATGGATCATCCCAAGAAAGGGCCTCAATCCTAGCTATAAGACGCTCAATATTTGTGAGGAGGTAAAAGTAGGAGAAGAAACCCATAACAAGAAAGAACGAAGAGAAAAAGAAAGGGAAAGACAAGAACAGGAAACAAGAAGGAAAGGAAAAGATGAGAACTAGAAAGGAAATAGCAGAAAGTATAAGGAGAGAAGAGTGGAGAGGAGTAGCGAAGGAAGAAGTTGACGAAATTGAAAGAAAGAGCAATAGTAAACAAGAGCAATAGCAAGCAAGAAAGTTCAGGGAAGGTTTCTTAAGGGAGCTCTTTCAGAGAGATAGTGAGTTTTTTGTCCCGTACTACTAAATTTAGTAGAATAGTTTAGTTACAAAAAATGGTCAACTTAGTACAACATTCAATTTCAATTATATATAAACAATTTTGTTTTGTTTGAATACTGTAATTCATTTTTATTTTACCAGCAAATGAATTGAGTAGTTTTTTTTTTTGACATGTCTACATAAGAAACGGAAAGAGATTTGAACTAGTGACTTCCGTTTTATTAAGCGTGATCTTAGTCGATTGAACTATTTCTTGGACATTGTTTTAAGATGTTCTACTTACACATGAAAGTTAAAAAACTAGCATTTTACTTTATGACTTTATGAGGTTTTCTTTAATGCCTATGTAGTTTTGTGAAGTAATGAAAAATTTAGTTAAGACGAATATGATGTAGATTGTGAAGAAGTGATATTTATATGTGTTTTTTGAATGCGAATATGTTATGTTTACTGCAATCCCATCTAATTTTACTATAAACCATACATATTTTACTAGGACAATGAATTTTACAAAAAAAAAATTCATTGTTACTCAATGTGAATGTTAATAAACAAATGGTAAAAACAAATCCCTTATTAATCAACTAACACGAAGGAGAGATGTTCCTGTGGTTAGTCAATTTAACACTCTCACAAGTGGCTTTAACACTTTCTTCTTCTTGACGGACAAGATTAACATCTTTTAACCAAATTTCAAGGCATGAAAAATTCTTGTTGCACTTGAAATTTATGGCTTCCCTTGATGCACTTATGCCTGTGATGTTTTTGTAAGCATTAGATCAAGATGATTGTTATCAACATATAAGTTAGTGATTGTGAGTGACAATAACGAATTTAGAAATACTAGTGTTGTTTATAATATAATAAATTTTACTACAAATTCCTTACAATCCGATGTGACAGATCATATGAGTTGCAATTCACATGTTAGCCACTAACAATTAAATTTGGTTGCTAAATTTTACTTGTTGCGAAATTTTTGAATCATGTTGTGCAATGAAATTATAGTAAAGTTTATCCCAAATATTTTACTTTAGAATATTACTTGTTTTGAGCAGAGCATGAAGGTTCTTTTCAATCGCACTAGCATTAATTTATGATTATGGGGTTTTGAACATTGTGTATTTCAATATTTTAAAATGTGATATTTTTGAGATATCCAGATCCTCTTGCACATGAATAACACATATATGTAAGTGAGAATTGCTACCCAAGGATGGAATACCAAAAAAAAAAAAAAGCGTATTTAATTGAAAACTAATTAATTGTTAATTATCTGCCAGGTCTTTATTCTCAATCAATTGGTAGTTCCTAAAAGTATCACTCTATTGAGTATCACATTTGAAACATAATCAGTTGAACCGCCAGCACCTAAACTTCCAATGCTGCAAAATAAGTAATAATTAAATTGCATGTAAATAAATAAAAGTAAAAATAAAAATGAAGCAACGTTCCTGATTTCATGGATTGGTCCACAGGTAATGTACGTATCTTCTACATTTTTGGAACCACCCATTGTTGAAATACAATCGTCACCTTCAATAAATAAGACATCAAATCTCATTATTAATGTCACTATAGAGAAAAGCCATTTTAAAAAAAAAAAAATTAAAAAGGAGGAAAGGTTAAAAAGGAGGATATTTTCCTATAGAAGAGAAAATGGATGATCTTATGCCCAATACTCGGTAAAAGCCAAACTTTATATATATATATATAGCTACTAGGGTTTTTTTTTTTATTGGGTGTGTGTCTTATATATACATGTGCTTATAATATAGTTTTGAATTTGAATGTTCTGCGTTTTTGTGACATGAATTCCATCGATGTTGGGGCTATGTTCTAGTACAATTACACGAGACATGAATCTTTGACGTTTTCACATATATGAAACATGATATGCATGTAGGTTATTCATCACAAATTGTTGTAGTACGGAGAAAAGCCAGCTATATATTATATATACACAATATTAAAAAAGATAAAAATATTTTGAAAAGAAATCAAGAAATAAATAAAAGAAAAGGAAAAAGGCTTATAGTTGATCCGTGTGTGCAAGGCTGCAAAAGAATAGAAGAAAGAATAATACTAGTTGGTTTTTTTTTTTTAACATGCCCGTACAAGAAGGTAGAAGAAAAATTCGAATTAATGATTTCTTTTTCATAAAAGATAGTCCCTAGCCGACTAAGCTTAAGAGATGGAAAAATTCATTTATTCATGACCTGAATTACATACCAGAGTTTTTTTGACTTTACATGAGTTTTTCCAACATCACTTTCCATTGTCATTGATGGTGTCCCACCTAAATCGACTCTAAAATTTTGAATATTTTGGAACATAAGCCATTGTGATTTATGTTTTTGATAATCTTATTTACGAGGAGTAGTTTTTGTTTCATAGACTAATTTTATATTTATCCTTAAATTATAAATAATGAGGATCTAACCATTAACCAAGCCCAGCAGCCCAGCTGGGCCAGCCGACACGGTTCGGATTGCAACCCTTGTTATCTGTAAACCGAAACCGAAACAAACACCAACTCATGACACGTCCTGGAAAAAAGGATAAAAATTAAAATTAAAAAAAAAAAAACGAAAAAACGAAAAAGAAGATCTAAACCCTTAAACCCTGCCTCTTCCATATATGCTCTTGAAGCTCAACAAAACCACTCTCTGAGAGTCAGAGCTCCTGAGCTTTACGCTGCAACTTGGGTGCTTGTTCTCCATGCTCAAAGATGCTGCCTTTCTACAACTCCTTTCCTCACCTTTCCAACCAAACCAATCAAACCAATGCTTCCACTGCTCCACCTTCTCAACAGGTAACTCTTTCTCTCTCTCTCTCTCTCTCTCTCTCTCAATGTCTCTGCTTACACGCACAGATACAGAGTATCGGAGTATCTATATACAATGAATTTCTTCTAATTTGAATCTGCTTTTTCTTTTTTATTTTGGGTTTAATTTGTTCGCCCGTCAGGTTATGCCATCTAATCCTTCCCTTGTAAATTCGTGTAATTTAGTGCAAAATCCTATGCAATTTCAACCCCATTTTGGCATGAGCAATGCTCAAAGTCAATTGCTCTTCAGTAATCCCAATGCCCACTTGAACCCCAATGTGCGGCCTTCCATGACTCAGCCTGGTTTCGTGAACGGACCTTCCCATCTTCTTTCCTTGCAGAATACTCATATCGGTATG
This sequence comes from Carpinus viminea, assembly GCA_013348765.1. Classification (NCBI taxonomy): domain Eukaryota; kingdom Viridiplantae; phylum Streptophyta; class Magnoliopsida; order Fagales; family Betulaceae; genus Carpinus; species Carpinus viminea. The sequence goes on along the minus strand of CP054668.1, from coordinate 31,952,011 downwards.
TCCCGTATGGGTTCTCAAACCGGTCAGTCCCATTTGGGGCTTGGTCCACATAACAATGTATCCAATATGAACACGGTTGCAGGGTTTCCAGGTAATGGACAATTCTGCAATTTGGCGCAGAATGGTAATCAAGTCAATGTGTCTCAGCCTCCTTTTGTGCATAATTTTCCAAATTTACCTCAACAACTCAATCAGAATATGGTTTTACCGAATGGGCAATACGGTTTTCCAAATATGTTTCAAAATATGAGCCAACTTGTGCCCATGCAAATGCCAATTTCTTCTCAAGCTGGTCCTTATGGTATCCCTCCCTATCTAATGGGTGGTCTGAATCAACCACCTCAGGCTACAGTTCCTCAAAATCCCACCTTCTTGGCAAATCTGCCGTTTGGTCTTGTTCACTGCAATCAGGTTGGGCAGCAAGGTAAGCAGAATCAGCAAAACTTGGCTCCACCGACAGCGGATGCAAATGCGTTAAAACCATCAACTGTTGCAGCTCCTCAATTGCAAGGGAACTCATCTGCGCCACTTAATCATTGTCCAGCTCAACCCCAGCAGTTTAAGGACTTGCAAACTTCTGCTTTCACAATGTCACAGGTAGTTTTACGTTGTTCTCTCCACATGAATTGTTAGGCTGATTTTTTCTTTTGGAAAGAATGTTATCAATGATATCTTTTTTGGACGATAATTAATGTGTACACAATATTGAATGAGCTCTGGTACTTGTAATTAAACAAGCTTTATCAATTATTTTAGGGCAATCCTTTTAAGAGTGGTGGGATTAATGCTGCAAGTTCCAACTGGAAAAATTCACCAAGCAAAAACTTCACAAGGAATCCAAAAAGAGGGGTACAACAAGGGGGGTATGTTGGTTTTTTTTTTTTTTTGGGGGGGGGGGGAGGGGGATTACTTTTGTTTCCATCATTTTGCTTAAAAACATTTGGACTGGTTGCTTACAGTTTAAAATCATATGTAGATCTCAGAAGTCACAGTTTCATCATATGAAAAATGAGAAGAGAAAGTTTGGGTTTCCTAATGAACAGAAGAGGAAAGGTATGTGGTTTTACACCTTGTTGCAAGATTCTGTTTAAATTTGAATTCCTTGTGAAGTTTCTACATCTTTCTGCCCTTTGTTTACTGATCCGGAAAAGACTAAATTTGAATTCTGCATTTATGGAATTAGATGCAGCAAAATGTATTTAGTAGTATGAATGAGGCAGTTGCAATGCAACCCTTAGCTTCCTACTTCACAGGGACCAGTTGCCCATGCTCTCACCTTATGGCATTTGGCAGCTATGCATGTAAAATAAATCTTATTCTGAAATTGATTTTACCAACTTCCCAAATTTTTTCTTTTAACTAGGACTTGATGATTGAAAATGAAAATATTGGGCCCTGAAATTTTGTCCGACATGCATTTTTTGATGAGTCAAAATTTTGTCTGACATGCATGCTAAAAAGTTGCTATATTATTGTGGTTGTTCATTACCTTGTTCTCTATATGCTTTTTGGCTTTTTTTTTTAATTTCTTATTTTATTGCCCTTGCATTTTTACAACTTTGAGTTTCAAAGAAAGCCCATTAACTTGTTTCTGCTGAATGAGTTTGGTATTACATGATAATCTCTATATGCCCTTGTTTTATGTTACCTTTGACAACCTTCTCTCTCTTTCTCTTTCTCACACACACTACTATGTATTGCTGAACTAGGGTTTACAAATGAGAAGACAGGAAAATTTGGCCTTGCTAATTCTACCAACCAAGCCAAAGAGAGGAAGAGGTAATGTTGCTTAATCTCTATATAATATATCATGGCTTACCAATTCAAGAGTAAACTCTTATTGATGCTAGGATTTTCAGATTTTCTGCGTGGATGTTGTGGCCCTAAAAGGAGTTTGCAATAAGGATGTTTGTGTTTTAGTTATGACAATGCAGTCTGTAATTTATTTATTTCATGAACTGGCTTGTTTACTCATTAGTTGTGTATTTTGCACAGTGTCTCTTTAGTAGTACCATTCTTATACTCTACTCCTTATTGTTTCTTTAATCTTTATGGTGGAGGTGGGGGGTGGGGGGTGGGTGGTGGTGGCGGCTGAATAGGATATGAATTAGTACCTACTTATCCAGTATCTAATTTATTATTATTTCCCTGTGCATGGGCATGTCTTACATAAATTTTTTGAACAAGAAGATCCCTTTCTTTGAACTACACGGAACAAGAAATCCAACAGTGGCGTGAAGCACGTAGGAAGAACTACCCATCAAATGCCAACATAAATAAGGTTTATTTTATTGCAGTACCTTCTTGCCATGTTTTTTCATCTGATATAGATGTTCTGATTATTGAATTTTCCACTTGCAGAAGCTAGCAGACTCTGAGCGCAGTGATAGAGAGGCCAAACTACGAAAAGCAGTATAATAACTTACCTTTATCTTTTTTCTTTGGGTATATATGTTCATCGCATGAAATTTGAGCAATCCTTGAACACAATCTTACCACACTTGGCCAACTAAAGCAAGGCTACTTACATGTAAAGAAATACAAATATCCAATAAAGGACATTGTATGGACAAAGCCTCATGTCTCTCTAATCACGTGGTAAGTGGGGATAGAAGGAAAGGAGAGATTGACGAGGATGCCAGAGGTGTTTACCTTGTTTGGTTGGATGGAAATGGAATGAGGGGGGGGTTGGTGCGAGGCTTGTTTCCCCTATTCCACCAAGTGAGATGGAAAGAAAGATTTGTTGTTGAGAGTTTATTTTTAATTCTATTTTAATCTATAATGCCCCATCTTTCTCTGCTATTCTTCTTTTTGTGGTCAATAAAACACATGAAGAAATGGTAGTTTCCATTCCTCCCACTTTACTTCCTCTTCCTTTGTCAGAGTGTTTTTTTGCTCCTCTTTCTTATATGTCAAATATTATTAAAAAGGTGAATAAGAGGGTCAAAGTCTACCTGGAAGTATACCAGAGAGACACATCAAAAGAAGAAAAAAAACTTAATCCAGTCAATTTAATTAGCAAGTGCAGGACATGAAATGCTGCTTTTTCGTATCTGTATGGAGACTTTTTATCCCAGAAAGGAGAAAAGTGGAAAGAGACATCCCTACTTACCTTGATGTTTCATATTCCCATTTTATCATTCGTCTATATCTAAGTATAATGTCTGGGTAATATGTTTTCCCAAACTTTTTGTTAATTTTGTTTCATGATTGGTATTTAATGTCTAGTAATAATTTGATAAAAATTTTGTTTCCAGCAACTCAAGGAGATTCTAGCAAAGCAGGCTGAATTGGGAGTTGAAGTTGCAGAGGTACCATCATACTATCTCTCGGATTCAGAGAAGCAGGGGCATGGAAGGGAAGAGAACAGAAGGCCATTGACTAAGAAGGAGAGATTCCAAAACAAGTTTAATAAAAGAGGAAGACATGACAAAAAAGACCGATTTGCCAAGAAGCAGAGGTTAGCAGACAAGGATTCATCGAACGCCACTTCTTTCAACCAAAGAAAGCCAACACTACTACAGAAACTTCTGAGTGCAGATATAGGTAGAGACAAAAGCCGCTTGTTGCAGGTTTTTAGGTTCATGGTGATGAACTCGTTCTTCAAAGATTTTCCTGATAAACCATTGCAGTTTCCTTTAGTTAATAGTTAAAGAAGGTGGATGTGAGGATGATGTGGTTAAAGAGAAACCTTCTCCTGTGGGGAAAGATGCTGCAGGTAGCATCTTGACAACTCATGCTAAAAGATTTAATGATGATAATGGTGGAGAAGAAGAAAATGACAACGGTGACGCCACTGCTGTGGATGATAATGATAAAAACGATGCTCTAGTAAAAGAAGTGTCTTATTTTGTTAGGAGAGAAAGTAGTATTTGTGAGGGAACTGAGAGACCCGAGGAAGAAGAGGGTGAAATCATTGACTAGAGGTCTCCCTCTTTGAGCATTGTACTGCTATGTATACCAAACAAATATGTATGTATGCATTAGAAATTTGGCACCATGAGCATCGTTTATCATGAAGTTTTCTGAAACTGTACAATTTCTAGTCTTAGGATTGTTGGATAGACCTGTCTAGTAATGTATCATCTCTGCTATATATATAGATTAATTTGTGATGGGAACCCACAGAGAGAAAAGATGGAATTATATTGAAAAGTGTAATGCTATTTTGTAGGTAGACTGATATACGATTGTCATATAAGTATACAACTGAGATAACGTGATAGTGAAACTCTCATTGATTCAAATACTGATTTCAAAACCATCAATTTCACATTTCGAACATTTAATTTGATATAATCTTTCCCCTTGCCCATTCATGCTTTGCAAATAATTGCATATGAAGGTCGGGTTATATTATTATACCGATTATCAAATCTTCTAGATAAGAAATTATAATGGAAAAGCAGATAAAATTGTGTGTTTTTATTCTCAAAAGGGCAAAAGGCTTTTATTAAAAAATGAAGAATATATATCAAATTTAGTCTACCTATACATTTATTAGAATAAAAGACCCAATATTTTCATGATACAAAATACGTCAACTGGGTTAGCACCGGAGAGACTTGTAATAGAAAGAGAAGAATAATGAAAGAGAGATTCTTAATCCAAATTACTGATAATAGATTTGTGTTGGGAGCCTAAACTGAGGTGGACTACGTTTACGACACTTATAGCTATCTGCAACAGTTGGCGGACACCACAACTTTTATGCCAAATCTAATAAGCACCATAGTCCCACATCGATAAGAAGCAAAAATCTTTTACTCTTTATAATGCTCTAATGAGAGAGGCCGTACCACTGAGCTTAGTAACGTGAGCTTGTAACCTGTGTAGGGGTATTAATGTGATGGAACTCTAGCCCAGCCCGACTGGTCGGATTCTTAAGGCTACCCGCCGGCCTGCCCGTTCCAAGCGAGGAGCTGAGCTTTATGACTTGGGCGAAGGCCCTGGGTCACATTGTTCCTAGAGCGGAGGGCTCTGCGTGAGGCTGGTTACAGAGCAGCGACAACCTCCCGCTCCTGGCAGTGGAAGGATTACAGGCCGGTGCCTTCCGGATCCAGCAGGGCCTGTTGGGTTGACCCCAGCTGGACCACCACTTTTGTTTTCTTTGTTTATATATTTACATATTTTGTTGGGCTTTCGGGATATATATTGTCAAATATAATATCATATAATATACTGCTCGAACATTAACAAAATTCAAAGTACACATGATCATCTCTCTTTAAATTTTGTGCCATAGAAGACATAATAATGATGTTTTTTTTAGACAAGTAATTTATGTTGCGTTTGGTTGGGTTTATTAGAATTGTTTTGAAGGGTTATTAGTGGAATGATATTTAACCTTTTAGACAAGTGTAGTAGGCATACCAAAATGTTGGTTTTAGACATTAGGCCACAATGGGTTTTTAAGAGAACATTGGTGAGCTTAGAAAATATATCTTCCGAATTACATACACACACATGTATACAAAATATGTGTGTATACGGATAGGTGCTACTATGGTCATACTTAGTAGGATAGTCATAATTGGTCTTCCGACTTATGCTTTTGAATTGAAAAAAAAAAAAAAAAAAAGTATAAAAGAAAAAAACAATGCACTTAAAAAAAAAAAAAAATTGTTCTTGATGGTAAAATTAATAGCTTCAACAAAAACCAAAATTTATATTACCATTACAATTTACATAGGACAAACGACAACAAAACTACAAGCATGAAATATTTGATAGAAAGAGCAATTATTGAGAACACCATTTGTAGATTGACTAAAGGTTTTCTTGTTAGCACCGAGTCTTGAAGTTTCTAAGAAATTTGGCCATGCTAATAGTTATGGTTTTGTAGAGCCCATCTCCTATTCTCTCTAGGTACTGAAAATATGCATGCCTCCAAGAACTCTTCAATAGCAGTGATCCACAAACACCCCAAAAACCAATAATGAATCCGAGTGCCATGCTAATATAAAACCATAGACACTCATTGGAGTTTGCATGTTCTTGAATATTGCCTTCTCCATTGTTGCTACCAATTTGAGGACCTTGAGTTGCTTCATCTCCTAGACACCTTTTTAAAAGAGGCAAGCCACAAAGATTTTGGTTACCTGCATATGCAGAAGAATTGAAGCTTTGGAGTTGGGTACCTGTTGGGATTTTACCTGACAAGTTGTTGTTTGATAAACTCAAGTGGCTCAATAAGCTCAAAGTAACCAAGCTTTGGGGAATTATGCCTGAAATGAGATTTCTTGACAAGTCGAGAGACTCTAATCTTTCCAAGTAACCAATATCCTGAGGAATGATGCCAGTCAACAAGTTCCTAGATAGATTCAACCCAATCAATCCTGAAAGACTCGTTATTTCTCTTGGAATTTCACCTTTTAATTTGTTGCTTGAAAGATTAATGACTTTTACCAATCCAAGAGTTTTGCTATACTCAAGACTTTTTTCTTTGAAAGTCACTAATAAATTGTCAATGTAGTCGGAAGTGAGAAGAAAGGATGTCCCAGAAGAAGAAATATATGGATGAGGAATGCTTACATATGAACTTTGTGTTTGAGCCATGACAGTGAAGTTATTGAGGCATCGAGGTATAGTCCCTGTAATATTGTTTTGAGAGAGGTCCAAGATTTGAAGAGATGTTAGATGACATAATTGTAATGGTATATGCCCTATTAACAAGTTTGATGACAATCGAAGAATCATCAAATGTGGTAGGCTTGTGCCTAGCCATGTTGGTATCCTCCCAGAGATTCTGTTTTCTCCTAGATCAAGTAGCCTCAATGAAGAGCATGTTATCATTGATTTGGGCAATTCTCCAATGAAATTGTTGTTCTGCAAATGCAACGACTGAATCTCGTGTGCCGTAGAACCACAGATAGAATCAGGGATTCTTCCCGAAAGATTATTATTTGCCAAATTAAGCACGGTCAAGGGCACCATATTTCCCCAACAGTAAGGGAGTTCTCCGGATAGCAAGTTATCTGAAAGATCAAGGTAACTCAAATATGAAGGCGTATAGTTGGCTTTAATGGAACCATTTGTCTCACATATGAATGTAATGGATCCTTGGAACAGATTATTGGAGAGATTTAGCACAGTCCAATCAAAATTAAGTTGTGGCAACAAACCTCCGAACCGGTTAAAACTCAAATCTATTACAGAAGAACCAATGAATCTTGCCAAAAACCATTGAAAAGGTATGGTATTAGTGAACTGGTTGCGGGAGAGATTTAAGTACCCTACATTCCAAGAAAGATCCCAAAACCAGTTGGGAATGGGGTCTGAGATTCCTGTATTAGACATGTCAAGCCGTGTAAAATTCTTCTGTGTTTGAAGCCACTGAGGAAAAGCTGGCCCCAATTTGCAGGACCTCAATGCTATGGTATCTAGATTAAATCGTGGAACCCAGGTTGAACTAAACTTCAAAGACAGAGAATTATAAGAGAAGTCCAATAGCTTTAAGCTGGAAAGATTCGACAAATGTGAATCAGTGATATCACCTTTGAAAGAATTTGAAGACACATCTAGAATCTGGAGTTTGGAAAGTTTTCCCATACCTTTGGTTAAACTCCCATTCAACTGATTCTTAGATAGATGTAACTCTCTCAACAAAGGAAATTTTGAAAGATCAGGCACTCTCCACTTATGCTATTGTTTGATAAGTCTAGTACTTGTAAACTGTGAAGATTCTCCAAAGTTTGTGGTATCGTACCCTCGAAGTTGTTGGAAGAGAGGTCAAGATGAACAAGACTAACCATATTCCCCAAAGCTTTTGGAATTGAACCTTCTAACTCGTTCAAGCTGAGATCAAGAGAAATCAAGCTTGAGAGATTTCCAAGCTGATGTGGAATGTTGCCAACCATTTTGGTATTGGAAAGATTGAGATATTGCAATTTAGTGAGTGAACCAATGAAGCTTGGGAGGATGAAGAAATGATTGAAACTTAAATCAAGTAAGCCAAATGCTTCAATCCCAGTAATGAAGAGCTTATCTCACCTCGTAGATTCCCATCGACAGGTTGGAGATCAAGCATGACAACATGATCTGTCTGGTTGCTGCATTTGATTCCTTTCCATTTGCAGCAATCTTCCTCATGACTTCCCCAAGAAGAAAGCAGGCTGTAATTATCTTCAAGGCCTTGTTTGAATTCGAGCAAGGCTTGTCTTTCTTCCTCTATGCATATGGCCTCTGAATTTCTGCATTTGGTACATAGGAGCCCAAGTATGAGAAGCAGCAATTGAGCAGAAAGCCCTCTCATTATTTGAAGCTCTCTTTTGATATCCCAAGGGAAATCCACACAAATTATCTTTATAGTAGTATTGATTCTCGTGTGAAACAAAGGATAGAAGAAATATATATAATAAAAATTGACATGAAACAGAAGATGAGAGAATAAAGAATAAAAGAAAAAGAGGATAGGGAGCCCAATAAAATTGCCACAGTTGATGGTAGTGGAAGCTTAAATAATACCACTACAAGAGAGTCGCGCCACAATAATTGACGAAAAAAATATATATACCAAACACGTAGAGATAAAGCCGTTCACATTCAAACTTCTTGACGGCTTTTTTTTTGTTTATTATTATTATTATTCTATGCTTTATCTTTAATTAACCAATAAAAAAACTCTCCCTTCATATGAATGAATATTTTAAAAAATAAAAATAAGGATGTAGAATGTTCGACGAATGGGAATAAATATTTTTATTACACCTTTCAAAAAAAAAATATTTTTTTATTACAGCAATAGAGAATATTTTCAAATGTGAATCCTTAAAATAGAAAAGTTCAATGTTTGGATTTTTTTTTTTTTTTGTTTGGAGAGTTTAAAGACATTTTAAAGAACAGAATACTAATCCTCTAGAATACCGTTTGCCACAATTTTTTATGACCTTTCTGTTGGGAAATTTATCATGTTCTCTAGAAGTAATGAGATGTGAAAAATAAAAAGAATGCAAACACAATTAATCACAAAATGCAGAAATGTATGTGATTCACTCTTATGGATTACCTACACAGAGTTTCGGTGAAGCTTCACTATTTCTTACAAAACTTTAAAGTTAGAAGCAACGATAAATAGGATCCCCAACTGAATCAAAACACTAAAACAAGTAAAAAAAAAAGGTCGAATCATAGCCCTTCTAACGTCAAACCGGGCTGGGTGAAAACTAGGTCGGATACGCTCCACATAGCCTAACACTTTTAATGGCAAAGGATATTGTTATCTTTTCACTTTACATCGGTTGACATGACGTATTTGAAATAGTTATTTTTTTATTATTTTTATGTCTGCTAATTATTATTTTTTTTTTGAAAAAACTTTGTTTTACTTAAAATACAAGTATAATTGCATTAATTAGTCCTTCAAAATCATCGAGCACGCTAAAATTCAACTTCATCTTTTGTCAAAAACTTAAATAGTAGGAAGGGAAAGAAGGACCCGGACACGAATTTAACGGAACACGATCAACTTGGCTCTGTCCAACTCCAAGAAGGAAAGATTAATCATCCTAATTTTTTTCACTTATTTTCTGAAAAGAACTTATTTTTATTTTTATTTTTTGTAATTTTGGAAGAAACTGTTGATCACTACATTTCCTGGAAATTCATTCATGCAAATCGGGTCAAGCTAAACGTACTATTCATGAGTTTGTGGAAATATTGGAAGAGCGTCGCCGATCTTGGTGACATCAACAAGAAAAATGTTACACATACAAATTCTCAAGTTTATACTTCCAATTATTTATTTTCTAACGTGATAGTAAAAATCACTACTAACTTTAAAATCGATGAGCAAACATGTAAATTTTTTTGGTAATAGCATTTAGCACATATTTTTTTTAATCAATAATAGGAAAATAATTACAAGGGATCAATAAGTGATAACAAGACTCAAACTAAAACAGCAATAGAAAGAAAGAAACAAATAGTATGCAATAGGTCCATAAAGGAATCAAGTCTTTCTAGAGACTGCACAAAGCAGTAACTGATGGCAAAGCGGCTCTCGGCGAGGAGCCCCAAATGGTAAAGACAGCACCCACCGTGAAGTGGTTGTTGTGGGATAAGTAATACCGAAAACTGAACAGGATCCATCGATAAGAAACAGATGCCGATTACAAAAGTCTTCTCTACAAAATCAAACAAAAGATTTGGGAAACGAGTAATCTACTGCATGTGTTAACATTAACGCATGTATTTTATCGGCAACTTATTTCTTCCAACATACCTCACAATGCGACATACCCTAAACGCCAAATGTTTTAAGGAAAATATTTTAAAGGTGATATAGCTAAACCCACTGAAAAATTAGTAATTTTCCTATAAAGTATTTTCAACTGAAAACTTTTTACCTCATAATATGTTTTACCAAGCTTTATTTCCATATTTTAGACAGTATTTAATAATTTTTAAAATCAGTATTACTTATTAATAGCAGTTTAATTAGAATATATTTGGTATTTTTTTCAAAAGAAGAACTCATTTAGGTGTTTTTTTCTTTTTCTTTTTCTGAAAATATATATATATTTTGTCTTTTTCGAAACATGGGTTAGGTTTGTATTATTTAAATTGGCCTCTCATCTCTACTTAATTATTTGTCCTTTTCCTTCGTCTTCACCAACCTTTTATCAATGTGATAATCTTCTTTATAAGTGCAGAGTTTGTTTCAAAAAAAAGAAAAAGAAAGAAAGAACTACACCTACTCTCCATCGAGTAGGTGCACTAATATCATGTCGTATTCGCCATGGTTGTTGCACTTACCATCGCAGACTAAATAACATTACTTTACTTACAAAAAAAAATAAAAAATAACATTGCTGGTCCAAATCAATTTCTACGTTCATTTCTTTATACTTGTTTTATATCTTTATTAAAAAAAAATCAAATAAGATGCCATTTTGTATGGAGTATGCAACATACAACGTACCACATCAAAGACGCCTTTAAATCGATCATTGTTAAAATAAAATAAAATAAAATCAAGGAGTAATGTTATTAAAAAAAATTGTTTGCTTTCATTTTCTTACACATCTCTTGACAATCTCTTTAAAAATTCATTGAATCTGTGAAACCTACATATGAGTTTTACATATTCAATAATAGATTTGCACCAAACAATCTTCCACAATTCTTCCAATGACTAAATCTATCAAAGGATCTAATATATCTAGAGCAAAATGGTCCAAAACCTAAGCTAAGGAAGAAATGCTCATTCTTGAAAAGAACTGAGAATAATTATTTGTATTTCTCAATGAATATTACAAGGGAAAGCTCAAGGCATTATATACACAAAGCATTTACAAAATATTAAAGCTTAATGCAGATAATTAAGGTACAGATTGTATAATGGATTACAAAGGAATGAATGTAAATAAGTTTCCTTATGTGTGGAGATTGAGTAGAGGAATATCATTCTGTGTAAGGCATGTTGCACTCAATCTGTGTGATCTTTGATATGGTTTCCTTAAATCTGGTGCGCATGATCTGGATTGATATGGATTGCCAAGATCAATGGGATTGTAAGGCTTGATGAGTGGAGCCTGATATCTGGTGGCTTGTCTAATTCCACAGTTAATGGAGTGAGTTGGAGATGCAGCTAGGAGAGATGGCTTATTGGAGCAATGGAGCAGTGTTCTCTATCGCCCCCTCGTCGATGGGGTGGAAACCACCATAAGCTTGGACCTAAGCTGAAGAAATCGTGTTGAGGAGAGGCCCTTAGTGAAGATGTCAGCAATTTGATCATGAGTTGAAATGAATTTGAGGATGATGTCTTGATTAAGAACCTTTTCCCGCACAAAGTAGTAGTCAATTTCAATATGTTTAGTGCGCAGCATGGTACAATCGGATTGGAGGCTAAGGCTAAGGCACTAACATTGTCACACCATATTGTAGGAGCACAAGAGAGGTGGAATTGAATTTCACAGAAAAGCATTCTTAGCCAATAAACCTCTACAATAGTGATTGCAAGGGCCTTGTACCGCTTGATCGCTTGAGAGACAACAGCTTGCTTTTTAGCACACCAAGAGATAAGGTTTGAGCCAAGGAAGACAAAGAAAACCAGTTGTGGATCGTCATCAATGTAGCCACACCAGTCACTATCACAGTATGCAATGAGTTGAAGAGATCCTTTGGAATATAGTAGTCCATGATGAATGTAATCTTTGAGGTATCTAAGAACTCTCTTCACGCAGATCAATGAGTGGTTGAAGGCGCATGCATATGTTGATGAGCTGTTGAATCAAAATGCAATTTCAGGTCTAGTTAAGGTGCAGTATTGAAGTGCACCAACAACTTGCCTATATTCAGTAGGATTTGGCAAGGGATCACCATCAAATTTAGAGAGTTTCAGTCCAGAAGATGATGGTGATTTGGAGGGCTTGGCATCTTGCATATTAGTGCGATGCAGTAGGTCAGCTATGTATTTGGCTTGGCATAGATGTAATCCTTGGTCAGTACGAGAGACATGAATGCCAAGGAAGAAATGAAGTGACCCAAGATCCTTCAAAGGGAATTCTTGCTGCAATTGAGCAATGATAGATCGAAGGAGTTTGTCATTGTTTCCTGTAAGAATAATATCATCTACATACACCAACATAAAAATGTGAGTAGATCCTAAGTGTAAGGAAAAGAGAGAGGAATCCAATAGGGAAGCAGTGAATCCAATGTGCAGCAGAAAGGATGACAGCCTATTGAACCAAGCTCTAGGTGCTTGCTTGAGGCCATAGAGGGCCTTATGAAGTTTGCATACAAAGTCTGGATGAGCTGAATCAATGAAGCCTTGGGGTTGCTCCATGTAGACATCTTCAAGGAGATAACCATGTAAGAAGGCATTGGAAATGTCAAGTTGCCTTATGGTCCAATCAAATTGTACAGCTAAGGAGAGGATGACACGAATTGTGGTAGGCTTGATAACAAGACCAAGGTCTCAGATAATCAATTGTTGCTGTTCAAAGCCTTTTGCAACCAACCTGGCTTTGAATCTCTCTAGGGTGCCATCTGACTTGTATTTGATGTGGTACACCCACTTGTTGCTGATGATGTTCTGGTGTAAAGGTCTAGGACAAAGTGTCCAAGTTTTATTGTTTTTCAAGGCTTCAAATTCTTTTGTCATGGCTTGAACCCACCTGGGATTAGAGGCTGCCTTTCCATAACAAGATGGTGTAGAATCAGTGATGGTAAGGTGAAGCATATGGAATGGATATTTGGTGGTGTGATAGGTTTGGAAATCTGGAAATTGTTTTGGTTTGGTGGAGCCTGTTTTGGATCGAGTATTCATAGGATGGAGAATGGTTTGAGAAGGATTTGTAGTAGTAGGAGGTGGTGGTGTTGGTTCTGAGGCAAGAAGGACAGATATAATTGCAGATGATGGACTGTTTGAAGTAAGTTTTTTGGGATTTGAGGGTGGTGATGTTGGTTCTGTGATAAAATGGACAGGGGCAATGGTAGAGGATGGAATGTTTGAAGGTGTACTAGTGGTAGGTAGATGAGGATTGAGAGATAGCTCAATATTGATTGGATTGAATGAGGTGGACAGTTCAGTATATGTACGTGAAGGTAAATCAGAGGATTGGGTGTAAGGAGCAGCATTGACAGAAACATTGTTATCATAATTGAATGAAAATGGTGATGTAGAAGGAAGTAGACTTACAGGGAGAGTGAAGGGCATGTCACCAGCAGCATTGATCTTGGAGGGCAAGTGAGAAGAGGCTTTATCCTTTGCTGGAAAATTTTGCTCATCAAAAACCACATGTCGTGATAAATAAACTTTATTAGTAATAGGATCTAAGCATTTGTATCCAGCATAGCTGTAGCCAAGGAAGATGCAGGGTTTGGACCGATATTCAAGCTTATGTAGGCCAATGGGACGTAGAAGGGGATAACACTTGCATCCAAAAACTTTGAGTTTCTGGTAGTCAGGTTCCTTTTGATAAAGTTGGAAATAAGGAGAGTCATTATTCAGAGTTGGGGTGGGCAATCTGTTTATGAGATAAGTGGCTGTAAGAAATGCATCAACCCAATATGTATTGGAGAGATGAGAATGGGCAAGAAGGGGAAGGGTAGACACATTTCGAATGTGCTAAGTTTTCTCTCTAGGCCATTTTATGTTGAGATGTGTGGGCATGATTTTCTATGGAGGATGCCATGTTTGTTAGGAATGATTGAAAATGAAGTGATGTGTATTCACCACCTCCATCGGATTGAAGTTGTTTGATGGAGGATGAGAATTGGTTCTCAACAAGAAGTTTAAATTTGATGAAACATTCATATACTTCAAATTTGTTGTGAAGGGGATAGATCCATGTGTATCTTGAATGATCATCAACAAAGATAACATAGTATTTGAATCCAATGTTGGATGTAATTGGTGAAGTCCATACATCGTGGATTAAATTCGAAGGAGGGCGGTTGTCTAGTTGATGATGAAAAAGGCTGTTTCTTACTTTTTCCCAATTGACAGGAATCACACAAGTTTATTTTATTGATGTTTAAAGATGAAACAGGAAGATTAAAAGCTTTAACAACACGGGAAGCAACATCATTGGCTGGATGACCTAATCTAAAATGCCAAATCAAGGCTGAGGTCCTTATTCCTAACAAAGCTACAAATGCACGACTTGATTTGTGTGAATGTCCTTCAAATCGCAAAGGATAGAGGCCATTTTCACTCTTGCCTTCCAAGAGGGTTGCTTTGGTGAGATTGTCCTTCACAAAGAAATGAGTTGAGGTTAGGATAAAATGACAATCATTATCTGAACAGAATTTTTGAATTGATAAGAGATTAGCAGATGCATTTGGACAATGAAGAACATTTTTAAGATGAAATTTGGAAGATGCAGGTGGATTATGAAGTAGAATTGCACCAGAATTGTCAATCTTGAGGCCAGCTCCATTCCCTACAGCAACCATTTCATTGCCTTCAAAAGGTTGTTGAATGGTGAGTTTCTCCAAATCATTCGTGATATGTGCATTTGCACCACTATCAACAAGCCATTCTTGGTCTTCATCATAAAGGGCATTTGATTGTGCTGCCATAGCTGCCAGTTGAGGTGGGGGATGTTTTCCTTGAAATGAGTAGTTCATCCTATGGAAGCAATCAAGGGCTTGGTGGCTTGATTTCCCACAAATCTGACAAGGAGCCCGAGTTGTGTTTAGGAAATGTGGTGTATTGGTGTGAGGCTGATGCTACTGCAATGATTTGCTGTTGGAGAATCTAGTGGTAGGATTACTGAATCTGGGACCACCAAGAGAATGACTGCTTTGCTGTTGTTGTGCTCTAAAGGCAGGGTATCCATTTGGTTTTGGATAATGATACCCTCTAGGGTCAGCTATGTTCCTTTTGGCTTTTGATGAAAGTTACGAGGACTTGCCTTGTGAGCAAATAATGCAAAGGTGGAGACATCAGGTGCTACAGCTTGATGATTGTTAAGTAACATCTCATGATTGAGTAACATATCCTGAAACACATCTAAACTAAGAGATTTCTCTCTAGTTGCAAAGGCAAAATTAGTTACAAAATTAATAAAGTTTGGGTTGAGACCATTGGTGATGGAAGATATAAGATCTTCATCATCCAAAGGTTTTCCCATCACAAATAATTGATCAGCAAGTGATTTGGCAGCTTGTAGGTAGTCAAAACATGACTTGGAGCCTTGACGAAGATTCTGTAATTGCTGCTTGATGTTGGAAATTTGAGGGCGAGATTGATTGGCAAGTTTGTTTGCCAGTGCTGCCCACACCTGCTTGGAGGTATCCAATCCATATACTGTGGATAGGACTTTCTCAGAGAGAGATGCATTGATCCAGCTTAGTAAGTGCTGGTCTTTCTTGGTCCAGATGAAGTATTCTGGATTAGGAGTAGCTTGACCTTCTTCATTGGTCAGCATCTTTGGGGGATATGGTTCAGTCCCATCAATAATTCCCATAAGCTCATTGCTTCGTAGGATGGGTAAGAAGATGGACAACCATTGTATGTAATTGCTAGGCCCTTCCAATTTTACTTGAGCCAATTGATTGCAGTTGGGGAGAACAAAAGATACGGTTGAGGATGATACTGAGGTAGAGGAAGCCATAGGGGCAGAATTGAGAGAACAAAAGGAAAATAAGAGAAATGGAAAATTTTTATGGCGTTTGCCTTTAGTGCTCTGATACCATGAAAAGAACTGAGAATAATTATTTGTATTTCTCAATGAATATTACAGGGGAAAGCTCAAGGCTTTATATACACAAAGCATTTACAAAATATTAAATGCAGATAATTAAGGTACATATTGTATAATGAATTACAAAGGAATGAATGTAAATAAGTTTCCTTATGTGTGGAGATTGAGTAGAGGAATATCATTCTGTGTAAGGCATGTTGCACTCAATCTGTGTGATCTTTGATATGGTTTCCTTAAATTTGGTGTGCATGATCTGGATTGATATGGATTGCCAAGATCAATGGGATTGTAAGGCTTGATGAGTGGAGCATGATATCTGGTGGCTTGTCTAATTCCACAGTTAATGGAGTGAGCTAGAGATGCAGCTAGGAGAGATGGCTTAACTGGAGTAGCTAGAGCAGGTTCTCTATCAATTCTAACAGATTGTTGAACGTTCAATTACCGTGTCGATTGTTTTACACCTCACTACAAAAAAAACGGTTATTTGGTGACATGGCTACTATTCATTGGAATTTGCCATGTCACCAAATGGTGACATAGCAAAATGTGCCACGTTACCATTTAAATTAGTAATGTGTGGCATAATGCCACGTTACCACGTAGCCACCCCCTTTTTTTTGTCTTTTTTTTTCAGATTTTTTTTTTAAAAAATAAAAAATTTAATTAGGTAGCCACGTCATCATTGATAACATGGCCACTTGTGCTTGGTGTTAAATTTTCATTTATCCACGT
Organism: Carpinus viminea; assembly: GCA_013348765.1. NCBI lineage: Eukaryota > Viridiplantae > Streptophyta > Magnoliopsida > Fagales > Betulaceae > Carpinus > Carpinus viminea. The sequence goes on along the minus strand of CP054668.1, from coordinate 31,935,125 downwards.
ATTAATCTATTAAATCAATTAACAGAAGGACCAATTTGGTCCTTTATCAAAACCACATGAACCTCCTGTAATAAAAATTAAACCTTAAGGGAGAAAAAATAAAGTTGTAAGACCCCAAGGGAGTATTAGGTATTTAACCATTTAATTAAATGTTATTATTTATTAGTTTTAAACTAGAAAAAAAAAAAAAGATAAAAAAAAATAAGCTTAAAAAATTATAATAGGTGTATCATGGTAGATCTGCAAAGCCTTTCTTGTCGTAGTCAAGTGGGCATTGATTAGTAAGAGTAGAGCTTTTTGGTTGCCTCGTCTGCCATTTAAAAAAATAAAAAATAAAAAAAAAAATTGAATAGGAAAGAGGTTAAAGGGGGAAGTACCTACCAAATTAAAAATTAAAAATCATTTATAAAAAATTGATTAAAATTATATATCAAATTCACTGGCCTCCATGAATCATTGATCAGAAATTTGTATTAGTAAAACTATATAAAACTAAGATAACGTTTTGGACCTTTAGCACCAAATTTAGGATGACCAAATCCCTTTAGGGTCATACCTTCTTTAAATGGTTAACTTTCTATCCTTAAATTTTAGTTTTGAATCTAGAAACGAATTTTGAGGCATTAGCACCAAATTTAGGATGACCGAATCCCTTTAGGGTTATACCATCCCTAAAGGGTTAACTTTTTACCCTTAAGTTTTAGTTTTAAATCCATAAATGAGTTTTGAGGCATTAGAACCCAAATATTAGTTCATGAAAATTTAGTTAATATTACTCAAATATTTCAAAATACAATTCAAAACATTTCATCAAACATATAAAATGCAAACAAACATAAAAAATCTATTAAAATTAAAAAAAAAAAAAAAAAGATTGCCGCTGGTCTTCCAAAAAATAAAAAACACAAAAAAAGGCCTATGCATGGCTGCCACACTTTGGCAGCCGCGTAGCAGGCCTCAATTAGTAATAGTCATAATTTCTTTAGACTTTATTTAGAAGATCATATTTTCCAAGAACATCGTGATTTTATGCCAACCATAAGAACCACAAGTTCACAACAGTAGCCGCGGGTTTCAAGTCTAAAAATATCTTTGGAGTTATAAAAGCTTTCACAATCAAGTGCATCTTTTGTATGGTCGGTGCACAAATGGGAGCTTTCGTGCACACCACACAAATTTTGACATATCAACGATCTAAGAAAAATGCACAAAAAATGTATGTTAACAAAATATAGGATTAATTTTCCCTCACACATATTAGCGACCACCACCCCCAGCCTCTACCGATTCCACCAATGCCCAGACACCGTCGCCCACCTCCGGCGACTTTTCCGGCAAACAAAAAAACAAAAAACCAGCGGCCTGGGGGAGAGAGATCTAGCCACTAGGGGTGGATCGCGGCCACCCCAATGGCCTGGGGGAGAGAGATCCAACCACCCCCAGGCTGCTGGGGGTGGATCGTGGCCAACCCTAGGCCGCTGGGGGTGGGTCGCGGCCAACCCCAGGTTGTTGGGTTTTTTTTTTTTTTGTTGGCTCGCTTGAAAAGTTACCAGAGGTAGCCGGAGTTGGGTGGCTGGAGGCAGTGGCCGGCAGCTGGCAGTGGCAACTGGTGGTTGGGACTATCGTCACCCGCCTCAAAACCAGATTCTAATGCCTTAAAATTGGATTCTAATGTCTCAAAATTCATTTTTGGATTCAAAACTAAAATCTAGAGGTGAAAAATGAACCCTTTAGGAGTTGTTGCTCCTCCGTCATGGGCTGTTGCTCCTCCCCTGCATCCTTCTAATTTTTCTTTTAATTTTAAATTTTTTAATGAGAGAAGATGAATTATATTAGTGTTTTGTTCTCATTTTAAGTTTGTGTAATAAGCTAATGTGGTAGTTGCTGAATGGTGTGCAGAAAACTCCTCCTTCATGCACCGTCCACATTGAAGATATTCTCTTCATAGTATACTTCTCAAATAAAATTTAAATTTAAGGAGAACAATTTACTTTATCAAATATAAATATAAATGAGTCAAACATCAAACTCTCAATATATTTTCCTACTTTAGTTAAATGTTATTATTTGTTAGTTTTAAACCAATCAAGAGAGAAAGGTAAAATAAAAGCTTAGAAAATTATATAATTTTAGCCATTTGGCTCTTGGAATGCAAGGAACGAGTTAAATATAAAGTAGAGAATGAAACTTGTTAAATGAGTGTTTTCATAAGTTTTGTTAGATTTTTAGGAAAAAAAAAAAACAAAATATAAAAAGTCTATTGTGAATGCTCTAAAAGAACTTAACAAAAGGTCAATGTTCCAAATTTTATTAGAGTAGGCTTGCAAAGCCAGTATTGTCGTAGTCAAGCGGGCACACGCTAGTAATGGTCATAATTTCTGTAGACTTTATTAGAGGGGTTTGCTATGAGTTCTTCCCATAGTGTTCTCCCAATCTTATATATAACATGATTTAAGAAAAAATAAAATTGTAGTACCGTTTTTTTATTAACCGATTAATTTTTATGAGTTAATAGTTATGTTTTAATGCTTTAAAACTTATTTTTAGATTCAAAACTAAAACCTAAGGGTAGAAGGTTAACCCTTTAGGGATAGTATTATCCAAAATGGATTTGATTATCCTAAATTTGGTACTAATGCCTCAATTTTGTTGCTAATGCCTCACAAATTTGGTGTTAATGCCTCAAATTTTATGCTAATGCCTAAAAAAATTGGTGGTAGAAGCCACTGCAATTTTATTTTTTCTTAAATCATATTTTACGTAAGACTGGGAGAATGTCAAGAGAACCTACAAGGAGAACCCCTAATATTTTCCTTTATTAGAAAATCATATTCTAGAAGAACCTCGTGATTTTATGCCAACGCCAACCACTATAACGACTACAACAGTCGCAGTGGACTTCAAGTCTAAAAATGATTTTTGGAGTTATTAAGAGCGTTATTATCAGCCCATCAAAATTATTTTTTTGTGAAAAAGCCCTAAAACCCTCCCTTGGCCGCACTATTTTGCTGAAAATGAAATAGTGAGCGAACACTTTTACTATAATAGTGAGTATTATTCACTCACCAAATACATAAATAAATAGTTAAAAACTTGTACTTCCTTTCTCCTTTTCTTTTCCTTTTCTCGCCATGCATTTCTCTATTTTCCTTGCATTTTCTCATCCATTTTGCTTAGCCCCATTTCTGAAAAGTGTCATTTTTTTCTTCACGGGTGCATATCTTTATTTTGAGTCTTCGCCATCACTGTCCGTTGCGTTCCACGTCGTCAAAAATTTCAAATGTGGTTATAAAAAATATAATTTTTTTTTAAAAAAATATTATCACTAGAATAAGATAAATATTAAAAAATATGACTTTTTTTTTATTCAACAAAAATATGACTTTTTTTTATTCAACAAAAATATGCCTTTTTTTCTTCAACAAAAATATGACTTACTAAAATACAAACATTCAAAAATATATAAGTTAGAAAATTGGCCGTAGCAGTGGGTTTCAAGTCTAAAAATGATGTTTCGAGTTATAAAAAGACTTATTAGAGCACTCACAATGATAGTCATTTCTTATTTTTATTTAAAATAAATAAACAAAACACTAAAAACCCTTCTATATTGGATTATGCATCTCAAATACAAAATACAATTTTGTTGTATTGGTAAACAGTGCACCGTTACTTGCTGCAGTCACTATTTACACATTTATCTCATTAATATATTATTTTTCTTTCCATATTTTTTTTTTCAAAATTTTCTTATATTATTTCTCTCTCACATTTATTTTTTTTCAAAAGTTGAAAAAATATAATCGTTAAGAAAGATATCATCCTTATTGTTTTTTTAAAAAAAAAAATTTAAATGATATAGATAAAAGAGTATAAATAATAATATGTACGGTATTTTAAAAACTTCTTAACTAGACTAAATAGAGTAACTTTTTATTAATTATTTTATATAAATATATATGTAAACCAATATGAACATGAGAGTATCCGCCGCGACTTGAAGAATCGATTCATTTCGGATGCGCGACTTTATTGAGACAGAGAAAGAGCAGAAAAAGATGAGATTTTATTGTGGCTTAGATCATTAGCAGTGGTTTTTTAACCATTTTCTTTAAATATAGGAAATAAAACTAATTTTTAATTTTCTATAAAAAAATACTTTATAATAATTTCTCTTAATTTTTCTTATATGAATTAATTACTATTTTTTTTATTATTACAACTAATGAAAGAGAAGTGAGAATTGTTGGAACATGTAAAAGAGGGAGGAGAGGAGAGAAAATAAGATGTTTTATAATTTAATAATGCACATGGAGTTAATTTACAGTATTTCATTATGCATTGGGATACACTATAAATGCTCTTTGATATTAATTAAATTTGAAGCTTCTAATATGAAATATTTTTATAATTTTTTTAAAATTTTTTCTCAATATAAGAAAAAGAATTAATTATAGATAATCTGCTGTTAATATTCTTATATGATCAAAATGGGACAGGGAAGATGCCAATGTCAAAGCGTGGTAGACCACCAAAGCCTGTCTTATCGTAATCAAGTGGCCAAGTGGGCACACTTTAGTAACGGTCATAATTTCTTTAGACTTTTTATAAGAAAACTTATCTTCTGCACTTATTTTTAGGTGGGCCGGCTGCTTCTTTTGACCTTAACTTATTTCGACTGATAACCACCCCTAATTTTTACCTAGTTTACTATTCTACTTAACTACGTGCATGGAGTTAAACGATGTAAACTGCTACTTGCTGCTGCTCTCCACTCCTAGTGGGGATTTTTCTCTAAAGATGGAATGCAGACTTGCATTGTAAATTGTCCTTTTTTAAAAAATAAATTATGTTTTTCTTAGGAGAAAATATATTTTAGCCTCCAAACGCCCCACATACTATGACTGCATGTTAGATTAGAAACTTTTTACATTTTTATCTCCAAATACCATTGAAGTTATTAATAAATAAAATTAAAAAATATGTAAACATAACCATTTGAAAATAAAAAATAAAATTAAGGGGGTTAATATGAAAAAGGCCACCACTTTTTGGTGTTTTTTTTTTTTTTCAACTGGTTATTTTTTTAATAAATTTAAGGGTAGTTTGGAGAGAAAAAGATGCAAAAGTGTCAAATTTTTTTAATAAATTTAAAAATTTGTTACACCAAAATTGATGATAGCTCATGGAGTTAATTAAATGTATTTTTTTTTTTTCTTACAAACCGAGACAAGTCAACGATTGGCCTTATATAGTTAGTTATTCTGCATATTTGTTTGATGACTGAGACGCTCTGTAACATCCCACCCCAATTATACACAATATTGTCCGCTTTTGGCTCCCCTGAATCAGACTTCCCAGGAGGTCACCCATCTTGGTACTACTCTAGCAGAAGCACGCTTAACTGTGGAGTTCTGATGGGATCATTACCATCACGGCTTTAAAACGCGTTGTTGTTATTGGAAGGTAGAAGTATACATATAAGCACATCTCTATACCCAGGCAATGTGGGACGTCACAATCACCCCCTCTTAGGGCCCAGCATCCTCGCTGGTGGCCTTCATGGGCTTGTGCACGCTCCCTCACATCTCAGGCTGGACAATGGCTCTGATACCATTTGTAACAATTCAGCCCCTCTATCTTTACAATTGTTGAGGCAATTATAGATTGTGTCATTGGGGTGGGTTGTTACATGCTCTGTAGCTGATTTTTAATGTACTACTTCTAAGTTTGCTCTGCTTGTGTTTCTTTTTTGGTTGCTCATACATAAACAAACCCTTAAAAGTTCAGCATTTCTCGATCTGATTTCAAGCATAAAACTTTGTACTTCCCTTTTCCATCTCCTAATATAACAGCCCGTGAACATATTGTGCTGCAGTCCTGTGTTGTCAAGGTTGATAACTTCTCTACTAGAAAATAAAGTCAAATATTCCTTCATCCGATTATAATTACTTAAATTAAGTTGAATTCGCTTTAAAATGTTAATGAATGGGTACTAGCTAGGAGACAGAAAGAGGGTGTGTTTGGCTTTCATAGACAAAAGTGTGATTTTAAACTAAATTGCAAAAATTAAATTATCTATGATTGTATTTTTTAAAAATTACAATTTGAAAAAAATGTAAATTTTTTGCGTTTTCAAATTGCATGTAAGTGGATGCTTTTTTGAAAACACACAATTTTAAAAGATTAAATTACGTTTTTAAAGGACAAATCGCAATTTTGCCAAATGCTAACTACATATTTAAAAATCACAATCGCTATTTTAAAAATCGTATTTTTTGAAATCGCAAACTCAAACATACCCAAAGCCTAATATGCTATTTTTTAAAGCATGGTTTTATTTGTGTCAGAAAGCATCTTTAGCTAATTAGAAACCAGCTTAGCACTTGCATGAAATGTTCTATTGGAGTCTCCATTAGCACTAATATAAATCAAGTTATCTTTATTTGCATAAAGTATTCATATCATTTGATTCAAGTGTAGGTTTTTCGTTATTATTATTATGTTATAAATTTTTTTTTTTAATCTACTATGCAAGTGCTTTTATTTCATTGTTGATTAAGACGTTTCGCTATTTGCTCATCAATAGGTACTGTAAATTCAGTGGTAAACTATCAACCTTGTAAAAGTGTGGTGCCAAATTAACATAACGAGGAAATTTGGGTTTCTTTTTCTTTTGTTCAAACATGGAAGTGTAAGCTTTGAATTACCATTCAGCACCATTGGATGATGGATTGTCGGAGGGGCACCAAAATGAAAGCTTATTTGTGTCGTTTGGTACTTGGTTCTGTCGAGTACAACATATGGAGGAACATAAATGCTGTCTGTTATGCCAATCATCCAAAAACTGAAGAGAAATTGCTAAAACAAATTGATTGGAAAGTTAGAACTTGGTTTCGATCTTACTATGGAGAGATGAGGGTGAGGTAGAAATCCAAAATTTTTTGAGCAGACACATCAATGCATTGGTGAAAGGTCATGCGGAAAACTCACAGTAGAAATTAACCGGATTTTATTGTCACCCGGTGTGTGCAAAGAGAAAAGAGTCATGAGCTTTGCTCAACCATCTCAAATTTTTCTCTCCAATACCATGGCTTTGCATGGGTGATTTCTGAAATTACCGCTCAATCTGAAGAAAAAAAAAAAGCGGCCTTGAGAAAGGACTGACAGATGGAGCTTTTTAGGGAGCCTTTGGAGGATTGTCATCTCAATGATTTGGGGTTAGTAGTTTATCGCAACACCTGGTCCAACAAGCGCCAAGATGGTGGGTTCACTTTAGGAACGGCTCAATAGAGCCGTTGCTAACCAAAGCTGGTGTGATCTCTTACTGTGCACATACATGTTTTGGCAACTAGGGCTTCTGGCCATAAACAATTAAACATTTAACTCTTTTTTTTTTTTTTGACATGTTACACAGGGAAAGGGGAGGAGGATTCGATCTATTGACCTCCACTTTATTAAGCGTGATTCACAGCACTAATCAAATTGTGCCATATGTCCTATAATTATTTTTTTGATTTTTTTGTTAAAAAAAATTAAAAAATTTAGGGTCACCCCTTGGCCATTTGGGGGTGACTGACCACCACCTTGGGCCGTGGGGGTGGCCGACCCACCCCCATCTGGCCGGTTTTTACCTATTGAGAAAAATACAACAAAAAGAGACCCATATAGCGAAGAAAATGCTCCAAAAGCTCTTCTTGCACACTCAATGGCCTACCATTTCTTATACAATATTTGTAGATTTCATTTCAAGGTTATGGTTTCGCTCTTGCAATTCTGCCTCAAGCCACAGAGCCCAGGAATCTGTATAGTTCATTTTGAAGCTTTCCTTTATTTGATTCATAGTCTATATAGAAAATTTCCATTTTTTTTAGCTTGAAGACTTAGAATCCCATTGATGAGAATCACAAAGAGTGATACTTTATGGTGAGGGCATCATCATCTATATGTTAAAGTATATCAAGCTCTCAAGAGATTGAGTACAGGTCCAATGCACTCGAGCGCAATGACAGTATTGAAAGAATAAAATAGAGGAGTTATGCGATCAAGTGCAAGATCAAGCGCAGTAATAGAATTGAATGAAGAAAATAGAGGAGTTATGTGATTGAGTGCATACTCAAGCGCAATAGCAAGTGCAGTAACAGAATAGAATGAAGAAAATACAGAGGTTGTGCGATCGAACGCAGACCAGAGGCGATCAAGCGCAATTGGGTGCAAAGGCCAATCTCGTAGCCGCAGGAAAGCTGAGTCTCAATATAGAAAGATTCTCTATGTCCCTCAACCTCCTATGACAACATGTAAAATAATTTTAGAAGCACCTTCTCAATGTAATTAGATCTTTTGTAGAAGGAAAGAAGCTCAACCATTGGCTGCCTTAGACAGCAAGCAAAAGATCTCCTTCTTCTTAATGTAAATGGATTCTGATCTTGTATATTGCATTAGGTTTAGCCATAGTAGTATATATACTACACTAATGTACTTGTAATATTATGAACTTTGAATATACCTTTTCAAAGTTTTTCATGGTATCAGAGCCATTCTAGGACAACGCCATATTCTTTCAAAATCAGTCTTTTACCTTTCTCAATTCAATGGCAGTTGCAACTCCATTACTCTCTTCTTTATTCCACATGATACTACACAAAATACCCTTTTGAAACTCAACTCTAGCAATTATACCAGTTGGTTGACACAGATTAATCCTATACTACGTACCCATGATCTAATGGGTTTTGTGGATGGGATAGAACCATGCCCTCCAAAAACAACCACAGATGTTGAAGGAAAAGTCATCCCCATTCTAGAATACCATATCTGGAACAAGAAGGATCAATACCTATTAAGCGTAATTACTGGCTCTCTCTTAGAAAAGGTCCTAGCAACAGTGTATGGACTAAACACTTCTCAACAGGCATGGAGTGCCTTAGCTATCAAATTTGCCTTGAAGTCAAAATCCCGCATATCCAACTTGAAAAAGCAATTGCAAAGCCTCTCACAAGGACTTAAATCATGTGCTGACTACATGCAATTTGCCAAGCTCTTGGTAGATCAATTAGGTGCAGCAGGGAATCCCATGCCAGATGAATAAATTATCACTGCAATTCTCAATGGATTGACACAAATTAATCCTATACTACGTACCCATGATCTTATGGGTTTTGTGGATAGGATAGAACCATACCCTCCAAAAACAACCACAGATGTTGAAGAAAAAGTCATCCCCATTCTAGAATACCATATCTGGAACAAGAAGGATCAATACCTATTAAGCATAATTACTGGCTCTCTCTTAGAAAAGGTCCTAGCAACAATGTATGGCTAAACACTTCTCAACAAGCATGGAGTGCCTTAGCTATCAAATTTGCCTTGAAGTCAAAATCCCGCATATCCAACTTGAAAAAGCAATTGCAAAGCCTCTCACAAGGACCTAAATCATGTGCTGACTACATGCAATTTGCCAAGCTCTTGGTAGATCAATTAGGTGCAGCAGGGAATCCCATGCTAGATGAATAAATTACCACTGCAATTCTCAATGGATTGAATCATTCCTTCACAAATTTCATCACCACTTACTCCTTTCACACTAGAGCCAATGAAATCAGCTTTGAAGATTTTAGGATGAGCTTCTAAGCCATGAGTTATTGCTCAATCAATAGCAGCAATAGGCAACTAATCAATCCACTTTTGTTCTCACTGCCAAAAGGCCTATATAGACACAATTGCCTAAGGGTAAAGCTCCAATGAATTCCAAATTTCAAAAAGAGGGTTCTCCCCCACACCAGGTAGTGGATTCTTCTCTCCCAAACCCTATTTTCACCAATACAATTGAGGACCTCCACAGTTTAACATAAATTATGAAAGAGGCTATGATAGAAGTTCACCACAAGGCAACTCTCAATTCCATAATCATCAATAGCATTCTAGAATCCCCACTATGTGAAATACCAATTTCTCCAGGCAAACTAATCAGGGCCCTCTATAACAAGGAAATTCTTTCTCATTTGGATCTGGAGCACCTTGTCAAATATTTGGTAGAATCAACCATCTTGCTATTGATTGCTTTCACTGTACGGATTATGCTTTTCAGGGAAGGAATCCACCTACACAATTGGCAACCATGGTAGCACATACTAATTCTGCCTACAAGGAGTAGCGATGGTTGGCTAATAGTGGTGCAAATGCTCACATCACCAATCAATTGGAGAATTGTAAATTTAGCAACCCTTCCAACAAAAAAAGGAAGTGGCAGTCGGCAATGGCACTGGACTTCAAATTGAAAACATTGGTTCCACTCTTCTTCATACTCCTTACTCTTCCTTTAAAATGTCCAATATTTTACATTGTCCACAAGCATCAACCAATTTACTTTCCATTCAAAAATTCTACCTTGATAATTCCCGTTTCTTTATTCTAATCAACTCATTATTTTATTAAGGACCTGTTGACCCATGCAACACTCTTGGAGGGAAGGAGTGAAAATGGCTTGTATCCACTCAAGCTAGGAGGGAATCTTCACAAAGAGACCAAGACATTTACAGCTTTTTTAGGAATAAGAACCACCTCTTTAGTGTGTCATTTTAGACTAGGACATCCTTCTTTAGAGATTGTCAATCAAATTGTTGAAGACAAATCTCTCCCTATGTCCAATTATGACTTTAATAAAATAGTTTCTTGTGTTTCATGCCAATTAGGCAAAAGCAAAAGACAGCCCTCTCATGCTTCTAATTGTGTCTCATCTCAACCTCTTGAAAAATTTATAATGATGTTTGGACATCCCCTCATTCAATCAATCAGTGGTTATAAATATCATGTTGTTTTTATTGATGATTGGTCTCGATTTACTTAGATATATCCTTTACATCATAAATTAGAGGTGTTTGAAAACTTTGTCAAATTTAAGCTTCTTGTTGAAAATCAATTCTCCACAAAATCAAACACCTTCAATCAAATGATGGAGGAGAATACACCTCAATTCAGTTTCAATCTTTCCTATCCCAAAATGGAATTGTGCATAGAAAATCTTGTCCATACACCTCCCAAGAATGGCCTTGCTGAACGCAAACTCAAACATATTCTTGAAACAGGTCTCACCTTTCTAGCTCATTCCCATCTTTCCAACAAGTATTGGGTTGATGCCTTCTTTACAGCAGTTTATGTGATCAATAGGTTGCCAACACCAGTCCTGCAAAATCAGTCTCCATACACCAAGCTCTACAATCGTGATCCAAATTACCAAAAGCTTAGAGTCTTTGGTTGTTTATGCTACCCCTTTCTCAAACCCTATGGATTGCACAAATTAGAGTATAGGTCAAAACCTTTCATTTTCCTAGGTTATAATTATGCCGGCTATAAGTGTGGATCTTATGACTAACAAAGCTTATTTGTCTAAGCATGTCATCTTTAATGAAGATTCTTTCCCTGCCAAGGATCAGGCCATTACACAATTTCCTTCCATGATTAGTGCTCAAGGTGATGCTCCTCTTTTTCTACTTGTTTCACTACCTCTTAACTGTCCATTTTTTGTTGAGCCTAACTCTAGTACAACAATTGTCTCACTTGAACCTATATCACCTATCATTCTAGCTTCTATACCCTCTCATCCATCTACAACATCAGATGTAGACACCATTCACTCTCCTCCTAGGTCCCTGCCTCTACCTCAATAACCAGCCAATCACCTCACCTCATATTACCTCAACACCTCATACAACTCCATCTTTATCTCCTTCATCTCATCTACTCATTTATGCCTCATGCATCCTCTTATTTACCCCCACCAACATATACCATGGTTACTAGATCACAAACAGGCTCCCTCAAACCTAAAACCTTTCTTGAATACCAACTTCACCACACCCAACTAGTGGACAATGAACAAGTGACCAATTGCAAGGTAGCCGCTAATGCTAGATGGATGGAGGCTATGTAATAGGAATTTGATACACTAATGTCCAATAAGACATGGACTCTGTGCGAGACACTCTCACCACAATGTTATCCGAAACAAGTGGGTCTTCAAAATCAAGAGAAAAGCAGATGGGATTTAAAGCCAGATTGGTTGCCAATGGATTTGACCAAAGGAATGGAGTAGACTATACTGAAACTTTTAGTCCATCATCAAACCATCAACTATTTGGATTATCTAAGCCTTAGCAAATCACTTTGATTGGATTATTAGACAACTTGATGTCTCAAATGCTTTTCTGCAGGGTCACTTAAATGAAGAGGTGTATATGGAGCAGCCTCCTGGCTTTATTGACAAGAAGCATCCTGATATGGTCTGCAAGTTACACAAAGCCATATATGGTTTGAAACAGGCTCCTCGTGCATGGTTCACTAGGTTATCCAATTTCCTTCTTGAGTTGGGATTTAAGGGTTCATTGGTGGATACCTCTCTTTTCATCTGTGTTCATGGATCAATCCAAATTTATATGTTAGTTTATGTTGATGACATTCTAATCACAGGCACTCATCCTAAGGTCATTTATAACGTCATTGCTTAGCTACAAATTGAATTTACTCCCAAGGATCTAAGTGCTTTGAGTTTTTTTCTTGGCATACATGTTACAAGAGATGCTTGGGGCTTCATGTTTGCCAAACCAAATGCATATCTAAATGTTGCACCAAGACACACATGACATAAACTAAATCATCCAAGACTCCCTACACCTCAGGCTCCAAACTTTCCAAGCATGAAGGTGAAATTTTGACAGATCCTACCCCCTATAGACAAGTTGTGGGGGAACTTCAATACTGCACTCTTACAAGGCCAGAAATCGCGTACTTAGTCACTCAACTGTGTCAGCATATGCATGCAGCATCTTCCACTCACTAGATTGCAGTCAAGAGAGTGTTGAGATACTTCCAAGGCACTCCTGATCATGGCCTCTATTATACCAAAAGCAATCTCCATTTGAATGCATTATATGACTTTGACTGGGCGAGATGTCTAGATGATCACAAGTCTACTACTAGCTTTGCAATGTTCCTCGATGACTGTCTTATTGCCTAGAGTACGAAAAAGCATGATGTTGTGTCAAGGTCCAACACAGAAGCCAAGTATAGATTGCTATCCATCACTACTGCAGAATTGTTCTAGATTAGAATGTTACTCAAGGAAATTAGAATTTATTTAGTTACTCCTCTAATGTTGTGGTGTGATAATATTAATGCATTAGCAATAGCCTTTAATCCAGTATTTCATGCCAGAACCAAACATATCAAAGTTGATTACCATTTTGTTAGAGAAAAGGTCCTCAATCGTAATATCTTACTTAAGTTCATCTCTACTCATGATCAAGCTGTTGATTTATTTACCATAGGGCTCCCATCATCTCAATTCCTTGCTCTGAAGTCCAAGTTGTTTGTGGTTCCTCCCCCATCAACTTGCAGGGGGTGTTAAAGTATATCAAGCTCTTAAGGGATTGAGTACAAGTCCAGTGCACTCAAGCACAGGATCGAGCACAGTGATAGTATTGAATGAAGAAAATAGAGGAGTTGTGCGATTGAGCGCATGCTTGAGCATAGTAGTGAGCGTAATAATAGAACTGAATGAAGAAAATACAGAGGTTGTGCGATCAAGCACTATTGGGTGCAAAGGCCAATCTCGCAGTTGTAGGAAAGCTAAGTCTCAATATGGAAAGATTCTCTATGTCCCTCAACCTCCTATGATAGCATGTAAAGTAATTTTAGGAGTACCCTTCTCAATGTAATCAGATCTTTTGTAGAAGGAAAGAAGTTCAACCATTGGCTGCCTTGGACAACAAGCAAAAGATCTCATTCTCCTTAATGTAAATGGATTCCGATTTTGTATATTGCATTAGGTTTAGCCGTAGTAGTATATATACTACATTAATTTACTTGTAATATTATGAACTTTGAATATACCTTCTCAAATTTTTTCACTACCTTAGTCTTCATTCGCCAAAACCCTCACACATGCCAAAACCCCAACACTCAAATTTGAAGCCTCACTTCTGAGAACAAAGATGGTGGTTGTGGCAACGAAGAAACCAAACAAAACCCACTTCGTGAACCATCATAAAATGCACAAAATTTGTTCATGGAGTTTGCCAAAGAGGTTTCTAAGATCACAAGAATGAAACTCAGATGGGAGCAAACCCTACTCTCGATTTTCATTCCTTCAATTTCTTTGATCCCAAGTTTGCTTCTCTTGCTCTGTTTCTTTCACTAGCTATGCTCTCACTGGTAATTGATCCCATGGTTCATCTTCTAGCCCTATCTTTCGTGGACCAAATTTAGGGATTTCAACCTCTCATAAGCGAGAAACCTCAGCGGAAGACTTTCTAAACTATAGGAATAGAAAGCAATAAATAAACAATCACACATTCATATACCAAAGTAAACTTAACACCTCATAATATAGAAATAGTCACCAAATGTACCAGTTATTAGACCATAATCAAAATAAAGGTTACAACCCATAACATAACTGCCTTATAAAAGATCAATAGATCAAATCTTGAGCTTAAGTAATGCTAATGAGATCAGAATCTCAATCATGTCTGCATGGGTGGTTCCTCCTTAATCCCGCATGGACTTCAACCAAACTAAGTCAAATGACTTGAATCAGGTCCTGCGCAATCACCCATGTCTACTCTGAAACCATCCTCATCTAGGCTAGCTAAACCATGCAATTATTCTTAATGGAGAGAGGAAAACATAAAATAAGGGGGTAAGTCTAAAGACTTGGTGAATGTTGGCGCATATAATGTTCATGCCGGTTTATAATGAACTATAATTTTATAAAGTATGCAACAGTTCCATCACGATAGTTTTTTCACAGGTGTGATATAGATATATGATATATGCATATGATATAGAGTGACAATCATAGTTCAACAGTATGGTCTACTTGAGATATTATCCCTTCTTAACAAAATTGGCACTGTCCCGAGGGACCTGTAATACAATGCCGATGCCTTGACCATTGTACACTACCTTACATAACACTAGCAGCACGATTGAGTTTGACCTCAAGTGTCCTACACCGCTAATGATGTCCGTCTTGTAATGACTGTCCATTAAGGTTGCGCTTGTCACGAAACAACCATTGGATCAAAAACTCATATAACACACACATTTGACCATAAAGTTAATATGTATAGTAAGCCCATGGCCGTTATTCCACACATATTAGTGTACCATGTCATATGATACAATTTATCTTGTTTGTATTTTACATGCATACTATTACAAGTTTAACTTCATTAACATTTTAAGCACACTGTTTTTCTCAAAAAGCTAGAGTTCATGCGAAACAAATCGTGAGAGTTGCAAATATACATGTTTTGTTATACAAAATAGTCCTGCAATCATGAAAAATAATTACAAGCATTATGTGAATTAAAACTCACTTGGTTCGTATAAATTCCCTGAATACTCCTCCAAATGGTCCGGGTTTCCCAAATCTATAGAAAAACTTTTATTAATCCTAATTTCACTAAAACAACCCCATAACAAGAAAACAGGAGCTATCAAATGGCAGTAAAATAAAAAATAAATGAAGGTTTTCAAGATAATTATGTTTGGAATACGAATACAAAAACGAGAATGTGAACCATAAAGATAATAATTTCCAAACCAAGATCAAACTTTATGAAGAATAGGTAAAGAACCATGTTATTTGAAACTATATTGTAGAACAATAATCACTTCCCTGTAGTAAATGGCTACTTGATCTTTGGCAATTGAGCACAATTTTGCTCACTGCCCCTCGGTAAAGAATGTGTGATCTCATTGATTATGAGACCTTCAAATCTTTTCACCAATAACTAATGATATGATTTAATGGAAGACTAAATAACAACAATTAGAAGTGTTTTCATCTTTGACCAAAAGATAAAACAAGTCCGTAGGCTTAAAAAAAAAATTAAACTCCACAGTGTGTTTGAGATAAATTCTCCGACTTCATAATAATTCAATTGAGTTTGAGTATATGTTTTATATTACAAACTAACATATATATAGAAGAGAAATGCATGTAGAGAAAGTAACCAAAATCCTAATAAGGAAATGAAATAATTAAAGTAAATCTAATCTAGTAAGAAAAGAAAATAAAGTCCTAATCAAATAAAATCTTTTACAAATAAAATAAAATAAAATCATAATCTAAAATAAGAAATCAAACATAATTCACAATCACCTAGAATCCTGACAAATCTTTAATTTTGTACTTCCATTGTCTGAGAACAGAGAACATTTTGATCAAGCAGTGCTACTCTAATATTATTTTTAATACTTTTCTTATTTTTCATTTTCACCGAAAAATATGGGTAAATGTCAATGATGTCATCCTACATCATCGTTCTCATTAATTTTTAACTTTTATAAAATTGAAAGTA
Organism: Carpinus viminea; assembly: GCA_013348765.1. Classification (NCBI taxonomy): domain Eukaryota; kingdom Viridiplantae; phylum Streptophyta; class Magnoliopsida; order Fagales; family Betulaceae; genus Carpinus; species Carpinus viminea. The sequence continues at coordinate 31,918,761 of CP054668.1, read as the reverse complement.
AGTTTTAATATTTTTTTTTTGTTCTCATTAATTTTAGAAACTCCTTCATTTCAGTAATTTTAGCTTAGTTCTCTCTCTTCGAAAGAACTCCTCCTAAGGAAAACTTTTTAAGTTTTTCTTTCCTTTGCTGCCTGCACTCCTATTCTTAGCCATCTTACAATACCTTCATCACATCTTCAGCCATCTTCCGCTCCACTTTTCTCCTGTTATTATCTTCATCTTGTTCTCCTAGTTACTACCTTTTTAGCATGCTGGTCTTCTTTCCTTTTTGGTTTTGCCTCATTCCCTTATGTTTTCCACTTGTTGTTTTTCTTTTCTCCTTTCCTTATGGATATTGAAAGCCTCATTGCTTCAAGCTCTGATATAAAGTGTTCTTAATTAATTAAATAGGAGGCGTTTACACATTAAAACGTCCTTTATAAGACGCTTTTATTAAAGTGCCCCAATTCCAAGCGTCATTAAACCTTGTTTTTTTAGTAGTGGCCCTTACTAGAGCTTGTGAATTTGTTGTCCCCTTCTCCTTTGCTATGTTAGGCCTTAATAAATATCTGTTTAAGCTATCCAAGCCAAAACACTTAACCAAAATCCTAAAACAAGTCACTTTGAATGTCAATGGCTTCTTGATCATCCTCCAACAATGGCATCCTAAAGCTACTCTCAATGAACTTTCTCTCCATTCAGCTTCATTTTGGATTCAAGTCCATGGCCTCCCACTGATTAAGATGACCACTAAGATTGCTATATCTATTGGTAAGGGACTAGGAAATCTCATTCAGGTTGATGACACCAACAGTGACAAGAAAACTTTCAAAAGTTTTCATAGGCTACTTTGGAGATTGAAGTGAGAAACCCTCTGAAGCTAGGATTCTCCTTTTGAAGAGATGGAGTTGAGCCTCTTTGGAATTTTCCTAAAGTATGGGAGATTGGATATCTATTGCACCTCATATGGCAGGATTGGCCATAAACTCATTCACTATCTAGCTCCATCTGAAGAAAAGTATCTTGAGAAATACTCTGTCTTACTATAGGTTAACATCTTTTCAAACCTTCACCCCAACTCTCCTCTATCAAAAATCAACCATGCCATCTCTCAATCTCAGCCCTCTTCTTCTCAAACCAGGTCCTTTGAGTCAACTCAACCAAGTGCTTCTAACCTAATCACAGTTCCTTATACACAACCTCACCTACTTCATACAAGTCCCTTGCAATAGAAAATATCTCAGAATATTGTCCCATCAACACCCAACTCTTCAGCATTAAATGAGCCTAATTTTATCCCTTCCATCACCAAAGCTATGATCACCCCAACTTGCACTTCAGTTGCTCCACTAACTCCATATCAACCCCGTATGCATCCCACTTCCCAATCTCAACCTTTGATTACTTCTCAACCCTAATACTTGTCAAGTTTGAACAAAGAAACCTATATGCCATCCAATTAGAACCAAGCCTCACTATCCATAGTTCTTCCCTTTAACAAAGCTGATCCTTTTTCTCTTGCCTCCACCTCAACCTGAACTTTTACTCAAACTATCTTAACCAAACCCTCAAAACTTCCCTCCAAAAAATCTTTAAACACTTCAAAAAAAGTCAACCCCCCAAAAACCACTCTCTTTCCACCTTGTCTATAGAGAACAGTGAAGACTATTACTCCTAACTCAAAACCCTCCATGTTCAAGAAAAAAAGAGCCAGGCTAACAGGTGACTTACTTCCTCATAAGAAAGGTGTAGGCAGTCTCCTTTGTTAGCAACCACTCCTGAGGACTTGGAATCTCCCATTCCCATGGATTCCACTCATAATACTGAGCTGCAGCTACCAGCTAGGTCCTACTTCAAAGCATCAAGGAACAGAAAAAGGTTTCACCTATTGTCTCTTTGTTTGATTATGCTATTTTAGACAATTGTACATCCACTAAATTAGGAGACCATGTGGTGTCCCCTAGCCACAAATGAAGATTCTATCTTGGAATGATAGAGGCATTTCTAGTCCTGCTGCAGTTCGTGGTCTCAGGGCATTGATCAGAGCCAATAGTCCTGATGTTCTTTTTTTCTCTAAAACAAAATCTTTTCCCTCTCTTGTCACCTTTATTCTAAATCGACTTGGTTTTTATTTGATGAATCATGTTGCTCCTATTGGTTCTAGTGGTGGTCTTGTTATAGCCTAAAGATTAGATATGGAACTTGAGTGCTTTCTCACAAACCAAAACAACATTTCTGCTTGGTTTTTTCTAATCCTCCCAATTCACCTTGGATTCTATCTTGTTTATATGGACCCCTTGATAAGTGTAACAAACCTGCCTTTTGGGACTCTCTCACTACTATTGGTGAGGATTTTGCTTGTCTTGGCTTTGTATTGGTGATTTCAACTTTACTTTAAATCAATCTGAAAAGCTTGGAGGTAGGCCGGTTGCCAGCTCCTCTCACTACCCTTTCAGAAACTTCATTGATCACCTTGGTTTGGTTGATCTTGGGTTTGATGGAAACCCCTCCACTTGGTGTAACAACAGACAAGGCTTAGCTACTATTAAAGAAAGGCTTGATAGAGGTTTAGCCTCTCTTGATTGGATTCACTTGCATCCAAACTTTTCTCTCATACATCTCCTTGCATTCATTTCTGATCACAACCCCATTTCACTAAATACTAATACCACCTCCTCATATATGCCCCTTTAAAGAATTTTGGACCTTTGATCCCACTTATGGCTTGGTTATTACTGCTTGGAAGCATTTTGTCTTTGGCTCTCCAATGTTTGTCTAGTGCCAAAACTAGCTCAAACTAAAATTGTTCTTAAAAGGTGGAATTCTCTGCATTTTGGAAATATCCATGCTAAGATCAAGTCTACTCTGTCTAAGATTGATCAGGTTCAAAGTTCCTCTCTTGGCTCTTAATTAAGCTTGCGTGAGTCCCTGCTGAAGAAAGAACTTGATGGTTTACTGATCAAATAAAATCTCTCTAGAGGTCTAAATTTGGAGAAACCTAGTTGCAGTGTAAGGATCTCAACACCAGATTTTTTCATACCTTTACTATGATTAGGAGAAGATCTAATGCAGTCAACTTTCTCAAGACAAATAAAGGTGCTTGGGTTTTTGACAGAGCAACAATAGGTGGAAATTTTGTGTCCCATTTCACTGAATTGTTCTACCTCAACTCCTCCTATTGAAGATGATTTGCTTAGTCCGTTTGCTCCTATTGTTTTTGCTGAAGATAACTCTTTTTTGTGTGCTCTTCCCCTTGAAGAAGAGGTGGTTCAAGCCTTCTCTAGCCTAGGATCCACCAAAGCTCTTGGCCTGATGGTTTCACAGCTCTTTTTTATAAGAAATACTAGCCTATTGTTAAAATTGGTGTTCTTGAATGCATCAGAGACTTTTTCTAGAATAACCATCTACTATAGGAGCAAAACCACACTCATATAGCTCTCATTCCTAAAAAACCTAGCTCCCATTCAGTTCATCACTATAGACCTATTAGTCTATGTAATATTGTTTACAAAATCATCACTAAAATTCTGGCTAATAGACTGAAAATCATGCTCCCAAAGATCATATCCCCATTACAATAAGCTTTTGTTCCCTCTAGAAACATTCAAGACAATACCATTCTAGTCCATGAATTGCTGCACTCTTTCAAAAATAAAAAAGGGAAGGGGGTTTCATGTTTCTCAACTTGGACATAGAGAAAGCTTTTGACAAAATGGAATGAGAATTTATTCTTTCTGTTATGAAGCAGTTGGTTTCAACTCCTCTTGGTTAACTTGGATTAGATTGTACATCTCTCTTCTTTCTCCATTCTTATCAATGGCAGCCCCTTTGGTTTGTTCTCTCTGAAAAGGCCTTAGACAAGGTGATCCTCTCTCACCTTTCTTGTTTATTCTAGGCTCTGAAGTCCTCTCTAGATTGCTATTCAGAGAAGAAGCTCTAGGCAATATCAAAGGTTTAAAAATTTCCTGAAACAACCCAGCCATTCATCACCTTCTCTTTGCTAATGATCTTTTGATTTTTGGGAAAGCAACTCCAAAAAAAGCCTTTATAATTCAATCTTATCTTGCGAAATACTGCCTCTGGTCAAGTCAATCCATCAATAATGGGAGATTTTCCAAAAAACACTAACCCTACCACTGCAGCTTTGATTCTGGACTTACTGCCTTCCTCCTCTATCAATCATCAATCCATTTACCTTGGCGTACCTATCCTCTTTGGTAACTCCAAGAAAACTGCTTTCATTGACATCATTGATAAGGTGAAGTCTAAGGTAGATGACAGCGTGCCATGACCCTTTCTCAGGCTGGTAGATTGGTGTTAATCAAATCAATAGTTGCAACCATTCCTTCCTATGCAATGAGCACATTTCTGCTTCCAAAGAGTATTTGTAGCCAATTTGACAAGGTTTTCAAAAATTTCTGGTGGGGTTTCCCCTCCTAAAAAACCAGAAACCTTTCCCTTAAGTCATGGAACTCCATTTGCAGTCCCAAAGTTCTTAGTGGCTTAGGTATTAGGAGTATGAAAGAAGTTAACCTTGCTCTCATCTTTAAGCTAAGATGGAAACTGCTCTCTGGTTCAAACTCTCAATGGGTTTCTCAACTCACGGGTAAGTATCTTCAGTTTGAATCTTTTCTCTCCCCCTCTTTCCTTTCTTCTTTTGCCTTTTGGCTTTGGAAAGGCATATTAAAAACTAAACCTATTATCTCTCAAGGTGCCTGCCATAGAATTCATAGTGCTTCTACTCTTTCTGTTTGGAATTCTTCATGGATTCCTACTATCCCCTTTTTTTCCCCTTCCCATCTTCCCCCGAGCAGGTCTTCCAATCCAGATTTGATAATTTCTAACCTTATTTCCCCAAATGGCCAATGGAATCATCCTCTTCTAGTTCCTCTATTCACAACCCCTTGTTCAAAGAAATCTTAAAAATCCCCATCAGTTATAACAATTCCTCTTCTTTTCTTTGGACCCCCTCTTCTAATGGCCTTCTTTCCACCAGCTCAGCATATAGACTGATTAGTTCCCTTAGAATCTCTTCTAATCTATCTCCTCTTGAGTCTAGTACTTGGAAAAATCTTGAAACTAAAACTAAATGCTAGGCTTACTCTTTTTCTCTGGAAAATTGCTTGGAACATTCTGTCCTCTAAATGCAAGTTGAAAACCATTTTTCACATCCCTCCCATAGAATCTCTCTGCCCTCTTTGTAGCACTAAAGAAGATTCTCTACCCCATCTTTTCTTTAGCTGCATTTTTGCTAGAGTGGCTTAGAGATCCTCTTTTTGGCCTCTTGATTCTTTAGCTTGGTCCTCTCTTACTCTCCCTAATTGGATCAAGGGCATCATCAATCCACACTCCTCCTTTGGAATTCCTAAATCTGATTCACACCTTTTCCAAATATTTGTCTATTTTAGGTGATTTGATCTGGTTTGCTAGAAACAAAGCAGCTCATGAAGGCTTTATTCTAGACATCAACATTCTGGCCAGCTTGATTAAGAGAACTTATTTGGATCATGCAGCTGCTTAGCAGTCCTTCTCTCCTATGGTAAAAGAATATTGGTCTCCTCCTCCAGAGCTCCCACAAGATCAACTTTGACATTGCTATAAGGGACCATTTCTCAATGCAAACTGCTGTTTGCAAGGATTCAAATGGTCATATTGTCAAAGCTCTATCTCAGATCAATCCTCATTGTGATTCCAACTATAGTGAGGCTCTTGTTGCCCAGCTAGTAGCATCTTTAGCAGCTTCTCTTTAGCTCAAATTTTTCTCCCTTGAAGGTGACTCCTCGATTGTGATTGTTGCTCTCCAAACTCCTTCCATCATAGTAGATTGACATATTGAGTCCATCATTGCCAACACATTGTCTCTCTTACCATCTTTCTCTTGTTAGTAAGAAAACAAAGTACATAGAAGTGCTAACTTCTGGGCCCATCATATGGCACTTTGGGCCGCGGTAAGAGTTTTCTTGGGTTTCATTCCCACTTACTTTCCCTCAACTCCCATATGTAGTGGAAAAGATCCACCCCCCCCCCTCTCTTGCTTTTGCTGGTTGTAAGGGCTTTGGCTCCTTGGTTGTTTGAATGAATGTTTGCTTACAAAAAAAAAAAAAAGAAAAAAAAATCTCTAAAATCTAAATGTTTTATTTTCTTTAACAAAAACATATAACAAATATTCTTATCTTTACTTCATTGTCAAAAATATATATATTATTAAGTTATAATCATTATCACTTTTTGTAGAAATAATTGCATTGGATTGAACTTTATGAAAACTTAATTGAATCATTTTCCATTTATTTCAACAATTTAAGCAGAATATGTAAATTTAATCATTTATTTTTTTAACATTCCTCTCACGTGTTGGGTGAGTTAATTGAGTCAAGGTTTGAACCCAAGCCCTTTGGCTTTGATACATTGTTAAATTATTATTTATCCCAAAAATTTAGGTGGATAGAAAGAGATAAATTTAATCAATTAAACATTACTTTGACAAAGATGAGACTTTTTTTTTTCTTCATCTAATTGAATAAGGAAATGGCTATAGCGATGAATCCTTTCCACTTTTAATCCGAACGGAAAAAGAAGTGAGTGATCCTAAAATGAAAATGGGGTGGGCTCCCCAACAATAGACCCAAAAACAAACTAAAACAGTGCAGAGATAATTACAATAGGTAGGAAATGAGACAAATAAATGATCCGGTCCTCTCAAGGGGCTGCACAAGGTGATTACATAAGCAAAAGGAGAATAGATTAAGGCAAGCCTATCTGAACTCTCATATGGAATCAGTAACAACCACCAAAAGGAGTTTGAAGCAAAAAATGCATTGTCATAGTCCAATATAGGGATTGCTAAAAAGAAAGGAACCACCATAAATTTGGTTACAAAAGTCTCCACAAAATGATCAAAACACCAAAGCCATAGGAAACAACAACCCCTAAAAACAAGTAGCAAACAACAACAAAAATAGCTGCAAAATATAAGAAAAAAAATAAATGGAAAATAAAAAAAAATTTAAAAAAAAAAGCTCATTGAGTAGCTACTACAACATAGGACAGGCGGATGGAGGGTGGTGGGAGAGCTTTTGGCAGTAGCTCGAGGCCGACTAGGTAGGGCTGAGTGGGCTAGAGGAAGATGAATGGTGATGCCTCTGCTCATGGGGAAAAAAAAAAAAAAAACGAGGATTAGGGAGGAATAGCCGCACTAGGCGGAGGGGAAGAGGGAAGGAAGGAGAGAACAAAATCTCTCCCTCCTCCCCCGGAAAGAGCCACACAAAGGCGGTGGGATAGCCTCATTGAGGAGGTGGAAATGCCAAAAAGAAAAACAAAAACAAAAAGTTTGATCAAGAGAGAGAAGAGAGTGTTTTGAAGCCTTTTTTGGTTTTGCTCATTTTGCCACCTTAGCTCGACAAAGATGAGACTTGACTTAAACTACCTCAAGAAAATGAGTAATGATATAAGAGTTCCTAAAGTCATCTCAAATGTGATGTACCTTTTAAAATTACCGTTGAATTTGAGATATAATTTATTAACTTTTGATTTATTGGTGATTTTAAAAGCCACATCATATTTTGGATGACTCTAGAAAAACTTATTGCATTACTTCAGGAAAATAGAGCTCTCCATCATTAGAAATATCCCAAATTACTGTCAGAGCATTGGCAGCATTCCCTATTATTAATACATTAATTATGAGTGTTTCATAAGAAAATAGTGTTAAATCATTTGTCTTAAAAGTTTAGGGTTATAAGAAAAGATAAATTTAATTATTTAATCAATACTTTAACACTCTTATGTATGGGCTCAAATTCTTTTTAATAAGTAAGGCCCAACACGTGGAATACTTAATTGAAATTGGGGGTAAATAATTGTGATAATGTTTGAATTCAGAACTTTTGACTCTAATATTATATTAAATCACAACTTATTGTAAAAGATTAAACTAATAGAAAGATGTAAATTTAATCATTTAATCAAATACTTTAATAAATACGACATGAAAGGTTGGTATGTTGTTCAAATCATCATACATTTAAATACATTGTCTTGATATGTATATTGTTTTTGAATAAACAGCATTGGCTTTCTTTTTTTCTTAATGAATATATACTGTATATTAATTTATCATTCTTATCAAATTATTTTCTCATCAGTGAAACTCCGAAGGAGTTAAGATCTAGTCAGAATCAGAACACATAAAATGAAAATGAAAAAATAATAATAATAATAATAACTAGTGCTAATAAATCAGAACTCGAATAGCATCCGTGGTGCATATCCAAGTGCATTCAGGTGAGCTGACATAGCCTTGTTCATGGGGGGTGGGCCGCACCTCAGTATCTGCAAACCATTAGTTTTAAGTGAGTGAAGGTGTATATATATATATGTGTGTGTGCGCGCGTGTGTGAGGAGTAGTGATAATTGATAAAGACACAACCAGCGTGCATAATAATTACACGCCAGTTGTATGGAATAATATCAATTTTTTCAATAGTTACTGTTCATTATATTTTTTAATATTATTTTATATTAAATAATATTATTCCGTACTATCGGTATGCTACTGTTTACGCATGTCGGTTGTATGTTTATCACTACTCATATGTGAGATGTGATACAACCACAATATAGATCTAACAAAGATCCAATTTCTTTCCTATGGTCATTTAAAAAATAATAATAATAAAATAAATAAATAAATTGAATTCAAAACACCAAGCCTTGTTCTTTTTTTTTTTTTTCTTTTAAATAATTAACACATATGATGGAAGTTCGGTCTTTGTTGGGTCTATGCTGTGACTTTAACATTATTCTATATATATATAAAATAAATATAAAGTAAATGTTATTTAATAGACTACTATTCTTAGGGTGTATTTGGAATTGCAGTTTTAATAAATATGATTTTAATTTTTTTTTTCAAATTTGTACATGCTAAAATCGCAAAGGTGTTTAGTAAAATATATTAAAAATTATTTTTTTATCAAATATTTGTTATGCGAAATTATGATTCACGGATTTTGATTTAAATTCGTGTTTTTTGAAATAAACACCCCTTAGACTCTTTATAAAAATTGCAGATTTTTTTTCCTTCCTATTTTTGATTAAATGCTTTTTAAATTGAAATGCAAAATATATTTCATTTTGCGATATCTTTTAAAAGTGCAGATTATTCTTGTAAAATCATAATCCCTAATGCACCCTTATTCTCTACGAATATCATACAACTAAGATAACATGTGAGTGAAAATTAGCTCTAGAATTTTCCTTTTTACAAATATTAGCTAATAAAAGTGCCGATTTTTATTTTAATGTCATTTCAATTATATAACAGTAGTATCAGGTGGCATATGACAATTAACATTTGCAAATATTTCTTCAAAATAGAAGTAAAAGATTTGGATAGCAACCTGAATATCTCGGGCTGGTGCGGGGCAGTGAAATTGAATCATTTCCTTGGATACAAATCCAGTGCCACCATTCCATGGTACAGGAGGCTGGCGATAATGGGATAGAGTATGAGTGATAAACATGGTTTAAAGTTTAATATGATTGAATGAGAATATATATTATGATTTTTTCATACGCACTAAATATCAAAAAATGTTTTCCATAAAATCATTTTTTCAATAAAATGTTTTATGTTGAAAACATTTTTTGACGGAAAATATTTTATGTCGAAACAAACAGAGTCTTAGTTCTACCCGGCGTCCCATACTCATCTTCCAATTGGATAATTTGTTGCAAATTTCAAATGAGTCAGTAGCATACAAGTGAGCCAGTGGTACCTAAAGCGAAGAAAAATAAGAGGAAAAAGAGATTTGAAAGAAATGTCGTAGCAAAGAAACCGACCTGATTCAAAACATAATAGACTTTGAAACGGTCAGGAAATTTACTAGTGAAGGCATCTAGCTCTTCCTGCAGAAAGTCCAGAACAAATTCATTCCCATCAATAGTGCATCAGATTAAACAAAAGTTGAAGACTTTCTAAATAAAGTACTAGAAAAAAGTATTGATTTTAATTGAAAGAGATCTGGTTTTGCATCATATTGAAAAGAAATAGGAAACGAAGATCTGCCTTAGAGAGACAAAGATATCTTGTAATTTCTTATAGATTTGGTCCATCTTTTTCAGATGTTGTAAGTAGTGCAGAAAAAGGTAAATCAAATTTAGTTTCTTGTAGATTGGTTGCAGAAGGAAACAGGATTTAGAAACTTTTGAACAGACATAATAGCTACAGCATATGCAGAAAAAAAGATCAGAAAGACCAGGTTAGGCATCAAGGCAGTTTTCTAGCACTCTTGGTGATAATTAATTTTTAAGTTCTTCCAAGTTAAACACAGAGAAAACTGAATAAGAAAAATACAAATCTGCTATAAGCTATGGAGTTCATATTCTCACTTAATCAACTAGTAAATCAAAACAAGCAGATTTTTCATAGATTCCAATGCTGTCAAAGTTTGCAGATTCACTGTCATATTATACATACATTGTTAAAGAAGTTAAAGCTACTTCATGCAATTTGTTAAAGAACAGAAAAAAAACTAATGGAAGCAAAAGGACTGGAATCCTCCCCTCAATTGCCAATAGACTAATACTTTTGTGGCCACAAGTATTGAAAATATGAAATGCTTTGTGTTATTGTTCAAAGCTTTGTGTATCTACTAGGGTCAAGAGGTGGCAGGACCTTTTCTTACGCATCATATTGGCAATGGGGAGTTTCTTTTGCATATTGGCACCCATATGGATCTCTTATATGAAAATATGGTCAAAGATGATGTATAAATGAAAATGCTTAAATTTTCTGATTCATGAAGATTCAACTGCTTGGGAAGCCTCAAATCAGGAGTTTATGTTCAGCTACTTGGATTGTAGTTATAGGTTCAATTTCTAGAGTTTTTTGTTGGAGAGTCATTTGGTCTTTGAAACCTGTTCCAAGGCATTCTTTTAATGCCTAGTTAACCGTTCAAATGTTAAAGATGTATTCAGTCAAGCCCACAACAGATCCCCTTTAATTTTCCTGTGACAGCAGCATTTCTATCCGTGTTTCATGCTAATAGAACAGCTCCATGTTTTATGCTGACTGGCAACTTTGTTTCATGTGAGAAGCAGCTGAAGTCTCTTCAATTTTTCCTTTGGACTTACGTGCAGTATCACTCTATGTAAAGAGCTTTCTAAACTTTCCTTTTGCGTTCCTTTAGTTCTATAATCTCATTGTAAAAGAGCCTCTGCACTTTATCTATAAATACAAATGAACTCTGTTATTTGGTAAGTAACCAAAACAGAGTTTCCTCTTAATATTTTCATTAAAACAGGCTCTCCACTGAAGACAGTTTGATTTATAAAAATTAAAAATCACCTTTTAATTCAGTATGTTTCCTGAATGATTTTTAGCTGGGTGTCTCTCTTTAAAACATGCTTTATTTTGTCATGTTTTTTTATGTTTTGAGTGCCCTGCTTCATAGAGTTCATTAATGATTCTTCCTGGTGTTCTGTCTGTTTGGTTGAACTAAATTTTCTAATTCATCCTGAATTTGTGTGTGTGTGTGTATACATTTATATATAAAAGAAAGTAAAGCAAGAAAAATTACCTTCAAGAGAATGTCATCCTCTGTAACATTGGCATAAATAAGATTGATATTGGTCTTATCTTTTGGGTTTTTTAGTATGGCTTGAATGAGCTGGAGCCCCAAAAAGGGGACAAAGAGACAAAGAAAGAGAAGTAGATATGAGAACCTTAAAACCAGCAAATGCTTGAAGCAAAAAAACCAACAACAACAACAATACCCATAAGCATGAAGAAGTTGCTGCTTTACAAATGTTCATGTATGTACCTGAAACATTGGGGTTATGCCAGAGCCACCAGCAAGCATTCCAAAAGCTCTAGCTTGGCCAGGTTTGTATTTAAAACGCCCCTTTCAAGCATATTATAAAGTTATGTTCCAATGAATGAGATTTTGTAAACGGTTCTGTAACTAAAATTATCACCGTCTTTCAGATAAAGTTTTTCACCAAATTGAGTCAAAAGAAATTTCTTCAATCCAATCTAGTAAACTTGTATGTGTACAAAATGCACGTGATTCATAGATTGAATTGGAAGAATTTGTTACAAATTAGTTTCGAAGAAAACTTTGTCCCGGCCACCAAATAGCCAACTTGTACACAAAACAAAATTCAAAACAATTTATTGATTACATATAAATAGACCATGTACCTTGGGGCCTTTAACAGGCAGGTAATCACCTTCACACATCTCTCTGAAATGGTGGGACATTTTTCCCTTGGGATACATCTTTCACCGGAAAATTCTAAATGAGAAAATGGAATAACTGAGAAACATTAAGGAGGAGGTGAGATATATATATACCTTAACGACCAGCTCAAAGTGACCAACATCTTTGAGTCCAAAGTGATTGGGGTGTAGGGTCTAGTGACTTCTCCACCTTCGCTATCCTTTCCCCTGCTTAACTAAATGGAACACAAATTGTTTTTAGTATTGTCACTTGTCATTACGGCGGTAAACAAACAAGGCTACTCCTGAACAGACTCGGGCTCGGTCCGGTTATAAGCTCCATAAACATTTATAGAGAACTTTAAAGCACATATGCTGATATACAGATCAATGAAACACCCAAGTTTTGTAGAAGAGAGAACTGGATTACAGGCTGTAGGATGGTAGTAGTATGACAGATAGTATAACATTAAGGTAAAATTTTGGAGAAATTTCACTTATTTCCCTAACTTTTATTACTTTTGCAATTATCTCCCAAAATTTAAAAATTCACAACTTAATGTATCGAATTTTAAATTTTTTTTGCAAAGTCACCCCTCCCATTAGGTTTTAGGGTTAAATCAGACAACAAAGGGGTGATACCTCTAAAACTTTCATAAAATTTCAAATTTACACTCCATTAAAAATTAAAATTATTTTTTTTAGGTGCGTCCTTTTTAGTATAATTTTTTTGTAAAAAAAAAAAAAAAATTCATGGGTGTTTAGGTAATTGTAATGACTTTCATTAAAATTTTACAAAAAAATTGAAAGTTTGATATACTAAATTACGAGTTTTTGAATGTTAAAAAGTAATAAAAGTTCTGGGAATTGAGTAAGGTTTCCTTAAAATTTTAGATAGTAAGAGAGGCAGTTACTTGAACCTGCAAAGTACATGTTGTCCGACAGGAAGACCCAAGATTGAAGAAGCTGTAGGAAGAGCAAATCTGAACTTTGCAGTATTGTGGCTCAGCTGAGTTTTCTTAACAAGTTTGAATTCAATGTACTTCTTAGGATTTAAGCAACCTGGAAAGACATAGCATATCATTCAAGTACTAGTCAGTTTGTGGCCAAACAAGAATTAAGACCAAGACCATTAGAAAAACTAATGACAAGGAATAATGATCGTTTTGTTTGATAATTAATTCACACCAGAAAAAAAGTATTGTGGAAGATCCAAAGCTATGAACAGAACAAAAACATCTACAAAGTTACAAACATGAACATAATCTATGTTATGTATGATGTATGCATGATGTATATTCCATGTATATCTTAGGCATGTATATATATAATGCATGCCCAGATACAAATATGAGAAGGTGCATAGTCATATATATATATATATATATGTGTATATACCTCTGCGTTTGTTGGTGCAATATAGAAAGGCAGCAGAAATGCCAACCAAAGCAACAGCAACGGCCGCCCCCATCAGCTCGGGATAGGGCATTTGCATGGACTCAAACGGTAACTTAGACATTTTGGGATGCTCAAATCTCACCTCAAACGGCAACTTAAACATTTTCCCAATCAACTTGAAATGGATTACAATTTCATATGGGTATTAAATACCTCTTTGGCTCTTTCCATGTTATGCTTTACTTGTTCTTCTCATTCTTGTCCGTATCTCTTTATGGATTCCAAGATTTTTTACCAACCACATGAGGGAGGGAATGAAGTAAGGCATCATCAGAAAAGGTTTTATGGGGAACCCACACAAATAAAGAAAAATATCACTTTTGATCCATAAGTTTGTTTTACACCAAATTTATCATTATGGTCTCAAAATTACCCCAAACAAAGGCGGAGTGAGAGAAGGTCGATAGGGGACACATGCCCAGCTCTAGGGACGAACCTAGCTTTTAATTTGGGGAGGGACCTATGGCTAATTTTTTAGAGGGAGGGATCAATTTGCAAAAAATACCTTAATTTTTTTTTTTTTGTTGGTAATTTGGGGGAGGGGGACAAGTGCCACTCCCAATCTTCCGTAAAAAATCTGTCCCCACTGGCCACCTCTGGACCCCCAAAAATTGCCCTTACTTCCAATAAATTTTTTTGGGATACCCTAGATACCCACCCTCAACCAATCATCAAGGGCTAAAACATTAGAGGCAAACAATTCTCAAACTCTCATAATTTCAATGTCAATATTGTTTAGAGATTTAGAAATTTGGTCACTCACAAAGAAGAACATACACGGTTACAAACGATGCCGTTTAAACATTAGTTTTTATTATATATACAAAAACGCTCTTTTCCAATTCAACCCCTGAGTTGTCTTTTTTTTCTTTCTTTCCTTTTTTAATGACAAAATGTGCCATTTGGTTTAGCTTTTTGGGATTAAGCATGAGTCTTTAATAAGTGTAAAAGGTCGCTTTTCTACTTAGAAAAAAAAACAAACAAACAAAAAAAAAAAATGCCTCTTTGTATTGACTCTTGACAATTGTCATATTGGTGGTATATTTAGAAATGATAAAAATCATTCTCCATTTTGTCTTTCACCCATCCTTTTACTATGGATGGGTGAATCTACCATTAGATTTGTATAATTTGCATGCGAGTCTAACAAATTTAATGGTAAATTGTGCAAAAGAAATGATTGGGAGAATAATGTGTGCATCGCCAACCCTTAGCGTACATTGGGGCCAGAAGTTCAATTTTACCCAAATGCCTTTATAGTTGATCTTAATGACTCAAAATCCAAATTAATCCTATAACTAAGCTACTTAAGCTTATTAATTATTTAGGTCACTACAAAGGATTTCAAAATATGAATACTTATTGAGAAAAATTGAATAAATTAACATTAATTGTGGCAAAAAAATTATAAGTTACATTTATATGTTTTAAAAAATAATTAAATTTTGTTAAATTATTTATTTATTTCATTACTCATATTTTTTAATCAATTTTGTTCAACTTTTTTGCGGCGGTAATGACGTGCCGATAATGTGGAAAATAAAACTTAAATGACAATCAAAATATTCATAGCATTGGAGTTGATATATTTTAATTGTTGGGGAGATAAATGTTTTGAAAATCTTTTAATGAGATCTTGATATAAATATTAGGACATCGCTAAATTCACACATGTATCTTCCAACAATCTCTTCCCTCATATGAGTTGATTTCGATTTGTAGCTTTAAAATGTGTGATTTAAAACAATATCAATTTCAAAATGTACTATTTGAAAGCATAAATTTTAAAAATATAGTTAAACGTTTAGTAAAATCACAATTTGGCATTTAAAATCGCAATTAAGTCTATTTAAACTGTATTTTTTAAAATGAACCCCATTGCCTACGACTTGATAATGCCGATTTTTATACCTTTTTAAACCACAATTTTAAAAACTCGCACTCACAAAGCTACACTTTTTACAATTTTGTTTAAAATCACACCTTTCTCCTAAAGATTGGCCTATCCAACCATAAGACACCTTGTCTCGTCTAACCCTTCAAATCAAGCTTTAATATAACATGTTAAGACTCATTTAATTTAATTATTTAAACTTATGAATTTGGGCTGAAATGTCATTACAATACCTTATACTTCTATAAATGTTATTCCATATGAGACTTGATCTCATGTGCTAATACTTATATAGTACTTGGGTAAAATTTGCATACCCCCCTCAAACTTTCATCCTATTGACAATGTCCCTCACCCCAAAACTACTAAAACATTGTTAAAAAAATAAATAAATAAAATAAATAAATAAATAAAAAGATAAAAATGCCCATATAGACTTCTCAATAAGAAAAAAAAAAAAAAAAGAGAAATGTTAAAAGCACAACATATATCCAACAAAGACCCAACTTCTTCCTTTAAGTGCTAGATTTTTTAAAAAAAAAAAAAAATGCTAGTGGAGGAGAGAGAAACTTTAAACTATAAAATAGGATAGAAGTTGGGTCTTTGTTGGATATTTATTGTGGTTGTATCACATCTCGAAAAAAAATACCCTTGTAAATTCAATAATAATAATAATATTTTTTAAACGAAAAATTTTAATTAAAAATAATTAAAAAAACAATTAATTTTTTAAAGGAAATGTTTAATTTTTTAAAAAAAAAAACGGAACTTTTTATTTTTTATTTTTTTAAAAGTGATTTCTTTTTTAAAATTATGTTTTAAAAAATTAAAATTTCTATTGTTGTAAACAAAAATTTAATTCTTTTTAAATGGGAATTTATATTTTTAAATTATAAAAATAAAACTAAAAATAAACGAAAATTTTTCAATTTTATATATAATAAAAAAAGTCAAAATTTTTAATTTTTTCTTATAAAAAGAAATTGTTTATTTTTTAATTTGGGCAGATTTTATATTTTCTTTTTTAGTTTTAGGTTTTTTCTAAAAGCTTTAATATTTTTTGTTTTTATTTTACTAAAGGTAATTTCGTCTCATTAGGGGGACATTGGCAATATTTTGGTCAACATTAATCTAACAAAACTATTATGCAAACGTCATAACAATGCTCACAAATATCGCCATTCCATAATTTCCATTATCATTTCATTTCAAAGTTTCTTTCTCTACTTTTCTTTATCTTGGAAAGGTATCCCACCAGTTTGTTTCAATCCATTCAAAACGTGTAGTTACAACCATGTACATAATATATGTTATGTATGTATGTGTGCACGTATATACATAATGCATGCCCAGATAAAATATGAGAAGATGCATAGCCATATATATATATATATATACCTTTGTGTTAGTTGGTGTAATATAGATGGCACCAGAAATTCCAACCAAAGCAAGAGCAACAGCTGCACCCAGCAGCTTGGGATGGGGCATTTGCATGGACTCAAACGGTAACGTTGACATTTTGAGAGACTAAAAGCTCACCTCAAACGGTAACTTAAAACTTTTTTCCCATTCAACTTGAAATGGATTACAATTTCATATCATATGAGTACGTATTAATTAAATACCTCTTTCCATCTTATGCTTTACTTGTTCTTCTCTTTATGGATTCCAAGAGTTTTTACCAACGTCATGAGGGAATTAAGTAAGGCATCATCAGAAAAGGCTTTATGGGGAATTAACCCACATAATTAATAAAGGGAAAAATATCAGTTTTGGTCCATAAGTTTGATCTTACACCAAATTGATCCTTGTAGTCTCAAAAGTACCCCTAGAGAGAAGCCATATTCTCCACCCCCAATGGCTCGACATTACGGCTGCGGCAAGCGGCAAACGATTCTCAAACTCTCATAATTTCAGTTTCACTGTTGCAGAGATTTAGAAACTAGGTCAATCAAGAAGAAGATAATAGACAATTACAAACATGCCGTTTAAATGTTGGTCTTTATTATATATACAAAAAACGCTTCGTTTCAATTAAACTTGTGAGTTGCATTATTCCATTTTCCTTGTAGAAAGAATCCATGACCTCATACTCACATCTCCTATTATTATTCGATCAAGCTTTTTATGGACCTTCCCAACTGATTTTCTACCTCCAATAATATTATTCTCTAATATTTTCTATAGTTATAATGATTGCATATTATTGTAATTCACTACAAAAAAAATCAAGTTTAATGGCATTGGAATAGTGGCACTTTTTAATGGCATTTGATCAATTACTTGGTTATTAGCTAGAAATCAACATATTAGGGTGGAGGTTTAGTGACATTTTATAAAAAATGTCACTAATCAAATGTCATTAAACCTGATTTTTTTTGTAGTGATTTCATTAATTTAGGAATTATTCTATAATAATTATGTTCCAACAATAAGCTGCAATACTCTTTATAAAATGATCGATGTAGATATTGTATGACAAATTAATATCATATGGCCAAGCCAACCAAAATTCAAAACAACAGAACCAGAAAACATCCTTAACATAAACCCAGAAAAAGAACACAACCAAGAATTTTGAAAGCCCTTACAAAAATATCAATTTTTGTACACACTACAAAAAAAGAAAAAAAAAAAAAAAAGAGGTCATTAGCAGCGACTTAATGAGCAAAAAGTGGCCGCTATTTATAAATAGCGGCGACATGTGGCCACTATTTTAGTGGCCACTACTAATCCGCCGATAATGCTAAATAGTGGCCACTTTTTAGGTCACCACTAATGACTTCTCAATTAGCGGCGGCTTTTTGTCGCCGCTAAAGACTTTTTTCCGTTGCCGCAAAAAAAAATAAAATGAAATGGGCCTTGGGTCGCCGCTAATGAGCAGTCATTAGAGGCTACATGCATCAAAGTCTCCGATATTTAAAACAATGGCAAGCCCAAAGTCGTCACTATTGATCCCTCATCACTGGCGACTCTAAGGGTCACCGCTATTTGGTTCAAATAGCAGCGACATCAAGTTGCCGCTAATTGTTTTTTAAATTTTGATCCCTCATCAGTGCTGACTCTTAAGGTCGCCACTGTTTCGGACCAAATAGTAGCGACAAAATGTCGCCGCTAATGCCCGTTTGAATTTTTGTTTTTTAATTTTTCTCCTCAATAGCGGCAACCCCAAAATCGCTACTATTGATCCCTCATCAGCAGCAACCCTAATTTGGTCCAAATAGCAGTGACATTAAGTGGCCGCTAATTGTTTTTAATTTTATTTTTTTAAAAAATTATTATGTTATTAGTGGCGATCCTCTTTGTCGCCACTATTTACTCATCATTGGGAGTGATTATTTGTGGCTGCACCCTATGTGGCCACTATTTACTTGTTATTAGCAGCAACAAAGGGTGTCACCGCTAATAAGGGGTCGTTAGCGGCTAAGTTCAAATGTCACCGCTAATGACCCATTATTAACGGCGACATTTAGGTCGCTGCTATTCATTTGGTCACAAATGAGGGTTTTTCTTGTAGTGACAATGACCCCTGCAAATGACAAATCTATCGAATAGCTTCTTTTTAAAAGAATTTTTTAAGTCCCCAATAGCTGGATGTACTTGGGAGAAAGAAATGAAAAAAAAAAAAAATGTTTTTATGGACGTATTTTTATCTAGCTGTACTTTTCTGGACATTACTTGTTCTTTCTCATGAGTCATGACCTTTCTGTAAAGAATATAATAGTATGGGCTTCTTAAGTGTAATGAATATATTAGGTTTGTAGGCCAAAGCCCTATGGTGAGCAAGGCCCAAATAGTTAGGCTTGAGTTTAGGGGCTAACGCTATATAAAATTCGACTGATTCATAATAATATTATATAAGGCATGAAAATTATTATTTAGTAAACGGTTTCTTAGAGATTAGTTATTCTCAAATCAACCTTGGGGATTCGTGGGCTTTATTGAAGTGTTCATTCCTAATTACCATCCAATCTTTCATACTTGATCATTCTATCCATTCCATTATCCATTCCATTATTCATTCAAATATCTCAAATTACATATAGGAATAGGAAAAATATGTTACAAAACTTGCACTTTCTTTTTCAACGTGCCCCAATTCATCAACTCTGACTTTTTTTTCTTCTTCTTTTTTATTTTATTTTTATTTATTTTTTTAATTTTTAATTTTTAATTTTTTAATTTTTTTTCCAGGTATTTTATACAACAAACATGCTGTTAAAACATTAATTTCAGATTTAACTAATGATTAAATGGCTCAGATCTATCCTAGAGTTTTAATTCATCAAGTTCTTTTTCATCGATCCATCACTTCTTCTCCTCAGTAAAACCTGTCTCTCTATTTCATCCATGCTACTCACGAGAGAGCATCCTCGTCTTCATTCAAAGATTTGACAAGAATGTCAAGAATGACACCGAAATGCATGAATAGTAGCTAGTGATCGACAGAGCTTTTGCATAAGATCTATGGCCTTGCCATTGATTTGAGCAAGTTTGACAAGATTACGAATAAGAAAGGCAATGGATGGATTTTAATATTAAAAGAGAGAGAGAGAGAAAGGCATAAAGATTGATTGATGAATGCAAGAACGTGGTCCAAGATCACAAAATTTGGAACTTTTTTCTACAAAATTCCATGCCCATATCTGGTGGTTCTTTTGCAAAATCTAATCTTTTTTTGATTCATTTTCTCTGGGATTTGCTGGTGAGGAAAATGATGGATGAAGAGAGAGAGAGAAAAGGAAGGAGAAGAAGGGATGAATGGAAGATAGCTTGGTGAAAATCTTGGAACAAATCTGAATCCTTCAATTATTTAGTTAAATTTGAACCCTTCAAGTTTTTAACAACATTTAACTACTGCACACAATATATTTAATTTAAGAGAAATACTAAACATCCCAAATTTTTATTCTAAAAGTTGATTTTCAAATGATGTGTTAACATTTCATGAGTTGGTGATACACTTCCCAAAATAATAAATCATGTGAGATGGAGACACTTTATTTAGGAAATAACCCTTTAAAAGAAAATTTAGGATGTGTAACACTTCTCTTAATTTAATTAAATATATTTTAGTTAAATTAAAATATATTCAATTTATAGGGGTAATGTTGTCTTATTGACAAACATTTATAGTCATTTTTGTTTTTTTGCTAGCTTTAGGGGGGACACTGGTAATTTTTAATAGTTTGGGAGGTATATTATCCCAATTATAAGTTTGAAGGTGATGTTGTCAATTGAGTGGTAATGTGAGGAGGGTATATCAACTTTTGCCTCTATTATGCATAAATTTGGAATAATTGACTTTAAGGACTTATTATTGTTTCTTCCACGAAAACTCAAGCATAGCTGAAAGTAGGCCAGTTTTATTTGAGTTGAACTTAAACGGCTCAACCACATTACCATATATAAGACGTCTCCCGTAACAATTCAAGAAAAAATGCTATTATTCCAAAAGATCTAATCAATTTGAAGCTTTCTTTTTTATGAAAAATATGAAACTTTCATTGATGAAATTTTACGAGCATAAAACTCTTACATCACTGTTTATACAGTTCTGAGAAATCATAGCCAAAAGCTATGAAAGTTACAAAATCATAAAAATAGCTTCAAGCTTCTGCTAACCCATGTACAATTACATTTAAGGAACAAATCTACTTTGTGCAGACTAGATCTAAGATATGGATAGCTAAAATACAAAAAAAAAAAATAAAAACAACTAAAAACTAAAAATCTGGTCAAGAGAGTTAAGCCTCCACATCGATCTATTTCATCCTCAACTCGAAGGCCAGGAAAAACAAAAAAAATAAAAACAAAACAAAAACCCCACAAGTAGCAGCGAATGAGCACGAAATCGTAGACACTCCTTGGTTGAAGAAGATGATCAGATCTAAGGTTGAAGAGACTAGATCTGGATCTAAATCTAAATCTACAAAATAAATCTAAAACAATCCGCCAAAAACGGAGACTGGATGAGCCTACAGAGAAGACACCAAGTACTGCTACCATGAAAGGGGAGAATGAAAGATCTAGATCTAGATCTTCCCTCCTCTTAATTTGGAGCTTTCTTAAAATCACTTAGAAAGTTTAGTTTCACCTAACAAGTAAATACCATTTGTAATGACTCAGGGAAAAACATTAGCTACGTATATACTAAAGTCACTTATAAAACCTAATTTTACATAGTAAGTAATGTAAGACTTCACACCCATAAGTGTCCATCTATAAACCACCAACTTTATGTACCTAGAGAACCTTTATCTTCCCAATATGAGACCAGCGTGCATGTTACATTTCGCATCTTCCTTTAAATTTACTTGGATCAATGGGGGTACCCGTTGTGTTTCCCCAAAACTTTAAAACTCAATCTTGGCCATTAAGGAAGAACAAAATATCTTCGGTAAATATTTTTACAAAACCAACATCACTTGCAATGTTTTAAAGACCTTTGTTATTTCAAGAAAACAATCAAACAACCCTATTTTGCATCTAGCACAGACTTTTAAAAAATTAGAAAATAATTTTTAGATAAAACTTCATTTTAGACTCATAAATTATCACGCATTTTGAGAAGACTCCTAAATTTTAAAAACTCTCAATTTAACTCCTTAAACTTTCTATTTCAATCAATTTTACTCCCTCCATCAGATTTTAAACGCTAAAAGTGAAAAAATGACATTTATACCATTGACTTTTTAATAAAATTTCAAATTTACCATTAATTTCAAATTAAGAATTAGGGTTAAATGCATTTTTAGTACCTGTACCTTGCATCAAAATCAAATTGCTACATTGGTTTTCAAAAATATCACAAATGGTATCTATAGTAAGCAAATAAATTCACTTAGTACTTCCGTTATGATTATATCATTTTTTTTTACAGAACTCCACGTCACCCTTACACGTGAACTAGTACATATGGTTTCAGTGCAACATGTGGTGTGATAATTGTGTTTTTGGGTGCCACGTCAGATTAAAAAAATTTTGAAATAATATGTAAAAAAAAAAACAAAAACCAAAACCTTGAAATTACCGATTAACAAACTTAATAAATAAAATAGAATAATAAAAAATTCAAAGGAGGTTGGTTGGGGGTGGTTGGCCACCTATTTTGGCCATAGAAGATGGTTGAACCATCCCATGGCCTACATATGGGGTGGTTGGCCACACCTAACTTGCAAATCGAGCCTTGAGCCACCCCCGAGTTTGGCATGGGGTGGTTGATCGGTGTCAAATATTGATGTTTGAACCCCTTTAACTTATATTTGTTATGCCTTTAGCATTATTAATATCTAACTATTTTTAGTGTTTTTAGTGTTTTGTGTTGTGTGGGTCATTGCAACACGCAAGTACGCGGACCGTGGTCACATAGCACCACGGTCATGCGCGCACCATGGTCACAATGCACCACGGTTGCCGCACAGCCCGGCCCTAGCAGCAGCGGTTATCTACGTTGAATGCAAGGATCTGCGCAACGCACGCATAATTAACCCTAGCCGCCAATGCTTATTTGCGATCGAACGTGTACCCTGCGTTGATAACGCTAGTGCGTTCAACGCACTCGTGACTTTGACCTATAAATAGGACCCTAGGTCCATTTGGTCAAGAGCTTTTTACTTTGGGCGCATTTTTGAGAGTAGTTTGCCACTATTGGCCCTGCTCTGCCCTTTTCTTTGTAGTTAATTACTTTAGATTAATTATAATGCTTTCTTTTTGTTTATTTACGCTTCCCTTGCTTATAGGAGGCCAAATCCTCAACTAAGGTTGAGGATGTAGCCTCACCATGAATGCTATGTTTATTGCTTACGTTTAAGTTATTTCATTCTGTTATTTATTTGCTCCTTAAATCATTTCTCACTTGGTTTGGTGACAAAACCAAGTGAGATTGCACCGTAGTCATTTATTGTTGGTTTTTCGTCCGATGAATACATTCCATCATTTGGTTTATGCCCATTTAGCCATAGTAGTTTGTGTCTTAACACATTCACTTTGGATCCTTTGGGCCTTAAACCGTTTATGGTTTGTCTTTTGCCAAATGGACGGATTCCTTGAATCCTTCGATAGGTGCAAAAGATTTAGCTTTATTTCTAACCGATAGACGGATGTATTAGCTTAGCGTTTTCAATTAACGTAGTTGAAATGGTGAGATGAAAACCTCAACCTTGGTATCTTTATTTTGTTTACATTTCTGCAATAATTTACTTTAAAGTTGTCACAATCACCCACTGCGGAGCTAGGTTCAAATAGCACTAACTTAGACTCAAAGTTATTTTTCAAAGCAATTTATTCCTTGTGGGTTCGGTTTCGCAAACGCTATACGAGCTTCAGTTAGTTCAATTGCGAGTACCTAAATTTGGTACAACCAAATTTTGGCGCCGTTGCCGGGGAACCGTCTAAATTGTTTTGAATTTAACTTTGTTTTTAGATTGATGTTATTTTTCTACTAGTTTTTATTTTCTGCATTGTAAATACTGTTCATAGTTTATTTTGTGTTTTAGTTCATTTTTGTTAATTTTTAGTTAGTTTTTAGTCTTCTGTTTTGGTTCTGTTTGTGTTTCTGGAAAATCAGGCGTCGATAGTGCGGTCGAGCACTTTTCGCCTATTCCGACATGTCGCACTGCGAACAACATGCGCCTGTTGCGAACTCAAAACCACAGCAGAGACGCGGTGCAGCTCTGCGTTGAGCGATACTGAGTTGCTTTCGAGCATACGATGCAACCGCCACATTTCTACATACATGCGAGCGAGCGTCTTGACCTCGCTTGAGGGCACCTCTATTTCCAGAATCAAAATACATGAGGCAGTATGTTCAGTTTTTAATTTCTTTATGCTTTGATTAATTGTTAGACGTATTTTAATTGTTTAAATTGCCTGTTTTGAGTATTTTGTTTGCTAAGTTTAGCTGTGTTTAGTTTATTTTTATTTTTAGTTGTTTATATAGTTTGCATATGTTTAGTTAGTGATTTTTTTAGTTTAAATTTTTAGTTGTTTAAATTATTTTGTTTTTGCTGCTATTTTGGTTATTTTAGTTAATTTTATTCTCTGTTTTTATTATTGTTTCTGCTCTGTTTTTATTGCATCCTTTTATATTTGTTTTTATTGACATGTTGCTTTTAGTTATTGTTAAGTAGTTTTTGCTCATAGCTGTTTTTGCCATGTTGTTGTTTGCTGTTTTGTTTCATTGTTTTCTTTATTTTTCCCTGCATATTTGTTTATTTTTTTAGCTTGCTGTTTTCCTTAATGTATAGTTAAATTTATGTTAGTTTATGCATGGTCGGCGATCGTTGAACCTAGAGTTAACACCATTAGATCCCGACTTAGAAAGAAACATTAGGAGAGCGCATCGAGCTCAAGCCGAGATGGGGGATAATCAAAGGGAGCCATGGGTGGAATAGCACGAAGAAGATCAAAGGAATGAGGAAGAGGAGAACGAAGAGTTCCAAGATGCGAGAGTTGGGAACGGGGAGCATAGACGAATGTATGAGTTGGATTTGACACTACGAATTGTTACATACTATCGATTACCCATTCGGGCATAGTGTTACCTCTAACTAATGCCGCTCATTATGATCTAAAGCCACATGTGATTCAGATGCTACCGTCTTTCTATGGCTTAGATCATGAAAACCCTTATTCCCATGTTAAGAAGTTTAGAAGTATAACGGCCACAACCAAATTTCAAAACTTCAGAGAATCTATCAATCTTTGACTTTTCCTTTCTCCTTCATGAGAGCCAGAGTGGTTGGATTCCTATCCTTGTTCTATTACGTCTGGAAAGAACTATGAAGCAATTCTACAACAGATTCTATCCAATGTCCAGAGTAAATGATGCAAGAAAAGAAATTAGTTCATTTACTCAGGATGAGAACGAGAAATTCACGGAATGTTGGACAAGATTTAAGGATATGTTGATGAAGTGTCCACCCCATGGATATGAGAAATGGCGTCTAGTTCAATTTTTCTACCAAGGGTTGTCTAGCCCAACCGTAGTATGATTGAACTGATGAATGGAGGACATTCTAATTTGACGCGAGATTTGGCCTACAAAACTTTGGAGAAAATTGCTGCCAACACCCAGAACTGGGATTTCACCAGCAGCCGAGAAAAATCTGGCCGAAAGAAAGGAGGCATCCTGGAACTGAATGTTGAGCAAGAGTTGACTCAAAGAATGGATGCCATTGTCAAGAGGCTGGATACTTTGAGCATGGAAAAGCCTGTTAAAGCTATGAACACATTTCCAGTTGAAAGTTGTTCTGTCTGTGCTAGTCCTTTGCACCAAGCACAGAATTGTCCATCTATGGTAGTTTTCTCTGAGATGGAACAAGTGAACGCTTTCAACAATTTCCAAAAGTAGTCAACTTGCCCATACTCTGAAACTTACAGCCCTAGGTGGAGGAACCACCCAAATTTTTCATGGAAACAAAACCAGCCCACAAATCAAGGAGGTTTCCATCCTACTTACCAAAATCCTGGACGCTTGGCCGAGCCAGGGTCATCTTCCTATCAAGACCCCACTCAACTCCCAACGTCATCAACTCAGTCATTAGAAGAGTCAATGAAAGAATTCATGAAGATGAGTGGTCAGTCCATCAGTGATATTAGACACTCCACCATGGTGAGCACCCAGGCAATCTCCAAGTTGGAGACCCAAGTGGGACAATTGGCAAGTCACATGGGTGAGAGGGACAAGGGAAAGCTCCCCAGCCAACCAGTGAACAATCCTCAGGCATGCACTATCTGAAGTGCTCCAAATCAAGAACATGCCTATGCGATTGTTACACTAAGGTCAAGGAAACAAGTGGACAACCGAATGGATGAGCAAGAAGCAGTTGATAAAGTAGTACCAACAGCAGACCTTGCGGGGCAAGAGGAGACAAAGAGTGACAACAACGGGAAGAAAGATGCTAAGCCATCTATAGTCACTCCCACCGAGAAAGACCTTATGAGGTCATTTGTCCCAAAAGCCCCTTATCCGGAAAGATTGAGAGCGCCAAAGAAGAATGTGCAGTTTGCTGAAATCTTAGAGGTGTTTAAGCAAGTCCAGATAAACATCCCGTTCTTGGATGCAATTTAGTAAGTGCCAGCATATGCAAAATTCTTGAAGGATCTGGTCACAATTAAGAGAAAGACCAATGTCCCTAAGAAGGCTTATCTAATGGAGCAAGTGAGCTCCATCCTCCAATGCAAGCTACCCATCAAGTATAAAGACCTTGGATGACCGACCATTGCTTGCATGGTTGGAGAGAGTCAGATCAATAGGGCATTGTTGGACTTGGGGGCAAGTGTAAATCTCCTTCCCTATTCAGTGTGTTTGAAGTTGGGATTGGGAGAGTTGAAGCCAACCACTGTGACGCTCCAGTTGGCAGATAGGTCACTTAAGAGACCACAGGGAATACTTGAGGATGTGTTGATCAAGATTGACAAGTTTTATTTCCCTGTGGACTTTATAGTGATAGATAGGGAGCTGGTTCACAATGTGGCAAATCAAATTCCAATGATTCTAGGGCGACCATTCTTAGCTACGGCTAACGCCCAATCAACTGTAGGACGGGAGTGATGAAGATCTCATTTGGAAACATAACGGTGGAGCTCAATATTTTCAACATCAATAGCCAGCCTCTGGAGTACAATGAGACCTATCCTATATGCTTCATTGAAGAAATCACTGATGACTTTGACTTGAAGGGCCCGGAGATTGAGTGCTCAGGATTCTGATGACCTAGATTTAGACAGGCTGATTAGGCCAGATTTGCATGAGCCTAGCCTGGAGGACCCTGACATGGAGTGCTTTGGACTATCTAGAGGTCATTGTGATTTGAGTGAGCCACTACAGCTTGACGAGCCGAGGTATGAGCTTAGTCTAGAGCACCTGGAGTTGGAATGTTTCGCTCAGGTTGGAGGAAACATTGATTTTGGTAGGATACTTAAGCCAACTAGGAAAGTAGTTGAGCCAAGTTTGGAGGACATTGAGCTAGAGATATTTGCTCAACTGGGAGATGATCAGTACTTTGACGAGGTAGTTGAGCTACTTCCTTTCATTATCGATCCCATATCTGAGTTACAGTCAAAGTATGGGGAAACCATGGATTTAGTTTTCCCCATTGCTTATTCCTCCACATTTGAGTCACCCGATTTTATTGTTGAGAGCAAACGTTTTGCTCCCATTCATATGCGGCCAAGGAGGCCAAGATTGACCCTGGGAAGAAATGATTATTTTCCTCCCCCATTTTATGATCATCTGAGGTCGGTGTTAGCTGGACATTTATTTCTGCATATTGATTATCCCAGCTGTGACCATCACCCGTTTGACCAGGGCAAGATAATGCCCACCATTCTCGGTACAGCAGTTGTTGGGTCTACCTAGTATCATAGGTAGTTTATTCCTTATCACGAGTCTGGTTGAAGACGTTAAACTTAGCACTTGTGGGAGGCACCCCTCATTATGTTTATTGCTTTATGTTTTACTTTTTAGTCAAATTTAGGGAAGCATTCTTTTATGCTGTACCTAAATTGACGTATCCCCTAGGTTAATTCGGTCACATTGTGGGCAATGTGACATTTTAAGTTTGGGGGTGTTCTTGTAAATATTTTTGTGTAAATATTTTATTTTTTGTTTTTGTAAATATTTTGTTTGTGTAAATATTCTTTTTTGTGCTTTGTGTTTTGTGTTTTTTTTTTTGTAAAAAAAAAAAAAAAACCTTTGTGTAAATTTTGTAAAAATTTTTAATTTTTTGGTTTGCTATCTGCGTTCGAACATATGCATGTACGTTCAAACGCGTACTAGGCGCTGCGTTCGACCTTGCCTTGGTGAGTTCGACCGTAGTGCCCCTTCACTCACGCACTGCACTGCACGCATGCATTCGAACTTGCTTGCATACGTTCGAACGCATGACGCACACACATACCCATGCACCTGCACGAGTATGGTCGAACGTACCAATAGACGTTCGAACGTACTCGGTTTTAGGCCAGCGTGAACAGTTTTTTTAGGTCACATTTCTTCCCCTCTCCCCCATTTTTTTTTCCATCAGCCGTACAGCCTTCTTTCCTCCTCCTCTATCCCTCATCTCCCTAACATCCAAAATACGCCAACCCACCGCCACCCATCCCCTCCCCCACCACCGAGACACCACCTCCGGCCTTTCTCCACCATACCCACCCACCTCCGGCCACCCAAATCCCCAACTTTCCCGTTTTGTCCCCAACCAACCTGAAACCTATTTTTCGTCTAAATCTTCCATATTTTTTCATTTTTTTGGTTGATTTTGGGCACAAATCCACTTTTGGATTGTGCCTAATTGTTTTGTGTTGGTTATATTTCATTTTTGCAGGGGGTTGGGCTGTAATTCAAAAGGGTTCTCAAACCCTTTGATTTGAGCTGCACACCAGGTGCTCGACAGATTGCCCCAACGAACCTCCAGTATGCCTAGAGGGCAACGTTCGTCATCTCGGCTTTCAGGGTCCCATTCTATTATAGCCAGGCCATCTATGGAGAGCTGAAAGCTCTTGTTGGAGAGCATTTTTGCCATCAAAGAGGTGTTCTCCAACAACGAAGCCACCAGTTGGGTGGTAGAGGAATTGAAGCGCGGGGTTTGAAGAAGCTTTTCAAACCCATCACATCCACTGTATACGAGCGGCTGGTCAGAGAGTTTTACACTCATCTGAGGATTGACGGTGACTAGCCGAACATACTTTTCTCTTCCATTGACGAAAGAGAAGTGGAGGTGACCATCGGAGATGTAGCGGCTGTGTTGAAGTGCAGCCATGAGCCGCCTGAGTCGAACATCCCCTGGCTTGAGTGCCCCTCCATGCTCACACTCGAGGACATCGTTTCCGATATGTGTGAGGGGCAGTACACCGATGACCGTCGAAATACAGCCAACAAGACGAAGATTCCTCGAAATCTTCTCTTTATTGACATGGTACTATATCAAAATGTGTGTTTGTTGGGACACAAGACTCAGAGGTGGGACCTATTCTTAAGTGCCCTTTACTCATTCCACAGAGGATTTTGGTGTTTCATTCCTGAGATTATTTGGCATCGGATCCAGAAATTCTGTGAGGGAGTGCACCATCGTGAGGCAGAGCACACGAAGATGTGGGGATTGCCTTTCCCTTTTCTCATCACGCACATTCTGAGGAAGATAGGGATCAGAGGCACACCAGCGGATGGGCCGATCACTAAGAGCCCATACTTTGGCCCCATCCAGTGGCGCTAGAGTCTGTCCCACATGCTTAGAGCCGCACTAGAGCCCATGTCGGAGGCAGAGCCCATGGACATTCTAGAGATGGCAGCTGAGCATGAGATGACAGTTGAGCTAGAGATAGAGGCAGAGCAGGAGGAGCAGCCAGAGGAAGATGAGGAGCATATCATGCTCAAACGCTCAAACTTTTTACACTTCTAGGACACTCTCGTAGACATACGTTCTCAGATCAGAGACGTACGATCTCAGTTCACAGATTTTTAGAGGGATGTTCGTCAAGACAGACTCGAGGTCCAGGAGGTGTTCCGAGCCATTCTCGATAGGCTGCCACCAGCCACAGGACCTTCTGTAGCACCACCAGCCCCGTGACGTCTTTGTGACGTCTTGGTTTATTTTTACACCCCCTGCATTACATTTTTTATTTTCTATATCAGCACACTGTGGACAGTGTGGATTTTGAGTTTGGGGGTATTTTTATCTTGTGTGCACATTTGATTTTTTATTATGAATTTTATTTCAGTTATGGTTTCTTTTCATTGGTGTGCTTAATTTGACGAACATATGATCACATTGATTAAGGGATTTTCAGTTATGTTACTTTCTTAGCATAATGAGATATTGTAGTTCAATTTGAGTTTCACGAGCACAATTGGCATGTAATTTATGAGATAAAAAGTTGATTTTGATCTTGTTAGTTTTGTAAGCTTGAATGCAGTTGGAAAACCGTTTGGAAAGATAACCGTGGTTGTTTAAAAAAAAATGATTGATCATTTTGAGCTTTCCACCGAGTAACCGAATCTCTTGCCTCATTAAGTAATGAGTATTCGCGTAAAAAAGTGAGAAGTTAGATGTGGTTAGCAAAGTTTCGTAGCCTTTTTGACTCGAGTTAATAGGTCCTTAGGGGTGTTTTTATGCCTAATGCCCTAAAACCATTTGGTTTGGGAGTCATTGACTTAACACTTGATACATGGGTCAATTAGAAAGCTTAATGAAGCTATGCAATAAAAAAAAAAAAAAGAAGTTTTTTGATGAACCTTGGTTATTGTTTTTAATGTGTTATCCAATGAATTTTGAGTGTCGAAGCATACATGACTAAAGATTAGTTTTGAAATTCCTTTTTTTTTTTTTTTTTTGGTGCTAATCTCACTTTCACTAGA
This sequence comes from Carpinus viminea, assembly GCA_013348765.1. NCBI lineage: Eukaryota > Viridiplantae > Streptophyta > Magnoliopsida > Fagales > Betulaceae > Carpinus > Carpinus viminea. The sequence goes on along the minus strand of CP054668.1, from coordinate 31,887,846 downwards.
ATTGATTTTTGTATCTCATAATGCCATGTTTGTATCTTGATTGTTAATCCCCTAAAATTTGTGAAGATGGTGTTTGTGTGATTAAGTTTGCTTTTGAATTTAAACCATGATTGATATATTTCTGCACGATTGAGAATAAAATGTTTGCACAAATGTTTGTGGGTATCATTCTTGAAAAACCCTCACGAGACTTCACTCGTCCTCTAGGGAACTCCTAGAGGTTTAAAAGGCTTGTTGCGTACGCTCAATGCAATCGTTTTCCCATGAAAGCGGACTTATGTTTTTATTATGTTTTTTGTTTTTGTTTTGCTAAGGGACTAGCAAAATGTAAGTTTGGGGGTATTTGATCGGTGTCAAACATTGATGTTTGAACCCCTTTAACTTATATTTGTTATGCCTTTTACATTGTTAATATTTTTTAGTGTTTTTAGTATTTTGTGTTGTGCAGGTCATTGCAACAAAACATGGCTAGCAAAGGGCAAAGTAAACTTAAAGTGGTTCCTGCCAAAGTGCGTTCGAACGCACCAACGGTCGCATGCAGCACCCATGGTCGCACGCAGCACCAACGGTTGCACGCAGCACCCATGGTCACACACAGCACCAACGGTCGCATGCAGCACCCACGGTCGCACGTAGCACTCACGGTTGTACGTAGCACTCAGCCAGCCCTAGCGGTTATCTGCGTTCGAACGCAAGGGATCTGCAGTCAAATGCATGCCCAGTCAGCCCTAGCCGCCACAGCAGTTATTTGCGGTCGAACGTGTGCCCTGCGTTCGACCACAAATAACTGGTGCGTTCGAATGCATTGCAGTGACCCGCCAGCCTATAAATAAGACCCTAGGTCCATTTGGTCGAGAGCTTTTTACTTTGGGTGTGTTTTTGAGAGCAGTTTGCCACTATTGGCCCTGTTCTGCCCTTTTCTTTGTAGTTAATTACTTTAGATTAATTATAATGCTTTCTTTTTGTTTATTTACGCTTCCCCTGCTTATGGGAGGCTAAATCCTCAACTAAGGTTGAGGATGTAGCCTCACCATGAATGCTATGTTTATTGCTTACGTTTAAGTTATTTTATTCCGTTATTTATTTGCTCCTTAAATCGTTTCTCACTTGGTTTGGTGACAAAACCAAGTGAGATTGCATCGTAGTCGTTTATTTTTGGTTTTTCGTCTGATGAATACATTCCATCATTCGGTTTACGCCCATTTATCCATAGTAGTTTGTGTAACACATTCATTTTGGATCCTTTGGGCCTTAAACCGTTTATGGTTTGTCTTTTGCGAAATGGACGGATTCCTTGAATCCTTCGATAGGTGCAAAAGATTTAGTTTTATTTATAACCGATAGACGGATGTATTAGCTTAGCGTTTTCAATTAACGTAGTTAAAATGGTGAGATGAAAACCTCAACCTTGGTATCTTTATTTTGTTTACATTTCTGCAATAATTTACTTTAAAGTTGTCACAATCACCCACTGCGGAGCTAGGTTGAAATAGCACTAACCTAGACTCAAAGTTATTTTCATACAAAGCAATTTACGGTTCCTTGTGGGTTTGACTCGGTACTTGTGCAAACGCTATACGAGCTTTAGTTCGTTCAATTGCAAGTACCTAAATTTGGTACGACCAGTGGCTGGCCAAATAGAAATAATTGAAAGAACAAAAATAAATAAATTAAATTAAATTTTTTTCAAGAGAAAAAATGCGTTTCTCTATGTCCTTGATTTACTCGTTATTTTCAAGATAAAGTACATCTAAATTCTGAAGGTAAAGACCCTGTAACCACCCGCTAACCATAATCAAGCTCCCACAATTTTCTTTCTCAAAGTATATTATATGTCTTAATAGATTTTTGAAAGTTTAGAAGAAACTGGTTTGGTTTTCTTAACCAAAAACCAGCAAAGCACTTGTGTATTTATAGCCAAATGGTTCCAAGACATTTTTACAAGAAACAACAAAGAATGACTTTTTACAAGGACCAAGAATGCAGGCTACTCCAAGGCAACTGAGAAAGAGGAGACAATGCTATTTTGGAACTAGGAGACAAGTAGACAGAAAAGTGTCCAAGCAGCCTGACATGCAGCCTTCAGTCTTCTGCTTTGAGAGTGCAGTTGTGTGGGCTGTTTGGGCTGTTATTTATAGAAGACGTGTAGCTGCTTAGGTTGCTAGTTGCAGGGGAACTATAGTTGCTCTCCTCTGGTTGCAAGTGAGCTGGTTGGTTGGCTTGTACTGCACTACACACAGCCTACAGTTGTGTGTGTAGTTCATGTGTTGCTTTTCCCTTAACACCCCCCCCCCCACAAACTAATGGGAGGAACAACCATGAGTTTGTCTCGGAGATAGCAGAATCTGGCAGCAGTGTGCCCTTTGGTGAAGATGTCAACTACTTGGTCAATTGTGGATAAATGTTGAAGTTGAATGTCTCGATTGTTCACCTTTTCTCTAACAAAATGAATGTCAACTTCAATGTGCTTTGTCCGTGCATGATGAATTGGGTTGGAGGCAAGAGCTAGGGCTTCCGAATTATCACACTTAAACATAGGGGGTGAGGGAAGGAAGACTTGGAGTTCCTTGAGAAGCATTCGGATCCAAAACATTTCAGCTATAGCCAAGGATAGAGCTCTATATTCTACTTCTGTGCTTGATCTGGAGACTGTGTGTTGTTTCTTAGCTGACCAAGAGATCAAATTGGAGCCAAGATAAATGCCAAACCCAGTGGTGGACCTTCTATCATCAAGGTTTCCTGCCCAATCTGAATCACAGTGGGTGGTGATGGCAAGAGGGCCTTTGTGGTGTTGGAGGCCATAGTCAATAGACACTTTGAGATATCTAAGGACCCTTTTTGTTGCTGTGAAATGGGTGGAGGTGGGGAAGTGCATGTGCTGGTAGAGCTGGTTCACTGAAAATGCAATGTCTAGCCTTGTGAGGGTAACATATTGGAGTACTCCCACAATATGTCTGTAGGCAGTAGGATTAGCTAGAGGTTCTCCATCAAATCTGGACATTTTTGAGCCAGTGAGGCATGGAGTTGGATATGGTTTTGATTCAGACATTTGTGTCTGATCCAAAAGGTCAAGGATATATTTGGACTCCGAAGGTGGAGACCTGCAAAATTTCTAATAGCTTGAATGCCAAGGAAGTAGCTTAGAGAGCCAAGATCTTTGAGAGCAAAATCGAGTTGTAGCTTGTGGACTATGCACTGTATGGTAGGTTGATGATTTCCAGTGAGGACAATGTCATCAACATAGACTAAAAGAAAAAGATGAATTGTGGCTGTGTGATAGGTGAAGAGAGAGGGATCCAATTTGGAGCAAGAGAAGCCAATGTCCAGTAGAGCTTGAGAGAGCCATGTAAACCAGGCTCTTGGTGCTTGTTTCAATCCATAGAGGGACTTATGCAACCTGCATACATGATCAGGATAGGCAGGGTGAACAAAACCTTGGGGTTGTTCCATGTATACTTCCTCATCTAGTATACCATGAAGAAAGGCATTCGAAACATCCAGTTGCTTGATATCCTAGTCAAATTGGATAGCTAAGGCTAGGACTAATCGAATTGTGGCAGTTTTGATGACAGGACTGAAGGTGTCATAGTAGTCAACTCCACTTTGTTGATCAAACCCTTTGGCAACAAGTCTAGCTTTGAATCTGTCCACACTTCCAGCAGCTTTTTGTTTTATTTTGTACACCCATTTGTTTCTTACTACATTGTGACCAAGAGGTCTAGGGCATAAGGACCAGGTCTGGTTTGACAGAAGGGCATTGTACTCAGTTGTCATTGCATTCATCCATTCAGGTTGTACAGTAGCTTGTTTGAATGATGAGGGTGTTGGTAGGAGAAGAGGAGCTTGTGAGGTTAGGATGCGATGTTTGATGACATGAAAAAGCTTGAAACTAGGGAACTCCTTGGGTTTCAAGTGGCCAGTTTGTGATCTGGTAATGATACGATTAGAGGGTGGACCTGGCAGGGGAGGACTTGTTGTGTTTGCTTGTGAAGAGGTGTGAGTAAGTGATGTAGGTAAGGGTGAACATGAAGTATGGGATTGGTTATTGGTTGCTAAGAGATTAAGCTGATCTAGAATGGGTGTTTCTACAGTTGTGAGTGATGTGGACTGTGCAGCAACAGGAATTGAGTGTGATGATGCAAAAGGTAAGTGAGTGGTTGAAGTGAGGTGCTCAATGAAAAAATGAGAAGGGATCATGACTAAGGAATTACCTGGAGTTTCTGTGATCTGGTAGAAGCCTTGTGAGAGAGAAGTATGATAAGTGCTTTTTAGTGCTTATTCACACCCCTTTATTTATGTTTGTTAGACCTTTAGCATTGTTAATATCTAAGCATTTTACTTGTTTTGTTTGTTTTCTAATAAACAGGTCCTTGCATCACATCTTGATCAAAGGAGCAAAATGGACATAAGAGAGTTCACTAAGGTCGAATGATCCAATCACTGCGTCTCACGTGGCCAGCCCTGGCGGTTATCTGTGGTTGACCATATGGTGCACGTTCAACTGCAAAATAACCGATGCGTTCGAACGCAGGCCCATAACCTGCATGTCTATAAATAGGTCCCTTGGCTCATTTGGTCCGTAGTTCTTTTCCTTGGGCGATTTTTTAGAGAGCATTTTGCCACTGTTGGCCATGCTCTTCCCATTTTATTTGTAATCAATTACTTTAAAGTTTATTTTATGCATTCATTTACTCTTATTTCGCTTTATTGTTTAATGGGTGGCTAAACTCTTCAACTAAGGTTGAAGATGAAGCCTCACCCTTAGTTTATATTTCTTGCTTTTATATTAAATGCGTTTATTTTCCGTCATTTACATTTCCGTACTCGTCATTTAATTTCTGTGACAAAAAGCTGAATGGTTGTCATTTTTGATACAATCATAGTCATCCTATGATGTGTTCCAAGCAGTGCACAACAAGTGAATAATTATTGATTCAATATCCACCGTGAGGATGATTTTATCAATAATCAATTACTCATTGTAGCTCCTTAACGGTAAACACATTATTTGGGTTTGACTTGTGTTAATAATGACAATAGAGTGTGTTGAAGGGTTTTAATTGTTAAGACGGAAAAATTGGTGTTTAATGTGTAAAGCTAACTTTTGATAAGGGGTGAGGCTAATCTTTAACCTTAGTAGTTTTTTCATACATTTCCATTTTCTTAGTATAGATTTTAATTAATGCAAGTTTAGTGTTCTTGATACGATCTTCATTCGGAACTAGGTTAAAGTAGAGTCGATTTAATAGCAATATTAGTTTTATAAGTGAACACTCCATTCCCTGTGGATTCGATCCTACACTTCGCAAAAGCTATATGACCTAACGGTTCGTACCATTGCAAGTGCAAATTAATTTGCACACCAAATTTTGGCGCCGTTGCCGGGGATCGGTTGTTTTTGTTTAAATTGATATTGTTTTAGATTAACTTTATTTTTCTACTAGTCGTTATTTTATGCAATTTAAATTCTGTTCTTAGTTTATTTTTACATTTTCTTTAATTTTGGCTAGTTTTTGCAATAGTGTTTGGCTTAAGTTTTAGTTCATTTGGTTTACGGAAAAATTCGGTCGAGCCCTATCGAGGATGTTAGCTACGAACACTTATCACGCATCTACGTGCGAGCACAAGCCCGAGAGCAGGTATTACGTATTGAATGCACTGAGTTGCATTGAATGCACTTACAAAGACTGCCATATTGTTGTACATGTGACGAACATGTGACCAGCTCAAGTGCACCTCGCTTCTGCATCAACATACGCGGTATGTTACATTTTTGAATTCCTTTTGTTTCAATTAATTGTTATACTTATTTTAGTTGTTTAAACTGCCTATTTTGAGTATTTTGTTTGCTGTGTTTAGCTGAGTATAGTTTATTTTTGTTTATATAATTTGCATATGTTTTAGTTAGTAGTTTTATTAGTCTAAATTGTTGGTTGTTTAAATTGTCTTTTTTGTTAGCATTTAGGTCATCTTAGCTAGATTTATTTCTATGTTTTTAATACTCTGTTGTTTATGTTTTTACTACATCTGTTTATATTTGTTTCAATTGGTTTTGTTTTTGTTCACATGTTGTTCATAGGTTATTGTTAAATAGTTTTTAGTTTATTACAATTTCTGCATATCTTGCTGTTTTTGGTTGTGTTTTCTTGTTAATTATTACATGTCTCTCTGTTTTTAGTGATATTATAGTCCCTGTTTTTACCTATATTTAGCTTACTTGGTTTATTGTTCTCTTTGTTTAGCTTTAATTCGTGTTAGTACTTATAGGTTGTTTTCTTTCATAGTTGAATTGCAAATAATGTTTATTCATTTAGGTTAGTTTACTTTTTATTTGCTGTTTTGCTACTTTGCTCCCCTGTTTTTGTTGATTTTACTTTCATTTTTGCTAGTGTAGCTTGTTGTTTTTCTTTAGTATTTTGTTAAACTTTTGTTAGTTTATGCATGGTCGGCGATCCTTGAACTTAGAATTAACACCATTAGATCCCGACTTAGAAAGAAATCTTAGGAGATCCTGTAGGACACGTGCCGAGATAAGGGATAATCAAAGGAACCCAAGGGTGGAGCAACACGAAGAAAATTGAAGGAATGTGCAAGAGGAGAACGAGGAATTCCATGACGCGAGAGCTGGGAACGGTAAGCATAGACGAATGTATGAGTTGGATTTCACTACATCACTCCACGAATTGTTCGCACCTACTGCGGTCAGTTCCCATTCGTGCATAGTGTTACCACCAACTAATGTCACTCATTATGATCTAAAGCCACATGTGATTCAGATGTTACCATCCTTTTATGGCTTAGATCATGAAAACCCTTATTCCCATGTTAAGAAATTTAGGAGTATAACTGCCACAACCAAATTTCAAAACTTCTCAGAGGAATCTGTCAATCTTCGACTTTTTCCTTTCTCCCTTCATGATAGAGCCACTGAGTGGTTGGATTCCTTGGCCCCTGGTTCTATTACGTCCTATGAAGAACTGTTGAAGCAGTTCTACCACAGATTCTTCCCAATGTCCAGAGTAAATGATGCAAGAAAGGAAATAAGTTCCTTTACTCAGGATGAGGATGAGAAATTCACGGAATGTTGGACAAGATTTAAGGATATGCTGATGAAGTGTTCACCCCACGGATATGAGAAATGGCATATAGTACAATATTTCTACCAAGGGCTGCCTCAGTCCAACCGTAGTATGATTGAACTAATGAATGGAAGGGCATTCTTGAATTTGATGGGAGATTTGGCCTACAAAGCTTTGGAGAAAATTGCTACCAACATACAGAACTGGGATTTCACTAGCTGTCGAGATAAATCTGCCCAAAAGGACAAGAAAGGAGGCATCCTGGAGCTAAAAGGTGAGCTAGAGTTGACTCAAAGGATGGATCTGATTGTGAAAAGATAGGACGCACTGAGTGTAGGAAAGCCTGTAAATACTGTAAACACATTCCCTGTTGAGAGTTGTTCTGTCTGTGCTAGTCCTATGCACCAAGCACAGAATTGTCCATCGATGACATTTTGAGATGGAACAAGTGAATGCTTTCAACAACTTTCAAAAGCCGTCCAGTGGGCCATATTCTGAGACATATAATCCTGGGTAGAGGAATCACCCTAATTTTTCTTGGAAGCAGAATCAACCCACCACCAATCAAGGGGGAGCACCACATTATCCCCCAGGATTTTCTTCTTACCAAAATCAAGGATGCTAGGCTCCGCCAGCGTCATCATCATCTTATCAAGCCCCCACCCAAGCCCCAGCCTCATTAACCCAGTCACTGGAAAAGACCATGAGAGAATTTATGAAAATGACAGGTCAATCAATCGGTGAAGTGAGGCAGTCTACCATGGTGAACACCCAGGCGATCTCGAAGTTGGAGATGCAGATGGGACAATTAGTGAATCACCTGCGTGAGAGGGACAAGGGAAAGCTCCCTAGCCAAGCAGTGAATAACCCTAAAGCATGCAACAGTAGAAATTCTTCAAATCAAGAGCATGTGCAGGCGATTGTCACTTTAAGGACAGGGAAGAGAGTGGACAATAAGGTGGTGAACCCAGAAGAAGATGCTGAGGAAGAAGAGCAGAAAGAGGAAGAAGAGCAGAGAGAGGAAGAGGGTGACAATCAAAAGGAAGGAAATGCTAAGCCATCTACTGTCACCCCAGTTGTAAAGGAACCTCCTAGGGCTCTTGTGCCAAAAGCACCATATCCTGAAAGATTACAAGCGCTTAGGAATGGAGGGAAGTTAGAGGACATTCTAGAGGTGTTCAAACAAGTCCAAATAAATATTCCATTTTTGGACACCATCCAACAAATCCCTTCCTATGCCAAGTTCTTGAAGGACTTGGTCACAATGAAGAGAAAACGAATGTCCCTAACAAGGCATTCATGATCAAGCAGGTCAGTGCTATCCTACAATGCAAGTTACCCCTCTAGTATAAGGACCCTGGGTGTCTTACAATCACTTGCATGATAGGAGTTAGCCAGATTGAGAGGGCAGTGTTGGATTTGGGAGCAAGTGTAAATTTGTTGCCCTACTCAGTCTATTTGCAGTTAGGGCTAGCAGAGCCGAAGCCCACAACCATGACACTGCAACTTGTTGACCGGTCTGTGAAGGTTCCACGGGGAATAGTGGAGGACGTTCTGATTAAGGTGGACAAATTTTACTTCCCCGTGGATTTCATTGTGTTGGACACAGAGCCAGTTCAAATGATAGGAACTGAGATTCCTGTGATTTCTAGGGCGACCATTTTAGCCTACTAGCATACGATAAATTGTAGGTCGGTGATGAAGATTTCCTTTGGGAACATGATGGTGGAGTTGAACATTTTTTACATTAGAAAACAACCACTTGATTATGACCAAATGAATCAAGTATGCTTGATTAAGGAGATTCTGGATGAAGTAATTGAAGAATCAAGCATAGAGGACCCCCCGAAGCATGCCTCACTCGGTTTGGTGAAGATTTGGATTTAGATAAACTGATGGAGCAGAGACACTTTTGGAGAAGCTCCTTTGGAAAGCAAAGAGAAGAAAGAAGACACTGATTCCCGAAGAAGGAACTTAAGCCTTTACCGATAGTCTTAAGTATAAGTTCCTAGGTCCTTGAGTTTTGCCGTGATTATAGCTTCAAACTTGATAGATGCTCAAGGAGGAAGAGTTTTGAGAGAGCATAGGAAGCTATAGGCTGGACTATTGAGGACATCAAGGGAATCAGTCCCTCGTTGGTTATGCATAAGATACATTTGGAAGAAATTCCAAACCATCAAAGGAACCATAGAGAAGGCTCAACCCAGCAATGCAAGAGGTTGTGAGAGCTAAAGTAATCAAGCTGTTGGATGCTGGGATCATCTATCCCATTTCTGACAGCAAATGGGTGAGCCCGATACATGTTGTGCCCAAGCGGGCTGGATTGACGGTAGTAAAGAACCAGGATAATGAATTGGTGCCAACTTGTATTCAATCAAGATGGAGAGTATGCATAGACTACCGAAAGTTGAACGCTGCCACCAGGAAAGATCACTTTCCTCTTCCATTCATCAATCAGATGGTGGAGTGTTTAGCTAGGCACAAGTACTACTGCTTCCTGGATGGTTATTCAGGATATAACCAGGTCCCAGTGGACCCCGAAGACTAGGAGAAGACTACCTTCACATGTACCTTTGGGACATTCGCCTACCGTTGTATGCCGTTTGGGTTGTGCAATGTACCTGCTACTTTTCAACGGTGCATGATCAGTATTTTTTTTGACATGGTAAAGTGATTTATGGAGATTTTCATGGATGACTTCTCTATCTTTGATTCATCTTTTCAGGAGTGTTTGGACTGTCTCACGTTGGTGTTAGTGAGATGTAAAGAGAAGAACCTTGTGCTTAACTAGGAAAAATGCCATTTTATGGTTAAGCAAGGGATTGTACTGGGGCATGTCATATCTCAGAGGGCTATTGAGGTTGACAAGGCGAAGGTAGATTTGATCTCTAACCTTCCACCCCCACGTACTGTAGAGGAAATCCGTTCCTTCTTAGGCCATGCAGGGTTCTACCGGCGATTCATCAAGGATTTCAGCAAGATCGCCAAGCCCTTGTGTAGGTTGTTGGCCAAAGAGACCCCATTTGAATTTGATGAAGAATGTGTGAAAGCATTCGGGGCTCTAAAGGAGATTCTGACGTCCACACCAATGATTAGACCACCCAGTTGGGGTGAACCATTTAAGATAATGTGTGACGCATTAGACTATGTTGTAGGAGCTGTTTTAGGGCAGCGCATTGAGAAACTTCCCCATGTGATTTACTATGCGAGCAGGACTCTGAACGACGCACAACTCAATTACTCCACCACAGAAAAGGAGTTGTTGGCGGTCGTTTTTGCGCTGGACAAGTTTAGATCCTATTTGTTAGAATCTAAAATCATTATCTTTTCTGATCATGCGGCGTTGAAGTAGCTTTTCTCCAAGAAAGATGCTAAATCCCATTTGATTAGGTGGATTTTGCTGCTTCAAGAGTTCGACATAAAAATCCGGGATAAGAAAGGGACAGAGAATGTGGTGGCTGATCATTTGTCTAGGTTGACCATGGAATTCACCGAAGATGCCACACCCATCTTTAAGACCTTTCCTGATGAGCAATTGATGCACATTGCTCATAATCCCGCACCTTGGTTTGCTGATATAATGAACTATCTTGTTACCGACCAAATGCCTTTGCATTGGGGGCAACAGGATAAGCTCAAATTCTTGTCCAAGGTGAAAACCTTTCTTTGGGATGATCCTTACTTGTTCAAGTATTGTCCCGATTAGATCATTAGGAGATGCATACCCAAATTTGACCAAACCAATGTCATCTCCTTTTGTCATGATCATGCATGTGGAGGCCATTTCAGTGCAAACAAGACTGCTGCAAAGATTTTGCAGTGTGGATTTTATTGGCCCACCATGTTTGCAGACGCTCGTGCTTATTGCACTTCATGTGAGCGTTGTCAGAAACTTGGGAGTATTTCAAAGAGGAATATGATGCCCCTCAATCCCATATTGATAGTTGAGATTTTTTATGTATGGGGCATCGATTTCATGGGACCTTTCCCAAACTCCTTTGGGTTTCTGTATATTTTGGTTGCTGTGGACTATGTGTCCAAGTGGGTGGAGGCGGTTGCGTGCAAGACCAATGACCACAGAGTTGTGGTCAAGTTTTTGAAGGACACGATTTTTGCTCGATTTGGTACACCTAGAGCGATTATCAGTGATGGTGGTACACACTTCTGCAACTAGATTTTTGAGCAGCTGATGAAGAAGTATTTCATCACACATAAGGTTGCCACCCCTTACCACCCACAGACGAGTGGGCAGGTTGAAGTGTCAAATCGTGAGATCAAACACATTTTGGAGAAAACAGTGAACCCCAGCAGGAAAGATTGGTCTTCATGATTGAATGACGCTTTATGGGCATATAGGATGGCATATAAGACACCAATTGGGATGTCACCATATCGGTTGGTGTACGGGAAAGCTTGTCATCTTCCCGTAGAGTTGGAGCATCGGGTATACTGGGCCATCAAGCAGCTAAACTTCAATCTTTTGAAGGCTGACTCTCAAAGGAAGCTCTAACTCACTAAACTAGAGGAATTGAGGAATGATGCGTATGACAGTTCGAGGAGGTACAAGGAACACATGAAGAAGGTTCATGACCAGGGCATTTTGAGGAGATCTTTTGAGCCAGGTCAGAAAGTCTTTCTTTACAACTCTCGGTTGCATCTTTTTCCTGGTAAGTTGAAATCTCGGTGGACGGGCCCATTCATCATTAGGACGGTATTTTCTCATGGGGCCATCGAGATAGAGGATCCCAAGAATGGTAGCATTTTTAAGGTGAATGGACAAAGAGTTAAACCATTCTTGGAGTTGAGGAGTTCAGAGGTTGAGGCTACTCTATTGGAGGATCCGATTTACACTGAGTGACGTAGTCTCATATCACAAGTTTGGCTGAAGACGTTAAACTCAGCGCTTGTGGGAGGCACCCCTCATTATGTTTATTTCTTTGTGTTTTTCTTTTTAGTCAAATTTGGGGAAGCATTCTTTTATGCTATACCTAAATTGACTTATCCCCTAGGTTAATTGATGCAGGGTTAGAACGTAAATAATCAAGAAAATAGTAAACAGAAGGGATAAATATTTCTAAGATTGTGAGACTATCACAAAATCAAAGAAATCTTCTCTAAGCAGTAGATGCTATCTAAGCCTGAAGGAAAAAGAACCAAGAAACTCAACTCTGAGTATTCTTATTAAACAAAACCAATAATAATAATAAACTGTTTTTCCAATGGGTCTAAGCCTATATTTATAGGCTTAAAGGCTAAAGCATAAAAGAGGTTAACATAAACTAGGATTACACATCCTAGAAGGAAAAGTAATCTAAAACCGTGTACTAGAAGGAAAAGTAAACTAAAACAATTAAAAGACTAACAAAGAAACCTAATTTAAATAAAAGACTAAATAGATAAGATAGGTCATCCTAATCTACATCATCCTCCCCAGGTTGGAGAGAATTTGTCCTCGAATTTGCATCCTCCTCTAATAAGTCCTCTATAAATGGAAGGTGTTTGACATTAAAGACATCAGACGTCTTAATATGGCTTGGTAGCTTCAACCGGTATGCTTGGATTGATTTTCGATTATCTCATCGACCCACTTTACGCCATTGTTGTATTCTCCAGAATCTGTCTTTTGTCAAGATAGCCCACAAAATCTCCTTCCTCAAATTCAACATTTCGTCTCTTCTTGTCGGCGCTTGCCTTATACTTGGTGGACTCTTGTAATTTCTGGATTGTTAATTTGTGGCCTTCACAGTTTGGATCATCGGTCTTCTGCTTTGTTGTGTTTGTTCTCGTCATGTATGGATAGGTGCCAAGTCTAGTGGGGCACGAGATTACTCCATAAATGATGGTAAATGGGCTTAAGCACATGCTCGGTTTGTGGAGCAGTTGTAGCGAACTCGGCTTGGAATAATTTTGTATCCCATGACTTAATGTGTTCCCCACCAAACTTGATAGAGCTCCCAATGATCGATTAACGACTTCTGTTTGTCCATCTGTTTGTGGGTGGTAGGCACTCTGAAATCAAGTTTTGTGCTTGATAACCTCCATAAGCATGTCGCCAAAAGTGGCTAAGGAATCTTGTGTGTGATGCGATACTATTGACAAAGGTAAGCCATGGAGGCGGTATACCTCTCTAAAGTATAATTGTGCCACATTGACCGCATAGCGGTTTTCTTACGCAATGAAGTGCACCATTTTAGAATCTATCAACAACTACAAAGCGGAATCATTACCTTTTGTGTCCTTGGTAAACCCAACACGAAATCCATGCTCACATTTGTCCATGGTTGTTACGGAATAGGGAGAGGTAAATATAGGCCAGCATTGGTAGCGCTCCTTTTGATACTTGACATACCACTGCAACTCTTCACTAGTTTGTCCACTTCTCTCGCATACTTGGCCAATAGAACTGTTCGCCACCGGTTGAAGTGTTTTATCTAGCCCCATGTGACCCTCATCATGGCGTTCTTTGATAATTTTCAATCGTAGGCTCCCTTCAGAATGCACAGCTTGAGTGCCTTGAAAAGGATTATGCAATACAAAGCCTCCTTGTGCTCTTGTGGACACATCTTCTAAAATAGGGCCAAAAACGGGTCACTAGATAAGGAATCTTTCAATAATTCAAACCCTATTACCTCCGATTTCATGGTAGTGAGTAATGATGTCTTTTCCCGAGGCGTCCACCACTTTGGTCAATGCTTACGATTTGTGCTGATGGTGAAAGAAAATTGCTGCACGAAAGCGGCCCATTTAGCATGTCGAGCAAATAACTTATCTTGACTGTTGAGGTGCTTCAGCGCTTCATGGTCAGAGTACAAGATGAAGTCATTATAGGCGAGGTAGGAACTCCAATGCTTTAGTGACTGCACTAATGCGTAAAACTCAATGTCGTAAGTACTATAATTGAGTTGTGCGCTCTTCAACTTCTCACTGAAATAGGCCACTGGTCTGCTCAATTGGCTAAGCACCGCTCCAATGCCTATCTTGGATGCATCGCAATGCAATTCAAACGGTATGTCAAAGTTGGGAAGGACAAATAATGGAGCTGTGGTCAATTTGACCTTGATCAACTCGAAGGCGTTAGTAGCTGCCTCATTCCATGAGAATTTTTCCGCCTTCATGCATTCCGTGATTGGTGCCAATATGGTGCTGAAATTGTAAATAAAACGATGATAAAAGGACACCAATCCATGAAAACTACGTACCTCATGTAATGTAGTAGGGAGAGGCCAATCGCGAACCGCTGTTACTTTAGACTCGTCCACTGCTAATCCATCCTTGGATACCACATATCCAAGAAAAAGTACTGAGTTGGTCATGAAAGAATACTTGGCCGATCTGCGTAAAATTTCTAAAATTTCTCTTGTATTAAGCCTCCCGTATGTGTTGGATGTGTGTCTACGGGTGAGCTATAAATGAGGATGTCGTCAAAGTAGGCGACCAGCGATTCGATGAATGGGTGAAATATCTGGTTCATTACTCGCATAAAGGTACTAGGAGCATTAGATAATCCAAACGGCATCACCAACCATTCATAAAGTCCCTCACGCGTTTTAACGCTGTCTTCCACTCATCGCTAACTGACTCAATTTGGTGGTAACCACTCTTCAGATCCAGTTTGGTAAATATAGTTGCCCCACTCAATTGATCCAATAAATCATCTAATCGTGGAATAGGAAATCTATATCGTACCGTAATTTTGTTGATGGCGCGGCTGTCCATGCACATCCTCCATGTCCCATCTTTCTTGGGTGTGAGCAATGTTGGAACTGCACATGGGCTCAGGCTCTCCCTAATGTGCCCTTTAGCCAGTAGTCCCTCCACTTGTCTTCGTAATTCTTCATGCTCTTTGGGACTTATGCGGTAGTGTGGTCGATTGGGAAGGCTAGACCTGGGTACCAAATCAATTTGGTATTGAATGTCACATAGGGGTGGTAGCTCCTCTGGTAGGTCTTTTGGGAATACATCAGCAAATTCCTCTAACAAACCTGTAACTGCCTCTGGTACGATCTTCATTGGGCTACATTCTTTGCCGTAGAGTAGGTATACTTGATCAGCATTGAGCATTTCTCTTATGAACTCTCTTTTGGCTAGAAGTGTTTGGCCCACCTCTTTTGGTGGTTTGGTTACGTCTCTTGGGTTAGGTAGGAGAGTAAGCTTCACATTATCCACCAAGAAGCTGTAGGTGTTCTTCCGTCCATCGTGGTGCGCATTTCGGTCATATTGCCATGGTCTCCCTAGTAACAGGTGGCAGGCATCCATGGTCACCACGTCACACCAAGCGTTATCTTTATATTTGGTACCAATAGAAAAATGTACAAGGCAACATTTTGAAACTATTACCTCGTTTCCTTTCTTGAGCCACTCCAAGCAATAGGGTGTGGGGTGTTTCTCTGTGTCTAGGGCCAACTTCTGAACTGCTTCTTCTTTCCGTTCATCAATGATTAGTTTGCAAACCTTACCTCCAGCAACAGTGCATGTGGGTGAAAAAGGTTGTCTTTGCTGTTCATCATCTCCTTCTCATATCCTCCTCACCATTAAGCTAGGCCCGCTATCTCCGTAATGAGTTCTTCTTCCACGTCCCGTAGTCATCAAAGGTTTGTTGCTCTTCTTCATCGCCTTGCTCATCGAAGGCGTTTCTTGAGTCAATGAGTAGACCCTTTCCATATTTATCTCCCTTGCGGCAATCCGCAATTCTGTGGCCCGGTTCACCACACTTAAAGCATTTAGGCCCATTCGTCATTGCACTCCGGTTAGGTGGGCCGGTTGTAGTTGGAGCCCTGTTTGGGATTGATGATTGGCTGGTGTTTCGAGGTGTGAATGGCCCGTTGTAGCGAGTCGTGTTGCCCCCTGTGCCACGCCCAAAGAAGCTTGTGGATCCTCTGGCTACCGTTTTCTCCAATAGAAGGGCTCTTTGATGAGCCGCAGATACGTTAACGGGATCAAAAAGATTTAGTGAATCTTGAATGTTTTGTCGTAGCCCTCCGATGTATCGGGATACTAATTGATCATCCGTCTTGGCTAACTCAACCCGTGTCAAGTATTTGTAGAACTCCTCCGTGTACTCATCCACGGTCTTCGAACCTTGGCTTAAATTCTGTAGTCGCTGATACATGGTTCGGGTGTAGTTGTATGGTAAGAAGGCCAGCCGCATGTGCTTCAACAGTTTCTCCCATCTGTTGATTTTTGATTTGCCTAGCCGAGTCCTAGATTGCTTCAGTTGCTGCCACCACGCTACAACTCTTCCCCGGAACTTGGTTGCAACCAAAGAAACTCGTCGATCCTTAGGTACCCCTTTGAAATCAAAAACTTCTTCAACTACCGCTATCCAGTCCAAGAATTCCTTGGGTTGGAGACCCCCGTTGAATTTCAGAATATCGAGTTTGAAACCGGATTCCCACCGATTGGCCTGAGCTTTTACCAGAGGTTGATGTCTGTGCACTCTGTGCTCCGCAAAAGGGTTTCCATATTCATTCTCCACACGTGCCTCTTCCTCCTCCGAGTCGTGCGGTGAGGGTATATGCCGACGTCTATCTTGAACATTCTTGATGGCCAACTACCTTGTGAGGATTGCAATTTGTTCCTTCAAGCTGGCAAATTGTGCCTTTGAATGTGCCTGATAGGCTGTCGGTGATTCTTCTCTAACTGGTTCTTCGCGATCATTCCCGTCCTCCGAGTGTGCAAAGCGTTACCCTTCCCTTGTGATGGTGCCATGGAAAGAGACTGGCTCGATACCACCGATGCAGGGTTAGAACGTAAATAATCAAGAAAGCGATGGCAGAAGGGATAAATATTCCTAAGATTGTGAGACTATCACAAAATCAAAGAAATCTTCTCTAAGCAGTAGATGCTATCTAAGCTGAAGGAAAAGAACCAAGAAGCTCAACTCTAGTATTCTTATTAAACAAAACCAATAATAATAATAAACTATTTTCCAATGGGTCTAAGCACAGATTTATAGGCTTAGAGGCTAAAACATAAAAGAGGTTAACATAAACTAGATTACACATCCTAGAAGGAAAAGTAATCTAAAACCATGTACTAGAAGGAAAAGTAAACTAAAACAATTAAAAGACTAACAAAGAAACCTAATTTAAATAAAAGACTAAATAGATATGATAGGTCATCCTAATCTACATCATCAATTCAGTCACATTGTGGGCAATGTGATGTTTTAAGTTTGGGGTGTTTGTGTAAATATTTTATTTTATGTTTTTGTAAATATGTGTGTGTAAATATTTTATTTTATGTGTGTTTTGTAAAAAAAAATTTTCTATTGCACTGTGCGTTCGAACGTATCATGTATGATCGAACGTGTACACGGCACTGCATTCAACCTCGCCTTAGTGTGTTCGACCGCAACACCCCATCACTCACACACATTGTTGCACGTCTGCGTTCGAACGTCTACCTTTACATTTGAACGCAGAGCTTTCTTCACCCCCTGCACTAGGCACGAGTGCGGTCGAACGCACGTATGTACATTCAAATGCACTCAAGCTGAGCCTTTACAGGACCTATTTTTAGGTCATTTTTCCCCAATCCCCACCCATTTTCCTGTAGCAGCCATACACCTCTCTCCCCTTCCCTTCTCCGTTCTCTCCCTAAAATCAAAACCCACCACGCACCACCGCCACCCATCACTTCCCCACCATCCACAGCACCACCGCCGGCCTCTCTCTGCCATTACCACCCACCGCCGGCTACCATTTCCTCCCCATTTCCCATTTTTCCCCACAAAAACCCGAAAACCCATTTCTCCAAAATCTTCAATTTTTTTTTGATAGTTTTTGGGCACAAATCCACTCTTGGATTGTGCCCCATCAATTTGGTGTTGGTTGTGTGAATTTTTTACAGGGGATTGGGCTTGTTTGAAAGGGGTTTTCAAACCCTTTATTTTTTGGGTCGCACACCAAGCGTTGAACAAAAAGCCCTAACCAACCTCTATAATGCCTAGAGGCCAAGGGTCTTCTTCTCGGTCCTCTAGGATCCAAGGCATGGTCGCCAGGTGGCCCTTTGAGAGCCGTAAGCTCTTATTGGAGAACACCTTTGCCATCAAAAAGGAGTTCTCCAATAATGAGGCAACTAGTTGGGGGGTTCAAGAGTTGAAGAACCGGGGTTTGAAGAGGCTGTTCAAGCCCGTCACCTTCACTGCATATGAGCGCCTGGTCAGAGAGTTTTATGAGCACCTCAGTTATGACTGCGACTAGCCGGACATTCTTGTCTCTTCCATCGATAGAAGAGAAGTGGAGGTAACCATAGCCGACATAGCGACCGTTCTAAAGTGCAGTCACGAGCTTCCCGAGTTGAACGTTCCTTGGCTCGAGTGCCCCTCCATGCTCAGCCTCGAGGATATTGTTTTAGACATGTGTGAGGGGCAATATGCAGGCAGTCGTCAAAATGCAGCTAGCAAAACGATATGGTGTTCTATAGGAACGTGTGTCCTTTGGGACACAAGACACAGAGGCGGGACATGTTCCTCAGTGCTCTCTATGCGTTCCACAGAGGCTTCTGGTGCTCCATTCCCGAGATCATTTGGCGTCAGATTCAAAAATTCTGGGAAGGAGTGCACCATCGGGTTGCTAAGCACACGAAGACTTGGGGTTTGCCTTTCCCTTTTCTCATCACTCACACTCTGAGAAAGAAAGGGATCAAAGGCACACCAGAGGACGGGTCGATCACTGAGAGCCCATACTTTGGCCCCATCCAATGGCACCAAAGTTTGTCCCACACCACAGCCTGACGAGGCAGCCATGGATATTCCTGAGATGGCAGTTGAGCCAGAGAGAGTGGCAGAGTAGGAGGAGCAGCCAGACGAGGGAGAGGAGTATGAGAAGGGGATCATGATCAAAGCCTCGGATCTATTACACTTCCAGGACACCCTCGTGGACATACGATCTCAGATTGTAGATCTACAGAAGGATGCTCATCAGGACAGGCTCGAGGTCCAGCAGATGTTCCGAGCCATCTTGGACAAACTGCCACCAGCCTCAGGACCTTCTGCACCACCTCCAGCCCCGTGACGTCTTGGTTTATGTTTCACCCCTTTGCACTACATTTGTATTTTCTTTATCTGCACACTATAGGAAGTGCGAGTTTTGAGTTTGGGGGTATTTTATTGTGTTGTACGCTTTTTATTTTTTATTATGCATTTTATTTTAATTATGGTATATTTTTCCTTTGTGAGCTTAATTTTATTAACACATGATTACTTTGTGAAGGGAATTTTGATTGTGTTACTTTCTTTGGCAAACATGAGATATTACATTTCAATTTGATTCTCACGAGCACATTTGGCATGTAGTATGTGGGATTAAATGTTGAGTTTGGTCATGCTAGTTTTGTGAGCTTAAATGTATTTGGATAACTTGTTGGGAAATAACTGTGGTTTATGTCAAAAAAAAAAAAAGAGATAATCATTTTGAGCTTTCCACTGAGTAACCGAATCTCGTGCCTCATTAAGCATAGAACGTTCGCGTAAAAAAGTGAGAAGTTAGACTTGATTAGCAAAGCTTCGTAGCCTTTTTGACTTGAGTTAGTATGTCCTTAGGGGTGTCTTTACACCTAATGCCCTAAAACCTTTTGGTTTGAGAGTCATTGACTTAAAGCTTGATACATGGGTCAACTAGACAGCTTAAGGGAGCTATGCAATAAAAAAAAAAAAAAATCTTTGAAATAAACCTTGGTTATTGTGTCCGATGGGTAGTCTAATGAATTTTGAGTGTCAAAGCATGCATGACAAAGTTTAGTGTTGAAATCCCATGATTATGTGTTGAATTCAATTTCACTAGAATTGATTAGTGTGATGTCTTAGTTTGCCATGTTTGTAGCTTGATTGATAATTCCTTGAAAATTGTGAAGATGGTGTTTGTTTGATTAAGCTTGCTCTTGAATTAAAGCCATGATTGTTATATTATTGCATGATTGAGAATAAAATGTTTGCACAAATGTTTGTGGGTATCATTCCTGAAAAACCCTTACGAAACTTCACTCGTCCTCTAAGGAACTCCTAGAGATTTAAAAGGCTTGTTGCATACGCTCAATGTAACCATTCTCCCACGAAAGCAGACTTATGTTTATTGTATTTTCATTTTTGTTTTGCTAAGGACTAGCAAAATATAAGTTTGGAGGTATTTGATAAGTGCTTTTTAGTGCTTATTCACACCCCTTATTTATGTTTGTTAGACCTTTAACATTGTTAATATCTAAGCATTTTACTTGTTTTGTTTGTTTTGTAATAAACAGGTCCTTGCATCACATCTTGATCAAAGGAGCAAAATGGACATGAAGTGAAGAGAAGTAGTTCCTGATGTGCGTTCAAATGCATGGTATGCGTTCAAACGTAAATACGGTCGCACGCACGGCTAAGGTCGAACGCAGTCCAGTCAGCCCACGTCTCACGCGGCCGGCCCTGGTGGTTATCTGCGGTCAACCGTATGGTTTACGTTCGACTACAAAATAACCAATGCGTTCGAACGCAAGACCTGCGTTCGAAAACAGGCCCGTAACCTCATGTCTATAAATAGGTCCCTTGGCTCATTTGGTCCGGAGTTTTTTTCCTTGGGCGATTTTTTAGAGAGCATTTTGCCACTGTTGGCCATACTCTGCCCATTTTATTTGTAATCAATTACTTTAAAGTTTATTTTATGCATTCTTTTACTCTTATTTCGCTTTATTGTTTAATGGGTGGCTAAACTCTTCAACTAAGGTTGAAGATGAAGCCTCACCCTTAGTTTATATTTCTTGCTTTTACATTAAATGCGTTTATTTTCCGTCATTTACATTTCTGTACTCGTCATTTAATTTCTGTGACAAAAAGTTGAATGGTTGTCATTTTTGATACAATCATAGTCATCCTATGATGTGTTCCAAGCCGGCGCAATAAGTGAATAATTATTGATTCAATATCCACTATGATCTAAGGATACAGTGGATGATTTTATCAATAATCAATTACTCGTTGTAGCTCCTTAATGGTAAACACATTATTTGGGTTTGACTTGTGTCAATAACGACAATAGAGTGTGTTGAAAGGTTTTAATTGTTAAGACGAAAAAATTGGTGTTTAATGTGTAAAGCTAACTTTTGATAAGGGGTGAGGCTAATCTTTAACCTTAGTAGTTTTTCCATACATTTCCATTTTCTTAGTATAGATTTTAATTAATGCAAGTTCAGTGTTCTTGATACGATCTTCATTCGGAACTAGGTTAAAGTAGATTCGATTTAATAGCAATATTAGTTTTATAAGCGAACACTCTGTTCCCTGTGGATTCGATCCTGCACTTCGCAAAAGCTATACGACCTAACGGTTCGTACCATTGCGAGTGCAAATTAATTTGCACACCAAAGTACCTTTAGCAGGGAAGACATTTTCATCAAAAACTACATGCCTAGAAATGTAAATTTTGTGAGATTGAGGTTCAAGGCAACGATAGCCTTTTTGATTGGCAGCATAACCAAGTAGAATGCAGGGTTTGCTTCTGAATGACAATTTATGGTTAGAATAAGGTCTTAGGAGAGGGAAGCAAAGACATCCAAAGGATCTTAAGCTGGTGTAATCAAGGGATCTATTGAATAGTTTAGAGAAAGGGGACTGAGTTTTCAAGACAGGTGTGGGCAACCTGTTGATTAGGTAAATGGAGGTTAGGAAGGAATCAACCCAGTATTTGGGAGAGAGTCCAACTTGAGCTAAAAAAGTGAGTCCCATTTCCATGATGTGTCTATGCCTTCTCTCTACAATTCCATTTTATTGTGATGTGTGTGGACAAGTGAGTCTGTGCAAAATGCCATTTTGGGTGAGGTAATGTTTGAACTGATTTGAGATATATTCCCCACCATTATCAGATTGGAATTGCTTGATTTTAGTGGAGAGAATGTTTTCAGCAAAGAGTTTGAACTTGACAAAACATTGATAGACATCACTTTTGTTTAAGATAGGATACAACCAACAAAATTTGCTATAGTCATCTATGAAAATTACATAGTACTTATAACCACTCAAGGAAGTGACAGGAGATGTCCATACATCTGAGTGTATAAGATCTAGTGGACCCGTGGAAACCCTAGTGGACTCAAAAAAGGGTGGTTGTTTTGACTTGCCAAGTTGGCATGAAGGGCGATTATCGAACCGATTAGAGGTAAGTCTGGTTCTTCAAAAGATGCTGAAGGATGGAGAGGGAAGGATATCCAAGCCTCTGGTGCCAAACCGTGTCTGTGGTTTTAACTCCAAGATAAGCTGTGAATCCTTTCCATTTATTTTGGGATGTGTGGTGGAGAGGAATGGGGTACAGGCCATTCTCACTTGGCCCTTGGAGCAACACAGCTCCTGTCAAGTTGTCCTTCACAAAGAAATTTGAGCTAGTGAGAGCAAACCAACAATTGTTATCTATGCAAAATTTGTTAATGGAGAGAAGATTAGCTGATGCATTAGGACAGTGCAATATGTCTTAAGGAGAAATTGAGAAGGATTAAAGGAGTTGGATGGTTTGCAATGAACAAATGAGGAACCAATGCATTTGACATACAAACTTGCTCCATTACCTACTCCCACAGTTTCTGTTCCATCAAAAGGTTGTGGATTGTTGATGTTGGAGGTGTCAATTGTGATGTGGGTGTTGGCACCGAAATCTGCAAGCCAGTCTTGAGCCTCAAAGTTTTCATTCACTTGTGCAACCATGGCTACTAGCTGTGGGGGTGGATGTCTACCTTGGTAGGTATAGTCCATTCTCTGATAGCAATCAAGGGTAGTGTGATTGCTTTTCCCACATATTTGACATGCAATGTGAGGAGTTTGGTTGGTGTTCATGGTAAAATTACCTTGCTGGTGAAGGTTGCTTCTGGTAAAATTTATGGGAGAAGTGAAGGATGTATCTTGATTGGAAGCAGAGTAACCACTAATGTTTCTTGGAGAATAACCACTGTTGTTTTTGGGAGCAAAATGTTGGCTGCGAGGATTTGGTCTTGGTGGGAATCTTGGTTTTCTGAAGTTGGAAGAGTTGAAGTTGGAGTGACTGAAGTTGGAGGAGCTCTGCTTGTTGGTATATAGTGCAAAACTGCCAGTTTTAGGTGTGGCAGTTTTGTGTTGTTGGTTTTCCAATAGCATCTCATGATTGAGAAGCTTAGATTGGAAATCAGCAAAGGTCATTTCAGTGGTACGTGCAGTGAAGGAATGGACAATGACAAAGGTATTGAAAAGTGGATTCAGACCACTTACGATAAAGGAGATGAGGTCATCATCTTCAACTGGTTTCTTCACAGCAGCTAACTCATCAGCCAGTTCCTTTGCCAATTTTAGGTACTCAGTGTAGGTCTTGTTTCCCTATTGCAAGCTTTGTAACTGCCGCTTGAGGTGAGAGACTCGTGATTTGGACTCAGATGCATATTTGGCTGCTAGAGAGGTCCATGCTTGGTGTGATGTATCAAGGCCATACACAGATGACACTAGAGATAGGCTGAGAGAACAGATGATCCAGCACAGAAGGAGCTAATCTTTCTTCTGCCATGTAGTGTAGGTAGGGTTCAAGGTTTGAGTATTACCTTCACCAGAGAGGAACTGAGGAGGGCATAAATCAGTGCCATCAATCAATCCTAAGAGATCATTCCCATGGAGTATGGGTTGAAATTGAGCAACCCATCCTAGGTAGTTAGGGCCTTCTAGATTGAACAATTGAGAGAAGTTGGGTATGATGGTAAGGGCTGAGTTGGTTTCAATTTGAGAGTTGGGAGAGACAGCAGATGAGGAGAAGGAGCTGGCCATGGACTTGAGCGTTGGCTTTTAAGGGTGCTCTGATACCATGAAAGTTTAGAAGAAACTGGTTTGGTTTTCTTAACCAAAAACCAGCAAAGCACTTGTGTATTTATAGCCAAATGGTTCCAAGACATTTTTACAAGAAACAACAAAGAATGACTTTTTACAAGGACCAAGAATGCAGGCTGCTCCAAGGCAGCTGAGAAAGAGGAGACAATGCTATTTTGGAACTAGGAAACAATGCTGCTTGGACAGAAAAGTGTCCAAGCAGCCTGACATGCAGCCTTCAGTCTGCTGCTTTAAGAGTACAGTTGTGTGGGTTGTTTGGGTTGCTGTTTACAGAAGACGTGTAGCTGCTTGGGCTGCTGGTTGCAGGGGAACTATAGTTGCACTCCTTTGGTTGCAAGTGAGCTAGTTGGTTGGCTTGTACTGCACTGCACACAGCCTGTAGCTGTGTGTGTAGTTCATGTGCTGCTTTTCCCTTAACAATTTTAAATTCTAAAAACTGCACCACCAACCATTAACCAACGACCTCTGCCAGAAATGCAGCCGATACTTCACCCTCCTCGCAACCTCCAAGCTTGCTACGTGTGCAAGTACCGACGCCGGAGGTGCGCACCCGACTTTATTTTTGCCGATTACTTTCCTCGCAGCAAGAACTCAATGGACTTCGATAACGTGCATAAAGTGTTTGGATTAATCAATGTGACAAGGATGATCAGCGAGAGAAAGTTTACAGGTACAAAACCATGGAATGCATCATTTACGAAGCAAACATGCGTTCCGCTTACCCCGTTGAAGGCTGTTGCCGCTTTATACGGCTGCTCCGCCATTCCATCAAGCGGATTGAGGCGGAGCTTACTATCACTCGACGCCTGATCGCCAGTCTTCGAGCTCACCAAACGCCGGAAGAAACTGTAGCCGCAACTGTAGCCGCAGCCGCACCATATCTAGAAGTAGAAGACTCACAATTCTTTGACTTTTTGCAAGAAGATGCGCATAATAATGAATATTATAATCATTTTCCATTGCCGTCTTTGTAATTGCACCAAGAACCGAATCAAGAACAACCGTCGGCTGACATTGATAATGCTCTGTTGCAAGAACAAATGCTAAATTCACGGGCGGCGCCAGATTCTGGGTCATCTTCATCTTCACGCGTCAATCATGGAGCAAAAAGAGTCGACATAATAAGGTTTGTTTGTAGCACCAATGCATGCAAGATTCCATTGATCAAATAATCTTATAAGCATATTGAATTAATGCAACAAAAGTTTCAATATGTTTCCTTAATTTGCATTTTCAATTTGGTTCTTATCAATTCAACTATAAAAATTTGCAGGGATAATGAAGGTTCCATCCAAGAATTAGCGCAGGAGCATTATCCGTAGCTAGCCTCCCAAGTCCCATGCAAGTCGTAGCAGTTGAAAGTGTACGTAGACTGTAGTAGGTAGGACAGAGAGTAGCAAATTGCTCTTCATATCATCATTTTGTTGTAATTACTATTAATTAGTAGAATGAAGATTAATGATAGTTTTTTTCTTTCTTTCTTTCTTATTTTTTTTTATTCTTCTGATTCTTCTCTTGAAATATTAATCTTCTTCTCAAGAAGTTGCCGATTGCCTCTTCTCCCAGTCAGCTCCGGAGAAAACCTTGACAAAAATTCGCTGTCCGATTTCCACTTTTCTAATGTATAATCTCTCTTAATTCGGTGTATTTCAATTGTTTTCCATGTCATTCCTTAATTTGAGATTTGGGTTAAATCAGATGTCAAAATGAATAAAAGAAACACATTATTCTTTTTAAAAGAATATGAGTATTATAAGAATGCAAAAAAAATGTCATTTTTGACATATTTTGGTAATTTGATGGGCTACTTTAATGCCTTTTAAATATTGTGGGGCTCTTTTGCAAACGGCTATTAGTTTGGGGGATTTTTTATATTTTTCCTATAAAAAAATTAGAACAAAATAAAGTATGACAATGTTTATTTTAATAGAGAAAATAGGCACATTTAATTTGTAAATATATATTTTTTTATTTTACTTTTTATGAATAAGAACTTTATTATCAACAAAGTAACACAAATTACAAGCCTTTATCAACAGGCTGAAACCACGGCCTCACAAAGGCCTAACCAACCAACTCAAAAAAACACCTGAAAACACCAATATGCAGAAAAGCATACAGACAGCAAACATGCAAATCCAAACTACATTACCAACATGCCTCTCTAGAGATCAAATTCCTCATTATAGAACTAACTACAAACAACCCAACATAACTATTACAATAACAAATCTGCGGTAAGTTCCACAAAGAGATTAAGACCAAATTCTCCCTAGTAATGAAAAAATTCCCCTTCCCAGCAATTCTAGTTCTCACTTCCCAAAGAACTTTCTTCAAAATCTACTCCTTAGAGCTAGGTTGGCAAGAATGCTTTATTTCATTCCTATTGCGCCATATATTGTAGATAGCAGAACCTAATACAAGGCAAGAAAGGAGACCTTTAAGAGTCTTATTCCCCATTTGTTGATTCCTAACTTTAGAACCTCATCCCAAATAATAGGAGAATTGTTTCATGATAACGATCCATACAAAACTTCCAAATTCTATAACTCGAACTACACTCAAAAAACAAATGCCCCATGCTTTACATTTTATTATGATAGAAAAGGCACTTAACCTCACCTTTATATCCCCACTTAATCAACCGATCTCGATCCTGTAGAAGCCTATCCTGCATAGCAAGCCATAAAATGAAAGCATGCTTAGGAACACTACAAAAAACCGAATTTTTACTAATGAACAATTACTAACGTGTTAGGACCATTGACACGTTAGTAATTGTTGCTAACGTGCCATTCCTAACATTTCACCCACGTTATTAATGTGTCCGTTAGAATAGGAAATTTACTAACGTGTCAAATTGTGACACGTTAGTAAATTTTACTAACATGTCAAAGTGCCACGTTACCCCAAGTTGACATGGCAGAAATGCTACGTTACAAAAAATATATATATATATACAAAAAATTACAAAAAATTTATTCGAACTTTAGTAACGTGTCAAAATTGACACGTTACCAATTTTGGTAACGTGTCAATTTTTGACACGTTACTAAAGTTCAAATAATAATTAAAAAAAACAAATTAATAATTAATAATTAAACAATAATAATAAATAAATAAACAAATAAATGATAATTATAAAAAACAAATAAATAATAAATAAATATACAAATAAATAATAATTAAAAAAAAAACAAATAAATTCCACTTTTCATATACAAAACCACTTTTCATATATAAGTTCTTTGCTACTTCATTGTCAGTAGCTACATGGACATACAGATCAATTATGTCTGAATACATTTCAGAAAACCAATTGAATTAGAACCTTAACTTGATCAGTTTTAGCACTTTCACGGTTAACAATTGATAAAAATAAATAAATAAATAAAAATCAACAAAAAAGAGGACTAATTCATTGTACCATGTTGAGAGCCAGAAAATGAAAAATAAAGAGGAAAGAAAAACATAACCAATGAGTATGGTTACAAGGACCCAAAGAGGATGCATGTATGCAGTGACCATAATGACAGTTATAGTAACTATAAGAGATAGGTTCTTACCCCAATCTTGAGCATTTAAATGCACAGTGAATGTTGTTATTAGATCTCTTCTTTCAGTATACCAAAGTCCTACTACAAGGCATAAAATCTCCAATTGCTCTCGTCCCATTAAACTCCACTGGAAAATAAAACATTTTTTTATAAGTAAAAGTTAGATTAATATAATAAAACAACATAAGATAAAATAAAATAGATGTGAGATCATAATACCAAAAATTGAAGAACAAAGCAATCTCTAAGAAAGCACAAAGGTTTCCTAATGTTAGTTTTGTTGTTGGCTCAATTCGATTCCAAAATACAAAGGTTACTGTACATGAGCTCAAACACTATTATAGAGTGATCCGAATCCGATATCCACCGTTCACAATGAGGATTCATGTCTCATGAACATGCCTGCAAAGTTTCAGCTCAATCGGACCATAAACGCTTATCAATCAGAGCTGTTGATTAAGACTGGACAGCATTTCCAGAATGCGATTTTCTCCCTCTATAGGCCATGTCCGGACATGATGCTAGGATGTCCGGGCACAAATTCCAAGAAGCATATTTTTACTCCATAAGGCCATGTCCTGACATCCCATTAACATGTCCGGACATCTTGTACTTGTAACAGTTTTAAATGATTTCAAACTGTGTCATAGGTCTAGGGATTGTGAGGCTATTATAAATACATCTCTATAGAATTAGAGAGGTATGAATTTTCACCCCCAGAAAGTTCGTGAGAGGCTGTGCTTATAGAGAAATATTGTGAGCCTTGTTGTTCCTCTTAGAGGATCTTTGTTAGTTTGATTGTGAGTGTAATTGAGAAGTCTATCGGAAGAGTTCGGTAAAGGAAAATCACATTGAAGAAGATTGTGAGCGAGGAGACGAGTTGGAGGCTTGTCGATCTTACAAAGTCAAGGTCTTACATCGGTTTGTAAGTGTTCCTAGTGTCTGTAATCTTGTGATAGTGATTTCCTGGGTTTGGCTACCCCGAAAAGGTTTTACTTTTAGATCTGGTTCTAAAAGGTTTCCTCTTCGTCACCAAAATCCTTGTGTTCATATTTTGGTGATTGCTTGCTTAGATTTAAATATCTGCTAATTCCGCATAAACTGTGATATTTATCTATTTAGTGTTTTACAATTGGTATCAGAGTGGGTTCACTCTGTTTGGATTAATTTCCTGAGTGTGATCCTTGTTTAGTGTCTAAAATGTCTCAAACCCTTAACACTGTGCCTAACTTTGATGGATCAAATTATGGCTATCAGAAGTCCCGTATGAGATTTTTCTTAAAATCAATAGACGTTTGGTGTGTTATTGAATCTGGATTTCAAGCTCCAGATAAGCCGACAACTGAATGGTCTATTGTTGAAAACAAATCTCGTGTGGCGAATGACAAAGCTATGAATGCACTGTCCTTAGCAATTTCACAAACTGAGCACTCTAGAATTTCAAATTGTGATAGTGCCAAAGATGCATGGGAGATTTTAGAAACTACTTATGAAGGAACAAATCTTCTTAAAGCTGCAAAACTTCAAATGCTAGTTTCTAAGTTTGAGAAAATTGAAATGTTAGAGGACGAGACTTTTAATGACTTCTTTGGTAAACTTAGTGAAATTAGAAACTCCATGATAAATCTAGGAAAGAAAGTTTCTGACACTAAGATAGTTAGAAAGGTTATGAGATCACTCCCTAAAAGATTCAAAATGAAGGTAACAGCCATTGAGTCATGCACTGATCTCGAAACCATGACGATAGAAGAGTTAGTTGGTGCCTTGCTAACTTATGAGTTTTCTTTGTCTAAACCTAGGAATAATAAGGATTTTGCCCTTCGAACTCTTAGGAAGAACTCTGATGAGTTATCTGATGAGGAACCAAGTGATGTGGAACTTGGCTTGGTAGCTAGAAAGTTCTATAAGTTTAGACATCGAATTCCTAAGAATTTTGAAAAGCCAGAAGAAAGAGACCCACGTGGTCCAAAATGTTATGAGTGCTCTGGCTATGGTCATTTGCGCAAGGATTGTGCTAACCTCATGAGTAATAAACCAAATGATAAAAAAGCTTTCAATATTACCATGAGTGACATTGATGAGGAGGTTCTTGATGATTCTCCAAATTATGTAGCGTTTGATGCTTCCTATGATTCTGATGATTCTAATCAATCAGATGTTAAGTCTGCTTATGAAAATGAATCAAATAGGGTTAGTGACCTTCAAAACTCATTTGACAATTTGAAGGAAAATTTTTCTACACTTAGAAATACTAACCTAAAAATTGTTAAGGACGTCAAGAATCTTGAACTTGAAAGGGATAATTTGTTGAAAGAATTGAGTGATTCACATGATGTTTACAATTCTCTGAAATCTGAAAATCATATTTTAATTGCTAAGAATAAATCCCTCCAAAATGATCTGATTGAAACTAGAAATCACTTGAGTACTTTCTCTAGTGAAAAGTTAATCAAATGTTGCATGCTCAGAAGCGCTCTAGTGACAGATCTGGTTTAAGATTTGATAACCATGCTTCTACTTCAAAGATTATGTTTGTTAAACCAGTTAAAGTAGAAGAATCTTCAGGTGAAAAAAAGCCAACAGTTGCTCCGACTCGGCAAGGTAAGAAAGGTAAGAAAAATTCTTTATGTCTCATGTATTTTACCCTAAGCCTAGAGTTGTGCATCGTCCTAGGAAATTACCTTCTCAAAGGTTTGTCCCTACATGCCATCATTGTGGAAAAGTGGGTCACATTCGACCTCATTGTTTTAAGTTGAAACCTCATGTGCAGAAGAATAAAAATTCTATATCTAGGAAAGATTGTGAGGGGTTGGTCAAGATGATGAAAGGAGTGCTATCTAGGTTAGACCAGTTTGATAATGTCCATAAACCTAGACCGAAGATCACTCAAGTGTGGGTTAGGAAGGATGATACCATTCACCCATTGAGGGGGAGTGGTAATGAACTCACCTTATTTTAGGTGAGCCAATAGCATGTCTAGGATTGTTTTTAATGTTTATCCTTGCATTTCCTAGAGCATGTTATCTTAGTTTTTGTTTTGTTTAAATTTTTTTTGTGTGCATTTTTTTTGTGTTGTTTACAATTTTCAGAAAGACAAAAATATGTTTAGTTAGTTGTTTTTCGTTCTTCTTTTGTCTTATGCACCTAGATAGTCCATTAAATTCTCATGTTTCCTTTATGAATTTAACCTCTTGTATTTGGAATGATCTTAGTATGCATAAGATGGACTTTTGTTCAATGGACTTGTTCTTGTGGTTACCTAAAGCCTGAGCTTATGTAGTACGTTTTGCCTATGCTTAATCTCTTGTGCACATTTAAGCTTATATTTTTTTGGGGTAACCATATGAGGTTTTTGACTTGTATTTGTTTCAAATTGACAATTTGCTAGTTGAACCTAGGGCTTAAAAATTTCCTACTTTCTCGTTTGTGATAAGCACCATATGTTTAAGGACACTTTCTAATAGAGAAAAAGAAACAAGATAGTGAAACAAATAAAATCAAAAGATCACATTCCAAAAGGAATTTATTTCACTGTGTCAAACTTGTGCAAATTGTTTTACAATGAGAAATGTATAGGATGAGAGTGGCTAGACCCTATTATGATAAGGTTTGACTTTTGATCTGACATACTTGTCAAAACCTCATGGTGGTGAAACTCAAATTTTTTGATGGCTCACACACACTACACACAAGCATAGGTTGAATGAAACATTTTTATTTGGCTTGGGTTAAACAATTTCAATGTCTTGTTGTCACTTCAAATCTCATGTATATTTTGTTTATTTGGAGCATGTTTGGGTTATTCATTGCTGAAATTCATGAGTCTTTGATGTGTTTATCATGTGTGTTCATTTGACTTATTGAGGGGGAAAAACCTTGTTCATTTCAAGTTTCAAGTTTTTATTAAGTTATGCATTGAGGGGGAGTTTTGTTTATGTCTTCATGATCTTGCATTTTATACTTCTTGTATTTTTCTAAGTTTTGATCATAATTATTTTTGTGTTAGTGAAACTTTTATTTCTGTTCTCCATATGTTTGATGTGTTTTGTGAAGTGTTTCAGGAATCATGGAGACCTTTTGTCATTCTGTGACAAAAAGGGGGAGTAAATATGGGGAGATGATAGGATGGCTCGACATATTGTTTTTGTCACCGAATTGTCAAAGGGGGAGTTTGTTAGTTTTTTTGTTGGCTCAATTCGGTTCCAAAATACAGAGATTACTGTACATGGGCTCAAACACTAGTATAGAGTGATCCGAATCCGATCTCCACCATTCACAAAGAGGATTCATGTCTCATGAACATGCCTGCAAAGTTTTAGCTCAATCAGACTATAAAGGCTTATTAATCAAAACTGTTGATCAAGACTGAACAGCATTTCCAGAATGCGATTTTCTCCCTCTGCAGGCCATGTCTGGACATGATGCTAGGATGTCCGGACACAAATTCTAGGAAGCATATTTTTGCTCCGTAAGGCCATGTCCGGACATCCCATTAACATGTCTGGACATCCCGTACCTGTAACAGTTTTAAATGATTTCAAACTGTATCCTAAGTTTAGGGATTGTGAGGCTATTATAAATATATCTCTATAGAATTAGAGAGGTACGAATTTTCACCCCCAGAGAGTTCGTAAGAGGCTGTGCTTAGAGAGAAATATTGTGAGCCTTGTTGTTCCTCTTAGAGGATCTTTGTTAGTTTAATTGTGAGTGTAATTGAGAAGTCTATCGAAAGGGTCCGGAAAAGGAGAATCACGTTGAAGAAGATTGTGAGCGAGGAGACGAGTTGGAGGCTTGTCGATCTTACAAAGTCAAGGTCTTACATTGGTTTGTAAGTGTTCCTAGTGTCTGTAATCTCTGGATAATCTTGTGATAGTGATTTCCTGGGTTTGGCTGCCCTGGAGAGGTTTTACTTTTAGATCTGGTTCTAAGAGGTTTCCTCTTTCTCACCAAAATCCTTGTGTTCATATTTTTGTGATTGCTTGCTTAGATTTAAATATCTGTTAATTCTACATAAATTGTGATATTTATCTATTTAGCGTTTTACACCTAAGATAGTAGAACCCCACCTTGGACTAATTACTATTATAACAACACTTTTCAAGCCATGACATCATGATTATAACAAGTCAAATAAACAAAACCTCTCTATTATAGCAGCACTTTACCTTTAATCTGCACATCAAGTTGGACATTGACAGAACAAGTACAGCAATAAACATATTTCAATCCTACCC
This sequence comes from Carpinus viminea, assembly GCA_013348765.1. Taxonomy (NCBI): domain Eukaryota; kingdom Viridiplantae; phylum Streptophyta; class Magnoliopsida; order Fagales; family Betulaceae; genus Carpinus; species Carpinus viminea. The sequence goes on along the minus strand of CP054668.1, from coordinate 31,855,166 downwards.
AATGTGGAAAAGATCAAACGGAGTTATCAAGAAATCAAATGGGACTTAACCAACTCACACTAGCCACGTAGACATCACACCATGCAAGTGTACTGGCCAGTTGGCTCCAACATTATCTATCTCAGTAGTTAACGGTTGGTCATATTTGCCTTCTTCTTGCCTAATTAGTCCACTCTAAGCTATGAAAGAGACACTCTCCCTTTTAGCATCTTTCTAATCTTCTTGTGCTTCCTAATCCTATTAATGAAGACTCTACAACAATGATTCCAAACAAGTGTCTTTTTATATTTTATAAACCTATGATCATTCTGTTCAACAAAAATTTAATGAACTAATCAAAATTCTTTAAAGTTCTCATAGGAACATTCTAGCATCTTTGAGTAAAATTTCATTATTCTAAAGCTATAAAATGGAAGGTGGTCTCCCCAAAAGCCCATCATATCTCAACTAGACCCTTCACCACCCTTCCATTGAAAAAACTTGACATGAGTAATGGTATGTCCAAAGTGATGGAAAATCTCTGAAGAACAGAACAATCCAAACCCAACAACCCCACCTCACGCAACCCTCATGGACACTAACTCATAGCTTTTAACTTTCCAAATTAGGAGATCCGGGTTTAAAAGGACTTATCAAAACAATCTAGTCAATACCATACACAATTTTCCATTTACAAACCCAAAAAGAACTCGAAATTAAGACCAATTCAAAAGTAGTACTATGTATCAGAGCAAAACCACAAGATATCCATAACCAATTAGATATTCCAATTCCACACCCTGAAGTCTCAAGAGTATTCTATACAAATAGCTAGTTAGAGTCAACACATGGACAAAATCACCTAGGAAACATGCAAGGAGACCAATAAGTAGCTTGAGTAAGTTATTATCTACTCAAGTGTTAAAAATAAAATATTTACACTGATCACTACAAATGAACATGCTTATATTATGAAACATAACACCTAACAAACGAGTGAAAATAGTAATATATAAATGCACAACTGAAATAGGAATACATCATTTCTAACCTCATCCCATTTTCTTTGAAGTTCCAAAAGCTTTTGACAATATACAAGGCACTTCGCATGCTATGCTTCAGCTAATTCTTTTATTAGCTGCACAACTGAGATATAGAGTAGGATGATAGTAAGCCGGTTTCTATAAAAAAAAATTAAAATAAAAAGCAAAATTAGGCCAAATACAACTCATTAACAAGCAAAATTTTGATGTTTTCTTGATGATTATCATTATCTTCTAAACACCCATGCCTGCCGATCTAACATCAATAACACTTGTTCAAAATTAGGACCTACCATGCCATCTAGCCATGATTACTAATTCATTACCTTGAAAAGACTGAATATATGAAATCGTTCTAGAGAAACCATGTCTAGAAAACTTGAAACAAACACAAAATTCGGTGACTTCAAAGAAACTTGCTACTTTTCCAAGATTCACAAAATTTCAGATGTGGATCGATTAATTGCATCATACATAGGGAAAACCATTTTTTTGTGGGTCATTAAGAAAACCATGTTACCCACAATTGCAATCGAGTTTGTTAATGTTTCAGAGTCACTTTTAGAGCTGTGGCAGACAAAAACAAAGAAGAGATAGAACCAACCCCACAAAAATCCAAATTGAAACCCTAAAAAAGTCCTCAACACAAATGGAAGAGAAAGAATTCCCAAAAATCCAAAAACAAACATCAAGAAAATCAAACCAAACTGAACATGCATTATCACTACTCCAATTACAACACAAAATAGCAGCAAGAGAGAGAGAGAGAGTTGCTTCGACTAGGATCGAACGGCGGTGGTGGTGTTGGCGGCGGTTGAGGAGGGTCGGCTTGAGTCGAAGGCAGCAGAGCCAGCGGCTCAGGAGGAGATTGTTTCGGGTCTTGGACCATGTTGCCGGTGGGATCCTGGAAACGACGTTGAAGGTGGTGTATGTTGAGGGTGTTGTTCAAGAGGCGGACATTAAGGGACGGAGCAAAAAAGGTTTATATAATAAATTCGGTTTGGTCGTGCAACGGAGGAGAGAGTAGTGAGAGGGTGAACGGCTGGCGAGAAGAGGAGAAGAAAAAAAAGAGAGCTAGGGAGAGGAAGAGGGGTCTGCGACTCTGCGCAGGATGAGAGAAATAAACAAAGGGGAAAGAAAAAAAAAAAAAACAGAGGGGAAGCAAATGAATTTAATTTTTTAAAAAATTTTAATTACTATCGTGTCATTAATGGCACGTTACCAATTAATTTAATTTTTTTTTAAATTTCAATTATATTTATAGTTATATAATTACAGTTATTAATAACCCTAATTACTATACATATAAATAACCCTAATTATCTTGTTTCAATATTTTCATTCAATTACTATATATAATTTAATTTTGGTAACGTGTCATTAATGACACGTTAGCAAATAAATTTATTTATTTATTTATTTTTAATTTTCAATTACTAACGAGTCATTAATGGCACGTTAATAAATGAATTTAAGGAAAATGCTAGAATGCAATAAGCTACCCATATTTGGCCCATAAAAGTCTATGTGGCATCCCAAAAAACATTTTAGAATATCTTTTCAGTGAAAAAACAACCCATAATACAATAAAGAAAGGATGCCACATAGACTTTTATGGGCCAAATGTGGGTAGTTTATTACATTCTAGCATTTTCCTGAATTTAATTTTTAATTTTTTAAAAAAATTTCAATTATATTTATAGTTATATAATTATAGTTATTAATAGCCCTAATTACTATACATATAAATAACCCTAATTATCTTGTTTCAATATTTTCATTCAATTACTATATATATATAGTTACTATATTAATAACTATATTTATAGTTATCTAATTATAGTTATTAATAACCCTAATTATTTTATTTCAATATTTCCATTCAATTACTATATATATATATATGCAGTTACTATATTAATATTAATTTATATGGTAATTATCTAATTATAATAACTATATAGTAAGTCCCCAAGAGGTAGCTCAATCGGCTGTGAACCACGCCTTATGAAGCGTAGGTCACAAGATCGAATCCCCCCTCCCCCTACCCTTGTGTGGACATGTCAAAAATAAAAAATAAAAAAAATAACTATATAGTAATAATCATATATTACTATTATTACTATTATTATAACAATTATTATAAAATAATTTTTGACAATTAGTAACGTGTGAAATTTCACATGTTACTAGTGGGTTTTTTTTTTAAAAAAAAAATATTAAAAATAAAACTATATATATCTAGATTATAAATTAAAAATATATAAATATATAAATAATACTATACCCTACTTACTATATATATAAATAACCCTAGTTACCAGATATAGCTAACTAGGGTTACCAGATATAGCTAGCTAGGGTTACCAGATATAGTTAGCTAGGGTTACTATTTACATATTTAATATTTAAAAAAAAAAAAAAGGAAAAAGGAAAAAAATTTACATTTGGTAGTAAATATATATTTTTTTAATTTTTTTTTAAGGAAAAAAATGAGATTTCCTAACGTGGCATAAATTTCCAATGTGGCACATATGCCACGTTAGGAAATCTCATTTTCTTCTTCTTTTTTTCTTTTTTTTCTTCCTAAAAAAAAAATAATATTTCATAACTTGAAGTAAAAAAATTGTGTCTCAAAAAGCATATCACCTTCAAGCTGACTATCGCTAGCTACTAGTTTAATTATTTTACAATCGTACAAAAATAATTAACAGGAGAATGGCTAAATTAACGAATCCCAGTTTGGCCATTAATGAGGGTGGCTGGACCACCGTAAATGGGTGGTTGGACCACCGTAACGTAAATGGGTGGCGATGCCAATTACCCCTTGATTAATTAAAAAATGGTATATAAATATATAAGTATATAAACCCCAGTGGGTTGGCCCAAGTGGTGAAGGCCTCGATTTTGAGGTTTTCTCCCTTCAAGGTATAAGGTTCAGCACCTCATGGGTGCAAACAATCCCTTGGGGCCACACCCAACCCTTAGTGAAAAGCCAACGACTTAACCAATTCAATGTAGGGAAACTTCCAAGGGTACGGTGCACGGGACCGAGGTTTACTTTGCAGGGGTGGGTTTGAATGACTTTGCCTTGGAGAGGTTCCCCGACATAAAAAAAAAAAAAAAAAAAAAAAAAAAAAAAATTATATATACAAAAAAAAAAGTATATAAATAGCTAGTAACCCTATTTAGGGTTACCATATATAGCTAGGGTTACCAAATATAGCTAACTAGGGTTACCAGATATAGCTAGGGTTAATTACCAGATATAGCTAGCTAAGGTTACCATTTATATATTTTATATTTTTTAAAAAAAGAAAAAGGAAAAATATTTGCATTTGGTAGTAAATATATATATTTTTAATTTTTTTTAAAGAAAAAAAATATATATGAGATTTCCTAACGTGGCATATGTGCCATGTAGGCAATTTCCTAACGTGGATATGCTCTCGATAGTCCTCCATTCGTTTGTATATGTTCTCAATATTGCGTTGGTTGTGTTAGTGGGGTTCTCTTTGTTCTTTTAAATGGAGGGAATGTAATCAAAATACTAGACTTTGATGGGTTACGCATCACTTCAAATTGTTTATGCTATGTGGAATATTTTTCATCGCCTAAGCACATGCTGTAGCCACCCGAAATTTATTTTCTTTGAATTTTATTTTTATTCTTTTTAAATTAAAAAATTTAATTAGGTGGTCACTTGTCAACTTTTGATTAGTCCATGTATCAGTCAATTAAGTCAACTAACGGTCAACTGACAGAAATACTAATTTTGTTAATTTTAAAAACTATAAGGATTAATTTAGTCATTTCATAAGTTAGCAAATCAATTTTATTTTTTTTAAATTTTCTATTACTACTCACATGTTAGGAAAAAAATATTATTATTTTTAATTATTTTTAAATATTGACAATTACTAACATGGTGAATTTGACACATTAGAAATTGCTAACGTGGCATTACTCACATGTTACTAAAATAATTTTATTTAATTATTTTTAAATATTGACATTTGTTAACGTGTTATTATTCACACGTTAGCAATTGCTAACGTGTGAATAGTAACACATTAGTAATTGCTATTTTAATTTTTTTTAATTATTTTTAAATATTGACAATTCCTAACGTGGTGAGTTTGACACGTTAGAAATTGCTAACATGGCATTACTCACACGTTAGTAAAATAATTTTATTTTATTTAATTATTTTTAAATATTGACATTTTCTAACGTATTACTATTCACATGTTAGCAATTACTAACGAGGCATTAACCACATGTTAGTAATTGCTAACTTGGCAACATGACACGTTAGCAAATGCCATTACTAATGTGTGAGTTTTTAAAACATTACTAAATGGTGACGTGGCAAAAAATGATGAACAGTAGATACGTTAGAAAACAACGCTTTTTTTTTTTGTAGTGGAATAGCATATGGAAACCACACCATATTCCACTAAACAGCCTTATCCTTCTTTTCTCTAGCTAATTAAGTCCCAAGTTTCAGAGCTTACATAGGAGCCTTTCCTAGAAGCAGTACACAAAAGTTTATCATAATGTCCAAACCTTATCTCATGAAGTCTAGCTTGAATCTCAACTAGAGCTTCAGACCTGACTAGTTTCCAAGACCATCGTCCATTAAGAATGACAGAAAAAAGTTTAGCCTCCAATCTACTATGGGCATCATATACAACCCTATTCCCAAAAGCCCCAACCAAAAAATTCCATACGGATGTCAAGAATCCAGCCAAAAAATATATATATTCTCCCCATTACTAACCTCAAACTTCAAGATTCTTTTAGCAATCTCCCTCAACTTTAAGATCTTTCTCCAGCTCCAAGAACAATTCTGAGAAATACTCACACTCCAGAAACTCTTCCTTTTTAACATATTTTCTGTCAGCCAAGCTACCCATAAAGAGCCAGACCTAGCAAAAAGGCTCTAAACATGTATGAGCATAGAAGTTTGGTTCCAAACTTCCAATCTTTTTAGCCCCAAACCTCCTTCCTTCTCAGAAAAGCACAAAGCATGCCAAGAGACTTTTGCCTTTTCAGGCACTTCACTCTTTCCATTCCAAAGGAACTTATTGAATTTCTTTTCAATAGCCTTGACAATCTTCTTAGGAAGAATAAAAATGTCAGTCCAATAAACTTGTACAGGACTGATGACAGCAATTGGAGCCTACCTGCATAGGAGAGATTTCTAGAAAGCCAAGAGTCAATGCGTCCAGTAATTTTGTCCAACAAAACCCCACAATCTGCTATAGAAAGTCTAGTAGGAGGCTAAGTAATTCATTTCTTTCACTTAAACTCTTTCACTTTCTTAGCAAGAAAATATTACTTGCTCTTTCTCTCTCTCTCTCTCTCTCTATTCATTGGTTCTAAGTCAAAAAAAATCGTAAGGCTTAGATCTTTCTTGTAGCCTTTATTTGTTCTTAGTTTTATAATTAGCTACCTAGAGAAGATTGTGTGGAATTCTACTTCAAGGCTATTGGGTAAGTGTTTCTTGTGTAATTATAATGATTTATTGTTTATATTATTTATTCTCATTTAATTGTTTAAGACCCAATAAGCTTATAATGTAAAAATAAGGTAATAAAGAATTAATAATAAGATTGCATAAACAAATTGAACAAATGCTTATGAAATTATCTATATTATTTACTTTACAGCTTTTATATTCATTCATTTATTTTATCATCATTTAAATTTTAATTCATATTTTTGGCGGTACGGACCATTGGTCTCAACCCCTAAATATGAATTCAGTATTTACATTCAGTCATTTATTTTATCATCATTTAAATTTTAATTCATATTTTGGCGGTACGGACCCTTAATCTCAACCCCTAAATATGAATTCAGTATTTATATTCAGTCATTTACTTTATTGTCATTTAAATTTTAATTCATATTTTTGGTGGTACAGACCATCGGTCTCATCCCCGAAATATGAGTAATGTTTGATATATATTATTTATAATACTAATTTTTATTTTATGATACTAGCCATTGGCCTTGTCACCAAAAATGAATTCAGGAATAAAACTATTTATAAGTAACTATCTCAGATTTATATGATAAAATGAGTAAGTAAAGATGAAGTGACGGATAATAAATAAATATAAAAGATGAGGGTCTTTAAACAATGATATTATTTGAGAATAAACTAATATGTAAATATTGTTTGTATGTATGTATTTGTATGCAGAAGTGGAGCAGAAGCTCTATACTAAGGAGTGTAAGTATGGATGTACTTACTGAGTATTAACTTTATTTTGTTGGTATAGGAATTCGTATTTTGCCTTATTGATATAGTTTTCACATTACAATTGATGCATAATGTGTCTAATAATATGAGCTGATAAGATAGCCATCTTAAGAACAAGCTGGGTGAATTGCCGCGAGGAATTGTCGGTATCTCAGTGGATGGGGGTATATAACCATCCAACAGGCTTAATATATAACTAATTTGGGCGGTGTAGTTACCGACACAAATGTAAAACTCTAAAGTGTGAGGGACATAACGGACGTGAGCAGGTGAGAGCTCATATGACGAGAGGTCTCAAGAAAGATTATCATAAAACACAAACTAATATGTCACTACACTGCATTCGCATTTCATTCATCATTATATATTTTATTTCATAATCTTACTTGTCTCAAACTAGTCTTTTAGTCTTTATTTCTAGAAAAATAGATTACTCACTTGTTTGGCTATGTAAATATGATAACGCATATTTACATAGACTTTGATGTAGGAATAGAGAGTGAGGACGATGGTCCTTTTGTTGGTTTTGATGGTTGATAGATTATACTCTGAGATTGATGCTTACTTTATGAAGCCGTCTCATTTATGTTAATCGCTTTTATTAGATAATGTGATGTGTGCAAACTTGAAAAGTATTACTATATTAATTTGGTGCCATATGTGGCTTATATTTAGTACACCTAATGTGTACATATGTTGTAATGAAACCATATTTCTATTTTCATTAAATAATATATCACCTTGCGGTATTTTAGTCAGCTCAATTGTGTTGTGCAAACCATTCATAGGCCGTAGAAAAAGAAAAAAAATTATATACATATTCCGCTGTAAAATTATATTTCTAAAGTTGCAGCGTAATGACTTCGATATTTGCTAGTTTAAATATCGGGGCGTTACATTATGGTATTAGAGCGGTTTGCTCTATGGGTAAGTTAATGTCTTGCTAGAACTAGGGTGTACAACACAAGAGCTACATTAAATAAAAGACTTATAACCTTTTATAAAAACTTTTGTTTGAGAATAAGTTGTTGGCAATAAAAGCCAAACTATGTTATTATATGATTGAATGATTTTATTGATTGTTCTGATAAATATAAGTTGTTAATCAATTGGTACAGAATTTTTGTAGGAAGAAATGATCCCTCTGCCGTTGCGAAAGAATGAGCACCTCACGTCAATAATGAGAACGAGGGAATACCACCTCCACCTCCACCTCCACCTCCAATATTCTATGATGGTATACACCCAACATTAGCCCAATTTATGGGTGATATTACTAGGCAATTCACGGAAGCAATTTCATGGATGTCTCCACCTATTGCACCAGTGGAGCATATCGGTTGCTCGATGTGTGACTTTCTTGATAACAACATACTTTCAATGGGACTCAAGGACACAGAGTAGCTGAAGCTTGGATTTCAGATATCCAACTGCTGCATGACACCCTCAAATGTACGAATGAGGAAAGGTTGAAGTACATTGTGTTAAGGCTAACTGGTGAAGCCCTTAAGTGGTGGAAGTCCCAGGTAGAGCTAATAGGACCTGGGGTGGTTATCACATGGGAATGGTTTGATGAGGAATTCAACCGACAATACTTTCCAAGGTCTCAAAGGCAGTCAAGAGCTATTGAATTTCAGAACTTGGTGCAAGGTACTATGACAAGGAACAATACTCAATTAAATTCGAGTTAGCGGGTTTGGTATTAATCTTATTCCTGATGAAGTATCGAAGACGGAACGTTTTGAAAATGGCCTTAACTCCCGCATCAAAGAAAGAGTGGTCTGCCATGAGATTAAAAACTATGCTAGATTGGTGAATGTAGCATCCCTTGCTGAGAGGGCAATTCGTGAGACGTTTGTGGCTTATGAACATAGGAAACGATCAATGCCTCAAGCATCCTATCCCTCCAAACGATTTGTTGTAGGGACCAGCTCCAAACCGGCGGATCACAAGAGTTTTCCTCCTTCAGTGGGAAATCAGAAGGTTGCTTGTCCCAAATGCGGAAGAATCCATTTTGGAGATTGTAGGAGCGAAAATAACGGCTGTTTCCGATGTGGTCAAAAGGGCCATTTTAAGAAGGATTGTCCGATGAATACTATGGGAGGAACTGGAGCACAAAGGAATGACTCCCAACAAATAAAGCCTGCTCAAGCGAGAGTATATACGTTGACCCCCGTAGATGATGATGAGAATGAGGAAGCAAACAATGATGTAGTGACAGGTACCATCTCTTTATTTGGTACTCTTGCGTGTACCCTTTTTGATTCAGGAGCTACACATTCATTCATTTCTGCATTATACGCTAAGATTTGTCACCTTAATACACAACCATTAGATCAAGATTTGTCAGTACAAACACCAGGGGGAGAAAAGATAACATGTAATAGGATAGTAATGAACTACCCAATAATGATAAAGGATGGAATCCTTTATGCTAATCTTGTTGTTTTAAAAACCCTTGGGTATGATATACTCCTAGGGATGGATTGGTTGGCAAGATACTATGCGTGTATAAATTGTAGAGAAAAAGAGGTTATTTTTCATCTACCAGGTGTGGAAGAATTTAGGTTCCATGGTACTCGAGTTCAGGCTACTCCAGCCCTTCTCTCAGCAATTCAAGTGAAGAAGAATATCTGACAAGGCGCGTCGGCATTTTTGGCTTATGTAACAGCTAAGCCAGAAAAGGAGCGAAAACTGGAAGACATTCCAATAGTGTAATATAGCGTCTTATGGGTTGCCACCTAATCGTGAGATCGAGTTCTCCATTGATGTAATACCAGGAACGCAACCTATCTACAAAGCACCTTACCGGATGGCGCCAGCTGAGTTGAAAGAGTTGAAGGAACAACTCCAAGATTTGATAAATAGAGGACTAATACGCCCAAGTGTATCGCCATGGGGAGCGCCAGTTCTGTTCGTGAAAAAGAAAGATGGGTCTATGCGGCTGTGCATAGACTACCGTGAGCTAAACCGCATCACAGTCAAAAACAAATATCCTTACCTCGTATTGATGATCTATTTGATCAATTGAAGGGAGCTAAAGTGTTTTTAAAGATCGACCTTCGATCGGGATACCATCAACTTAAAGTTAAAGAAGAAGATGTACAAAAAACGGCAATTCGAACGAGGTATGGACACTATGAATTCTTAGTCATGCCATTCGGAGTGACAAATGCTCCGTCTGTATTTATGGATCTAATGAATCGTGTGTTTCATATGTACCTTGACTGGTTCGTAGTAGTATTTATTGATGACATTTTGGTGTATTCCACCAATTATCAAGACCATGGCGAACATTTAAAAACAATGTTAGGAGTTCTGAGAGAGAAACAATTGTTTGCCAAACTCAAGAAATGTGAGTTTTGGCTAGAGGAAGTCTCATTTTTAGGACACGTAATCTCAAAAGAAGGCATAGCAGTCGATCCTAACAAAATAGAAGCGGTGGTCAATTGGGAGCAAACGAATGTCCATGAGATTCGCTTCTTAGGATTGGTGGTTACTACCGTAAATTTGTCAAAGATTTCTCTACCCTTTCTCGGTCCATTAACCTCTTTAACAAAGAAGAATGCTCACTTTGTGTGGAGTGACACATGCAAGCAAATTTTCAAGAGCTCAAACGGAGGTTAGTATCTCAGACTTGTTCTTATTCTTCCAATAGAGGTGAGAAATTTGTAGTCTATAGTGATGCATCACTCAAAGGATTAGGATGCGTACTTATGCAGCAAGATAAGGTAATTGCTTATTCTTCGAGACAATTAAAGAACCATGAGAGAAATTATCCTACTCATGACTTAGAACTTGCAGCGATAGTTTTTGCATTAAAAATTTGGAGACATTACCTTTATCGTGAGAAAGTAGAGATCTACACAGATCATCAAAGCCTGAAGTATATTTTCTCCCAAAAGGAATTGAATATGAGGCAACGTAGGTGGTTAGAATTGTTAAAAGACTACAACTGTTATATTTTGTACCACCCAGGAAAAGCGAACGTAGTTGCTAACGCTCTAAGCAAAAAGTCACAAAGTGTAATTTCGAAAACTCCATCTTCTCCTGACCAACTTGCCAAGCAACTTGGCATGATTCAACTTGAAGTTGCTCCAAATGATGACGATGCCGCAATAGCAGCCCTCATAATTTGACCATTGACTGCAGACCGGATCAAGATAGCTCAAGAGAACGATCCTGAACTACAAGAACTCAGGGAGAAAGCAAATCAAGGTATGGCTTCGGGTTTTCATTTTACCAATGATGATTTACTAAGAACTGGTGATGCCAGGGTGGTTATACCTAACGATGCAAAACTAAGGAGAGATATCCTTAGCGAAGCACACAAGACTCGATACACGGTACATCCTGGAAATACAAAGATGTACCAAGATCTGAAAGAAAGATTTTGGTGGAATGGCATGAAGCTGGACATTGCCCTTTTTGTAGCACAATGCGCTACATGCCAATAGGTAAAAGCTGAACATCAAAGGCCAGTCGGTCCCCTTCAACCGCTTGACATTCCAGAATGGAAGTGGGACCAAATCACGATGGACTTTGTGGTTGGATTGCCAAAAACAACCAAAGGGTATGATTCTATTTGGGTGGTCATAGATAGACTAACCAAAAGTGCTCATTTCATTCCATATAAGATAGCCAATTCTGTGTCTGAATTAGCAGAATTGTATATAAAAGAAATAGTCAGGTTGCATGGAATTCCCGCTTCTATTGTTTCTGATCGAGATGTGCAATTCACTTCTCGTTTCTGGCAATGTTTACACCAAGCAATGGGGACAAAGTTGAATCTTAGTACGGCTTATCATCCACAAACCGATGGTCAGTTCGAAAGGACCATTCAAATCCTAGAAGACATGCTAAGAATGTGCGTACTTGATTTCAAAGGTAAGTGGATCCAATATTTACCTTTAGTCAAGTTTGTTTATAACAACAATTTCCAAGCAACTATTGGTATGGCACCATACGAGGCCCTCTATGGACGCAAATGCAGATCACCACTTTATTGGGATGAAGTTGGTGAATGACAATTGGTGGGACCAGAGATTATCCAAGACACCAAAAACAAGGCTGTATTGATCCGGAAAAGGATGCTAACAGCTTAGAGCCGTCAAAAGAGTTATGCTAACAAAGGACGGCGCCTAGTAAATTTTGAAGTTGGTGACCAAGTATTCCTAAAAGTATCACCCATGAAAGGCGTAATGCGTTTTGGTAAAAAGGGAAAATTAAGTCCAAGGTATGTTGGCCCTTTCATGATAACCGAAATTGTAGGTCCAGTGGCATATTGAGTTGAGTTACCACCTGAGCTAGCAGAAGTACATGATGTGTTCCATGTATCAACATTGAGAAGATATGTACATGATCCCTTGCACGTTGTTGATTTCAAACCACTTCAGATTCAAGCAAATTTAAGGTACGAAGAACTACCAGTACAAATTCTGGATCGAAAGGAACAGAAACTCCGAACGAAAACCATTGCCCTAGTTAAGGTCCTTTGGCGTAATCACGACGTAGAAGAAGCTTCTTAGGAACTAGAACGAGAAATACAGGACAAGTATCCACACTTATTTAACCAGATATGTCACTCGGTAAGTACCTATATATACTATTATTACACTGTAAATGGTGTTTTATGATTGCTTATATGGGAACTGTTTAAGACTACAAAAGTTAAATAATACCTTGTAGATAAACAATGATATTATTAAATATTGTAGTCAATATTTTGGGTTGATAGATAAATCATGGTATTGTATAAAAGTGTAATACCTAAGTAAAACCACTGAAAACCTAGAAAGTGGTACATCGGAATTATAGAATATATAAATAGAAAATTAAGGAACATTATTTTTTTACACCCTTTTCTTAGAAATTACTATACAACAAAGGTTAGGGACTAAGTGTAAGATATGACTAAGGATTAGATGTTACTATAAAAATTTGAGTTGATTATATTGAGGTTATGTGATAATTTGAATGCTTTAATTTCGAGGACGAAATCCCAATAAGGTGGGTAGAATGTAACGACCTAGATTTTAAATTCTTATTTAAATCATATTTAAAATATTAAATAATAATAGTAATAATAAATGATATATGGATTAATGATATTAAATAGCTATTTGGTATTAAGGTTTTATGTTACATTGATTATTGACTTCTTTTGTAGTATCACTTTAATTCTCAAAATTTAGTTTCATAAGTATGTTTATGGGCATAATCAAACACAATTTAGTGAATGAATTATTTATGTTAGTATTTGGTGAAATCAAAAATTGATTTGAAGCTTTTTAATTTTGTGGCTTAAAAAACAGTGTCTTAATTTTCATACTATCTAGTAACGATTAAAACTACTAAGAAACGGTAGGCTAGCCACTTTGGTGGAATTCTTGAAGGCTTCTAGTAAGATTGATTATTAGAAATATCATGGGAAATTTAATGAAGCAAGTGGGCAAGTGGCAAGTGTGAATGCAAGTGTGAATGCAACTAGTTTAAAGTCTAATTTCGTGGGAAATTTTGTAAGGGGCAGAACCTATGTCAAACGAACTCGGATGAAGTCGAGCCAAAAATATAAAATGTTTTTCTCGGAGTCCTCTATCTACCCTCAAAATTCCATGTCAATCAGAGTATGTTTGGATATCGAAAAATAGATCGGAGTGCACTGCCCTCATGTTGGACGAAAATGATAAGATAGACTAGAATCTTGGAATGTGGACTAGGTTCATGTTTTTAGTTGAATGCCTCTCAACCCTTGGATTAAAATTAGGAAAATGAATCCTAGCCATCCATTCTTTAATAGATAGGAGCTTGAGTTTAACCATTGGATCAAAAGTGTTAGGATTAATCCTAACCACACATTTCCTTATAAATAGGAGGCTAAGTAATTCATTTCTTTCACTTAAACTCTTTCACTTTCTTAGCAAGAAAATATTACTTGCTCTCTCTCTCTCTCTCTCTCTCTCTTCATTGGTTCTAAGTAAAAAATCATAAGGCTTAGATCTTTCTTGTAGCCTTTATTTGTTCTTAGTTTTATAATTAGCTACCTAGAGAAGATTGTGTGGAATTCTACTTCAAGGCTATTGGGTAAGTGTTTCTTGTGTAATTATAATGATTTATTGTTTATATTATTTATTCTCATTTAATTGTTTAAGACCCAATAAGCTTATGATGTAAAAATAAGGTAATAAAGAATTAATAATAAGATTGCATAAACAAATTGAACAAATGCTTATGAAATTATCTATATTATTTACTTTACAGCTTTTATATTCAGTCATTTATTTTATCGTCATTTAAATTTTAATTCATATTTTTTAGATACGGACCATTGGTCTCAACCCTAAATATGAATTAAGTATTTACATTAGTCATTTATTTTATCATTTAAATTTTAATTCATATTTTTTGGCATCGGACCCTTGGTCTCAACCCTAAATATGAATTCAGATTTATATTCATATTTACTTTATTGTCATTTAAATTTTAATTCATATTTTTGGTATGCAGACCATCGGTCTCATCCCGAAATATGAGTAATGTTTGATATTTATTATTTATAATGTTAGTTTTTATTTTGTGATACCGACCATTGGCCTCACACCAAAAATAAATTAGAATAAAACTATTTATAAGTAACTATCTCGATTTATATGATAAAATGAGTAAGTAAAGATGAAGTGATAATAAATAAATATAAAAGATGAGGGTCTTTAAACAATGATATTATTTGAGAATAAACTAATATGTAAATATTGTTTGTATGTATGTATTTGTATGCAGAAGTGGAGCAGAAACTCTATACTAAGGAGTGTAAGTATGGATGTACTTACTGAGTATTAGCTTTATTTTGTTGGTATAGGAATTCGTATTTTGCCTTATTGATATAGTTTTCACATTACAATTGATGCATAATTTGTCTAATAATATGAGCTGATAAGATAGCCATCTTAAGAATAAACTGGGTGGATTGCCGCGAGGAACTGTCGGTATCTCAATGGATGGAGGTATATAACCGTCCAACAGGCTTAATATATAACTAAGCTGGGGCGGTGTAGTCGCCAGCACCAAATAGGTAAAACTTTAATGTGTGAGGGACATAACGGACGTGAACGGGCTGAGAGCTCATGACGAGAGGTCTGAAGAAAGATTATCATAAAACACAAACTAATATGTCACTACGCTGCATTTGCATTTCATTCATTATTATATATTTTATTCCTTAATCTTACTTTGTCTCAAACTAGTCTTTAGTCTTTATTTCTAGAAAAATAGATTACTCACTTATTTGTCTATGTATATATGATAACGCCATATTTACATAGACCTTGATGCAGGAATAGAGAGTGAGAACGATGGTCCTTTTGTTGGTTTTGATGGTTGATAGATTATCTGCTACGAGATTGATGCTTACTCTATGAAGCCAGTCTCATTTATATTAATTGGTTTTATTAGATAATATGATGTGTGCAAACTTGAAAAGTATTACTATATTAATTTGGTGCCATCTGTGGCTTATATTTGGTTCACCTAATGTGTACATATGTTGTAATGAAACCATATTTCTATTTTCATTAAATAATATATCACCTTGGGGTATTTTAGTCAGCTCAATTGTGTTGTGCAAACCATTCATAGGCCGTAGAGAAAGGAAAAAAATTATATACATATTCCGCTGTAAAATTATATTTCTAAGGTTGCAGCGTAATGACTTCAATATTTGCTAGTTTAAATATCGGGGCGTTACACAATATTTGTACATAAGCAATGTGGGACAACACCACATTTATAATCTAACAGCCCCTCTCAAGCTCAAGGGGGAGTGCGAGATACCAACTTGAGTTTGGACACAAGATCACGAAAACGCCCTAGAGGATGTGACTTTGTAAAGATGTCAGCGAGCTAATCATGGGATGTGACAGAATGAAGTTGTAGTGAGCCCTGAAGAAGATGATGACAGACAAAATGACAATCAATCTCAATATGTTTGGTTTATTCATGAAAAACATCATTATGAGTGATTAGAACAGTGCTCTTGTTGTCACAATATACAAGAGTAGTAGAAGAAAAAGTGACACTCATATCTTGTAATAGCCATCGTAACCAAAGAAACTCCAAGGTAGTGTCAGCTAGAGCATGATATTCTGCCTCAGTGCTAGAGCGGGCAACAACAGTTTGTTTCTTTCTTTGCCAAGAAATGACCGAAGTGCCAAGTAGGAAACAATAGCCCGTGTTAGAGCGACGATCTGTCGGATCACCCGCCCAATTAGCACCAGTATAAGCATGTAGCTGAAGAGAAGACTAAGAGGAGAAATAGAGCCCATGAAATAATATTCCCTTCAGGTAGCTGTAGTGACCCAAATTATCAACTAAGCATAAGTAGCTTAGTTGGGGGAGTTAATTTGAGTTTTGGGTCACTAAGGACACTAGAAGGGCAATTTAGACTTTTGGGTGGACTTACGCTAGGTCTAGCGGACGTACGCTGCTGTCTGTAGTGTCGACATATAGTGGAGACCATCGGACGTACGCTCTACAAACCGTATAGGCGGATGTACGTGGGACCACCGGATGTATGCTACTTTTTGAATACCCTCTGGTTAATACCTAAATGTACGAGGAGCCTTTGGACTGCTGGGCGAAGACCACCGGACGTACGCCCCTTCAGCCAGACGTTCATTACTTTGCCAGGGGAGTTGTTGGCAACACTCTCCTATAAATACCCCCTACCCCCCTCTAGTTTCTTCGCTTGTTTTTAGACACCCCTAGGCTGCCAGTTTGAGTTTCCAAAGTGTTATGAGTGTTTTGTGAGCATGTGTGAGGCATTTGGGTGTTTCAAAATGTTTATGAGGCGAAACTCTCGTGGTTTTGTTTCAGTGAGGTAACGTTCAATCCTTAACTTTTTAAATATGTCGTCATGCTGCTCATTTTATCTTTAAGTTATAGTTGCTAGCTTAGTTATACCTTGAATCTCGTTTGCGATAAGCATTTTCGTTAGCTTAGTGTTGTTACATTGCATGGAGGTTATTAACTAGACTAGAAGGCTTTAGGGTGTTCTTAGTAGCCCTAGAAGTTGGATAATAGGCGAACAATGAAGAGAAAATGAGGTTCTCCCTGAGAACCCACATAACGGGCTTACGATATCTTACCGGACGCACAACCCGTCATGACATGGTGGACATACGACCCTGAGTCTGAACGTACGGTCAGTATGTGACAGGAAAACCCTATTTTCACCAACTGTTCCATAGCTCCTGTTTTCTTTACTTTAGAGTTGTTTTAGTGGATTATCACTAATAGAAGGTTTTCTATAGATTTGGAGAACCCAGATCTTTCAGAGTATTCAGAGATGATCCAGGTGAGTTTTAACTCACATAATGCTCATTTCTATTTTTCATACATTACACATCTATTTTGTGTATTGAGAAAATACGCATATTTTACAACTCTCACAGTTTATACTTATTGCACATGAACTCTGTCATTTTGAGAAAAACGTTATGTTAAACATGTTAACCAAGTGAGACTTGTAAAATGACATACATGTAAAATACAGACAAGATAATTGCATCGTATGACATGGTACACCGGTACGTATGGTAGTAATGGCCATTGGTTACTATACATATTAGCTTTATGGTCAAATGTGTGTGTTATATGGAGGCTTTGGATCCATTGATTTCATGACCTTGGTGCAACCATTTCCAATGGTTCGATCACTATAGGATGAAAGTTATTAGTTGGTGTGGGCCACTTGAGGTCGGACTCGATTTTGCCATTAATGTTATGTATGGTATGTTGTACAATGGTTGGGGCATTGACATTGTATTATAGGTCCTTCAAGATAGCATCAACCGTATTGAGAATGGGTAATATCTCGTGTAGACCATACTGTTGAACTATGATCATTGTTTACATCGTATGTGGTGTACCAAAAATAAAGTACTCGCAAGTGTACGAGTCGTGTAAAGTAAAGTGCGCGTAAAAATGCGAGGTCGATCCACAGGGAATTGTGTTTTGTGCTAAAATCAATTTTTCTATTCAAATAAATCCTATTTTAACCTAGCTCCTAGAGTTCGAAGTTCGTTGTGCAATTTTAACAAAAACTAAATCAAAACGATAATTTAAAATAACAATCTAAGTAAAGACTAAGGTTTCGAATCCACCTCGCCAAATCAAACAGCATACTCTCGCAATTTACATACACAATTGACAATCAAACTCATTTTAACAGAGTTCAAAAAATTATAAACATGCATGTAAAATCATTCGATGAATCCATCCGTTAAAGAATCACAACGAGTATTTAATTGAGATCAAATCATCCACCGTATCCGTAGATCACGATGGATATTAGTCTCAATTTCAATCACTCGATGTATCCCCAGATGGAACACAACAAATATTAAACAATGCATGAAATCACAAAAGAGGCTCAATCACTTAAAGTAATAAAGCAATAGAATTGATTTTGAACAAATGCAATATCAAATTGTGTATATAATTTCACGAGAATACACTGTTTATCATTGACGAGGTTTCATCTTCAACCTTAGTTGAAGGTTTAGCCTCTCATGACAACAATAGACAAGAAAATATCAATTGAAATCATTGAAAGAATAAACTTACAATCAAAAAGCGTTCACAAAGGCTTAGACACGACAAAATTCGTGTTTTTGCTCTCTACGGCGCCCCCTAATGCGTTTACAATGAAAAAAAGAAAGTATTTATAAGCTAATTTTAGGGTTTTAGCATTGCCAGGTCGGCCGAGTGCGATCAATCGTACTCTAGGTGCGATCATTCGCACTCGAGCATTCATTTTCAGTGCTAATGGGCGCAAGTGCGAACGATCGCACTATATGTGTGATCGATCGCAAACGCTTCAGAATTTGCCTAATCTTGTATAATGTGAATTTGTAGATCTTCGAGTTAGCTTTCCAATGACACCAATATCACTCCAATCGGAGTTCTACAACTCAAGATATGGCTGTTTTGGTGGGACTAAGTCATCACTCAACTCAAATTTGCTTCCAATGCTACTACCTTAAGTCCTAGAATTAATGTAGTTAGAAACACTAAAACACTAAAACTAACCAAAAATCAGAAAATAACAAGACTAAGGGTTTAACAAATACAAGCTATGGACTCATCAAATATTTTGCTAGTCCCTTAGCAAAACAAAATGAAAAATATAACAAAATCAAGAAACATAAGTCCGCTGTCGTGGGAGAAACGGTTGCATTTAGCATATGCAACAAGCCTTTTAAACCCCTAGGAATTACCTAGAGGACGAGTGAAGTCTCGTGAGGGTTTTCCAGGAATGACACCCACAAACATTTTATTGACACTATGTTATTGATAGACAAGGCCTTTCACTAAACATGTGGTTCGTACATCATTAGCAATTTTAACAAGTCGAACATACAAACCATTTCATCCAGGCATCCAAACACCATTCAACTCACAATTGGAAAATCGAGACAACATATGCTTCAAGAAGTGAAAAGTGAACTAACACAAGGTCATGTAGTTTCAATCATTCTCAAAGAAAATGTGCACCCAAAAATTCATAGGATGCCTTTGATGAAAACAACCAAGGCTTGAATTTTTTTTTTTTTTTTTTGCATAGGTCAGGCAATGCTTAGCTCCCTTAAGCTTCTAAATGACTTATGTAACGAGTGTTGGGCCAGTGACTCCCAAACCAGATGGCTTTAGGGCACTAGATGTAGAGACATCCCTAAGGGTTTAATTACTCAAGTCAAAAAGAACTACAAAGCCTAACTAGCCATACAATCACTTAGCTGGACTTTCTCCTCCTTTTACGCGAACACTCATTGCTTAATGAGGCAAGAGGTCCGGTTACTCCATGAGAAGCTCAACCTTATGAATATATATATATATATATATTTTTTTTTTAAGCCAATGTTTTCCTCACCACATCAACCCACAAATCTCTAGAGACACACTCTCCTAAAGTCAAATCTCATACCCCACGGACCCTACTGCTAGTGTGCATGTAAAAAATCTATCGAACACATAGGGTCTCTTTAATCCAACATATGAGTCAAACACTTGGATTTCTAATGATGTGCCATGTTCAAACAAGTTAAACATACCAATGACATGCAATCCACAGTTATGATGTTCGGTCAAGATCAATCAACCACATAGCAAAAATAATTTTTTTTTTTTTAACAAACAAAATAAAAAGACAAATATGTCTACCCCACCCCCAAACTAAAATGGCACATTGTCCTCAATGTGACTAGAAATACAATACCAGCGGGGTGACGCAAGTCAAGCACAACGTAAGAGAACGCTCCCCCAAACTTGAATGGTAGACACTTGACCTGAAAGACACATAAAAACAAAACACAAAGGAGAAACAAGATTAAATAACAAAGAAAAATAATGAGGGTTGCCTCCCACAAGTGCTAAGTTTAAAGTCTTCAGCCAGACTTTCCATAAGAGACGACAATTACTCTGAATAATTCGGATCTTCCAATAGAGTCGTCTCCACTTCTCTACTTCTCAACTCCAAGAATGGTTTCAATCTTTGTCCATTGACCTTAAATGTATTACCATTCTTGGGATCCTCAATCTCAATGGCCCCATGAGGAAATACAGACCGAATGATGAAAGGGCCGGTCCATCGAGATTTCAGATTGCCTGGGAATAAATGCAATCTTGAATTGTAAAGAAGGACCTTTTGACCAGGCTCGAAAGATCGCCTCAAAATGCTCTGGTCATGAGCCTTCTTCATCTGTTCCTTGTACATCCTTGCACAATCATATGCATCATTCCTTATCTCCTCCAATTCATTGAGTTGGAGCTTTCTCTATGAGCCAGCCTTCGAAAGATTGAAGTTCAGCTGCTTGATAGCCCAATATGCCCTATGCTCCAATTCTACGGGAAGATGACATGCCTTCCCGTACACAAGCCGATAGGGTGACATCCCAATCGGGGTCTTGAATGTTGTTCAGCACAGTGCATCACATAATCGGCGAGACCAATCTTTTCTATTAGGTTCACCGTCTTCTCAAGATATGCTTGATCTCACGATTGACACTTCAACTTGTCCACTCGTCATGGGTGATAAGGGGTGGCAACCTTGTGGGTGATGAATTACTTCTTCATCAACTGCTCGAAAATCCGGTTGCAGAAATACTTGCCTCCATCACTTATGATTGCTCGAGGTGTACCAAACCGAGCAAAGATAGTGTCTCTCAAAAATTGGACCACGACTTTGTGGTCATTAGTCTTGCAAGCAACAACCTCCACCCATTTGGACACATAGTCCACAGCAACCAAGATGTACTGATAGCCAAAGGAGTTCGGAAAAGGTCCCATGAAATCAATGCCCCACACATCAAAAATCTCAACTATCAAAATCGGGTTGAGGGGCATCATGTTTCTTCTAGAGATACTCCCTAGCTTTTGACAACGCTCACAAGATGTGCAATAAGTATGAGCGTCTCTAAACAAAGTGGGCCAATAAAATCCACAATGCAAAATTTTTGCAACGGTCTTTTTAGCACTGAAATGGCCACCACAGGCATGATCATGACAGAAGGAGATGACATTGGATTGATCATGCTCAGGTATACATCTCCTAATGATTTGATCAGGACAATACTTAAACAAGTAAGGATCATCCCAAAAGAAGTATTTCACCACGGCCAAAAATTTGAATTTATCTTGTCGTCCCCAATGCAAAGGCATTTGGCCGGTGACAAGATAGTTCACTATATCAGCGAACCATGGTGCGGGATTATGAGCAATGTGCATCAATTGCTCATCAGGGAAGGTCTCAGAAATGGGTGTGGCGTCCTCAGTGTAGTCCACTGTCAATCTCGACAAATGATCGCCACCACATTTTCTAACCCTTCTTATCCAATTTCTATGTCGAACTCCTGGAGAAGCAAAATCCACCGGATAAGATGGGCTTTAGCATCTTTCTTGGAAAAAAGATACTTCAGTGCTGCATGATCCGAGTAGATGATGACCTTAGATCCTAGCAAATAGGATCTGAACTTGTCTAGCGCAAAAACGATAGCCAACAACTCCTTCTCGGTTGAGTAATTGAGTTGTTGTCGTAGTTCGAGTCTTGCATAGTAAATGACATGGGAAGTTTATCAACACGCTGCCCCAAAACAGCTCCTCAAGATAATCGATCGTCGCATGATCTCAAAAGGTGCACCCGTCTAATAACCGTGTGGACGCGTAATTTTTTAAGAGCCCGAATGCTTGCTTACACTCCTCATCGAAAATAAACGGGGTCTCCTTCACCAACAATTTGCACAAGGGCTTGGCGATCTTGCTGAAGTCCTGTATGAATCGCCTATAAAATCCTACATGGCCTAGAAAAGAACGAACATCTTTCACCGTACGTAGGGGTGGAAGGTTGGAGATCAGATCCACCTTCGCTTTGTCAACCTCAATCCCCCGCTGAGATATGACGTGCCCCAGTACAATGCCTTGCTTTACCATGAAATGGCACTTCTCCCAATTGAGCACTAGGTTCTTTTCCTTGCATCTCACCAAGACTAGTGTGAGACGGTGCAAACATTCTTCGAAAGATGAACCGAAGACCGAGAAATCGTCCATGAAAATTTCAAGGAAACGTTCTACCATGTCAGAGAAAATACTGATCTTGCACCGCTGAAAAGTGGCAGGTGCATTGCATAACCCAAAAGGCATGCGTCGGTAGGCAAACATCCCAAAAGGATAGGCGAATGTCGTTTTCTCCTGATCTTCGGGGTCCACAAGGACCTGGTTATATCCAGAATAACCATCCAAAAAGCAATAGTACTTGTGCCCAACCAACCGCTCCACCATCTGATCAATAAACAGGAGTGGGAAGTGATCCTTCCTGGTGGCGGCATTCAACTTGCAGTAGTCAATGCAAACTCTCCATCCTGATTGAATACGAGTTAGCACCAACTCGTCATCTTTGTTCTTAACTACCGTCAATCCAGCCCACTTAGGCACGACATGAATTGGGCTCACCCATTTGCTGTCAGAGATTGGATATATGATCCCAGCATCTAACAGCTTAATCACTTCAGCTCTAACAACTTCCTGCATGGCTGGGTTGAGCCTTCTTTGTGGCTCCCTCGATGGCTTGGTATTCTTCGCCAAATGTATCTTGTGCATCACCACCGAGGGGTTGATTCCCTTAATATCCTCAATGGTCTAGCCTATAGCCTCTTTATGTTCTCTCAAAATGTCCAATAGCTTCTCCTCTTGAGCATCGACTAAATCAGAAGCTATGATTACCGGTAAAGACTCTGTAGGACCTAGGAACTTGTACTTGAGATTTTCATGTAACGGCTTTAGTTCCTTCTTGGGAGGAATAGGAACAATGGTTTCCTCCTTTTCACTACTCACCAGAGGAGTGGTCTCCAACATAGCATCTGCTTGCTCAAGCAACTTGTCCAAGTCCAGATCTTCTCCAAACTGAGCAAAGCATGCCTCCAGGGGGTCCTCCATGCTTGATTCCTCAACAGCCTCTTCCATGACATCCTCTATCAAGCACATTTGCTGCACTTCGTCATATTCCAGTGGTTGTTTCCTGATATGGAAAATATTCAACTCCACTGTCATATTCTCGAAGGAAATCTTCATGACCCCCGTCCTACAATTAATTAGGGCATTAGCCATAGCTAAGAATGGTCGCCCTAAGATCACCGGTATTTGACTCCCTAGGTTATGAACCGGCTCTGTGTCAAGCACAATAAAATCCACGGGGAAGTAAAATTTATCAACCTTAATTAGCACATCTTCCACAATTCCCCGTGGAACCTTCACTGACCTGTCAGCTAACTGCAATGTCATGGTAGTAGGCTTCAACTCTCCAAGCCCCAACTGAACGTAGACTAAGTAGGGTAACAAATTAACACTTGCTCCCAAATCGAACAGTGCCCTCTCAATCTGGCTGACTCCGATCATGCAAGTGATGGTAGGACAACCAGGGTCCTTGTACTTGATGGGTAACTTGCATTGCAAGATTGAACTCACCTGCTCGGTCAAGAATGCCTTTTTAGGGACATTCGTCTTCCTCTTCACCGAGACCAAGTCCTTCAAGAACTTGGCATAGGAAGGGATTTGCTGGATGGCGTCCAAGAAAGGAATGTTTATTTGGACTTGTTTGAACACCTCCAGAATGTCTTCTAACTTCCCTCCATTCATAGGCACTTGTAATCTTTCAGGATAAGGTGCTTTTGGCACAAACGCCCTAGGAGGTTCCTTTATAACTGGGGTGACAGTAGATGTCTCAGCATCTGCTTCCTTTTGATTTTCACCCTCTTCTTCTTTCTGCTCTTCTTTCTCTTGCTGCTCTTCTTCCGGGTTCATCACCTTATTGTCCATTCTCTTCCCTGACCTCAGAGTGACAATCGCCTGCACATGCTCCTGATTTGAAGAATTTCCATTGTTGCATGCTTTAGGGTTATTCACTGCTTGGCTAGGGAGCTTTCCCTTGTCCCTCTCACCCAGGTGATTCGCTAATTGTCCCATCTACATCTCTAACTTCGCGATCGCTTGGGTGTTCACCATGGTAGACTGCCTCACGTCACTGATTGATTGACCAGTCATTTTCATAAATTCTCTCATGGTCTCTTCCAATGACTGGGTTGATGAGGCTGGGGCTTGGGTGGGGGCTTGATAAGATGATGATGACGCTGGCGGATAGTGATTTTGAGCATGAGGAGCTCCTCCTAGATTTGTGGTGGGTTGATTCTGTTTCCAAGAGAAATTAGGGTGGTTCCTCCACCCCGGATTGTATGTCTTAGAATATGGCCTACTGGACGGCTTTTGGAAGTTGTTGAACGCATTCACTTGTTCCATCTCGATAAAGTCATTGATGGACAACTCGCTGGTGCATGGGACTAGCACAGATAGAACAGCTCTCAACAGGAAAAGTATTTGCCGCATTGATGGTCTTCCCTACAATCAGGGCATCCAATCTTTGAACGATGGCATCCATCCTTTCTATCAACTCTGTTTCTCCTTTGTTGTGGATGCCCCTTTTAGGGTTCGAGCTGATTTATCTCGACAACTCGTGAAATCCCAGTGTTGGGAGTTGTCAGCAATTTTCTCTAGAGCCCTATAGGCTAAATCTCCCATCAAGTTAAGAAATGCTCCCCCATTCATCAGCTCAATCATACTACGGTTGGGTTGAGACAGCCCTTGGTAGAAAAATTGCACTAGACGCCATTTTTCATATCCATGAGGGGGACATTTCATCAGCAGGTCTTTGAACCGTGCCCAACATTCGGAGAACTTCTCATCCTCATCCTGAGTAAAGGAATTGATTCCCTTTCTTGCCTCGTTTACTCTGGACATTGGGAAAAACTTGTTGTAAAACTGCTTCAACAGTTCTTCCCAGGATGTGATGGAGCCAGGTGCGAGGGAATCCAACCACTCCGTGGCTCTATCATGAAGTGAGAAAGGAAAAAGTCTGAGGTGGACAGATTCCTCAGAAAAATTCTGAAATTTGGTGGTAGCACAGATGTTTTTGAATTTTTTAATGTGAGAGTAAGGGTTTTTGTGATCTAAGCTGTAAAAGGAGGGCAACATTTGGATTACATGTGGCTTAAGATCATAGTGGGTTGCATTAGTCGGTGGTAACACAATGCACGAATGG
Organism: Carpinus viminea; assembly: GCA_013348765.1. Lineage (NCBI taxonomy): Eukaryota > Viridiplantae > Streptophyta > Magnoliopsida > Fagales > Betulaceae > Carpinus > Carpinus viminea. The sequence continues at coordinate 31,829,230 of CP054668.1, read as the reverse complement.
GAACTGACCGCAGTAGGTGCGAACAATTCTAGGAGTGACGTCGTGAAATCCACGTCATAAGCTCTTCTCTGCTCCCCGTTCCCTTCTCTTGCATCTTGGTGCTCCTCGTGCTCCTCGACTCTCGGATTTCTTTGATTATCTCCCATCTCCACTTGAGCTCGACGTGCTCTCCTAATGGTTCTTTCTAATTCGGGATCTAATGATGTTAACTCTAAGTTCATGGATCGCCGACCAAGCATAAACCAACAAAAACTTTTTTTTTTTTTTTTGAGAAAATAAAAATAAATAAATAAGTAAACAAAATAAACTAAAGAAAACAAAAATAAAGAATTCACTAAAAATAAAGAACTCAAATGAAATAAAAAAAAGAAAAAAGAAAAATGGGCACAAAGATAATTAAAGAAAAATAAATAGCTAAAAACTATAACAAAAGAATGTGGTGCTTAGCTGCTGTCTGCGACTCTGTGTTCGATCACAGAGGTGTGCGTTCGATCGCAAATGCGATCGATCGTCAATGCGTGCGATCGATCGTGGTCTACGTTCGAACGTCTAGAGCCTGTGTTCAACGTCCACGATCATCCTGCATCTGCTTACAGCTTGTCGCACGCAGCGCAGTTGGCCCTGAAAAGGCCGATCGACTGGCTCGTCGATCGACTGCGAATTTCGGGCTTCCTGCAGCAAACACCCAAAAAAAAAAAACACACACACACAAGACCCACTTTTTTTTGCTTTTTATTAGATCAAAACAGAACCAAATAAAATAAAATAAAAAAATGAAATAAAATTTGCAGAAAGATAAATAACTAGTAGAAAAATAGAATTAATTTAAGGTTAAATCATTTAATTAGTCCTAGGTTTGAAACTTTATTTTTCTTCCTAGGGTTTGAAAGTGACCAAATTGGTCCTTGTGGTTTTGAAAAGTGACCAAGTTAGTCCATCATTAGTTGATCGTTGTTGACTTAACGGATTGACATATGGACTAATTAGAAGTTGATACGCCAATTAATTAATTTTTTGAAAAAATTAAAAATATATATATTTTTTCAAAAAGAAAAAGAAAAGAAAAACAAGGGTGGCTCGCCACCCAGATTTTCTTTCTTTTTTTGAAAAGATATTTTTAAAAAAAAATTTTAAAAAAAAAATAATAATTAATTGGCCACGTCAACTTCTAATTGGTCCACATGTCAACCGTTAAGTCAACTAACGGTCAATGATTTGATGGACTAACTTGGTCACACCATAAGGACCAATTTAGCAAACCCTATGGAGGAAAAATAAAGTTTTCAAACCCTAAGGACTAATTAAGTATTTAACCCTTAATTTAAACAAAAATCAATCTTCACAAAACAAACAATTCCCCAAATTTGGTGTACCAAAAATAAAGTACTCACAAGGTAAAGTAAAGTAGGTCAATCCATTTGTGCTAAAATCAATTTTCTATTCAAATAAATCCTATTTTAACCTAGCTCCTAGAGTTCAAGTTGTGCAATTTTAACAAAAACTAAATCAAAACGACAATTAAAATAACAATCTGAGTAAAAGACTAAGGTTTCTGAATTCACCTCGCCAAATCAAACAGCATACTCTCGCAATTTACATACACAATTGACAATCAAACTCATTTTAACAGAGTTCAAAAAATTATAAACATGCATGTAAAATCATTCGATGAATCCATCCGTTAAAGAATCACAACGAGTATTTAATTGAGATCAAATCATCCACCGTATCCGTAGATCACGATGGATATTAGTCTCAATTTCAATCACTCGATGTATCCCCAGACGGAACACAACAAATATTAAACAATGCATGAAATCACAAAAGAGGCTCAATCACTTAAAGTAATAAAGCAATAGAATTGATTTTGAACAAATGCAATATCAAATTGTGTATATAATTTCACGAGAATACACTGTTTATCATTGACGAGGTTTCATCTTCAACCTTAGTTGAAGGTTTAGCCTCTCATGACAACAATAGACAAGAAAATATCAATTGAAATCATTGAAAGAATAAACTTACAATCAAAAAGCGTTCACAAAGGCTTAGACACAACAAAATTCGTGTTTTTGCTCTCTACGGCTCCCCCTAATGCATTTACAATGAAAAAAAGAAAGTATTTATAAGCTAATTTTAGGGTTTCAACCTTTCCAGGTCGGCCGAGTGCGATCGATTGTACTCTAGGTGCGATTGTTCGCACTCGAGCATTCATTTTCAGTGCTAATGGGCGCAAGTGCGAATGATCTCACTATATGTGCGATCGATCGCAAACGCTTCAGAATTTGCCTAATCTTGGGAAACATGAATTTGTAGATCTTCGAGTTAGCTTTCCAATGACACCAAGATCACTCCAATCGGAGTTCTACAACTCAAGATATGGCCGTTTTGGTGGGACTCGTTGGGTGCAAGTCATCACTCAACTCAAATTTGCTTCCAATGCTCCCCGAACTACCTTAAGTCCCAGAATTAATGTAGTTAGCCCCAGATGTACCTTAGTAACCTGTAAAACACTAAAACACCAAAACTAATAACAAACATCAGAAAATAACAAAACTAAGGGTTTAACAAATACAAGCTAAAGGGTCCAAATATGCAATATTTGGCACTTATCAGTATGCATATATCATTACTATATATATATCACGCATAAATAAGCTATCATGATGGAATTGATTTTACTTATTAAACATCTGAGTTCATTACTAAAACTGGTATGGGTATTATCTGCGTTAAAAATCACTAAGTCTTAGACTTATCATTTTTTTTATGTTTCATCTCCCATTACAATTATTATACGATTTAGCTGCTTTAAAAGAGGATGTCGTCGGAGCAGACTTGGGTGCTAGCTCAGGATTTGATCTGTGTGATCTTTGAGCCCTATTTGGTTACACTCAATGTGGGAGGCCGGAGGATCTGCCCATGCAGACATGATAGAGATTTTGATTTTACTAGCTCTGCTTAAGCTTAGTTCTAGACTTTGATCTGTTTATCTTTTGTGACCAATGTTTGTTTATTTTGGGTTGTATCTATTTTCTGCTGATGGTTTGATGACAGTACATTTGGTGACTATTTATGACATTATGATGATGTAGTTCTTTATCTCTAGTATTACTATGTGATGTTTCAATTACTGTCTCTTAATCCCATAGTCTTAGTAAAGTCTTTTGCTGCAGTTTTCTTGTTACGATGAGGAAAGTGTTTTCTCAGAGGTGGTGTCCTAGAGGGACATGGTTGGGATGGTGCACCATGGGATCAATTACTAGTTAATTGATTTGCCCATCGGGCGGGGTGTTACAGTAGCGAAGAATGCAGAGGACAGCTAAAAAATGAGTAGAGCGAGGAGCAACCATAAACTGACTCACCTGATGGATAGCATACAAGATATCGGGCCGAGCGATAGTAAGGTAGACAAGACTGCCAACCAAATGCTGATATAAGGTAACATCACGAAGAGGCTCGCCATCATCAGGAGTGAGACGAGTATTAAGCTTAGTAGAAGTGTCGACAACCTTACTGTCAGTGAGATTGGCTCGAGAAAGTAGATCAGAGATATACTTGGCATGGGTTAGGTAATAACCCTCAGAAGAAGAAGAGATCTCAAGACCAAGAAAATAGCTGAGAGGGCCAAGATCTTTCATCTCAAAGTGCTGACTGAGGAACTATTTAAGTTCCTGAATACCAGTGATGATCATGTCATCAACATATAGTAAAAGAAGTATGGTGCCCCGGTCTGTGTGGTGAATAAACAAGGCTAAATCATATGAGCTGATGGAGTAGCCAAGGGTAGAGACAGTAGTGTTGAACTTAGCAAACCATGCTCGAGGAGCCTGCTTAAGTCCATATAGAGCTTGACGAAGACGACAAACCTTATTTGTAAGATGAGATAATCCAGGAGGTGGCTGCATATAAACTTCTTCGCTTAAATCACCATTAAGAAATGCATTCTGGACATCCATCTAACAAAGGGACCAATGTCGAGAAGCTGCAACAGCCATCAGAGCATGCATAGAAGAGAGGCAAGCAATTGGAACAAAAGTCTCCTCATAATGCACACCGTACTCCTGAGTAAAACCTCTGGCCACAAGTCGAGCCTTGTACCTGTCAACAGTACCATCGAAACAAGTCTTGATTTTGTAAACCCACTTACACTCAACCACAAACTTCCCAGGAGACAAGTCAACTAGATCCCATGTATTGTTCTTGTGTAAAGCATCAAGTTACTCTTTCATCACAGCCTGCCAAAGAGGGTTAGTGGAGGCCTCACAAAAGGAGTGAGGCTCATGCAAGGTAGCTAAGGCATGAAAGCAATGAAAATCCTGTAAATGGGATGGAAGGGATCTTACTTAAGTGGATCGAAGAAGGTCAGGTGGTGGAGTGCAAATCGGATCCTCAAGCAGAGCGGCGTCAAGAGCATCAGATAACTGCTGTTTGAACAAGGTAGACTCTAGCAAAGCATTACTAGTGGGAGTTGGAGAAAAAGGAATCTCAAGAAGTGTAGTAAAGGGAGGGATGAATGGCATATTGAATTTGCCGTCTTCGTGGAATAGTCGATGCTCCCAAAAAACTACATGATAGGAGATGCGAAGACGACGAGAGACAGGATCATAACACCGGTAGCATTTTTGTTCCATTCCATATCCAAGAAAACAACACAATCGAGAGAGAGGCTCGAGTTTGGTGTGCTCATAAGGTTGGAGTAAAACAAAACATGCAGAACCAAAAACACAAAGATGATGATATGATGGGATAGAGCTAAACTTCTCGTAAGGAGTGCAATTATCAAGGATAGGGGTAGGCAACCTATTGATTGTGTAGACAACTGTGAGAGTAGCTTCACCCTAAAATAGGGTAGGAAAAGATGTCGAAAGAAGTAGAGCATAAACAGTGTCTAAAATGTGTCTAAGTTTGCGTTCAGCTCAACCATTTTGTTGTGAGGTTTCTGGACACGACAAGTGAGAAATAGTGCCATAATGCTTGAGGATAGCTTGAAAATCATTTTGAGTATATTCTAAAGCATTATTAGAATGAAAAGCTTTGATGGGTTTTGAAAATTGGGTTTCAACCATTATTACAAAAGTGCGATAAATATCCAATAATTCAGAACGAGATTTCATTAAAAACACTCAAGTGTAATGAGAGAAATCATCAACAAAGATAACAAAATAATGTGAACCACTCATACTAGCAACATGAGAAGGTCCCCAAAATATCAAAATGAATTAAAGCAAAAGAAGCAGTAGCATGAGACTCACTATTATTAAAAGGCAAAGTCGATTGTTTTCCAAGTTGACATGAAATACAATCAAAAGGACTATTGGACACTGAACCTAACAAACCATTTGACGCTAAAAGTTGAACGCGAGATATAGAAGCATGACTAAGACGCGAATGCTAAAGTGCAAGAGATGGTGATGTAGAAGAGGCAGCAATAGAGATGCTTGTGGTGGAGAGGCGTAAGGATGAGAGTTCGAACATGCGCCCAATTCTATGCCCGGTCCCAAGGGTCTGGCTCATACGAGGATCCTACACATGCACACCAAAAAAGTAAAAAACAAGTCTATATCCAAGTTCACACAGTTAGCCAACAGAGATGAGACTGAAGGACAATTCAGGCATGTGAAAAACTTCAAGAAGAGAAAGGGAAGGTGTACTGATAGTGCCTATATTTTTAACATTCATAATGGAGCCATCAACTATGCGAGTCAATGAGGAATGAGATGAAGGTGCAGATGTGATAAAGGAAGTAGGGTGAGGTGTCATGTGATTGCAACAAGCAGAGTCAAAGAGCTAAGGAGAAGAGGTACTTGGCAAGACTGAAAGGACAAAGGAAGATGTATTACCAAAACGAGCTAGGACGACCAGGTTGACGATTGCCTCAAAGTTAGTTGTAGATAAGGTGACACTAGATCTTCATGCCTAGCCAGAGGAAGCAACTGAAGATGGAGCAGCTATAGATGAAGTAGCTGGAGATGAACCATTCTCAGTATGAGTAACTGTTGCTGTTGGTGCATTAGATCTTCCCTTACGCCAACACTTGTCAATAGTGTGCCCTCAACGTCGACAATAGTGACAATAATTATTATCTCAAGACTTAGGAGGGAGTCGTGGAGTATTTGACCTGTCATAATGCTCTCACTGAAATGATGAAGAACCAGAGGATGGTGTAGTCAACATTGTATGACTAGGCTGAGAGCGAATAGTCTTCGATCTAGTCTCGGCACGGACAAGTTCGAAGATGGCAGTGTCCAAAGTGGAAAGAGGAGAACGATGCAAAAGTTGTACACAGACAGGCTCAAAATCATCATGCAATGCAATCAAAAATTGGTGAAGGTAATGTTGATCTCTACGTGTAACATACATCTCAGCATTAGTAACATCCTTCCAAATAGGATTAGAAACATCAATTTGGTTCCACAAGTGCATATGAGCAAGAAAATCATTTATACTTTGACCAGGTTCCTGCCTCAGATTAAAAAGCTCAAATAGAAGTTGATACTCGTGAGCACCATCCACAGAAGAATAACGAGAAGAAAGCATATCCCAAGCACCCTTTGCTTCATCAAAATTGCCAAAGAGAGCAGAAATAGTTGGGATAGTGGTGTTGTGGAACCATGTAAGAATCTGATGATGCTTGCTATCCCAATCAATAAGATGAGTGGTGAAAGCCTCGTCTAATTCAGAAGCCCCTTTAACTGGCTTTTTTGACCTCCCCAGTCACATAAAGCCAAAGCTTGCGGCCTTTAAGAAAGCTACGCATAGATTGGGACCACATCACATAGTTTGTGCCATCTAATACAATCTGAACATGATGAAGAATCTCGTTCTGTGCCATCTAGAAGGCTCAAATGCAAAAACAAACCACAAATATGAAATTAGGATAAAAAAAAATAGAGAAGGAAGCACCTAGTCAACTCTGAAAGTCAACAAAAAGTTAATGGTCAACTTTGAGAAGTCAACGGTCAACACTGGGAAGGCACTGCTGACATGGCACACTAGGGCTAACGTGACACTGGTGACTGCTAGGGCTGACGTGGCATTGCAGAAGACCTCTACATGCGAGGAAGGGTGGCAGTTATGGAGCGCGTGAATCAAACACGCTGATCTTTGAATGGCGCGTGGGGGTGCGTGATAAGCGCCTAATGTTGCACATTCAAGCCCTTTAACTTGCATATGTTAATTCCTTAGCATTATTATTTGCTTGATTTTGTTTTGTTTTTGTGTTTCAAGTCAAATACATGAGCTTCGTTGGAAATTGGACTAAAAGGGGCAGAGAAACAACCTTATCAGGTCGCAAACGCAGCGCCAACACCATGTGAACGCACCGTAACGTGCCAAGCCCCTGTGAATGTGTCATTTACTGCGCCCATGCACAGCTAAAATTGCAACTCCAAGTCTCCAAGTTGAAGGAGGAAACTAACCTACGGCCATGATTAGGGTTTTAGGGTTTCCTAGTGTCTATAAATAGACCTTTATACAATGTAAAAGGGTTGGTTTTTCTGGAGTGCGAATTTTACATAACTTCTTGGAGTTCATCAGCATGAGCGGCTAAACCCCCATTGTGGGGTACCGATGTAACCCTCTCTAACACACAATGGTGATTGTATTTGATTCAGTTAGTTTATATTATGTATGTCGATTGCATAACTGTGAGGATTGTACTTTAGATTTCTGTTCTTACATATTTAATGCAATTGTTATTTCATTCTAAAATCAATACTTGCGAAATTCTTATCTTGTCTTAGAATTTATTTTGCATGTATTGAATTCAATCGATTTTATTTTCTGTGATCATAAATTCGATAGTTATGTGATGGTTTTAATATACATATGATTAATAGGATTAAATAGACCATGCTTAGGGAAGACGGTTTGTACTACGCCCTAGTTTAGAGTAGACGAACCATGCTAACCGAAGATGGGTTATATTATTCCATTGATTAGATAAAACGTCTTAAAGGATTTTGTAATTTATACCTAGGGAAGACGGGTCGTGCCACATCTTAGTGATTAGGTGAACGATCCGTGCCAACCAAAGATAAATTATTATTATCCTTTAATATGGATTTTCATGTCTTTATAACATATGTGATTATAAGCTACTTGAATCGAATTACAGTTACTATTGTGTATGGATTGTGGTGAAGTCGGTACCCTACTCTCTCTCTCTCTCTGATATTATCAATTTAATTTTGCGTTTACTTTCATGCAATTTACTTTCACAAACAATCAATCTAATTCCTTAATTAGGTTAACCTTGTTCTTCAAATTTAATAGCAACCCTTACAGTCCTTGAGGTTCGACACCCTTAATATAGCCCTATCCTACGGGATTCGTCCTATTGCGAGTGGTAATTTTATTATTGATATTTTGGTCAACAAAAAATACCACATCAGCGCGTGTGGTGTCAAATTGAAGATCTGGCTCCTGTTTTGGAATCATCGAAGCTTGACCTAACGAACGGTGGCCAGACCAAAGTGAATGGACCACCATGGCGGTCTGCGATGTGGTGGAGATGGCGGAATGGCCAGGATTTCAAGCGGCGCGTGAGGGAGTATGAAAACTCCGATGAGGTTGTGTGTGGCGGCTCTAGAACAGTTGATTTCCGAGGTTTCTTCTGGTATATTGTGCTGCTAAAAACTCTAAGAGTAAGAGAGAGAACCGAAAAGGACAAAGCAAGATATTTGCCGGAGAACACTAGCCACACCGGAAAGAAAATAAGATGCGGAAAAAAAAAATTAAGGTGATTCAGAATCTGTGCTCCAATACCATGTTGAGAGTAATGTTTTATATTGAATCACAATTATAAAGTACAAAAGATGCCTATATAAATGCTAATAATACAGACAATATATGTACATAACCATGTGGGACAACACCACATGTATAATCTAACAATATTGAATTGTAGATCAGAACAAGCAAATTAAAGAACAACGTACACTTCATAGACCTCTTTTTGGTTTGGAGGCAAACAATAATTAGAAAAACTAACGACAAGGAATAATGATTGTTTTGTTTGAAAATGAATGCGGATTTGACAACGTACGTCCAAGAATACGAGAAATAAGCATTCGGGAAGATCCTTCCTGATATAGATTATTAGAACATGCATCACAATCTCCTTTCTAGCTTATATACGATATCACTAATCAACAACAACAATCGGCCAAGCCAACCAAAATTCAAAACAACACAGAACCCAGAAAACATCCTTAAACTTAATTATAATTCAAAGCAGTTCAATTACCATAATCATCCCCCCCCCCCCACCCCCCCCAAAAAAAAAAAAACCATAATCAACCTTAACTGAAAATCAAATTAAAAGCCAACCGGAGGGAAGGCAAACAGTCAAAGAAAACAAAATTAAAGGGAGAAGAGGGAGGTGGAGGTGCTTTTTATTTTTTATTAATTATTATTATTTGTCCCCAAGAGGTAGTTCAATTGACAGTGAGCCACGCCTTATGAAGTGGATGGCACAAGTTCGAATCCCTCCTCCCCCTACCCTTGTGTAGACATGTCAAAAATATATATATTATTTAAAGTGCAAAAAGCTGAGCTCCCATAACTGTTTAAAATGTTGATCAGGACGTCCATAAAGCTGGGACATATACGTCCCTTGCATGCATGCATGCTCGAAATAGCCGAAGTCCCTTATTGATGGTATATAAATGAAAATTCAATAATGGTTAAAATAAATGCAAAATGAGTCACGTTAATATTTATTTTTTTCCTATCTTATCTTATAAATTTAATAAATCAATCATTAAATTTGTGCATCAACGTAGACCGCAAATATACAAAATCAATAGTGAAATTGTCTATTCATCAAGACGTCCATAAAGCGGTGACATCTACGTCCCTTGCATGCATGCATGCATGCTCAAAATAGCCAAAGTCCATTATTTATGGTATATCAATGAAAATTCAATAATGGTTAAAATAAATGCAAAATGAGTCACGTCAATATTTACTTTTTATTTTTATCTTTTTCTCATCTTATCTTATTAATTTAATAGATCAACCATTAAATTTATAGACTCACATAGACTGCATACAAAATCAATAGTGAAATCGACTATTCATTATGAAAATGGTTAAAGCATGTTTGAAAAATAAATGAATTATATCATTTCTATAAAATAATTAAGAGAAATGCTAAGAATCAATATTTTCTCCATATTTTGCTTATCTCATCTTACAAATCAAATATTAGATTTGTGGACCCTATATAAGTCAATGGTGAATCCCACAAATTTAATGGTTAATGAGACATATTACACATCATTCTCTCAATCATCTTTTAATTATCTCCTTTTACAAATTTAATGAATCTACCTTTGAATTTTTTGACTCATGTGAATCGTACACAAATTCAATGAACTCGAATATTTTACTAATTAAGAATATGAGTTCCAAATGGAGCTCCGATCCATTAATGGTAAAATTGTTTATTTATATTAGTTAATTATATTCTTTAGTATTTTTTATCAATTTTTTTCACTTTATCTTGAACCACAATCCTAGCTCCCACCACTAATCACAAAGAATTGGAAACCACTGTAACTTGCTTTTAGATTTTTTTCCGCTTTGCTTGTTCTTAGTAGTTGGGTATTACTTGACAAAACCAGGATTTTGGATGGGGAGGGAACAAAGTATAAATTTAAAAAAAAAAAAAAAATTAACTTCAATTTAGTTTTAAGAAAAAGACAAATAAAACAAAACAAAATATATAGATAATTGTTTTATAATACATTTCAAATTTCAGACTAGTTTACCTATCAAAATGGAATCCAACGTGTTTTCATATCCTAAAAATCATCTATGATTAAATCTATACCAAGTGTCACAGCAATTTCTTTTTCGATATACAACATTAGAAAATCTGTCAAAGTAAAATTTGTCCTGCAATTCTACAATATTTGAATTTTGAAACTCTTAAGTCCTATCGCAGGAGAAAGCGAGCAAGAGGGAGAACAGGGGAGTTTGGAGTGGAGAGGCGGCTGGCGGGGAAATTCAAAAAAAAAAAGAAAGGATGGTTCAGTCATCAGTGAGTGATGAGGGTAAAAACCTAAAACGACTGGACCTTTCAATTTTTGGGAGGCAGACTAGTATTTTTTTTTTTTAATTTAATTTATTTTTTATGAAGTGGTGGACTGGCTAGGAAACAAGGGGGTTTGGGACGATTAATTTTTGGGAGGGGACCAGTTATATATATATATATATATATATTTACCTCTAATATAATTTTATTTTTATTTTTATTTTTTATGAAGTGGGAGGGGACCATGGCCACTGCCGGTCCCCTATTCCCTCCAGTTGCATATATAGTTGTAATCATTTGCTCATGATCCACAGGTATGATAATTGTCTGAATCTTTTCAGCCGTTTTTTTTTTTTTTTTTAATTTTATTGAATATATGAAGATTATATAACTGTAAGTGATTTTAGTTTTGTTCTCTGTCTGAGCTTATTGATTTAATAAGGGATAATTAATCATCTTGCATATGAGGGAGTTCGGTGACGAAAGAGAATATACTTGAGGGGGGTAATTAATTATAATTAATCTTAATAATAATAATAATAATAAAAAGATGCAGCACATGCACGTTGCATGTGCTAACATGGACATGCAGGAGGAAGCACATGCACATCATGCGCATTTCCCTTTTTCCCCTCTTCCGCTTCGAATAAAATAATAATAATAAATAAATAAATAAATGCACATCATGCATGTGCACGTATGCTGTCTAGCTTTGGTCAACGATCGAATTCATTGTAATAATAGGTACTAACTAGCATGAAGGCTTGAAGCAGCACAAATATTTGTGTGTAAAGCCTCGGAGTTTTCATAAGCACCACCATGCACAAGGATGAACCGAATTCTGCCGACGGTTTCTGCTACTCCGACTCTGGTGACCCAATTGGTGACCAGATTGCTGCTGCTGCTGCTTATATGCTTTGGTGGGACAGCCACAGGTTTTGGTTTTTTTTTTTAAGAAGGTTTAATATTATCTTCTTCGTTAAGGATATGTTGTCAAATTTTGACCCCTATCTTTTAATTTTCAGATAATATGAAGACTGAAGAGATTGCCCACAGGCACAAGATAGAAGAAGATCGAGGAGGAGGTTGCAGCTGCGGCTGCAGTTGGAGATATATGGCGGATTTGCCTTTCATGAGCATCATGAGAAGAAAGAGGCCAAGGAAGATGACCAAGTGTGGTTAGTCTTCTCCATTCTTTTAAAATATTCTTTTTAATAATTTGCTGGTAATTTGATATTTTTTCAGATAAAATGTAAAATGCAATAATTTAACCAAATTAGGTAGCGGTAAATCAAGTGAATATTTAGGACTAGGGGTGAAAAAAAAAAAAAAAACGAGCCTACTTGGGATTATTAAATAAGCCATTCATGAACACAAAATTTAATTGTATAAACTCGATTTGTTCTACTTGATTAATGTTTGTGAACCTGCTCATATAAGGATAGACTCATTTGTTATAAATATATATAATCCGTTCCCAAGAGGTAGCTCAATTGGCTGGGACCACGCCTAATAAAGTGGAGGTCACTAGTTCGAATCCTCCCTCCCTCCTCTTGTGTGGACATGTCAAATATATATATAATCCAACAACCTTAATATTTCCCCTTCAATAATAATCTCACTAAAAATAATAATAATAATAATTTATCCCCAAAAATGAAAAAGATAAAAGATTCTTTCAAATCGTCTCTTTTGATAGTCAAATGTATAAAGTGACAACTCACTTAGATTGTCTCTTTTGACAGTCCAATGTGAAAGGTGACAACTCACTTAGATTTAGTGTTCGTTTAAGCGTGCATTTGAAGGATTTAAAAGTATGTTTAACGTTCGAAAAATAAGAGTACTAGCCCGTTTAATAAAGAAAATTAAAAGCGCTTGTTAGATAAATATAAATTGAATTATTGTAATTGTGAGTATATAAAAGGAGTTTATGTGTGTGATAAATTAATGTATGTACATACCATAAGATAAATATATAAATTTGAGATTAGATTGTTTAAAAGTTGAGTTAATTTATCTAATTAATCAAACAGTAAATAACTAATAATTAGATAACTAATAACTAAATAACTGATAACTAATATAACTCAGTTTACAGCCATTTAAAGAAAGCAACAGTGATGTTCTTGTTTCAGTAACTAATTAATCGAGAAACTCGCTCTCTCTTTCTCTCTAAAAAGAGCTCCCCTAAGAAACCCTCTTCGATCCTTTCTTGCATCCTACTGCTCCTTCACTGCCTATCTACTACCTCTTCCTCCAATCTTCTTACCCTATCTTCTTCCCTTATTCTTTCTGTTACTTCTGTTTTTGGGTTCTCTTCTTCTCCTTTTCATCTTGTTCTTGTTTTTTTGGTCTTTTCTTTTCCTTTTTCTTCTTCCTTTCCGGTCTTGGTTTACTCCTCCTACTATTCCTATCTCATGGATATTGAGAGTCTTATAGCTAGGACTGAGGCTCTTTCTTGGGATGATCCTTCATCTCTGATTGAATCCCTCTCAAAAGAATCAACTCCTGATGAATGTCTACCTTTGGTAGGACATGTCATCTCTCACAAAACTCATAATAATCAATCTGTGTTTGCAGCCCTCTCTAAAGCCTAGGAATTTGCTATTCCTTTCTCATTTGCTGTTCTTGGTTCTAACAAATTCCTCTTCAAACTGTCCAAACTAGAACATCTAGCCAGAATTCAAAAACAGGTTACTTGGAATGTTAATGGTTCTTTAATCATTTTAAGGATTTGGCACCCCCAAGCGGCTCTTCATGAGCTTCCCTTAAACACTGCAACCTTCTAGATTCAAGTTCATGGCCTTTCCCTGATTCATATGTCTACCAAAATTGCCATTTCCATAGGCAAAGGCCTGGGGAACCTAATTCAGGTTGATGACCAGAGTGGTGCTGACAAGCCTTTTAGGAGCTTTCGAAGGCTTTTGGTGGAGTTGGAAGTCTGCAATCCTTTCAAGCCTAATTTTACTTTTCGAAGAGAAGGAGGAGAATCTCTTGATATTTCTCTGAAATATGATAGATTGGATATCTACTGCTGTTCATGTGGTAAAATTCATCACAAAGTCATCCATTGTAATGTTGCACCAGAGGAGAAGGTTCCTGAGAAGTATGTTGTTTCTCTTCATGTTAATATCTTTTTTAACCTTATGCCCTCATCTCCTTCCCCAAGAACATCTGCATCCTTTCCCTACCCCAAAAACAAACCATCTTCATCACAGATTAGGTCTCTTGAATCTTCTAATTTGAGTGAAACCAATCTATTTCCTGTTACCAAGGTACAATCATTCCCAGCACATGCATGTCTGTTTCCCATGCAGTAGCAAATATCTAAGCCATTAGTCCCATCACTTCATACCTCGCCCACTACAACTGATTTCAACATTATCTCTTCCATCGCCCCTTCTCTTATTTCCCCAGCCACTAAATCTGTTACACCTCAACCCCCTTGCTTCCCTGTTCCCAACCTCAGAATCTAGTTACCTCTTCTTTAACTAGCTCTTCAGAATTGAACCAGATTCTGATTGAGGTCTCCACTCAAAATCATCCTTCCCTAACCATTGCCCTTCCCTTTGTCAAAGAATCCTCTCTCTCTCCCCCCACTAACCCAACCTGCATTTTCTCTCAAACAGTCTTAACCACCCCACCAAAAGTTCCCACCAAAAAACATTCAAGTAGCTCCAAAAAAGTCAACTTTACTAAAAACACTCTATTCCCACCCTGGTTGCTCAAACCAGGGATCTCTTCCCCACTAGGATACAACCCCTCTCAGGTTAAGAAGAAAAGAGCCAGGCTTATAGGTGATCTTCTTCCCTACAAGAAAAGCTCCAACAGCTTACTTCAGAAAGCTCCTGACCCTGATGAATTGGAAGCACCTATTCCTATGGATGCCACTCCAAACCCTATCCTGCAGCTCCCTGCTAGATTTCTCTTCAAAGTTGCTAAGTCCAAGAAACAGGTTTTACATTCTGCTAATATTTCAGTTTCTAATCTGCATGATAGCATTGAATTTTCAGGGGACCTTAAGGTGTCCCCTAGCCGCATATAAAGTTATTATCTTGGAATTGCAGAGGGATTTCTCGTTCTGTTGCAGTTCGTGGACTCAGGGATTTGATAAGAGCAAACAACCCTGAAATTATCTTCCTCTCTAAAACAAAATCTCCCCCCTCCCTCACCTCCTCTATTCTAAATCAACTTGGTTACTACTCCATGTCTCATGTGGCTCCTAATGGCACTTGTGGTGGTCTGGTTCTTGATTGGAGGCAAGGTGTGGAGCTTGAGTGCTTCCTTACCAACAAAAACATCATTTCTGCTTGGTGTTTTTCTAACCCTCCTAACAGGCCTTGGATTTTGTCTTGTATATATGGCCCTCTTGAATCTCTCAACAAGCCTGCCTTTTGAGACTCTCTCACTGCTTTGGGTGAGGATTTGGCTAGTCTTTGGCTATGCATTGGTGACTTTATCTTTGTGATTGATCAATTAGAAAAGCTTGGTGGAAGGCCTGTTGCCAGCTCCTCTCACTGCCCCTTCAGGAATTTTATTGATCAGTTAGGTTTGGTGGACCTTGGTTTTGTTGGAAACCCCTTCACTTGGTGTAATAATCGGCAAGGTATTGCTACTATCAAAGAAAGGCTTGATAGAGGTTTAGCTTCACTAGATTGGATCCATCTTCATCATGATTTCTCTCTTTTACACCTTCCAGCCTCCATTTCATATCACAACCCCATTTCCTTAAACACAAACACCTCTTCTTCCTTTTTGCCTAGACCTTTCAAATTCGAAGAATTCTAGACTATGGATCCAACTTGTGGCCTGGTTATCTGTAGTGACCCAAATTATTAACTAGGCATAAGTAGCTTAGCTGGGGGAGTTTATTTGGGCTTTGGGTCACTAAGGACACTAGAGGGGTAATTTGGACTTTTGGACGGACGTACACTGGGTCTGGCAAACGTACGTTGCTGTTTGTAGTGCAGACGTACTGGGAGGGACCATTGGAAATATGCTTTGTAAATCGTACACACAGACATACGTGGGACCACCGAATGTACGCTACTTTTTGAATACCCTCTGGATAATATCTAGACGTACGAGGCAGCCATTGAACCACTAGGCAAAAACCACCAGACGTATACCCCTTAGCCGGACGTTGCTACTCTTCTGGGCCTATAAATAGATGATTTATTATTGAAAAAAGAATCTCTGGAGATCCAAATCCAGAGAAACCTGGCTGCAGTGCAGGGACCTTAACACTAAATATTTCCATTCATCTACTTTGATCAGGAGAAGATCAAATGTTGTGCACTTTCTGAAAACCTCTGATGGAGCTTGGGTTTATGACAGAATAGATATTGGAGGAAATTTTGTTTCTCATTTCTCTAACCTGTTTTCATCCATAGCTCCCCCAATTGAAGAAGATATGTTATCCCTTTTTGCCCTGGTTATCTCTAGAAGATAACAACTTTCTCTGTGCTATTTCCTCTGATGTAGAGGTGGCTTAAGCCCTCTCCAACATAGGTTCTTCAAAAGCTCCTGGCTTGGATGGATTCACTGCCTTGTTTTATAAAAAATATTGGTCTGTGGTGAAAGTGGAGGTTCTTGGATGTATCAGGAATTTTTTCCTGAATCATATTTTGCTGCAAGAACAAAATCACACTCACATTGCTTTGGTCCTTAAGCAGTTTGGCTCTCACACAATCCATCATCTTAGGCCTATCAGTTTGTGTAATATTGTGTATAAGATTATCACCAAGATTCTGGCCAACTGATTGAAGGTTATGCTTCCTAAGTTCATCTCTCCTCTTCAATCTACCTTTGTTCCATCCAGAAACATCCAAGACAACACCATTATGGCCCATGAACTTTGCACTCTTTCAAACACAAAAGAGGAAAAGGAGGGTTCATGTTTCTTAACATGGACATGGAAAAAGCTTTTGACAAAATAGAGTGGGACTTCATTTTAGCCATTATGCAAAAGTTAGGTTTTCACTCTTCTTGGATCAACTAGATCAGATTATGCATCTTTTCTTCCTCTTTTTCCATTCTCATCAATGGCAACCCCTTTGGACTGTTCTCCCCCAAAAGAGGTCTTAGGCAAGGTGATCCTCTCTCTCCCTTTCTGTTTATCCTAGGTTCTGAGGTGCTCTCTCTTTTGCTATTTAGAGAAGAAGCTGTTGGAAACCTTAAAGGTCTGAAAATCTCTAGGCATACCTCTGCTATTCATCACCTTCTCTTTGCTGATGATCTCCTGATTTTTGGTAAAGCCATTCTTAAAGAAGCCTCCAGCATCCAATTCTGCTTAACAAAATAGTGCCTCTAGTCTAGTTAATCCATCCACAATGGCAAATCTTCCATCAGATTTTCCAGAAACATTAATCCCTCCACGGTTACCCTCATTCTTGATGTTCTGCCTTTTTCCTCGAACTCTACCAAGTCCATCTACTTAGGTCTGCACATTCTGTTTGGTAACTCTAAAAAATCAGCTTTTCAAAACAATATTGAGAAAGTGAAATCTAAGGTTGAAGGTTGGCGTGCCAAGTCTCTCTCTCAAGTTGGCAGGTTGGTACTTATCAAATCAGTGGCTATGGCCATTCCTTCTTATGCCATGAGCACCTTCCTACTTTCTAAAAGTATTTGTAGTCAGCTAGATAGGGTTTTCAAGAACTTCTTGTGGGTTTCTCTGCTTCTAAAACTAGAAATCAATCTCTCAAGTCATGGAATTCTATTTACACTCCTAAAGCTTTTGGTGGTTTAGGAATGAGGAGAATGAAAGATGTCAATCTTTCTCTCATTTCAAAGCTTGGTTGGAAGCTGCTCACTGGTTCAAAATCTCTTTAGGCATCCTAGCTCTTAGGTAAGTATCTCCAAACTAATTCTTTTCTCTCCCCCTCTTCCAATTCTGCCACTTCTTGGCTTTGGAAAGGTATTCAAAAGTCTAAACCTATTTTATCTCTAGGTGCTTGCCATAGGATTTTTAGATCTTCTTCTCTTTCTGTTTGGAACTCCTCTTGGATTCCTACTTTCCCTTTTTTTTTTCTCCTACTCATCTTCTTATGAGCAAAATCTCTTTTCTTGATTTGAAGGTTTCAGATTTATTCACTACTAATTGCTCTTGGAATCTTCCTCTTTTGATTTCTCTGTTCACTTCTGCTAGTGTCGAATAAATTCTCAAGATTCCTATTAGCCATAACAGAGCCTCTCCTTTCCTTTGGACCCCTTCTTCCAGTGGTCTTTTCTCCTCTAGTTCTGCTTATAGGTTGATTAGTGGCCCTAGGCTTAGTGATGTTTCTTCTCCTCTCTCTTGAGACTAGCTCTTGGAAATCTCTTTGCAAGCTCAAATTGACTACTAGGCTCCTTTTTTTTCTCTGGAAAATAGCCTGGAACCTTCTCCCCACCAAACCTCTTCACCTTTTGACGTGAGCGCTCACTGCTTTGAGGCAAGAGGCCCAGTTACTCAATGAAGAGTTTATCAATGGTCAAATTTTTATTATTATTTTTTTATTATTTATGCCAATGCATCCAACCAATAAGTCACCCAGTGTCACCCAAAACATAAAAACATACACATTAAACCTACATGTTATACCCCACCAATCATGTGCTAATGTGCTTGTGTCAAAGCAGATCAAACATGTGAATTCTCAATTGTCTAAAGCAAGTAACAAACTAAAAAAAATCCAACATCAGATCATGTGTTCAAACTTTTAAGCTCACTGATGAAATCAAATCACAAATTTTTAGGTCAACCAAAATTTAAGGACAACATAAACATGCATTTTTTTTTTCTCAAAAACAAGACAAGTGTGTGTAAATGTGTCTCTCATACCCCCAAACTTGAATCATACATTGTCCCCAATGTATGTACAGAACTAAAAAATGAGGTGAAGGGTATAGGAGTACCTGAGTGAGCAAATGTGGGTATATCATACCCCCAAACTTGTATCCAAAAACACATGTCCTGAAAAAAATTTATACTCCAACCAAGAACAATCAAGTGCAACATTGTTGTAAAAGTGATGGGGGAAAGGGGAAAAAATGACCTAAATAAGTCACGTGAGACATTCTCCCTCGAGGGCGAATGATCGCCCAAGGGTGGCGAACGTTCGGACTTGAGTGTTGGTGTGGGCTGAGGGAGAACGTCGCCTTGTATCGCTGGCGGCAGTGAACGATCGCCCCAGGAGGTGCGATCGTTCGCTTCCTCAGTAGGTTTGGCACTCTGGAGGAGAGTTCTGATCGCCCTAGGAAGTGCGATCGTTCGCTTCCTCAGAATGCCATTCCCCACTTGAGTGAACCACAAAATTAACAAAGAATGGACAACAATGGATAAAATACCTGGATGGAGATCATGTACCCTGGTGAAGTGAGGAGTCAAGCGCACAGGGTTTACGCTTGATCCTATGAAGGCGACTCATGTAGTCAAATATATGGAATCGCCAAATCAGCGGAATCCACATCCTTCTCGCTGTTCTCGACCCATAAGTTTAAATTTGAAACACCAATCTTTTCTTCTCTTGGACCACAGAGAATGGATTTTACCTACAGGCAGGTAATTTTGAATTTTTGTATATTGAGGTAGATCCCTCTGAGTATTCTCAAACAGTTTCTCATCCGAGGAATCATGAAGAGTAAAATGAGGAGAATACTCAATTTTCTACCTCAATGGTCTCGTTTTGCTCTTCTAACAGCCCTAACGGTCTACTCTCCTGGCCTATTGGTAAGTCATAAGAACTAATGACTGGGAGAGTGTCACCCATATCTAAAAATGAAATTTTTAGATTACCTGGAATAAGGGCTCGGGGCTCATATGGCGCCTCGGGAATAAGAATTGATGGTGAAGAAGCCTCAGCACTTACTTCCTTGCATTTTTCCCGAAGTAGATCATGTGGGGCTCAATTTGCTCCTCCTTTTGCGCCTCCTTCCTCTCTTCCACATGGGTTTCGATCACCTCTCCACTCCTCAGTGTGGTGATAGCTTGTTCAGGATAAGTACTCTCATCTACCATGTAGTGTTCATTAGGATTGGCCACCGACTGGCTTTGAAACTCTTTTTCCTCTCTATCGAGGATATCAGCTATTAGTTCTGCCTGAGCCTCTAGCTTGACAATTGATTGAGAGTGCAAATTTACTGTCTGAGCTAGATGGCCTACCTTGTCAGTCAACTCACCCAACATGTTGGTCACCTTGCCCAACATTCTGTCGGACATGTCATTCATCATTTTTAGCATCCGATCTTCAAAGTTAGGATCTGACCAAGGAGGTGATTCCTCTTGGTACTGCTGCTGTGGAGTTTCTTGATATTGAGGGGAATATGATTGATCATTGAACTGCGAATATGACTGATGGTGCAGTTCATGACCTTGTGGAGCATACATTCCATGGTCTTGAGCTTGCCACGAAAGTTAGACTGGTTGCTCCATGCCGGGTTATCACAATAATATTCATTCCTCGGTCTAGAGAACGGCCTGTTCATATGCTCATAAAATAATTAGAAAATTGTCCCGCAGTAGGACAATTTCTAACATGATGGTAAGGACTATTGCAATATGAACATGGTCCATGGGGTGTTGGAATGTTTCCCCACATGAACTAAACTAAATAAATTAAAAATAAAATAAAATAAAATAATAATAAAAATAAAAACTACAACTAAAACTCACAAACGGCCCTCAGGTGCACTGGAATGGAGCCGAAGGTCTCCGAGAGGCGAACGATCGATTTCAAGATGCAAACGTCAGATCGCCAAAGAGGAACAAATGGAGTAGAATCGCGGATAGAAAATTAAAATCCAAAAATTGAAAATAAAGAAAAAAAAAAAAAAAACAACAATAACTAAAATAAAATTAAGCTAAACTTAATCTCTAAAATTTAATAACAAAACCATTAAACAGTCCCCGGCAATGGCGCCAAAAATTGATGTGGTGATTTTACGACCAAAATTTATCAATAATAAAATAAACCACTCATAATAGAACGAATCACATGAGAATAGGACTATATTGAGGTGTCGAACCTCAAGGACTGAGGGTTTGTTACTAAATTAAAGACTAAATTTAACCTAATTAATTAAAAGAGAATTGTTTTGATTTTATTTTCTAAAACTAAATGCATAAAATAAAAGATAATTAAAATAAAAGGAGTGTAGGGTATTGACTTCACCTCTATTCGCACAACAATGGTCAATCAGATTTAATCCAGAAATTCATTCTATGCATGTTATAATTAAACAAGAAACTACTTTATTAAAGAGTAAGGATAATCTATCTTCGGTTGGCACGGATCGTCCACCTAACCACTAAGATGCGGCACGACCCGTCTTCCCTAGGCATAAACTATAAAACCCTTTAATAAGTTTCATACAATTAATGGAATAGCATAACCCATCTTGGTTGGCACGGATCGTCCACCTAACCACTAAGATGCGACCACGCCTTCCTAAGCATGGCCTATCTTAATCCTATTAATCATATGCCTATTAAACCCATTATATAACCATCATCCCCATAATCACAGAAAATAAGAATGATTTGAGTTCAATAAAAGTAAAATACTTTCTAAGACAAGATAAGAATTTCACAAATATTGATTTGGAAATTAAGAACAATTGCATCTAATAATTAAGAACAAAATCCATATGTAGCAATTCTCATAGTTATATAATCAACATACATAAATTGAAAGTCTGTAAATTAAATACAATCAAACCATTGTGCTTGGATAGGGTTACATCAACACCCCACAAAGGGGTTAGCCGCTCATGACTCCGCTAAGCCTCCAAGAATTATTTTCTACCTAAAACTAAGTCTAAAACTAAGTATATTTTCTCTTGAAGCATAGAGGCTTATTTATAGGGAGTAACAAGTCCTAGAAGCCCTAGTAAACCTAGAAAATTCGGAATTCATTCTCCTAGTTGAATTAGGAGTCAATCCATGTACAAGTGGGAAAAGGATTCGTCCAGATTTGCCTTTTTCACTTGCGGGGCGATTTTTGCATAGCGGGAGTCCGATTTAGGAAAATCCTATTTCAGCATGATTTGTATAAAATTGAATTATCTTTCCAATTCCGCTGGAATCACCTCAATCCGATATTTTACCTGAAAGTTATGGCCAAAATACTGAGACATGTTCAAAATCTGAAATTTTATCCGATCCGATTTTGACTCAAAGTGGAGAAATTCTGATTTTATCCTTTTCTTGTTATGATTAAACTTAACCACATCATATTTATCCTCTATTGTGATTGGTTAAGCTTAATCATATCTTCTAGGTCCACTCAAATTGTGCTTTAAACCTAAATTTAATGGTTTTTTTCTTGCATCTTTATTAAATACCTGAAAACACAAAACAACACAAAATCAAACAAATAACAATGCTAAAGAATTAACAAATGTGAGTTAAGAGGCTTGAATGTGCAACATTTGGCGCTTATCACATACTAGCATAACAACTTACAGAAATCATTCTGTACTCCTTAAACCAGAAGAGGAAAGCAAACAACACAGCAAAAAACCTACTACCAAAGATTAAACAAGCATCTCATTAGATTCCATAATGAACTCAAGAAAATATTTTCTCTCGTTCTAGAATTTTCCTTTTCCACCAATCTAGTACGAACTTCCCAAATGACTTTTTTCAAAATTTGCTCTTCAAGATTTGGAGAACCAGCATGTCTAATCTCATTCTGGTTTGCCAAAGGTTATAAACAATGCCCCAAGAACCAACAAAGAAAAACATGAAGAGATTTCCTTCCCAACTTTTACATCCAAGCTGCAAAATATCATTCCAAATAATAGGAGGCTCAATTTCGCACTTGAGCATGCAGAATTTCCAAATTTTGGAGCTGAAACGCACTCAAAGAAAAGATGATCACGGGTCTCCGTATAGCCATGATGTAAACTGCACCGCATCTCACCCTTATAGCCCATTTTGATCAACTGTCCCCCAGAAGAAGCCTATCTTTCATAGCAAGCCACATAATAAAAGCATGTTTAGGAACAATGAAGGAAACCAAACCATTTTCCACCAAATAGCTTCATCTCTCTTTTTTCTAAGTACCTCCCAAGTTTCAGAGTGACATAGGAACCCCTTTTAGAGGCAGTCCATATTGGTTTATCACAAGTCCCCAATTTAACTTCAGGGAGTCTAGTTTGTATCCCAACCATATCATCTGATCTAGCTGGTCCCCAATGCCATTCCCCATTGCATATGACAGTGGAAAGTTTTGCTTCAATATGACTATGAGCATCATAAATGATTCTAAAACCATACTGCTCAATCAAGATCCCTGCAGGGGGCCACCAATCCAACCACAAATGGATATTATCTCCATTCCCAACTTCAAACCTCAAGAAACGTTTAGCAACATCCCTCAGATTTAGAATTTTTCTCCAACTCCAAAAACAATTCTGTGGAATGCCTGGTTTTCTTGTAATTGCTTTGCTTGTTAGTGAAAACCTTTGTGTTGAATTCATTTCATATTGATGGGAGAGACAGATGGGGCTTTTTATTTTGGATATATCACTTATCTGTGTTAAATTCTTTTCTTCTCACTTAGGTTGGGGCCATCATTTTGTATCAAAAACAAATTATCATGTTTGTGAACCCCTTGTATAAGAAATGACTCTTGTTATATATATATATATATATATATATATATATATAAAAGCTTGACTTTTTTGCAACATAACATTTATTAAATACAACTAGCCTACCACAATTCCATTCATGTATGGCCGGGTCCCATTTCAAAGCCCTTTTTTTTAATCGCATTTTCCACCCTTGATCTTCTCATCCAAATATCAGCCACTCAAATGAACCCCTACTTTTTAACCCCCCAGCCTCTTTTTTTTCTTCTTGCAACACCTTTTACCCTAAATCCTCTTTCTTTATTCACTTTATATATATTAACTTGTATTCTCTCAGATTCTCCTGGGTTTGTATAGACAGGTAGTACTTGTAATGAAAAGATCATCAAGAACCAATTAGAGAGAAACCACAAAAGAACATGCCATATTTGCACTGGTTTTAAGCCCTAAAACTCAAGCATATGTTGTAGCCACACGCAATTTAATTATTGCTTTTCTAATCTGCCCATCCGGAGGCCCTACGTCCTGTCCGCTGTTTGGACGAGCCAGCATAGCAGTAATTTAAACCGACTTTAATTCTATTTACTTTTGTAATCAAGACTCTTAAGGCTACAAATACATGCTTATAACCCTAAGAACATAGCTTATGATTATTATATGGTTTGCTTCAATAATAATACTTAGAGTTCAATTTCTTTTGTTTTCTTTTTCTTAAACCTTAGATTAGCTCTATTGTTTGAAGAAGATTTATTTGATTTGTTGATAGACTCACAATTATAGAAATCTTTATCCCTTCTAATTGTTGTTATTTCTTGTTCATCACAATCCTTCGCTGCATCACTAACAAACCTTTCAAACCATCCACTCAAAATATTTCACATGTTGCAAGAATACTGGTTGCGATTTTTCGATAGATGGTGGCAGAGATGGATTTGGGGGGGACTAGCAGTGGCCATGGTCCCCCCAAATCTGAAAAATAATAATAAATAAATAAATAATTGGCTGAAAAAAAAAAATTAAAAAAAATAAAATTATATTTAGTCCCCCATGAAAGAAGAACAAGTGTAGGTCTTGTTCTGGGTCCGTCCTTGATGGTGGGGAACGGATGAGGAAATCTGGAAAAATGTTTTTTTTTAAGGTGTCGCCATTCAAACACGTGGCAATTAATGGCCATAGGGTAGCACACAATCGCATCAATAAATAATGGCCATAGATATCACACAATCGTAATAACTAAAACTATTTGTCTCAAAATACTAAAGAATAATTGAGTTCATAACTAATCTAATATAATTCTTCCAGCCAATAAGAAGCAACGATGTGGGTCGTGACCATAATACCCCAACACTGCGTTAAAACCGTGTTTATAAACCGAGAAAACAAGGTGGTAGTCACTGGTAAATAAATGTTTTTATGCTGGGCCGTCCAGTAATTTAAGTATAAGTGCACACTAAAGTGAAGTGCAATTTGTAGTCACTCTTCTTCTTAAACAAAAAAAAAAACATAAGAATTTGTCTTTTCTCGTACGTGCTGCCGGCGCCACGGTGAGACTCAAACCTCAAACCTCTTGCGTGTGAGACTCCATCTTTTCTTTTTTATTTCTTGCTGAAATTCATCTTACTTCCTTCAATTCTCCCACGCTGCTCCTTTTTCTTGAAACATCATTCTTTCTGCTAGAAATTTCATCAGCATTCTCACTCTCTCTCTCTCTCTCTTGATTTCTTTCTTCTTGGTATTCAGCTTACTTCATCCTCCCCCTCTACTTGTAATTCTTTTTCTCTCTGTTTTAACTTCATTCAATTCTGCATGAAATATCATCTGCCTTCTCTCTTTCTTCTTTCTTTAGCTCTGTTTTGATTTCTTTCTTCTATAAATTTCATTCTCTCTCTCTCTCTCTCTCTCTCTCTCTCTTCTCCCCACCCCCTCGCCTCTCTACTTCAGTTTCTTTCTTCTTGAAATTTCATCTGTGAGTGTGTTGGAATTTCGTTTTTGCAAGAGAGTGGGCTAATTTATTTATCTCTTTGTTTTTTTAGCGCTCCAGGAAGAAAACAATTGAGAAATGTCTATTCTTGAGGCCAACAAGAAGAGGAAGCTGAGGCCGACGCCAACGCCCATGCTGAGGCCGACGCAGACGCCCAGCCTGGTACCTTCGCGGAGGCTGTGGCGGACACTGACGCCAACGCTGAGGCCGACGCCAAAGGTCTACGATTTTCACACGTTCGCGGATGCCGATTACCCCATCAACCCCAAAGGCGCCTTCCGCGACAACATGCCTCTGTTTCTCCAAGAATACGCCCAGCAACAACACAAGGATGTCGGATGCATGCCCGCCTGGCTCATGCTCCTTCGGCACTGCTCCTCTACCGACGACGCCATTGTCCCCTTCTACATCATTGTGGAGGACGTCCGGTGCACTCAGCGCCCCTACTGCAATCACTGTCGATGCTCCGGTAATTGTGGAGGGATATCTCACTTTCATTCCTTATATGGGTTTTGAGTATCCGGTGTTGTGTTTTGAATGGAATCTGGTAGTTCATCCATAGCCCACTGAAAGTAGGAACAAAAATTGCTTCTGCAAATCCTTAGCTAGAAACACTTCTTGTTTATTAAGGATATATGAAGGGATCCGATCCCTGCTTCAAAAAGCCCAGCTTTAGATCGAGGTTGCTTTACATCAAATTATAAGGCTTGATGCCAAAACTCCAATGGACCCACAAGGACCACAAGATTTTCTTTTTTGTTCCCTCCCAAGAAGCTAGCTGTACGGATCCGGATCACCCGGAGCATTATCATTCCTTACGTACATTCATTACCCATGCAGTTTCTATGTACCTCATTTCCCCCCTGCTGTAATCACCCCCATGACCGACCCATGATCAACAGAACTATTCCAAAACACTCACACAACACGAATATATGTTGCTCTAACTCTTTTCATTCACTGACTAGAAAGGAAGAAGGATAACTAGGGAATGGAAAGAGAAGCAATATCTTTACAACAAATTATTGAGGAAGCTCAAAGGGTTGAGCATGCCAAGATTTCTAGCCGTACTAAAGATCTAAGATGGAGGAGGATGAAGAGGAGATGTTGATGAGGGGATTCTCACCTACTCTACGAATATTCTCAATATTCTCATAACTAAGTGAGTGGTGGGCACACCCGTTAGCCATTCCCCCTCTTGTAATGTTTACAGATTTGGGGCGTTTGTTGTGGTGGCCCAGTAGGGGTTTGTTTTGCTGATACTATGTGCTTGGCTTTCTGCAATTGTTTGTTTTGTACAGTAATTTCTGCAGAAGCTGTAGGAGGTTGCTCTTGTGCTATGGCTGGAACTGGAGGTTTCTGATTGTTTTTAAGCTGTGATGATAGAGAAGCTGGGCTGTTGTGCTAGGTTCTTTGTATTTCTTCTGCAGAATGGTCGTGAGGCCATGTCTCATTATTGGGCTGACTGGTTGCTATGTATAGTTAGACAATCCTGTGTTGCTGAAGTGCTGGAGGTTCGAGTATATATTGTGCAGATTGTATAGCTCTTTTTTTTTTTGTTTTTCCTAGACAGGTGTTGTTGCTGTGCTAGGTAGTGTGTGCTGAAGTGCTAGTTTTTTGGGTGTTTATATGCTTTTGGAGTTAGGATTTTGCTTTTGTGTAGCCTCTTGTTTTGGTTCAGATGTTTCCTTGTTTTCTTGTAATTGCTTTGCTTGTTAATGAAAACCTTTTTGTGTTAAATTCATTTCATATTGATGGGAGAGATAGATAGGGCTTTTTATTTTGGATATATGTGTTAAATTCTTTTCTTCTTACTTAGGTTGGGTCCATCATTTTGTATCAAAAACAAATTATCATCTGATAATCCCAGAAGCTGATCATGAGTCGACTATGCCTTTGGTTGATGACTTCCTTGATCTTCAGACCCATCTCTTCCATGGGCTAATTCACAGCAATGGGTTTGGCCATTTGCTCTACATCAATGGAATTGCAGGGGGTCCGAAATATCTCAATGACAAGGAACTCATGGATTTCTGGGACCGTATTTGCACAAATCTTCGAACCCGGTAAGCAAAACCACCTGATTACCTGGTTTCTTTTAGGTTTATAAATGTTTGAGACTTGGAATTTATGCAATTTTTTGCTCTCTTGCAGGAAAATCACAGTTCAAGATTTGTCAAGGAAGAGGTCCATGGATCTCAGGTTGCTCTACGGGGTTGGTTATGGTCATTCTTGGCATGGTAAATGGGGATACAAATTCTGCCGTGGAAGCTTTGGCGTGGCAGAGCTTGATTATGATAGAGCCATCAAAGATCTTGGCTCACTGCAACTAGACCAAATCGTCAAGGATTTTGGTGACACTGACAAATGCAGAGAAATCAAGCAAATATTTCGCCACTACAAAGATATGAGTGAAACCAAGCTGATGACACTCAAAGATCTTCTTGGGTTCATGTTAACTATCAAGTCTTATGCTCCTGTGCATATAAACAAGAAAGCTACTGCCGCTCCTTCATGTTCCACCTCAAAACCGCTTGTAATTGCCAATATGGAGGATGGAAAATGGTCTGCAAAAAGACTTGGAGAGGCTGCAGAAGTGATTGCAACTGTATTGAAAGAAAAGAACGCTGAAAAATTATGTCATGGCAAGATGACTCGTCATGATTTAAGAGCTGCAGCTCGGGTTCACATCGGTGATACAGGTTTGCTGGATCATGTGCTATCACTGGATAATGTGGATATAGGAACCCATGTTGTGTGTCGTACGAAGAACCCAGGGACTCATATTTTTGAATTCTCGCTCGAGGAACTTGGTAATGGAATTAAGGCCTCTGAACCAGACACAGGAGTTGATGTTTACCATGATTTGGATTATTTGTATAACAATATACTGGTGGATTACCCAGGATTGAAATGGTTAAATGAGGCAACTAGGGTGGTGATGAATAGCAAGTATTTTGTGAAAGAGTGGCCAGGGCCACTTCTTGATGAGAATGATCAGTTTCTGACATTGACTTGCCGATTGATGCCTTTGGGTGAAACAGAAACTAAAATGGAGAACGGATTACCACCTGGTGAAGTTGTTGTTGTTGTTCCACCTCATGCAACAGTTGGAGAGTTAAAACAGGCGGTGGAGAATGCAGCAAAGAATACATACTGCATCGCCGAAAATTTTAAGGTGACGAATATTGAGGAACTGGAGGGCTTCAACGATGAGACACTTCTTTCTGAAGCAGTAGCATCAGGTATAGACCTTTGTGTTACAGGGATCAGGTTAGCTTTGGAGAATCGTTTCAGGTGCCAAGCCGGGATTGAAAGCTGGGAAGTGAGATGCACATGTGGTGCTACAGATTATGACGGGGAGAAGATGATAGCATGTAATGTTTGTCGTGTGTGGAAGCACACTCATTGCTGTGGCATGAAGGATACCGAAGTCATCCCGCAGGTGTACATTTGCAGAGGGTGCGAGGTCTCCATCTCACTTCATGAGGAACTCATAGAAAATATGTGAAAGTTTTGAGGAATCAATAGAAGGTATTGTCTTGATTTTGCAATGAACTGAGATTTTTGTTTTGATGCTTTAAACACAATCTTTTTTTGCTGTGATAATGATGTAATCCTTATCACGAGGGTGAGAAGAAGTGTGGAAGTATTTCAATCGGATAAGCTATAATTTTGGTAATTTTGGAGCTAAGTGATAATGTTGGAATATTTAATGGCAATTGCTAGATATTGATTCCTGTTTTTGTTACTAATTCGTGTTCATCTGCAGACAACTTGTTTTGTTTCCTGTTTTTGTTGGTTGTTGTTTTATATTTTATTTTTTTCTAGTCATGTTTAGAAAAAAATACATGTTTAATTTTTATTTTTTAATTTTTAATTTTTTTCCTAATCAAGTTAGGGAAGAGAGAATACTTGTTGGTTGTTGATTTCATGAAAAATAAAAATAAAAATCTTCTTGGGGCATATCTACAGTTTGGTCTTGTGCATTGAATTAAGGTTGGGCTAAAATTAATAGAAATATCCAATAATATTCTCCTAAAATTTTCAATTTTCATAGTTATAATGATTGCATATTCTTGCAATGATGCAATCTCCTCATTTTAGTAATTATTAATTTTATAATAATTATTTTTCTAAAATTATAAGCTGCAACATTATCTATAAATTAAAAGATGTAGCTGCCCGGCCCCTAGGACAAAACATCAATTGTTTATTCAACAACATGGAATCTCTCCAACCTGTCTATTTAATATTTATCCCTTAGTTTCTATATTATATTTCCTGATTCTTATTATTTTCAGTTCTTAACAAATAGATTCATTTTTAGATGCGTCCTAGAATCTCGCCAGGCAAAATAATAACACATACAAATATCTCCTTTTTGGTTTGAAAGCAAAGTATTAAACTAATGATTAAGTGATTAAATTTACATTTTCCTACCAACTTAAGTTGTTGAAAAAAATGGTAATTTAACTTGGCATCAACGCCAAAGGTCTTAAAATCTAACATTTGACTCCAAAGGTAATTTAATACAAAGAACTAATTAGATCATTAGAAAGGATCCAAAGGATGTGCAAAATAATATTGATTAAATCCACCTAGTCTACCACAATTCCATTCATGCATGGCCGGATCCCATTTCAAAGCCCCCTTTTTCTTTTCTTTTTTTATGGCATTTTCCACCCTTGATCTTCTCATCCAAATCTCAGCCATTCAAATGAACCCTACTTTTTAACCCCCCAAGAACTACTTTTCCAATTCTCAGCCTCTCTCTTTTTTTTCGGGTAATTATATATTTTTTTTTTAATGAACTACAACGTATTTTCACTTTACCCCCTTGAACTATCTTCCCTACTATCCGACCCCAATAAACTATCATTTTGTGCCCGAAACCTCCCTTCTGTCACTTAAAGGCCCCTTTCATCAGTTGAAGATGTGAACTCAGACGGTTTACCCATCACTTTGCCCCCATGAACTACATTTCATTGGCACTTTGCCTCCATGAGGTATAACGCATTGTCACTTTGACCGTCATAGTTAATACTTTTGACTGACTAAAGGAGGGTTTTGAGAACAAAATAATAGTTCATGGGGGTCAAGCAGTAAGGTTGGTAATTCATAAGGATAAAGCTAGTGAAAAATGCGTTGTAGTTCATGAAAAAAAGTAATTACCCATTTTTTCTTCTTGCAACACCTTTTACCCTTAATCCTCTTTCTTTTTCCTCTATGGTTCGATATATATATATAAGTATGAACTTGTATTTTCTCAAATTCTCCTAGGTTCTTATAGACAGGTAGTACTTGTAATGAAAAGATCATCAAGAATGAATAGCTTCTTGGCCAAACTACCATATAAATGTATATGACTTAAACTTAACAATTCGAAGCAATAGCCAAAACAAAATCACACGCAATTTATCAAGAACCAAGAGAGAAACCACAAAAGAACATGCCATATTTGCACTGGCTTTAAGCCCTAAAACTCAAGCATATATATATATATATATATATATGTTGTAGCCACCCCCAGAATAACTAAAGATCGATCCGGTTGATGACAGTTTTCCGAGTGATGGCGTGGCACATTGTGACAAGTCGTCCTAGGAAGGGTTGGCTTTGTGAGGTGCCTAAGGGTGGAAAGAATGTCCGAGTGAAGGTCGGACAATCGGAACTTCTACTGCAAAAGAGCATAATAGGGTTAGAGCCACCGTGGGGGTTCCGGCGAAGGAAGCTCCGATACCTAAGTCAGTGAAGGCTTTGAGAGATTATAAATGCAATGAGAGAGAGAGAATTACGATTACCTTTTTGTGAACTGGAGCTTCCCTTTTATAGGCATTTAGGTGATGGTGCTTGATGTACAAAAATAAAAGTACTCGTAATAGCACAAATCGTAGGGCTAGCAATTTTGACACGACCTGACAACCCGACACGAAATTAGCAGGTTTGGGTTTACCTTAAATGGGTTTGGGTCATAAATGGGCCAACCCGTTTGTAACCCGTTTATTATGCTCGAAACAGGTCGTGTCACACCAGACCTGTTTATGTTTTTTTTTTTTTAAGCCCTCACTCGACACTCATCCCATCATTCTTGTATAATAGAGGTTGCATTCCACCTAAAAGCTACAGCCTGCAGACTTCACTTTCCAAATTCCCACTTTTCTTTTCTTTTTCTCCTTTGTTTTTCTCTCCTCCTTTTTCTTTCCCTATCGACAATCTCACCCAATCCACATCTCCTTCATTTACTTTTCCTCTCTTTGTCTCCTCTTTGTTCTTGATCCCAATCCTCACCCACCCCCATATCTGACATCTCCTTCATTTATTTTTCCTTTCTTTTTCTTGATCCTCTTTCTTCATGCTCCAACCTTGAGCCTCCCGCCTTCTCTCTTTCCCCCTCTCATAGTCCACAGACTTACTCTTGAGTCCTTGAGCATCCTTCTTCTTAGTTCTCTCCCAAACTCCCACTGCTACTAGCTTATTACCCACACCACATGGTCCACGACTCCACACCAACATATATTTCTTCCATAAAATCATAAATCTCCCTCATTCAAAAATGGGTTACAAACTTTCAAGAGAAATCTCCTTCGTTCAGAGATAGACTGGACAGAGTTTCAGAGATGAAGAAGATGGAGAGAGCAAAAGATATTTGAGATTTTTTTTTTTAACAGTTAAACGAGTCATGTCGGTGACCCGTTTAACCAGCCGTACCATGTCTCGTGTTTGGATCTCCGACCCGTTAACTAAACGAAGTTGTTTGGGTGTAACTTAAATAGGTCGCGAGTCACCACGGGTCATAAACGGGTCGACCCGCCAAACCATTTTGCCAGCCCTAATGAATCGTTTGCAATACAGTTTTGTGCAAGTGCAAAATCAATCCACAAGGAATTGCATTTTGCAAAAAAACCAATATTCTATTTAAATTGACTTTATCTTAACCTAGTTCCGAAGTTTCGAAGTTGGTCATGCAATGATAACATAAACTAAATTATATGATTTAAAACAACAATGAAAAGAAAACACTAAGGTTTCAGAATCTGTGTCGCCAAATCAAACAATATACTCTTGTGTTTTACGCATACAATATTGAGAAATTAAAGCGATTATGGAATTTATATTAAGAGCACATTAATATACATAATTGAGCACAACTCTAGCCCAAAAGCCTAAGCTAATGGGCTAAGGTCTACTTAGATATATTAAGCACTCTTTTCTTTTATATTTTCTCAATGTAGGACACGATACTTACAAGTGCACTCACAACAATCTCCCCCTCACTTGTGAGTCTTTTCACATTGACCAAACTCCCTTCGCTTGTGAATTTTTCTACATTCCAAGAGTGTCTCATGTCAAAAGTTGCAAATGGTGGACACAACTCTAAACCTAAAGCGTCCAGACACCCGTCCCAGGAAAACCATGGCTTTGATACATTTGTTGGGAGATTAAAGTGATTATGGAGTTTTTACCAAGATCACATTAATATACATAATTAAACACAATTCTAGCCCAAAAGCCTAAGCTAATGGGCTAAGGTCCACTTAAGTATATTAAGCACTATTTTCTTTTATATTTTCTCAATGTGGGACACAACAGTCACAAGTACACTCACAACAATCTCCCCCTATTCAATATTATTCATCATTGTTGTGCTCGATAACAACAATTGGTATCAGAGCCATGGTTACTTTCCTGGGATGGGTGTCTGGCCGCATTAGGTTTAGAGTTGTGTCGCCATCCATCCCATGAAAGTTACCATGGCTTTGATACCAATTGTTGTTACCAAGCACAACAATGATGAATAATATTGAATAAAAAAATATAGCCGCTCTCTTGTGGACATAGGCAAATTGCAAAACCACATTAAATCTGTGTCTCAAATCTCTCTTGATCTCTCTCTCTTTTTGATTCCATATTATTCATCATTGTTGTGCTCGGTAACAACACAATTAATAGTTAAAAGCATTTTAAACAAAG
Source organism: Carpinus viminea (assembly GCA_013348765.1). Taxonomy (NCBI): domain Eukaryota; kingdom Viridiplantae; phylum Streptophyta; class Magnoliopsida; order Fagales; family Betulaceae; genus Carpinus; species Carpinus viminea. Next base: position 31,795,658 of record CP054668.1, on the reverse strand, counting down.
TTCAAAACGTGAACATACATGTAAAATCATTCGATGAATCCATTTGTTAAAGAATCACAGCGAGTATTTAATTGAGATTAAATCATCCACCGTATCCGTAGATCACAATGGATATTAGTCTCAATCTGATCACTCGATATACCCCCATATGAAACACACTGAATATTGAAAATGCATGAAATCAATAAAGTGCTTAATCACATAAAGTAAATAAAGCATTAGAAGGGACTTCAAACATCCCATTTATTTAACATCGAATTGTAGCATAAAACAACAAGAATATAATTGTAAATCAACGACGAGGCTTCATCTTCAACCTTAGTTGAAGGTTTAGCCTCAACTAAGGTTGAAGATGAAGCCTCTCATGACAATAAAAGACATAATAATATCCATTGGAATCATTAAGAAATGAAACTTACAATCAAAAAGCGTTTGAAAAGGCTTAGGAATGACAAAAGTCGTGTTTTTGCTCTCTCCGGCACCTCCAACATAGGGTTACAAGAGAAAAGAATGCTATAAATAATAAAAAAAATATAAGGTTTCTGTGCTGCTAGATCAGCGCAAATGCACTCGATTGCACTTAAGGTGTGCTCGAGCGCACGTGGGTCTTCAAGGCTTCTACGGTACGGCACTTAACGATGGTGTTAGGGTTACAGCTAACATGGACATGCGCTCGATCTTGAACGCTTGGGCTCGAGCGCATGTGCACTTGATCGCAGCATCTCTATGCTCGATCGCACTACCAAAGACCTTCTACTCCTTTAACTTATTTCCACCCTTAAACCGCATTCTTATGTCAATCACTACAGCACACTAAAACACCAAAAACTAACAAAAACATTAGAAAAAGACAGTAAGAGCTTAACAAATATAAGTTAAGGGGTCCATATATACAATATTTGACACTCATCAAATACCCCTAAACTTACATTTTACTAGTCCCTTAGCAAAACAAAATGAAAAACACAACAAAAATAAGAAACATAAGTCTGCTGTCGTAGGAGAAACAGTTACATTTACCATATGCAACAAGCCTTTTAAACCCCTAGGAATTCCCTAGAGGATGAGTGAAGTCTCGTGAGGGTTTTCCAGGAATGACACCTACAAACATTTTATTGGCACTATGTTATTAACAAACAAAGCCTTTCACTTAAACACATGGTTCATACATCATTAGCAAATTTAACAAGTTGAACATACAAACCGCATCATCCTGACATCCAAACATCATTCAACTCACGGTTGAAAAATTGAGACAACACATGTTCCAAAAAGTGTAAAGTGAGCTAACACAAGGTCATGGAGTTTCAATCGTTTTCAAAGAAAATGTGTACCCCAAAATTCATAGGACTGCAATATGATGAAAACAACCAAGGCTTGAATCGAAAGGTGCAATTTTTTTTTTTCTGTAGGTTGTGCAATGCTTGACTCCTTTAAGCTTCTAAATGACTTATGTAACGAGTGTTGGGCCAATGACTCCCAAACCAGGTGGCTTTAGGGCACTAGATGTAGAGACAACACTAAGGGCTTAATTACTCAAGTCAAAAAGAGCTACAAAACCTAACTAGCCATACAATCACTTAGTTGGAATTTCTAATCTTTTTATGCGAACACTCACTGCTTATTGAGGCAAGAGGTCCGGTTACTCAATAAGAAGCTCAACTTTTTTTTTTTATATTCAAAGCCAAAGTTTTCCTCACCACATAAGCCTACAAATATCAAGAGACACACTCTTTAAGTCAAATCGCATACCCCACAGACTCTAATGCTAGTGTGCATGTGAAAAATCAATCAAACAAGTGGAGTCTCTTTAATCTAACACATGAGTCAAACACTGGGATTTCTAATGATATGCACTGTTCAAACAAGTTAAACACACTAGTGACATGCAATCTACAGTTATGATGTAAGTTATGCCCAATCAACAACATAGCAATATATTCAAATAAAATGACAGAAATGTCTACCCCAAACTAAAATGACACATTGTCCCTAATGTGTCCAGAAATACAATACCAAAGGAATGGCACAAGTTAGGCATAACGTAAGAACACTCCCCAAAACTTGAATGGTAGACACTTGACCAGAAAAACATAAGAAAAACAAACACAAAATAGACCAACAAGATCAAATAACAAGAAAAATAATGAGGGTTGCCTCCTACAAGCGCTAAGTTTAAAGTCTTCAGCTGAACTCTCCACAAGAGACGACGATCACTATCAATAACTTGGATCCTCCAACGAAGTCGTCTCCACCTCCATACTCCTTAACTCCATGAATAGTTTTAATCTCTGTCCATTCACCTTGAAGGTGTTATTATTCTTGGGATCCTCAATCTCGATGGCCCCATGAGGAAAAACTAACCTAATGATAAATGGGCCTGTCCATCGAGATTTGAGTTTGCCTGGGAATAAATGCAACCTCGAATAGTAAAGATGGATTTTCTGACCAGGCTCAAAAGCTCTCCTCAAAATGCTCTGATCATGAGCCTTCTTCATCTATTCCTTGTACATCCTCACACAATCATATGCATCACTCCTTAGCTCCTCCAATTCATTGAGTTTGAGCTTTCTTTGTGAGCCAGCCTTCAAAAGATTGAAGTTGAGCTGCTTAATGGCCCAATATGCCCTATGCTCCAACTCCAAGGGAAGATGACACGCCTTCCCGTACACAATCCATAGGGTGACATCCCAATTGGGGTCTTGATTGCTGTTCAATATGCCCACAGTGCATCACTTAATCGCAAAGACCAATCTTTTCTGTAGGGTTCATAGTCTTCTCCAAAATGTGTTTGATCTCTCGATTGGAAACCTCAATCAGTCCACTCGTCTGTGGGTGATATGGGGTGGCAACCTTATGAGTGATGAAATATTTCTTCATCAACTGCTCAAAAATTTGGTTGCAGAAATGCTTACCTCCATCACTTATGATTGCTCAAGCGTACCAAAAGAGCAAAAATAGTGTCTCTAAAAAATTGGACCACAACTCTGTGGTCATTGGTCTTGCATGCATTGTCGATGGTGGTGCGAGTAACGCTCATTGCTGGAAGTGGATGGTGGTGGGTGGAGGCAAAAGGTCGGGTGAAAGAGAGAGCGGCGTATAAAGAGTGAGGAGGAGACGGAAAATGAAAATGAAACCCTCACTCACACGTGCTTTCCAAGGTTTTGTTTTTTAAAATTAATGGGTTAACCACTCATTTGAAGAGCCGTAAGGGGAGAGAAAGTTTTATTTTTGGGCAAAATTCACTTTACCCCTAAAGTTTTAGGGGATTTTCAATTTAAACTCCAAAGTTTCAAAATTGGTAGTTTACCCCCTTGAAGTTTCAAAAAGTTGCAATTTAAACCTCCTGTTAAATTTTTTCGGCAAATTGGATGGAACCCTACCCACGTGCGTCTCACGTACCTTATTAATGAATTATCTTCCAAATCTGCCCTCCCCTCATTGTAATGAAATTATTTGATTAGCCTCCCCCATACTAGTCCACACACGCACGCTGGTCGATCCTCACCTTTTTAACTCCAACAAACCCACACAGTCAAGCACGACAACGAGAAGAGACTTCTAGAACCCTCGTGCTCCCAACCATGCGACAGCAATGGCAACAAACTCGTGGAGATTTCTTTGCCATTTCCCATATTCGACACACAGGCAACAACAATTGGCTTTCTTATGTGGTATGCCCTAATTTTAGAACATGAGAGCATCTAATATTTTAGGGTTTTCTGTAAAATTAGATGTTTTGTGTAAAATTGGGGTTTTTGTAGGAATATTGTGTATGGTTCTTGTTGTCTAGGTTAATATTATCTACCTCTTGTTTATTCTTCTTTAGGGTTTAGCCTCCAATAAACATTACTTTTGATTTAGGGTTAACGAGTAATAGATTAGTTAACTGTGTAGTGAAGAGTCGTAAGCATTTGTAGCTTGGTTGGCTGTCGCTATTTTATGTGGTCTGAGGTAGTAGTTAATAAATTGCTATGTAATTAATTAACGAATTAGCAGACGAAGCTCATTAGCATAAGCTCGAAGCTTAGCCTAAAATATGCTTTCTCCAATCCTGTCATTCTGTAATTATTTTGCCAAAAAAGGATTAGCGTAGGTTTCAGATTACCACTTCAATTTGACTATATGATGGTAGTATGATTGCTTTGAAGTTTGATCATTAATACCACACATGTGCAAGTAGACTACTTATATGTATTACTATATCATGTAGAATGGATACCTCAAATGAAGGTTCAAGCTTTTTTGGTTCAACTCATAGCAATACTTCATCTGCCATGCAGCCCGCTTGCTTTTGCAAACGGCCCACTGTTGTCAAAACCACCAACATTGAGAAAAACTTTGGAATGAGGTTTGTCAATTGCGAAAATTGGAAGACAAGTATCAGTATATGAACCGTCATTGTTTATTGCTTTTGTTTGGTTTATTTAATTAATTTAGGTTGGTAATTGTGTGTTGTAATGTGTTTTGTAGATTAACCAAGACTATAGTTTCTTTGAATGGCTTGATCCGAAATGTGCTCCTTTGGTAGGAAGGTGATACATCGTTTAAATCAAAGGCATGAATATTTGGAGGCTTAAGTAAAATGATGTGAAACATTGGTTGAAGTTGAAGTTGAAGTTGGGAAGGTGAGCATAAATGGAGAGTGAAGCTCGGCATATGAAGCAACAACTTTTGAATGAGATATCCCAATACCATAAACAAATCAGAGATCGGGGACATAAAGATGCATGTAATGAAGAAGAATAACCAAACAATAATTGTGTGTTCTTGGATCGTATTGATGTTTGCACTATGCATGGTCTTCTTTGGATACACTCCCAATGGTCATAACTTCTGCAAATTAGGCCGTATGATGCTGTCCTGAGGTTGGCCATCACAGTGGATTGGGTGGATGATGCCGAAGTTTTTTGTGGTGGTTTTGTAATATGTTAGAATTATGTGGTCCTTTGTGGAGCTATTTTGTTTCAACGCTTTAAGTCAATGTGGGAGTTGTTTAGTTGAGAGATATGAGTCCCGTGTGGGTGTTGTGTAGTTTAAAGACATTATTTCCATGTGGGATTTGTTTTGTTTGAAGAGATTAGTCCCATGTGGGATTTATCTTGTTTAGTTAAACTTCATTATTCCCATGTGGGATTTGTTTTGTTTAAACATATTGGTCCCATGTGGGATTTATCTTGTTAGGATATGTTTTGTTTAAACACATTAGTCCCATGTGGGATTTATCTTGTTTAATTTAACTTTATATTAGTATGTGGAAGACCTATATAAACATACCAAAATTACCAAAGCTGAAATTTCATTTGAAGATCCTCACGCCAAAATACCATACCAAAAACACCAAATCTGTAAATTTCATTCATACGAATTTTCATACCAAAACACCATACCATACAACACCAAATTTGTAATTTCATTGAAAGATCCTCATGCCAAAATACCATGCCATACCAAAAATACCAAATCTATTTATTTGCATTCATAGATCCTCATACCAAAACACCATACCCTATATTACAAAATCTATAACTTCAACACATTAACAATGCATGACTAGTTACATACCACAAAATATATCAAGACATTAACAATGCATGAATATTTACATACCACAATACATATTAAAACACAATAATAATGCCATTAATATTGACATAGCCGCTAACATACCAAAACGAGAAATTTACATGTCATTGTATATAACACCTAACATACCAAAACAAACATTGTGATAATTTACAAGTCTAAAACATCTCTATCTCTGCTTATGGCTTCAAATATGGATTTTTTCTTTTCCTCTTAGCTTCCATAATTTCAGTTCGTTTTCAATTGTTGTAACAATGCGTTTGCCTTTCAGTTGGTTTGATGATGAAGAAGCATTAGCACCACCCCTATTTGCACAACCTCTAATTGCCCCACTCCTGACTGCCCCACCTCTTGCTGTCCCACCCATGGTTGCACCACCCCTTACTGTCAATGGCCCTTTTCTTGCTACTCCTAAACTTCCACCACCCCTAGTCAATGGCCCTCTTCTTGTAGCAGTTTCAGTTGCAGTTTCACATCCATCTTCAGTTAGGTCAATATGTATTAGGCCAGTGTTTTTTGGGAACACTATGGCAAATACCAACTATCCAATCCGAATGGCTAGTCATTTTGCAGGCCCTCCTATGGACAACGAGGAAGTACTAGATCATCTGTTAAGGCTTTGGTGACACACCTCATGCTGGAGGTAGTACAATGCCCATCTAAAGTCCTTGTTCTTGATCAGCAAAATCGGGGAGGTGTGTGCTTTCGCTTATCAACAAGTTGTGGGATGTGGATTTCCTTACTCCTAGATTGTGTACCACCAACACTTGTAGATGCCTTCCTGTTGGATATGCCCTCTTTTTCATATGTAAACAAAACAAAAAAGAAATGAGATATATAAAAGCTAAATATGAGGGTAAAAAAAACACCAAATCTAGAAAAAATTAAAACATGTTACATTTACTTACCTTAAAAACAGTAGATTATTGTGGACTAGATAGTCCACCACTACTTTTCAGTTGACCCCTCTATATAACAATTTAGGATTCAAGTTTTTTTTTTTTTTTTAGTACAATTAGACCTAGTTACCTAAGTACACACATACCCTAATAAACAACAAAACTTTCCAATAATATTGGTGACAATTAACATTTAAGTTCTACCACAATTGTACTACAATAATACCAAATCATTCAAGTACCTTATCCACAACTTTTTATTTGCCTTTGCCTGGGTGTATTGGAACCAGCCCTTTGTGATTGCACACATAAGAACAAAAATAAGTTGAGTATCACAATATTACCATGTATATATGAGTTGAATAGCAAGTCAGTGAACTACCTGTTGCATAAGTTTTTGTTCGCCACTACCCTTTGTCACTTTAGGTGTCCTAGAACGAACCTTTCATGACTACACACACAACAACAAAAACAAGTTGACTATCATGTATAACATCGAATTATAAATATTAGTTTCTCATTAGTAAACATAATAGACATGAATGATAAACTTATAGTTGTTGTACCTGAGTTCCTGCTATTAGATGCTTCACTCCTAGTCGTTGGACATGACCTTTTATTGTGTCCAAAACCATGACACTTCCCACATTTCATCCTTGCCCCAAATTTCCTCATCCGATTTGAATTTTTCAAGTCTCTACTTTCATCGAGAGCCCTTCTCCTTTGCTTCTTTGGCCTACCCAATGTAATTCTTCCTTTTGGAAGCTCCAACTTATCATGACTTGTTTTGATCCACTGTTCCTTACTAGGCATTGGGTATATAACTGTACCATATGCCTTCTTGTACACCTCTATAGTAAAGCATTTATCTACATAATCCTCAAGATCCCAATAATCATAAAGTATAGCAGCCACTGCATGGGGACATGGGATTTCGGTAATTTCCCAATGCTTACAACCACACCTCTTTCTACAAAGGTTTACCTCAAATTGTTTACTATCTTGACAAGTAACTTCAAACATTGAATCACCAGTATACTATGCAATGCAATCAATTGCTTCTAACCCAATTTCTTCTAACTTTGCAGCGATCCTAGGGCATAACTTCCCATTCAACTTCTCTATCCCTTCCCTTTTAGCTTGATATCTTCTCATCAACTTCTTCCTTATCATCTCCAACATGGTCAAGATAGGCTTTTCACGAGCCTTTAGAATATATGAGTTGAAACACTCACATATATTGTTCACTAGCAAGTCACACTTTGGGTAGTCACTAAGCCATGCATTAGATCATGTACTAGGATCAACTTTGATCAAAAATTCATATGCATCTTTATTCATATTCTTCAAGGCTTCCATATGGTCACTGAATTCATATTCTGTGTATAAATACACTACAGCCCATAACTATTCCTTCAGTGCCAACCCTCGATGCCTCCCAATGTTTCTGAAGTTGGCATATAGATTCCTAACACATATCCTGTGATCAACCATTGGCATAACAAGCTCAAAGACTGGCATAAGACCCTACAAAATAAAATAATTTTATGTTATCAAAACAATATTCAATCAAATTGAAAGAAGGCTTTTTTTTTTTTTTTTTAAGTGTGAAAAAAATGTTACCTTTTGTCGATTTAAAATGAATGTAGGCCTAGCATGCCTATGGGTACCAAGATCAGACACCAGGGTTTTAAGGAACCAGACCTAACTGTCTTTCACCTTAGCCTCGACAACCACAAAAGCAATTGGGTACATATTGTTGTTCTCATCTCTACCAATTGCATAAAGGAGTTGGCCTTTGAATGGTCCTTTTAGGAAGCACCCATTTACCCCAATGATAGGCCTACAACCCTCTAAAAAGCCTTTCTTCATGGCTGCCAGAGAAACATACAGTCTTTCAAATTTTGGAGGCAAATTTGGTTTGGTCTTTCAACTTTCATCACAACACAGCTTCCACTATTAGTTTGCCTCAATGTTTCATAATAGTCCCACAGCCTCCCATATTGGTCCTCAAGCTTCCCATACAATTTTTTTTTTGCATTTCTCCTAGCTCTATACATCATACTTGGGTTGATATCCACACGCCATTTATCCTTCACTTCATTTTGGATTACATCCAAAGGCATGTTAGGCTAAACCCTAAACTTGTCAATTAGCTTGTGTGCTATCCAAGTGGAGTTCACTATGGTGTTTCGATATTTTTGACCACAAATGTGTTTGACTGTACATATCTTATTTGAAATGATTCTTCATCAGTCATCTTTCTTGCATACACCCTATACTTACATTTGGCATCCCGCACACGCCACCTTACGGTTTATTTTTAAAAATCTAATGTCCTTCCCTTCTTCAAATTGTACACCCTTACAGCTTCCCTAAACATTTTAATGTTTAGAAATTTCATCTGAAACTTAATGGTTGGATCTTGTAGATCCACAGCATGAAAATCTACTATGCATGCAGATTGTGTTTCACAATCTGCATCGCTGATCACTAGTGACTCAAGTATATCACTCCTACCCATTTTGGAGTTGTCATCATCATTGTCATCATCATCATCTTCAAAAGATGTCTTAAAATTACAGCAACTATTACCCCCTTCATATTGGTTAACAACATCCTCACCCTCTTCATTATCATGGTCATCACTTCTATCATCATCACCCTCTCCCTCACCATTATCATGTTCACCAGGTTCATCGAATCTACTATCATCACCCTCTTTAACACCTCTTTCATCCCTATGTTGTTCCTCTTCCCGACACTCAACTACATTGGACCCATTTGGTTTTGTTTTTAATGGTTTCTATCCCCACCATCAATATCATCAACATCTGCATCAAATATATCTTCATCATCACTAATCTTATCTCACCCCCAAGGGTCATTAAGGTCAACCCTCCCTACATCCTCATCTTCATCATCTTCCTCACAATCCTCTACGTCAACTAAATCCTCCCTAAAAGAAACAACGAATAAGAGAACTACGTTATGAGATTTATGGGAGGCAACCATAAATAGTACATTGTGGTCAAATTTAATCAAATGCAAACCATTTACTAGACTTTTACCAGGTTCTTGAAAATTTATTAAATCCCCTAAGTTGTATCAATAAGGTTGACATATGGCTTCCAGTTCAAAGTATGACAATTCATCGGGTCAACACTCTTTGTATGGACTGCCAAATCACCTCTCACGTACTCACACTCAAGTGTCCTGTTGAATCTATCACTATAGCGAATCTCGAACACTAATCTTGAATTGGACATCCTACAATATGAAATAAAATTTTTATTTATTAAGGGTGGTGTTCTCCTATAAAACATCATGTTACTAAAGGTACAATTTAAATGTCCAAGAACAATAATGCTATTGATAAATTAATAGTGTTATTCATAATGACTATCTATGGAGCATTTGAAAAATCATTTGGGGGACCTAATGAAATCTATTAGTTGTTTTTTTTTTTCCTAATATAATTAAGATTTAGAGTACCTCATTCAAAGCTTAAAGTAATACCAAAACAACACAGCACAGTTACACTAAACCCTAAATAGGTCTTACCTTAATACCAGTCAGATACACTAAATTGACCTGGTCAATTTCATCTAAACCTTAAATACACAAACCCAAATTGCCATTTGAATGGGAATTTTTTTTTTTTTTTTTTCAAATAACAGAGAAACCCTAAAATTGTTCGAATGACTCACCTAGTGGGTGCATGGTAGAAACAAACGTGAATAATGGGTTATGTGGGAAAAATGGACAAAAGAACCCTAAATATTCAATAACCAATTGACAATAACCAAAAAACCCTAATATTCCCCCAAAACCCAAATTCACCAAAAAAAACCCTATACTAGATTGTTAAAAATTAAAACAAAAATTGGAGCATACTTTGTACAAAAGTGAAATTTAGTAAGCAAGTAGTTTGCTGTCCTTTTCTCCACGCAATAGGGCCACGAAGAAGGGGACCACGAACAAATTCACAGAAATTGTCGGCTTGCTGTTTATCGTGTGGGCGTGTGGATGGGGTACAAAAGGAAGGAGACCACTAATTTGCCTCACTATGGGTACTCGCGATTGGCTGATTCAATAAAATAGGGGACCACGGTTTGGAGCTTTGTTCTTCTCATGGGTATTGGAGTGTTGTCGTGGGTATTGGAGTGTAGTGTGTGGGTGTTGGAATGAGCAGTGCGTGCATGCGTGTGTGTGGGTAGTCAAAAGCTACTTGTTGTTGAACCAAAAAAAGGCCGAAGTCATTACACCAAGGGAAGGGCAAATTTGGAAGATAATTCGTTAATAAGGCAAGTGAGACGCACATGGGTAGGGTTCCGTCCAATTTTCTAGAAAAACTTAACAGGAGGTTTAAATTGCAACTTTTTGAAACTTCAGGAGGATAAACTGTCAATTTTGAAACTTTGAGGTTTTAAATTGAAAACCCCCTGAAACTTTAGGGGGGTAAAATGAATTTTACCCTTTAATTTTTAAAAAAACTCCTGCCACATGGATTGTGATGGGCAAAATGTGGTCTTCTGAACGCATTCTATAGCATATCTCCTCTTTCATATCATCCGTCGTAAACATATATATATATATACATCATATCCTTATATCATCCGTCATGCATATATACATATATAACATCATTTCATTATGCATTGGGCCATCTCTAGGGTAGTGAGATCATATCTCAATCACCACCCGAGTTGTAACACTATTTTCATTATGCACAAGCCATCTCTACGATAATGAGAAGATATCTCAATCACCACCGGAGTTATATCACCGTTTCCATTTCAATGTTCATACTCATGTTCATGTTCATGTTCATAAATGCTCATCTCATAAATACTCATGTTATAAAATTATACTCATAACATAATCATCATTTTATCTTGTAAACTCATAAATGCTCATAAAAATCTTTTGTCGAAATATCTCATAAAATATCATTAAATCAACAAAGCATCATAAAGCATTGTAAACCATAAAAATAACATCTTTTGTCCAGTAAGTAAAATACTTACAGGAAACATCATTAAATCACTAAAATATCATAAAACATATTTTAAACATTAAAACATGGCATCTTTTGCCCAGTAAGTAAAATATTTACATTGATTTGCTTGGATTCTCTTAGTAACCTTGATCCACTTGCGTGCACCTATGTATTTACATAATAAACACAAAGTTATACTCAACTCAAACTTCACCAAGATACTTGAATCCCTCAAGCATCTCTCACTTTCTCACAACTAGGTAGACATCACAACATTCTTACAAACAAACATAATTAAAGACTCATTATCTTTATTAAACCATATACCCGTCTACTTACCTACTTACTACATCTCACATAATATATTTATTTACCATCTTATATACGTAACATTTATATATTAATGTTCATTGCCATTTACCCCAATTTATAATACTCATAAACACTTACTACAATAATCACTATGATTTTAATATGACATATTAGAACCTAAACCCCATAGGTATCTATTTACATAGAACCCATTAATTTAATAACTTGGAACTTGTATAATGCATAACAATCTACTACACATAAAAGCCCTACATTAATTTTAGGAATTAGGTTTCTTATTAAAATTCTCCCAAATTTGGACCTAATCAAAAGTTCTCCAAATTATTATGATTTCAAGCTTAAAATCTAATGGGTAGAACAAAACCTTAAAGAGTAAATAGAGATTTTAACCATATAACAAAATTTTCAAAATCTATTCAAGAACCCTAATTTTTGGACCTAAAGAAATCCTTAATAATTCATGTAATTAACTCCTCTAAATGACCATTCCTAGTGTTCATATACTCAAAACATATCTTACCTTAAAATCAAACCCAAATGAAATCTCAACTAATTAACTTCTATAACAATTAGAGGAGAATCTCACCAAAACAGAGGCTACTGTCCACAGGCTAGAAATAAATACAGAGTGCTCAGAATTCAATCTCCACCGTTCACAATGAAGATTTACGTGTCATGATATCCCTGCAAAATTTTAGCTCAATCAAGACTGGACAGAATTTCTAGAAATTAATACTAAAGGGCTTTGCCCTTGTGCACTTTTTTTTAAAACCTAGGAGATAAGATATCTCCAATAGCCAATGACAATCCAACAAGTGGCATGAGATAAGATTCCCTTTTATTTTAAACCCCATCTTTTATAATTTACTATATTACCCTACCTCATATTAATTCTATCTTTATTGGTCTCACTAATTCCCCACACTATTATTTGCTCTAATTACAACTTACCATTATAATTAATTATTTACTATACTAGTACTTATTATTACACTTTATTATTCTAATACCATTAACCTATTTTGTTTATTAATCAATTGTCACTCTTGACATTATTATTAGTTCATCTATTTATCACTAAAACCTATATTACATAAATATATCATCATTAAATAATATTGTTATTATATTATTTATCACATAAATATTATTATTAATCAATTTTGTTTATATTTCAATTATGATAAAGTCATTATTATTACATATCTATAATTCTAAATCATCTCATGCATAATTTATTCTACTAATTAATTAAAATTATCATTAGGTTATTAATAATAAACTTAATTATTTTCTCGGATTTTATAATGAGGCATCATTCTCTCAATCATCTTTCAACTATCTCTTTTTACAAATTTAATGAATCTATCTTTAAATTTTTGGACTCATATGGATCCTACACAAATTCAATGAGCTCGAATATTTTACTAATTAAGAATATGAGTTCTAAATGGAGCTCCGATCCATCAATGGTAAAATTGTTTATTTATATTAGTTAATTATATTCGTTAGTATTTTTGATCAATTTTTTCACTTTATCTTGAATTACAATATATCCTAGCTCCCATCACTAATCACAAAGACTTGGAAACCAAAGTAACTTGTTTTTAGATTTTTTCGCTTAGCTTGTTCTTAGTAGTTGGGTATAATTACTAGCTTACATATATAGTTGTAAACATTTGCTCATGATCCACAGGTATGATCATTGTAATCTTTTAAGGTTTTTTTTTTTTTTAGAGTGAATATGTACGTAAACATTATATAACTGTACGTAAGTGATTTTAGTTTTGTTCTCTGTCTGAATTTATTGATTTAATAAGGGATAATTAATCATCTTGCATATGGGGGAGTTTGGTGACGAAAGAGAATATACTTGAGGGGTTAAGTATAGTTAATCTTCAAAATTTTAAAAATAATAATAAATAATAATAAAAATATGCGACGGGCTAACATGTGGACAAGCACACATGTGCACCTATCCTGTCTGGTCAACGATCGAAGTCTTTGCAATAATTGGTACTGACTAGTATGAATTAAGCAGCACAAATATTTATGTGTAAAGCCTCTGAGTTTTCATAATCACGCACCACCACAAGGATGAACCGAATTCCGCCGACGGTTTCTACTCCGACTCCGGTGACCCCATTGGTGGCCAGATTGGTGTTGCTGCTGCTGCTTCTATGCTTTGGTGGGACAGGTTTTGGTTTTGGTTTTAAGAAGGTTTAATACTATCTTCTTCATTAAGGATAAGTTGTCAAATTTTGACCCCCATCTTTTAATTTTCAGATAATATGAAGACTGAAGAGCATGCCCACAGGCACAAGATAGAAGAAGATCGAAGAGGAGTTGCAGCTAGCTGCGGCTGCAGTTGGAGATGGCGGATTTGCCTTTGACGAGCATCATGAGAAGAAAGAGGCCAAGGAAGTTGACCAAGTGTGGTTAGTTTCTTCTCCATTCTTTTAAAATATTCTTTTTAATAATTTGCTAGTAATTAATTTGATATATTTTTTTGGATAAAATGTAAAATGCATTTAACCAAATTGGTTAAATTAGGTAGCGGTAAGTCAAGTGAATATTTAGGACTAGGGTACTGAAAAACGAGTTAAACTATTCGCAAGCTTACTCAAAATTTACTCGATTCGATTATTAAATGAGTCGTTTCTGAACACAAAATTAAATTCATTTATTAAACAATACATGCTCGTATAAACTCGATTCGATCTACTTGGTTAATGTTTGTGAACCCGCTCGTATAAGAAATGACTCTCTTGTTATATATATATAAAAGCATGACTTTTTTGTAACATAACATTTATTAAATACAACTAGCCTACCACAATTCCATTCATGCATGGCCGGGTCCCATTTCAAAGCACTTTTTTTTAATCGCATTTTCCACCCTTGATCTTCTCATCCAAATCTCAGCCACTCAAATGAACCCCTATTTTTTAACCCCCCAGCCTCTCTTTTTTCTTCTTGCACCTTTTACCCTAAATCCTGTTTCTTTATCCGCTTTATATATATTAACTAGTATCCTCTCAGATTCTCCTGGGTATGTATAGACAGGTAGTACTTGTAATGAAAAGATCATCAAGAACCAAGAGAGAAACCACAAAAGAACATGCCATATTTGCACCGCCTTTAAGCCCTAAAACTCAAGCATATGTTGTAGCCACATGCAATTTAATTATTGCTTTTCTAATCTGCCCGTCCGGACAGCCCTATGTCCTGTCCGCCATCGGACGAGCCAGCATAGCAGTAGTTAAAACCGACGTTAATTCTATTTATTTTTATAAGGGTAAATATATAATAATTCCTTTACATCTTTAAAATTTTAAAATGCTTGTTTTTTTTCAAAATTTACTCGAGGAAGAAAACTGAATAAAATCTCGTCACACTTTTGGTAACGGCCGTTAATGGACTCAAAACTCACCATTTTGGACCCAAAACGCACCGTTTTGATCAATTAAAATATTAATTTTAAATTTTTTAATCTAAAAATTTAAAAAAAAAAAAAAAAAAAAAAGAAAGAAAGAAGAAGAACCTTGGTGGCCGATCCACCCATAGGGGTGGCTGGCCACCCCCTAGGCCATGGGGGTGGCTCGGCCACCACCAGACCGGCAGGTCTGTTTAGCTCTGTTTTGATTTCTTTCTTCTAGAAATTTCATTCTCTTTCTCTCTCTCTCTCTCTCTTCCCCCCCCCCACCCCCCCCTCGCCTCTCTACTTCAGTTTCTTTCTTCTTGAAATTTCATCTGTGAGTGTGTGTTGGAATTTCGTTTTTGCAAGAGAGTGGGCTAATTTATTTATCTCTTTGTTTTTTCAGCGCTCCAGGAAGAAAACAATTGAGAAATGTCTATTCTTGAGGCCAACAAGAAGAGGAAGCTGAGGCCGACGCCAACGCTCATGCTGAGGCCGACGCAGACGCGCAGCCTGGTACCGCCGCGGAGGCTGTGGCGGACACAGACGCCAACGCTGAGGCCAACGCCAAAGGTCTACGATTTTCACACGTTCGCGGATGCCGATTACCCCCATCAACCCCAAAGGCGCCCTCCGCGACAACATGCCTCTGTTTCTCCAAGAATACGCCCAGCAACAACACAAGGATGTCGGATGCATGCCCGCCTGGCTCATGCTCCTTCGGCACAGCTCCTCTACCGAAGACGCCACTGCCCCCTTCTACATCATTGTGGAGGACGTCCGGTGCACTCAGCGCCCCTACTGCAATCACTGTCGATGCTCCGGTAATTGTGGAGGGATATCTCCTTTTCATTCCTTATATGGGTTTTGAGTATCCGGTGTTGTGTTTTGAATGGAATCTGGTAGTTCATCCATAGCCCACTGAAAGTAGGAACAAAAATTGCTTCTGCAAATCCTTAGCTAGAAACACTTCTTGTTTATTGAGGATATATGAAGGGATCCGATCCCTGCTTCAAAAAGCCCAGCTTTAGATCGAGGTTGCTTTACATCAAATTATAAGGCTTGATGCCAAAACTCCAATGGACCCACAAGGACCACAAGATTTTCCTTTTGTTCCCTCCCAAGAAGCTAGCAGTACGGATCCGGAGCATTATCATTCCTTACGTACATTCCTTACCCATGCAGTTTCTATGTACCTCATTTCCCCCCAGCTGTAATCACCCCCATGACCGACCCATGATCAACAGAACTATTCCAAAACACTCACACAACACGAATATATGTTGCTCTAACTCTTTTCATTCACTGACTAGAAAGGAAGAAGGATAACTAGGGAATGGAAACGGAGAAGCAATATCTTTACAACAAATTATTGAGGAAGCTCAAAGGGTTGAGCATGCCAAGATTTCTAGCCGTACTAAAGATCTAAGACGGAGGAGGATGAAGAGGAGATGTTGATGAGGGGATTCTCACCTACTCTACGAATATTCTCGTAACTAAGTGAGTGGTGGGCACACCCGTTAGCGATTCCCCCTCTTGTAATGTTCAAAGATTTCGGGCGTTTGTTGTGGTGGCCCAGTAGGGGTTTGTTTTGCTGATACTATGTGCTTGGCTTTCTGCAATTGTTTGTTTTGTACAGTAATTTCTGCAGAAGCTGTAGGAGGTTGCTCTTCTGGTATGGCTGGAACTGGAGGTTTCTGATTGTTTTTAAGCTGTGTTGATAGAGACGCTGGGCTGTTGTGCTAGCTTCTTTGTCTTTCTTCTGCAGAATGGTCGTGAGGCCAAGTCTCTTTATTTGGCTGACTGGTTGCTATATATAGTTTAGACAATCCTGTGTTGCTGAAGTGCTGGAGGTTCGAGTATATATTGTGCAGATTGTATAGCTGTGTTTTTTTTTTCCTAGACAGGTGTTGTTGCTGTGCTAGGTACTGTGTGCTGAAGTGCTAGTTTTGTTTGGGTGTTTATATGCTTTTGGAGTTAGGATTTTGCTTTTGTGTAGCCTCTTGTTTTGGTTCAGATGTTTCCTTGTTTTCTTGTAATTGCTTTGCTTGTTAATGAAAACCTTTTTGTGTTAAATTCATTTCATATTGATGGAGAGATAGATAGGGCTTTTTATTTTGGATGTATGTGTTAAATTCTTTTCTTCTTACTTAGGTTGGGGCCATCATTTTGTATCAAAAACAAATTATCATCTGATAATCCCAGAAACTGATCATGAGTGGTTGATGACTTCCTTGATCTTCCTTGATCTTCAGACCCATCGCTTCCTTGGGCTAATTCACTGCAATGGGTTTGGCCATTTGCTCTCCATCAAGGGAACTGCAGGGGTTCGAAATATCTCGATGACAAGGAACTCATGGATTTGTGGGACCGTATTTGCACAAATCTTCGAACCCGGTAAGCGAAACCACCAAATTACTTGATTTCTTTTAGGCGTTAAGACTTGGAATTTCTGCAATTTTTTGCTCTCTTGCAGGAAAATCACAGTTCAAGATTTGTCAAGGAAGAGGTCCATGGATCTCAGGTTGCTCTACGGGGTTGGTTATGGTCATTCTTGGCATGGTAAATGGGGATACAAATTCTGCCGTGGAAGCTTTGGCGTGGCAGAGCTTGATTATGATAGAGCCATCAAAGATCTTAGCTCACTGCAACTAGACCAAATCGTCAAGGATTTTGGTGACACTGACAAATGCAGAGAAATCAAGCAAATATTTCGCCACTACAAAGATATGAGTGAAACCCCGCTAATGACACTCAAAGATCTTCTTGGGTTCATGTTAACTATCAAGTCTTATGCTCCTGTGCATATAAACAAGAAAGCTACTGCCGCTCCTTCATGTTCCACCTCAAAACCGCTTGTAATTGCCAATATGGAGGATGGAAAATGGTCTGCAAAAAGACTTGGAGAGGCTGCAGAAGTGATTGCAACTGTATTGAAAGAAAAGAACGCTGAAAAATTATGTCATGGCAAGATGACTCGTAATGATTTAAGAGCTGATAAGTGCTTAAATATTCATATTTAAGCCCCTTAATTTATATTTGTTATGCCTTTAGTTTATATTATTTTGTCTATTTTATTTTCTTTTTGTGTTTTCTGTGTTTTTTGTAGGTCATGGAAGAAAATGAAGCGTTTCTGGAAATGTTCCAAGCTTAAAGGGCAAATTGGGAAGACCTAGAAGATGTGGAAAGGATTAAATCGGAATTTATTAAATTGAAGTCAAAATCGGATTAAATTTGGATTCTGAACATGTCTCGGTATTTTGGCCATAACTTTCAGCTCAAATATCGGATTAAGGTGATTCCAACGGCATTGAAAAGATAACTCAAAATTATACAAATCATTGTGAAATAGCATTTTCCTAATTTGGACCGCCGCAATGCTAAAATCGCCCCGCAAGATAGAGCCCAATTCTGGACGAATCCTTCTCCGATTTGTAATAGGATTGTCTCCTAAATTGACTACGAGATAGAATTCCGAAATTCCTAGGTTTACTAGTGTTTCTAGGACTCTCTTAAAGCCTATAAATAGACCTCTAAGCCTCACAATTATAGACACACAATTTCAGAGACGATTTTTGGGAGAAGAATTGACGACTTTCAAGGAGCAATTTTCCGGGTTTATTCTTTTCCTTTATTTATTTTATGAAGATGATTAGCATCAATTTCATGTGTAACTAAACCTTTTAGTAGGGCTAGATTGAAGCCCTGATCATGTTTATATTTTAAATTCAATATTGGCGCCCTTGCGATAATTGCATGATAGTATTTAACTTGATTAATACTGTTTCATGAATTCCTCATGTATACACGATCAACATATGCATGTGGTATGGACTTGTTAGTTAGATCAATTTGGATGACCAGTCCTGGGTTTAACATTAGTAACAAAAGCAATCCACGCTTGGGTTCTTGGGTTAATCAACATGGGAAACCGGAGTATACACCATGCCCTAGGTCTCATGTGGTTGTCGGTTTTCACAGTTCATATGCTTTCTTAAAGAACAACTTAGTATACACCATGCTAAATCCTTTAGGAAAGAAAAGATTAGAGTATACACCATGCCTAATTAGTTTAGGGAAACCAATAGCTTAAGGAGTATACACATGCCCTTAGGTTGGCAACCATTAAATATTCATCATGTAATTAAAGCATTGGCATATTGATTTATTGTATAAGCATGATTAGCGGTGGAAATCAAAGCCCTACCTCTTTCTTATTACTTAATCAAACTCAATTTTTATCTCTTTTACTTTATATTGCGAATTTAATTTTAAGCATAATTTACCAATCCACAGGATCGATCTTGCACTTACACTCTTTACTACATTTTTGACCTTGTGCACTTGCAAGTAAAACTGCGATTATTTGCTTATTAATTTAGGTAGATAATTTCACAACAAGTTTTTGGTGCCGTTGCCGGGGATTGCGTTAAATTCTGTTTAGAATTACTTTCGTTTAGTTTGTATCAATTTTAATTCTGTTTTTGTTTAAGTTAGTTTTATTTGATTTTAGTTCTTTTTTAAAATTTTCCGAAAAAAAAAAAAAATTTTTCGTTTTCTATTTTTTTTTTTTTAGCAACCTAGTCTCTGCTGACGATCGCAGGACAAGTGCGATCGGCAGCGATCAACGCACATTCTTGAGAACGATCACTTCTGGACCTCTACAAGTGACCTTTGAACTGCGTAACCGACTTTCATCAATTTCATGCAAGGGCTTCGTTCCAGGAATCCAGTTATCCTTCCCCTTGATACAGAGATTGAGCGGACCATAAGACAGAAGTCCGGATATAACTCCGAGGAAGAAGAAGAAGAACTTCACGAAGAAAAAGCAATGGCGGAACAACATGTCAACCAACACTTGGGAACCAACCGCCAGGCGAAGGCCCATGAAACAAGCTTTCATTCCCGCAATCCCAACCGGACATCATGCATTGCCTATCAACCTGAGGCGAAGGCAACTACTATATATCTCCACAGATACTCAATGCATTGACCCACTTGAGAGCACCTCGAGGATCCAAACTTGCATCTAAGGAATTCAGCGATCTTTGCAAGTTCCGGCATGTTCAAGGCTTGGATCAAGAAGGAATAAGGATGATTCTCTTCCTTTCTCTTTGAAGGACAATGCAAGATATGGTACAACTCAATGCCTTCAAACACCATCCACACTTGGGAAGCACTGTCTAGTAAATTTTTGAAGAAATTCTTTCCAGCACGGAAGACAAGACAAATGAGGAAGGAAATTCAAGCATTGGCAGAGAGATGGCGACTTATTCTTTGAAGCAGGGTCAATTCAATGACTTACTCTTGAAATGCCCACATCACAAGCTACCTCAAGATGAATTGGTATGCAGCATTTTATGAAGGCTTGAATGATGCCAATAAAGGAGTTGTTGATTACGGTTTGGAGGAGTCTTGATGGAAAAAAGTAGTGAAGAAGCCATGGAATTGTTTGAGACGTTAAGTGAGCACTCCCAACAATTCTCATCAGAGGAAGACAAGGAGTAAGAGTAGAGGCTTGTATGAAGTAAACTCAAATGGTGGATCTTCAAGTCACATGGTTGCTGAGATAGAAAGTTAGATATGATTGTCAAGGCCATGGCCTTACAAACATCTCACCTATTCAACAAATCACACCACCGGTATGTGCTAATTGTTCTCAATTTGATCACTTGACACTTGCCCTTTGTATTCTCTCTGCAGATCAAGAGCAAGCAAATTATGTGGGAGACAATTATCCTCCCAAGAACAACCCATACTCCAACACCTACAATCCGGGATGGCGAAACCACCCTAACTTCTCATGGAGTAACAATCAAGGGCAACAAAGGAATTCCCAAGCAGCCCAACCAATTCAAGAATCAAAGAAGAATGACCTAGAGAGTCTTGTGATGCAAATGGTGAAGTCACAAGACCAATTCTCACGGAGGAGAAACAATTCAGAATGAGCAAAGACAAACCAATGCGAAACATGAGCAATCTATTCAAAGATTGGAAGTTCAAGTGGGGCAGTTGGCTAAGGAGATAAATGTCAGAAAGCAAGGAGAACTCCCAGCCCAGACAATACCCAATCCAGGAGGTCATCAACAAGTACAAGCAATTACAACTCTCAAAAGCGGTAAGACCATAGGAGTGGATGAGCCAAACAAGTAGCTCAAGATGAGGCATCCATGTCTAAGGTAAGCAAAATGGAGAGGGAATATCTACCACCACCCTTCCCTCAAAGGTTAGTAAAGCCAAAAAAGGAGAAGAAATTGCTTGATATTTTTGATACTTTGAGAAAAGTAGAGATAAACATCCCTTTATTAGATGCAATTCAACAAATACCTGCATATGCTAAATTTTTGAAGGATTGTTGCACTCATAAAGCGAAGTTTTGGGAACATGAAATGGTGGCTTTAACGAAGAGGTAAGTGCGGTTTTATTGAGAAAACTACCCCCAAAGCTAACAGATCCAGGTAGTTTTACTATTCCTTGCAGGATTGGAGATCATGATTTTGAGGAAGCCTTACTGGATCTAGGAGCTGGTGTCAATTTGCTGCCATACACAGTTTATCAGACACTTGGATTGGGAGCTGAAACCCATATCATCACCTTGCAATTGGCGGGGAGCATCAAAAGGCCAAGAGGTATACTTGAGGATGTTTTAGTAAGAGTAGGTGAATTTATTGTACCTGCTGATTTCATTGTATTAGATATGGAAGAATCTCCTATGCCAGTACCTTTACCTATCATCTTAGGAAGACCCTTTATGAGAACTGCTGATACAAAAATTTGTGTGAAAAAGGGTATTGTAAGTATGAAGGTAAATGGTGAGAAGATAGAATTTAGAATATTTGATGCATTGAAATTACCTCAAGATGATATAGAATGCGTTAATGTATGTATGATGCAAGATTTGGTTGAGAAAGTTTTTGAGCACATTGATCCAATGGAAGCCTCCCTCACCCAGTCTCACAAAGGCGGAAATTGAGCGAATTGAAGAAGCTACGAGGACCTCTCAAAAGCTGTCCACTTTCTAGAAGGCTCCAAAATACCCAAGTAGGTATACTCCTCCCTTTGAAACTCGTACCTACTAATACTATTTGTTCCTTCATTGTCCGAGCACCAAATTTAGAATTAAAGCAATTACTGAGCACTTGACATATGCCTATCTAGGAGAAGACAAGACATTACCTGATAGTTGCTGCAAATCTAAGTTTGGGGAAGAAGATAAGCTATTGAGAGTTCTTAGGGAGCATAAAACGGCTATTGGATGGAGTATTCTTGACATCAAGGGATAAGTCCAGCTAAATGCATGCATCAAATTCACCTTGAAGAAGGGCAAAAGCCCACAGAGATGCACAAAGAAGACTCAACCGCATGAAAGAGGTAGTCAAAAAGGAGGTGTTGAAACTACTAGATGTTGGGATTATTTACCCCATTTTGAGACGGTCAATGGGTAAGTCCATTCAAGTTGTGCCAAAGAAAAGTGGAATTACTGGTGAAGAATGAAGATGAGGAGCTCATACCTACGAATAACCTTGGTTGGAGGGTATGCATTGATTACAAAAATTGAACAAGGTGACCGGAAAGATCATTTTCCTTGCCCTTCATTGATCAGATGTTGGAAAGGTTAGCAGGCCACAGTTATTATTGCTTCCTGGATGGGTACATGGCTACAACCAGATAGCAATAGCACCAGAGGATCAAGACAAAACTACCTTCACATGCCCTTTGGTACATTTGCCTACAGAAGAATGCCATTTGGATTATGCAATGCACCTGCCACCTTCCAAAGGTGCATGATGAGCATTTTTCGACATGGTGGAGAAATTCATTGAGGTATTTATGGATGACTTTAGTGTTTTGGTTCTAATTTTGATGAATGTCTCCATCATCTGAAGAGTGTCCTTAAGAGATGTGAAGAATGCAATTTGGTGCTGAATTGGGAAAAATGCCACTTCATGGTACAACAAGGCATTGTGTTGGGTCATTTGATTTCCAACAAGGGTATTGAGGTAGACAAGGCCAAGATTGAAACTATCTCAAAACTTCCCTCCTATGACAACAAAAGGTGTTAGAAGTTTCCTTGGACATCTTTGGATTTTGAGATTTATCAAGGATTTTCTAAGATCTCTAGACCTCTCTCGCACCGCTAGCCAAAGATACCAAGTTTGAATGGACAGATGAATGCATGGCAGCTTTCAACACATTAAAAGCTGCTCACATCAGCCCCAATAATGATGGCACTGAATGGAGCATTCCTTTTGAGCTGATGTGTGATGCCAATGACTTTGCCTTGGGAGCTGTTTTGGGACAACGAATCAATAAGGTACCTCATGCTATCTATTATGCTTCTAGAACCTTGAATGATGCCCAGCTAAATTACTCTACCACTGAGAAAGAATTATTAGCTGTCATTTTTGCTTTAGAGAAGTTTAGATCATACCTAATTGGTTCTAAAGTTATTGTATTCACTGACCATGCTGCTTTGAGATATTTGTTTGCTAAAAAAGATGCAAAACCAAGATTGATCAGATGGGTACTCTTACTACAAGAATTTGACCTGGAAATTAGAGATAAGAAGGGCAGTGAGAATGTTGTTGCAGATCACCTATCCAGGCTACTTCATGAAGAAGAAGAAGGAGATGAGTTGCCTTTGAATGAAAACTTCCCAGATGAACAATTGTTTGCAGTAGAGGTAAAACTTCCTTGGTATGCAGATATTGTGAATTATCTAACTACCAAAGTTTTTCCTCCAGGTATGTCTAATCAAGAAAGGAAGAGGTTGATGTCTATCTCTAGATACTACTTTTGGGATGAACCTTATCTTTTCAAATCTTGCCCTAATCAAATCATCAGAAGATGTGTCTTAGAGGAGGATCAATTGAGCATATTACAACATTGCCATAAGTTTGCATGTGGAGGACACTTTGGGGCCAAGAGAACAGCTCTTAAGGTATTACAATCTGGTTTTTATTGGCCCAGTTTGTTCAAAGATGCTTTTCTGTTTTGCAACTCTTGTGATAGATGCCAAAGGATAGGCAACATTTCATCCAGAAATCAGATGCCTTTGCAAAATATTCTAGTGGTGGACCTCTTTGATGTCTGGGGTATTGATTTCATAGGTCCTTTTCCTAACTCATATGGAAATTTATATATTCTTGTGGGTGTGGATTATGTGTCCAAATGGATTGAGGCTGTCCCTCAAAGACTAATGATCACAAAGTTGTTGTGAAGTTTTTGGATAACATCTTTACTAGGTTTGGGACTCCAAGAGCTATAATTAGTGATGGAGGAAGCCATTTCAACAATCAGGTTTTTGCTTCTTTGTTAAAGAAGTATGGGATCACTCATAAAGTTGGCACTCCCTATCATCCTCAAACCAGCGGCCAAGTGGAGATAAGCAACGAGAAATCAAAGGAATCTTAGAGAGGAGTCAATACCCAGAAAGGATTGGTCTCTCACGCTTGAATGATGCACTTTGGGCATATAGGACTGCATACAAAACCTATTGGTATGTCTCCATATCGATTAGTCTTTGGGAAAGCATGCATCTACGGTGGAATTGGAGCACAAAGCATATTGGGCCATCAAGAAATTTAATTTACATGAAACAAGCGGGTGATAAGAGGAAGTTGCAATTGAATGAGCTTGAAGAATTGAGGCATGATGCATGAGAACGCCAAGCTATATAAGGAGAGAACTAAAGCATACCATGATAAACAAAGGAGTTTCATGTGGGACAAAAGGTGTTGATCTACAAGTCACGGTTGAGTGTTCCCAGCAAACTAAAGTCCCGATGGTTTGGCCCTTGTGTTGTCACCAAGGTATTCTCTCATGGAGCATTAGAGGTTCATAGTTCAGAAAACAATCAGACATTCACCGTGAATGGTCATAGAGTAAAGCCATACCATGAATTTAAATTAATACCAAGAGATGAAGATTTGGCACTTTATCGTCCCATATATGCGTCATCAAGAGCACTTGAGCCACAGCTAGTGGATTCCAAGTGCACCTTTCCCAAGGAATAGAGATGCAGCTAGTGAGAGAGCGTTGGAGCAATCTATGATGCTCAACGCCTCTATGAGAGCAGTGGTACTGAGGCCACTTAATAAGGAACAAGTGTGCTTGAATTCAAGTTTGAGGGGAATGCTTTGAGTCAGACCTGCTCCGGACAGTTTCATCCATCTCCCGGGTAAGATCTTTCCATGTCATACACACATTGGGGACAATGTGTAATTTAAGTTGGGGGTATGGAGACACATTTACACACTTGGTCCCAGTTTTTTTCCTTTGTGATAAAAAAAAAAAAAAATTGCATGATCACGTATGTCTTGAAATTTTGGTTGATCTAAGAATTGTGATTTGATATTCATTGGCTAGCTTGAAACTTTGAACACATGATCTGATGTTGGATTTTTAAGTTTGTAACTTACTTTGGGCAATTGAGAATTCACATGTTTGATCTGCTTTCGACACAAGCACATTAGCACATGATTGGTGAGGTATGACATGTGGTTTTGATATGCATGTTTCTATGTTTTGGGTGAAACTGGATAACCTATTGGTTGGATACTTTGGCATATTAAAAAAAAAAAAAAGGTGATCATTGATAAACTTTTCACTCGATGTCGGGCCTCTTGCCTCAAAGCATTGGCGTTCACGTCAAAAGGTGAAGAGATTTGACTTAGTTAACTTTATGAAAAAATGATGATAATCATTGATAAAATCTTCACTAAATCGGACCTCTTGCCTCGATAAGCATTGAGTGTTCACGTCAAAAGGTGAGGAGATTTGATGTGGTTAACATTATGGCTAGTTTAGTTTAAGTAGCCTTTTTGACTTGAGTTAGTAAGTCCTTAGGGGTGTCTTTACACCTAATGCCCTAAAACCATCTGGTTTGGGAGTCATTGGCTCAACGCTCGCTACATGGGTCAATTAGAAAGCTTAAGGGAACTAAACATTGCAGAGTCAAAAATAAAAGAAAGAAGAAAAGAAAAGTATGCCAATGTTGTTCACTCTAATGGGAAATTCATTGAAGCTTGAGATGTTGAGACATTGCACATTGAAATTATTTGGAAAGCTTCATAGTCTTGTGCTAGTTCACTATACACTGTTTCAAATTTGTGATGCCTTGGCTTGCCTGTTGTAAGTTATGAGACTTTTGATTCCAATTCATTGTGAAGATGGAGTTTAACTTTTTAAGCTTGCTAATGAATGAAAATCATGGTTTTGAGTAATGCTTTAATTTTTAGATAACATGAACTATGCATAATGTTTGTGGGTAACATTCCTGGAAAATCCTCACGAGACTTCACTCGTCCTCTAAGGAATTCTTAGGGGTTTAAAAGGCTTGTTGCATATGCTAAATGCAATCGTACATATCCCACAGCTGGATTTATCTTTTGTTTTACATTTAGTTTTTATTTTTATTGCTAAGGGACTAGCAATATGTAAGTTTAAGTGTGATAAGTGCTTAAATATTCATATTTAAGCCCTTAATTATATTTGTTATGCCTTTAGTTTATGTTATTTTGTCTATTTTATTTCCTTTTGTGTTTTCTGTGTTTTTGTAGGTCATGGAAGAAAATGAAGCGTTTCTAGAAATGTTCCAAGCTTAAAGGGCAAATTGGAAGATCTAGAAGATGTGGAAAGGATTAAATCGGAATTTATCAAATTGAAGTCAAAATCGGATTAAATTTGGATCCTGAACATGTCTCAGTATTTTGGCCATAACTTTCAGCTCAAATATCGGATTGAGGTGATTCCAACGGCATTGGAAAGATAACTCAAAATTATAGAAATCATTGTGAAATAGCATTTTCCAATTTGGACCGCGCAATGTCAAAATCACCCCCGCAAGATAGAAGCCCAATTCTGGACGAATCCTTCTCCAATTTGTAATAGGATTGTCTCCTAAATTGACTAGGAGATAGAATTCCGAAATTCCTAGGTTTACTAGTGTTTCTAGGACTTTCCTAAGCCTATAAATAGACCTCTAAGCCTCACAATTAGACACACAATTTCAGAGACGATTTTTGGGAGAAGAATTGGCGACTTTCAAGGAGCAATTTTCGGGTTTATTCTTTTCCTTTATTTATTTTATGAAGATGATTAGCATCAATTTCATGTGTAACTAAACCTTTTAGTAGGGCTAGATTGAAGCCTTGATCATGTTTATATTTTAAATTCAATATTAGGCGCCTTTGCGATAATTGCATGATAGTATTTAACTTGATTAATACTGTTTTCATGAATTCCTCATGTGTGTGATCAACATATGCATGTGGTATGGACTTGTTAGTTAGATCAATTTGGATGACCGAGTCCTGGGTTTAACATTAGTAACAAAAGCAATCCACGCCGGTTCTTGGGTTAATCAACATGGGAAACCGGAGTATACACCATGCCCTAGGTCTCATGTGGTTGTCGGTTTTCACAGTTCATATGCTTTCTTAAAGAACAACTTAGTATACACCATGCTAAATCCTTTAGGAAAGAAAAGAATTAGAGTATACACCATGCCTAATTCGTTGCTTAGGAAACCAATAGCTTAAGAGTATACACCATGCCCTTAGGTTGGCAACCATTAAATATTCATCATGTAATTAAAGCATTGGCATATTGATTTATTGTATAAGCATGATTAGCGGTGGAAATCAAAGCCCTACCTCTTTCTTATTGTAATCAAACTCAATTTTATCTCTTTTACTTTATATTGCGAATTTAATTTTAAGCATAATTTACCAATCCTGTGGGATCGATCTTGCACTTACACTCTTTACTACATTTTGACCTTGTGCACTTGCAAGTAAAACTACGTTATTTGCTTATTAATTTAGGTAGATAATTTCACAACAAGAGCTGCAGCTCGGGTTCACATCGGTGATTCAGGTTTGCTGGATCATGTGCTATCACTGGATAATGTGGATGTAGGAACCCATGTTGTGTGTCGTACGAAGAACCCAGGGACTCATATTTTTGAATTCTCGCTCGAGGAGCTTGGTAATGGAATTAAGGCCTCTGAACCAGCTCGGAAGCCAGGAGTTGATGTTTACTGTGATCTGGTTTATTTGTATAACAATATACTGGTGGATTACCCAGGATTGAAATGGTTAAATGAGGCAACTAGGGTGGTGATGAATAGCAAGTATTTTGTGAAAGAGTGGCCAGGGCCACTTGTTGATGAGAATGATCAGTTTCTGACATTGACTTGCCGATTGATGCCTTTGGGTGAAACAGAAACTAAAATGGAGAATGGATTACCACCTGGTGAAGTTGTTGTTGTTGTTCCACCTCATGCAACAGTTGAAGAGTTAAAACAGGCGGTGGAGAATGCAGCAAAGAAAACATACTGCGTTGCCGAAAATTTTAAGGTGACAAATATTGAGGAGCTGGAGGGCTTCAACGATGAGACACTTCTTTCTGAAGCAGTAGCATCAGGTATAGACCTTTATGTTACAGGGATCAGGTTAGCTTTGGAGAATCGTTTCAGGTGCCAAGCCGGGATTGAAAGCTGGGAAGTGAGATGCACATGCGGTGCTACAGATTATGACGGGGAGAAGATGATAGCATGTAATGTTTGTCGTGTGAGGAAGCACACTCATTGCTGTGGCATGAAGGATACCGAAGTCATCCCGCAGGTGTACATTTGCAGAGGGTGCGAGGTTGATCTCCATCTCACTTCATGAGGATATGTGAAAGTTGTAAGGAATCAATAGAAGGTATTGTCTTGATTTTGCAATGAACTGAGATTTTTGTTTTGATGCTTTAAACACAATCTTTTTTGCGGTGATAATGATGTAAACACAATCAAAAGGCCATTAGCGGCAACTTTTGAGTTGCCGCTAATGAGGGGTCATCAGCAGCAACTCTTAGTGTCGCCGCTATTAACCACTCATTAGCGGCAACATTTGGGTCGCCGCTAATGGCCTTTTGATTTTTTAATTTTTTTTTAACTCAATAGCGGCAACACAAAAGTTGCCGTTATTGAGGAGTTAATAGCGGCAACTATTGAGGTCGCCGCTATTAACCCATCAATACTGGCGACTTTTGAGTCATCGCTAATAGCCTTTCGATTCTTTTTAAAAAAAAAAATTCAACTCAATACAAAAGTCGCCGCTATTGAGGGGTCATTAGCGGCAACTCTTGGTGTCGCCGCTATTAATCCCCCATTAGCGGCAACTTTTGAGTCGCCGCTAATAGTCTTTCGATTTTTTTTTAAAAAAAAAATTTCAACTCAATACCGACAACACAAAAGTCGCCACTATTGAGGGGTCATCAGCGGCAACTCTTGGTATCGCCGCTATTAACCCCCCATTAGCGGCAACTTTTGAGTCGCCGCTAATAGCCTTTCGATTTTTTTAAAAAAATTCAACTCAATACCGGCAACACAAAAGTCGCCGCTATTGAGGGGTCATCAGCGGCAACTCTTGGTGTCGCCGCTATTAACCCCCCATTAGCGGCAACTTTTGTGTTGCCGCTAATAGCCTTTCGATTTTTTAAAAAAAATTTCAACTCAATACCGGCAACACAAAAGTCACCGCTATTGAGGGGTCATTAGCGGCAACTCTTGATGTAACTGCTATTAACCCCCTATTAGCGGCAACTTTTGATTCGCCGCTAATAGCCTTTTGATTTTTCTTTTAAAAAAATTTTCAACTCTATACCGGCAACACAAAAGTTGCCACTATTGAGGGGTCATCAACGGCAACTCCTACCGTCGCCGCTTATTACCCATTATTAGCGGCAACTTTTCAGTCGCCGGTAATGGCCTTTTGATTTTTGTGTTATTTTTTTCGCCTATGACCTCTCATCAACGAGAAACGAAAGGCGCCGCTGATGAGAGGTCATTAGCGGCGACTTTTCTGTCGCCGCTATTAGTGTTGTTGCTATAGACCAATATTTTGGTATTTAGCGTCCACAATTAGCGGCAACTTTAAAATGTCACCGCTGCAACTTTAAAATGTCGCCGCTAATGAGCCCTCATTAGCGGCGATTTTGGGATCGCCACTATTGGTTTTGTCGCTAATGACCAATTTTCGTGTAGTGCCTTATCACGAGGGTGAGAAGAAGTGTTGTAGTATTTCAATCGGATAAGTGATAATTTTGGTAATTTTGGAGTTAAGTGATAATGTTGGAATATTTAAGGGCAATTGCTAGATATTGATTCCTGTTTTTGTTACTAATTGGTGTTCATCTGCAGACAAATTGTTTTGTTTCCTGTTTCAATAGGACTTTGTTGGTTGTTGTTTTATATTTTATTTTTTTCTAATCATGTTTAGAAAAAAATACTTGTTTAATTTGTAATTTTTAATACTTTTTCTTTTTTAATTTTAATTTTTTTCCTAATCAAGTTAGGGAAGAGAGAATACTTGTTGGTTGTTGATTTCATGAAAAATAAAAATAAAAATCTTCTTGGGGCATCTACAGTTTGGTCTTGTGCATTGAAGGTTGGGCAGCAAGATAGCCAACTTTAATATATTATTGTGATTGTGAAATATCCAACAATATTCTCCTAAATTTTTCAATTTTCATAGTTATAATGATTGCATGTTCTTGCAATGGTGCAATCTCCTTATTTTAGTAATTATTCATTTTATAATAATTATTTTTCTAAAATAAGCTGCAACATTCTCTATAAAAAGATGTTGCTGCCCCTATGACAAAGCATCAATTGTTTATTCAACAACATGGAATCCCTCGAACCTGTCTATTTAATATTTATCCCTTTAGTTTTTTTTTTTGGAGAAAATACTGGTCATTCTTATTCCACATCAAAATCAAGAGTACAAAAATTGCACCCTTAATAATACAATTCATGAAAAATCAAAGAAAGTGTTCATATCCCTTTAGTTTCTATATTATATTTCCTGATTTTTTTTTTTTTTTTTCAATTCTGAACAAGTAGATTCATTTTTAGACGCGTCCTAGAATCTCGCCAAGCAAAACAATTAACACTTACAAATATCTCTTTTTGGTTTGGAAGAAGTAAATAAAGTGTAAAATTAATTATTAAGTAATTAAATTTACCTTTTTTTATCGTTGTTGGAAAAATATGGTGATTTATCTTGGTATTAGAGTCAAAGGTACTAGAATTCAACTTTGATTCAGTGAACTCACCCAAAGTAATTTAATACAAAGAACTAATCAGACCATTAGAAAGTATCCAAAGGTTGTGCACAATAACATTGATTAAATCCAACTAGTCTACCACAATTCCATTCATGCATGGCCGGGTCCAATTTCAAAGCCTTTTCTTTTTTCTTTTTTCTTTTTTATGGCATTTTCCACCCTTGATCTTCTCATCCAAATCCCAGCCATTCAAATGAACCCCTACTTTTTAAGCCCCCAAGAACTACTTTTCCGATTCTCAATCTCTCTTTTTTCTCCATGAACTACAACATATTTTTCACTCGGCCTCCATAAACTATTATCCCTATCCAACCCAATGAACTATCATTTTGTACCCAAAACTCTCTTTCTGTCGCTCAAAGGCCCCTTCCGTTAATCAAAGATGTTAACTCAGGCATTCTACAACGCATTGTCACTTTGATCATCTGAGTTAACGCATTTGACTAACTAAAGGGGGGTTTTGGACACAAAATAGTAATTCATGGGGGTCAAGTAGTAGGGTTGGTAATTCATTGGGACAAAGTGAAAAATGCATTATAGTTCATAAAGAAAAAAGGTATTTACCCCTTTTATCTTCTTGCAACACCTTTTACCCTAAATCCTCTTTCTTTCTTTTTTTCGTAATAAGGCATACATTCAACCAACAAGGGGCCAAAGGCCTTACAACAGTCCAAAAGGAGAGAGGGGGGTGGATCTTTACCACTACAAATGGGAGAAGAAGGAGGGGGAAGTTGGTGGGAATGTAGCACAAGAATACTCGTGCCGATCTAGAACAGACCTTCTAATAGAGCTAGCAAGAGAGGAAATGTCTAGAATAGAGCCTTCATGAACTGCTTTGTTTCTAGCAAACCAAATCTGATCACACAAAACAGAAGCATAAATTTGAAACAAATGACAATCAGCAAGAGGAATGCCTAAGACAGAATGAGGATCTAAGATGGCTTTGATCCAGTTAGAAGGAGAAAAGGAAGACCAAGCAGAAGAATCAAGCGGCCAAAAAGAAGATCTCCATGCCACTCTAGCAAAAATGCAGTTGAAGAACAAGTGAGAAAGAGATTCTTCCTCAAAACTACACAAAGGGCAAAGGGAATCAGAAGCAAGAATGTGAAATAGAGCTTTCAATCTGGTTTTGGTGGGTAGCAGGTTCCAAGCTATTTTCCAAAGAAACAAAAGGAGCCTAGCATTCAGATTAAGCTTCCAAAGAAATTTCCAATAACTAGACTCAAAAGGAGAGGAAACAGAATTAAACCTAGGACTACTGATCAACCTATAAGCAGAATTGGTGGAGAAAAGGCCATTCAAGAAGGGGTCCAAAGCAAAGGAGAGGCTAGGTGAAGACTGATTGGAATCTTGAGGATTTCTTTGACACTAGCAGAATTGAACAAAGAAATTAGCAGGAAAGATTCCAAGAGCCATTTAAATTGAACAGATTAGAAACCTTCAAATCAGGAAAGGAGGTTTTGCTCATATGAAGGGGAACGGGAGAAAGAAAGGCAAAGTGGGAATCCAAGAGGAGTTCCAAACAGAAAAAGAGGTTGATCTATGAATCCTGTGGCAAGTGCCAAAAGACAGAATGGGTTTAGACTTTTGAATACCTTTCCAAAGCCAAGAAATGGCAGAATGGGAAAAGGGGGAAAGAAAAGATCCAGTTTGGAGATACTTACCTGTGAGTTGGGTTGCCCAAAGAGATTCTAACTGTGAGCAGCTTCCAACCTAGCTTAGAAATGAGAGCAAGATTGACATCTTTCATGCTTCTCAATCCTAAACCACCAATAGCTTTAGGAGTACAAATAGAATGCCACGACTTGAGAGTTAGATTCCTAGTTTTTGCATAAGGGAAACCCCACTAGAAGTTCTTGAAAACCTTATCCAAATTGCTGCAGATATTCTTTGGAAGAAGGAAAGTGCTTCATGGCATAAGAAGGAATGGATGCTACTACTGATTTAATGAGCACCAACCTGTCAGCTTGAGAAAGAGACTTGGCATGCTAGCCCTCAACCTTAGATTTAACTTTCTCAATAATGTGTTGAAAAAGTAGATTTTTTTGAGTTACCAAACAGAATAGGCAGGCCTAACTAGATAGACTTTGTAGAGTTTGAGGGTATGGTAGAACATCAAGAATAAGATTAGCAGTGGAAGGATTAGTGTTTGTGGAAAATCTAATAAAAGATTTGCCATTATTGATAGATTGACTAGACCAGAGGCAGTATTTGGTTA
Organism: Carpinus viminea; assembly: GCA_013348765.1. Lineage (NCBI taxonomy): Eukaryota > Viridiplantae > Streptophyta > Magnoliopsida > Fagales > Betulaceae > Carpinus > Carpinus viminea. The sequence goes on along the minus strand of CP054668.1, from coordinate 31,762,083 downwards.
AGCAGGATTGAATACAAGAAGCTTCTATAAGAGTGGCTTTACCAAAGATCAAAAGATCAAAGAGAAGGTGATGAGAAGGTGATGAATAGCTGAAGTATGCCTAGAGATTTTTAGACCTTTAAGGTTCCCCATAGCTTCTTCTCTGAATAGCAAACGAGAGAGAACTTTAGAACCTAGGATAAACAGAAAAGGTGAAAGAGGATCACCTTGCCTAAGACCTCTCTTAGGGGAAAACAAACCAAAAGGGTATCCATTGATGAGAATGGAAAAAGAAGAAGAAGAGATGCATAATTTGATCCAATTTAATCAAGAGGAATGAAAGCCTAACTTCTGCATAACAGCTAAAATGAAATCTCATTCCACTTTATCAAAAGCCTTTTCCATGTCCATGTTAAAAAACATGAACCCTCTTTTACCTCTTTTATGTTTGAATGAGTGCAAGCTTTGTTCAAAATAGCTAGAAAAGGCAAAAAGAAACTAGTTTCAGTGGTGGTGGCTGCTGAAGATGATACCAATTTGCAGGGAGGCTATCTTAAGCATCCCCAGTACCTATGAAGTTTTCATCTTGGAACTGCAGATGGCTGTCCAGGCCAGCTGTATTTCGAATTATCAGGGTGCTGATTCGTTCACAAGCCCATGATGTTCTCTTTCTCTCGAAACCAAAACTTCTCCCCCCCAAGTCTCTACTACAATAGCTTGGAGGCCTAGAGGGATCTTAAATGCTTTGGTGCAAATAAGAATCACATTTCAACTTGGTGCTATTCTGATACCTCTCATTCTCCTTGGATACTTTCCTGTATGTATAGCCCTCCTGCCATAAGTGATAAGCAAGCCTTTTGGGATTGGTTCACCTTTGTTGGTACCAATTTTGATGCCCACTGGCTGTGCATTGGTGACTTTAATTCTATGTTGTCTCAATCAGAAAAACTTCTATTAACAACTCTACAACCAGAAACTTCAAAAGTTGTGTTGATCTTGGGTTTGCTAGAAACCAATTTACCTAGCGCAATAATAGGCAGGGGTTTGCTTCTATTAAAGAAAGACTTGATAGAGGCTTGACCTCTCAAAGGTGGATTCTCCTTCATCCTGATTTTTCCCCTCTCCATATTCCTACATGTAACTCAGACGACAACCTCATTTCCCTCAAAACCAACAACCACTCCTTTTACCTCCATAGACCTTTTAGGCTTGAGGAATTTTGGAACAATGATGCCTCTTGTGGAAAAGTTGTTGAGAAGGCCTGGAATTCTCCTATGTGTGGAAATCCCTCCATCTATCTCCCTAAAAATCTTAAAAACACTAAGTCTGCTCTGCTATCTTATAATTCTTCTCATTTTGGCAACATTTAGAAGAAAATCAAGTTCACTCTTCAACAGCTTGTTCTTATCCAGCAAGCTAATCCTTGTCCTTTTGCTTCTGATAAGGAGTTAAACCTTAAGTTGACCTTAAATCAACTTCTCAAACATGAAGAAACCCTATGGAGATCCAAATCTAGAGAAACTTGGTTGACTTGCAAGGATCTCAATACCAAGTACTTCTACACTTCCACTCTCATTTAGAAGAAGGTCTAATGATATCAATTTTCTCAAATTAGATTATGGAGCTTGGATTTCCTTTAAAGCTGATATTGGGAGTTAGTTTTTAGATTACTTCTCCAAACTCTTTTCCAACTCTAACCCCACTGTTGAAGTTGATATGCTCAATTTGTTTTCTGAAGTTGTCACTGTGGAAGACAACTCTCTTTTTTACTTTATCCCCCACCGAATTGGAAGTGATTCAAGCCTTGGATCTTCAAAATCCCCTGGCCCTGATGGTTTCACAACCTTATTCTATAAGAAATACTGGAGTATAATTAAAATTGATGTGCTGAACTTCATTTGGAATTTCTTCAAATTTCATCATCTGCCTAGAGAGTAGAACCACACTTTCTTAGCTCTCATTCCAAAGGTCATTGGCTCTCACCTTGCTCATCAATTCAAACCTGTAAGCCTTTGCAATATAGTATACAAAATCATCTCCAAGCTTCTAGCCAATAGATTGAAACCTCTTCTCCATAAAATTATCTAACCAACCCAAGCTACTTTCACCCATAATAAGAATTTCCAAGATAACACAATCCTTGCTCATGAACTTCTACACTCCTTTAATAATAAGAAAGGCAAAGGGTCTTTTGTTTCTAAAAATGGACATGGAGAGGGCCTTTGATAGAATGGAATGTGGTTTTCTATTGGCTATCATGGAAAAGCTTTAGCTCCACTTGGATTGCTTGGATTAGGGCATGCATCTCTTCTGCCTCTTTCTCCATTTTGTTGAATGATAGTCCATTTGTTATGATCTCTCCTACTAGAAGCCTGAGGCAAGGTGATCCCCTATCACCTTTCCTCTTCATTCTTGGATCCGAGATGTTTTCCAAACTCATGTTCAGGGAAGAAAGAGCTGGCACCATCAAAGGCCTACAAATTTCTAGAAATACCCCTACTCTCCATCATCTCCTGTTTGCAGATGACTTACTCATTTTTGGTAGAGCTAAGTTGTCTAAAGCTAGCTGCATTAATACCTGTCTTGAAAAGTATTGTAGATGGTCAGGTCAAGCCATTAACATTTCCAAATCTTTTCTTAAATTCAGCCAAAATACCTTCCCCGCCACTATCTCTTCCATCTCTTCTATTTTCCCTTTCACCTCCAACCCTCCTAAATCTTTGTATCTTGGCCTCCTAATCCTGATGGGCAATTCCAAGAGAAGTGCTTTCCAATTCATCATTGATAAGGTTTTGAGTAGGATTGATGGATGGAAAGCCAAAAGTCTTTCTCAAGCAGGCAAATTGGTCATCTTGAAATCAGTTGCTGCTAGTATACCTTCTTATGGTATGAGTTCTTTTTTGATTCCCATGAGTTTATGCTCCACACTGAACAGGAGTTTAAAAACTCACTGGGAATGGGCTTGTTTTGAGAATATTGGGTGGGCCTGATAGTGGAGGGGCCTTCATAGTTAGAAGTCAATGAGGGGTTGAGGCTGACAAACTAGTTTGCAAGGGACTGTTTAGCATAGAATTGTTGGATTGGTTTCTAAAACAAAGATAGACCATTTAATGTTTTCTCAATAGGAACGGTCCAATCTTGTGCGGTGGGTGAGATAGGACAAGGGTTGTCTTATGTAAGTGTAGTGTCAGTCCTGGGGGTATGGGACTAGAGAGTAGGGTTTTAGGGTGTCAGGGAATTGAGGGATTTAAGGTGGATTTTTGTCTGGTATGCATGGGATTGAGAGGTTACCAATAATGGCATACTAGGATTATTTCTGAAGGATGAAGATGGAGGTTAGTGAATTTCTGCTTGGTGAGGTTAGAGGAAGAGGACTGTAGATTAGAAAAAACATTAACTTTCAGAGAAACAAGATACCTAGAGGGAACCCTGTCAACTTGCTGGGCAAGGCACGCACATTGCTTGTGACCTATCCTTCCACAATCAGTGCAATACACATCTAGCCTTTCATACTTCAGACTAATCCAAGTTGTAGAGCCAATGAGCCATCAATTCAAGTGAAGGAGAAACCAGGATTCAAAGGTTTGCTTACATCGATATTAACCAGAATCCTTAGGAAACTTTGAAAAGTTGCTTTAGCTCCACTATTTTCTTCAATATTCACAAGCTTGCCAAGACCTTTCCCAATAGTTATGGCATTTTTGATTGACATGTTTTGTAGAGGAAGGCTGTGGACTTGAATCCAGAAGGCACTTCTTTGAGTGAAAGCTCTCCTAGAGTGTCAATTGGAGACCATGTTTGAAGAGCCATAAGGAAGCCATTCACATTCCAGACTTGCTTGAGAATTTTGGAAATGTGATCTTTCTCAGTGAACTTAAACAGAAAGATGTTAGGTCCAAGAACTACAAAAGAGAATGGAATGGCAAAAAACCAGGCTTTTGTCAAGGTTGCATTAACATATTGGTTATTTTGAGTTTTTAGGATATAATTTAATTGACCTACCAAAGGAAGCCAGTCAATTTTGACAAGTTCATGGGGAAGAGTTTCTAACTGAGAGGAGGGATCCTCCCAAGTTAGAGCTGTCGTTTGAGCTATAAGGGAATCAATATCTTGTGATGAGGCAACCAGGACAAGACAAGACATGATAAACAAAGCAAGGAAGGGGGGAAGGCTAGCAGGGAAGAAATAATGAAGGAAAGGAAAGCAAGAAAGAGTGAAGAAAAGGAGAAGAAACAAAGTTTCTTAGCAAAGCTTAGAAAGTGAGTTTTTTTTTTAATATAAGCAAGTTTATGTGTGTGTATGTGCGGGCTTTACTAGTGATTAGTGAAGTGCAACGGACAATATTTGTATTCACTCGATCTCCTTCTTATAAAAAAAAAATAATAGTAATAAATAAAAATAAAAGGCATATGGTCGTTTGAATTTCGATTTTTTCTATTTTACTTAACTAAATTCAAAATTGCAAATGTCGAGAAAAAAAAAGGGTCCAATAGCCGAAGAAGAGGAGGCTGGTGAAGGCATCAGATTGTAAAACCCAAGCTGAGAGCTTTGCCCTTCGATTTTTTAATTCTAAGTTATGTTGAGTTTGGAGAGAGCGTCTTTGGCTGTGTCTTCTTTCAACTCGGGAAAACCTCTTCAACTATACTTCTCATGTAACACCCCGTTCTATATTGGGAAGATGAGAAAAAGCCATATAAAGTGAGTGGTTTATAAATAAAGTTATGAATGCTAAGTCCTACATTACCTAATTATTAGATAAAATTGGGCTTTATACTGAATTATAGATTTTATTTTTTTTATTTTTGGCTTTGCTTGTTCTTAGTAATGGGGTATTACTCGCATATATAGTTGTAATCATTTGCTCATGATCCACAAGTATCAAAATTGTCTGAATCTTTTCAGGTTTTTGTTTTTTTTTTTTTTTTTAGTGAATGTATAGAAGATAATTATATAACTGTAAGTTGTTTTAGTTATATATGTTGGCTGTCCGAGTTTATTGATTTAATAAGAGATAATTAATCATCCCGCATATATATGGGGGGAGTGACGAAGGAGAATATACTTGAGGGGTTGAGTATAATGAATCTTCAAAATAATAAATAATAAAAAGTTGCGACGGGCGTCACGTGCTAACTGATGGACAGTAGCAAGCACACATGTGGCTGTCATTGGTCAACGATCGAATTCTTCGCAATAATTGGTACTAACGAGTATGAATTAAGCAGCACAAATATTTTTGTGTAAAGCCTCTGAGTTTTCACAACTAAGCACCACCAGAACCACAAGGATGAACCGAATTCCGCCGACGGTTTCTACTCCGACTCCGGTGACCCCATTGGTGGCCAGATTGGTGTTGCTGCTGCTGCTTATATGCTTTGGTGGGACAGGTTTGGGTTTTTTTTTTTTTTTTTTTTAAGAATCTTAAATACTATCTTCTTCATTAAGGATAAGTTGTCAAATTTTACCCCGATCTGTTAATTTTCAGATAATATGAAGACTGAAGAGCATGTCCACAGGCACAAGATAGAAGAAGATCGAAGAGGAGGATGCAGCTAGCTGTAGCCGCAGTTGGAGATGGCGGATTTGCCTCTGACGAGCATCATGAGAAGGAAGAGGCCAAGGAAGTTGACCAAGTGCATGTGGATGTGGTTAGTTTCTTCTCCATTCTTTTAAAATATTATTTTTAATAAGTTGCTAGTAATTAATTTGATTTTTTTTTGGATAAAATGTAAAATGCATTTAACCAAATTAGGTAATGTTAAATCAAGTGAATATTTAGGACTAGGGGTACTGAAAAACGAGTTAAACTATTTGCAAGCTTACATGGGATTATTAAATAAGCCGTTTATGAACATAAAATTTAATTTTATAAACTCGATTCGATCTACTTGGTTAATGTTTGTGAACCCGCTCATATAAGGATAGACTCACTTGTTATAAATATATATATATATAATCCAACAACCTTAATATTTCACCTTCAATAATCTCACTCCAAAAAAACAGTTTAAATTATTGTAATTGTGAGTATATAAGAGGAGTTTATGTGTGTGATAAATTAATGTATGTACATACCATGATACCATAAGATAAATATATAAATTTGAGATTAGATTGTTTAAAAGTTGAGTTAATTTATCTAATTACTCAAACAGCAAATAACTAATAACTAAATAACTGATAACTAATATAACTCGGTTATCAGCCATTTAAAGAAAGCAACAATGTGACTATAATACCCCAAAAAAACTGCTTTAAAACCGTGTCTATGCGGGGGCCGTCCCGTAATTTTTAATAGCGCCCTAAATAAATGTAACGGACATAATTTGGATTCAATCTTCTTCTTAAAAAATAAATAAATAAATAAATTTTACTTTTATCGTTCGCTTACACGTTGCATCGATCGTTTTTAGTTTCACGTAGCTATATCAACCTACGCGTTGCCATTGCGTGTCCACTTACGTTGTTCTTTCTTCAATTCTTCTTGTTCTTTCTTTCTTTCTTCTCTGTCACTACTCTCAGCTTCTGTTTCTTTCTTCCTGAAATTCCATCTGTGAATGCGTTGGAATTACGTTGTCTCAACTGAGTGGGCTAATTTGTATCTAACAATTGAGAAATGTCTATTCTTGCGGCCTCCAAGAAGAGGAAGTGGACACTGACGCCGACGCCGTCGCTGTCGCTGAGGAGGACGCCGACGCCGCCGCCGAAGGTCTACGATTTTCACACGTTCGCCGACGCAGATTACCCCAAGGGCGCCTTCCGGGACAACATGCCGTTGTTCATCCAACAATATGCCCAACGGTCACAACCACACCAGAAGAACGTTGGATGCATGCCCGTCGCCTGGCTCACGCTCCTTGGGCACAGCTCCTCTACCGAAGACTTCGTTGTCCCTCTCTACACCATTGTGGAGGACGTCCGCTGCGCTCAGTGCCCCTACTGCGATCACTGTCGATCCGCCGGTAATTAAGGATATCTCCTTCTCATGATTCCTTATATCGGGTGTTGTGCTTTGAATAGAATCTGGTAGTTCATCCATATCTAGCTGAAATTAATTAAGTATGAACAAAAATTGCTTCTGCAAACCCTCAAATTGCAAATTGTTGCTCAACTAATTGCAATTGCAAATAAGAGTTTTGATTCTTTTGAATATAATATACTATACTATACCTATTTAAAGAATTAAAGTTCACAAGGGCGGTTTTAAAAATATATATATATACTATATGTGTGTGTGTGCGCATGCACGCGCGTGTGTGTATGTGAGACTTGTTCTATTCCTTTTTTTTTTTTTTGTGTTAAGTAATCCTTGACTTGTGTGCAGCACTTGCCGTTCTTCTTTTAGTTGTTTTGCATTTTTTTTCCGGTGACAGTGCACGTTGGAGGGTCTCTTTCTTTTCTTCTTTTTTTCCTAAGCTTTAGTGGAACCGTGCCTTTTGAGGTACTTAAAACGGTGCATTTTTTGTCATCTTCAACCTTTGTTTTTGCTAATCCTTATCTGCAACTGCATCATCTTCAGACTTCAATCTTTAGTAAATGAACATTTGCCCTCAAAAGTTGATGAGAGGGGCATACTAATTGTTGATAGGGTGTATAAATAAAATAAATAAAATAAAATAAAATAATACTTGGGTATGAAGATTTTTTAGGTGTTGAAGGGGGGCATTTGCCCCTCTAAAACCCCCATTGCCTCCGCCATTTGCTTGATGCCAAAACTCCCATGGACCCACAAGGGCCACAACATTTTCTTTTTTATTCCCTCCCAAGAAACTAGCTGTACGGATCTGGATCACCCAAGCATTATTATTCCTTACGTACATTCATTATTGTTGTTACAGTGTACAACAATAATGAATAATATTGAATAAAAAAGAGAGATCAACAAAGAATCTAAATGCAGATTTAACGTGGTTTAGCAATTTGCCTATGTCCACAAGAGAGTGCGACTATATTTTTCTATCTAATAATTTAGGGTTACAAAACAACATATTTATAGGCAAACCATAATTATAAGTATTTTAAAAAACTCCAAAATACCCCCACAACTTACTTGTTCCCATGCCCACATAAACTAATTACACCTAATGGGCCAGTAATAAAATATGAGCCACTTATTCCAACAATCTCCACCTTGGTGAGTATTCACGTCTTTGAATATAATCAAGTATTGGACCTCCATATGGAACTGATAAGTTTGGGGTTGCCTCCTCCACTCCTCTCCTTTCTAGCACTTGGAGATATTTGTCAAGTCTAAGCAATGCTTAAACTTGTTTGCAACAATAGGCTTCATCAACATGTCCAGTGCATTCTCAAAAGTGTGAATCGTCTCAAGTAACAATTCACCCATAGCAACTAATTCCCTAATCTTGTGAAACCTCACATCAATGTGCCTGGTTCTCGCATGATACACCTAGTTCTTTGCCAAGTAAATGACACTCTGACTATCACAATACAACGAAACTCCACTTGGTTGAATACCCAACTCCTATACTAACCATGTAACACCCCCAAAATTAGCATCAGCTAATCTGGTGGAATCACTAGCAATTCACCCATTTAAGCCAACTTGTGACCCAACGGGAAATCACCCTTATAAAAACGTCAGAGTAAATGCAAGAGAAGGTAAATAAATCTGAGTCACTATAATTCATTAGGTTAGAAGATGGAGCTGCTAAATAGTAAAGACAAATTTGTAATTATAAGTAAGTCTAACCAGTTGGGTAGTAGCATCTCTTGCCACATCCATAGCAATAAACCAGGTCACCTAGAGAATAATAACCGTGTAAGTTTAACAACTTAGTAAGTAAACCTTACGACTTATGTATGGCATGAGTCCAATTAATGAAAGTAAACATGCAATTTGAGTAATAACCAAAAAGAGGGTATTACCTCCATTAATACACCATTTAATATATTTTAGGAGTTTCAAAGCTTATGATATAGAACCAGCGATAATTACTTAAGTGCTTTAATGTATAAAAAGGCTAATGCATTATAAGTCATAACTTCCATACATACTCTACCCGAGATATTACCCATTCTCAGAAAGGTTGGTATTGTCTCGAGAGACCTATAATACAATGTCAATACCCCAGCCATTTCACAACATATTATACATAATATTAATGGCACGATTGAGTCCGACCTCGAATAGCTCACACCAACTAATGACATTCGTCCTATAATAACCGAATCATTAGGAATGGTTGCATCATGATCACAAAACCAATGAATCCAAAGCCCTTATACAACACACACATTTGACCATAATATGCAGTCTATATGGTAAGCCCATGGTCGTTCATACCGCATGTACCGGCGTACCATGTCTTACGATGCATCTTAGCCGTAAATTAATGACACAGTTACCAAGTAATTACAGAAAGTATGCATGCTCATATCATACTCATGGTCAGTCAACTGACATATCCCACGTTTTACATAAAAAGGGTGTAAGTGTCTACTTACTTCGCACACTCAAGTAAATCTTCTAACCAAGCTAATTCCTATTGTAACGGATACAAGACACCGTTATTCTAAGCCTTACAAAACCTAGACTATGGCTAATCTTAAGCATACATGTGTGAAACTCAAAAACCGGTGCTATGCCTACTGACCGTACGTCCAACCACGATGGCGTACGTTCGCTCAGTGTGTTAAGCACACCGTTTTAAGATTCGAACAATGCATGTTTCTAATGGCATTTATAGACCTTTAAACCTCTTCTAAGCTAACAAAATAGCTCAAGCAATTAAGAAATTACAGCACAACGAAACTTTGAAAAAATCCTTTGAAAACATTATTTTCTTTAAAGAATGCTTAATGAACACTTGGAAAACCTCATCAAGGTAGAAATATAAGTTAAAATAATGTTAAACAGAAAGAGAACAGAGCTTACCCCAAAACTAAGCATGGACATGATCGCCCCTCCTTGGAAACTCCTCTTAGAAGCTCACTTTCACCAATTTCTCACTCAAAACTCAAGGAGAGGGTTTTGGCAGCCTAGGGGCATACCAAGGAAAGGAAACATGTGTGAGAAATGAGAGGTGAAACAAGCTATTTATAGGAAAGTTCACCACCAACTCTCTAATAGAGCAGCAGACGTCCAGCAACCTTATAGTACGTCTAGTGGTCTTTGCACAGTGGTCCAAAAGGTGTCTTGTGCGTCCATGCATTACCCAAAGGGTATCCCAAAAAGTAGCATACGTCCGGTGGTCCCACGCACGTTTGTTGTAATATTTGTAGAGCGTATGTCCGATGGTCCCCCCTTTGTACATCAGCACTACAGATAGCAGCATACATCCACCTCCTAAGGGTTAGTATTTGGCTTCTATTTTTAAAAGGTTCAAAGCATGATTAGGTTAACGGCTATGTGTAACACCCCACTCCAATGACACAGAATATTGTCCGCTTTTGGCTCCCCCAAACCAGACTTCCTAGGGTGTCACCCATCCTAGTACTACTCTCACAGAAGTACGCTTAACTGCGGAGTTTAGATGGGATCATGACCATCACGGCTTTAAAACGCGTTGTTGTCATTAAGGGTGTAAGTATATATATAAACACATCTCCATTTCCATACCCAGGCGATGTGAGACGTCACAATCACCTCCTCTTAGGACCCAGCGTCCCCACTGGCGGCCTCATGGAATTAGCCCACTCTTAGCATCCATCCCAGCAAGCGTCCACTAGCAACCTTCATGGGCTTGTGCAAGCTCCCCCCATCTCAGGCTGGGTAATGGCTCTGATACCATTTGTAACACCCCACCCCAATGACACACAATATTGCCCGCTTTTGGCTCCCCCGAACCAAACTTCCCAGGGTGTCACCCATCCTAGTACTACTCTCGCAGAAGCACGTTTAACTACGGAGTTCTGATGGGATCATGACCATCACGGCTTTAAAACATTTTGTCATTAAGGGTGTAAGTATATATAAGCACATCTCCATTTCCATACCCAAGAGATGTGGGACGTCATACTATGGGTTTTAGGTCTCATTAAAACATCATTATTGAAAACCTTTGTTGATTGCTCTTATAGAAAATATTTTGTTTAATAAAAAGGTTGTTTTTATTGGGGTATTACAAACCATGTAAGCCATAAAGCTTCCTTTGCAATTGTAGACGTCGCCACGTATTCCGCCTCAGTTGTGGACATCGTAACTATGACTGGATCATAGACAACCAACATATGGGTCCTCTTGCAAGAGTGAACACATAACCCATGGTTGACCTCCTATCTTCCAAATCCTCTGCATAATCTGCATCTCCATATCCGACCACTAAAAAATCACTTTTCTGTCTAACAAAAGTGATACCATACTTTATAGTACCTTCCAAGTATCTAAAATCCATTTGACTGCATCCCAATGCTATCTCCCCAGATTTGTCATGTACTTGCTCACCACACTGATTGTATGAGCCAAATTTGGCCTGGTACATACCATAGCATATATTAGACAGTCTACTGCACTAGCATATGAGACCTTTGACATGTCTTTAGTTTCTTCAACAGTCTTTGGACAGTGTGAGGTAGACAAACGAAAATGATTCACTAAAGGTGTACTAACTGGTTTCGCATTCTCCATGCTAAACTTCTCTAGTACCTTCTTCACATAGCTGGCTTGAGGTAGCCACAATCTCTTGGCATCTCTGTCCCTACGAATCTCCATCCTAAGAATCTTTTTGGTTGTGCCCAAGTCTTTCATGTCAAATTCTCTACTCAACAAAACCTTTAATTTGTTGACCTCCACTATACTCTTTACTGCAATAAGCATATCATCCACGTACAGTAACAGAAAAATAAATGAGTCATCATCAAGGCTCCTCACATAAATACAACAATCATACTTACATCTCCTATAACCAATTCCAATTGCATTGGAGTCAAATTGCTTATACTGCCTAGGAGACTGCTTTAGCCCATAAAGTGACTTCTTTAATTTATAGACTAGGTGCTCCTGTCCAAGTTGACTAAACCATTCTGGTTGTTCCATGTAAATCTACTCCTCCAAATCACCATGGAGAAAAGCTATCTTCACATCCATCTACTCCAACGCCATGTCATAATGAGCTACCAACGCTAATACAGCTCTGATAGAAGTATGTTCAACCACTAGAGAAAAAATTTCCCTATAATCAACCCCTTTCTACTATGAATAACCCATTTCTACTAGGAGAGCCTTGAACTTTTCTCCCATTTTTTTATGCTACTTCCTTTTTCTTGAACACCCATTTGCACCCTATCACCCTCTTCCTCTCTAGAAGCTCCACAAAATCCCATGTCTAGTTCTTATACAGTGGATCCATTTCCTCCACCACAGCACCCACCTATCTGCTCTTCTCTTAGCTTTTCAATGATCGGACCAAATTTGGGTACTGCATAGAATGAACGAAGCTCGTATAGCGTTGCAAGCATCATCGAACCCACAAGAGCGGAGTTTTGTAAACCAAATTAAACTAATATATCTTAACCTAGCCCCAAAGTAGAGAGATGTGATGAAAAAACTAAATAAGGAAAGGTTAATGAATGGAAAAAACTAAGATTAAAAGATTATCCTTACCCAATCAAAAGATAACTTAATACATTAAATGCTTATTTTCCTTAAAATTAAACCCTTCAACACAACTCTATTGTCATCATTTGATACAAGTCAACCAAAACAATGATGTTTACCGTTAAGGAGCTACAATAAGTAATTGTTTATTGATAAAATCATCCTGTATCCTTGGATCACGATGGATGAATCAATAAATATTACTGTGCAACTTGGAACACATTGGATGGTGACTATGATTGCATCAAAGATGACAACCATTCAATTATTTGTCACGAAATTAAATGGAGTGCAAAAATTAAATGAAAATAAAGAACATAATGTAAAAGCAAGAAATATCTAAGGGTGGCATAATCTTCAACCTTAGTTGAAGATTTAGCCACCATTAAATAAATAAAAAATGAAATAGAAATGAAAGATTGCATAAAATTTAAGATAAGTGTTTAAATAAAATTGGGCAGAGGCTAACAAGGCAAACACTCTCAAAGAAAATGCAAAGAAAAATTAACTCAAAACCAAATGACCAAGGGCCTATTTATAGGCTGCTGGAAAAATGCAGAGCGCAGCATGCGTTGACGTGCAGTTATCCACGGAGCGTACAACACAGTCGACGCAGAAACCCGCCAGGCCGGCTCCGTGGCGTGCTAATTGCGTTAACCTCGCATTCGTGCGATGCGTTGACGCTTTCGAGCTTCTTCATGTCCATTTTGCTCCCTCGGTCAATGTGATGTAAGGACCTGATTACAAAACAAACAAAACAAGTCAAATTATTAAATATTAACAAAACTAATGGCCTAACAAAGCGTAAATAAAGGGTGTGAATAGCACTAAATAGCACTCATCAAATACCCCAAACTTACATTTTGCTAGTCCCTTAGCAAAACAAAGAATAAACATAAGTCCGCTTTTATGGGAGAAGTTGCATTGAGCGCATGCAACAAGCCTTTTAAACCTCTAGGAGTTCCCTAGAGGGGAGTGAGTCTCGTGAGGTTTTTCAGAATGATACCCACAAACATTTGTGCAAACATTTCATTCTCAATCATGCAATAATATAACAATCATGGTTTAAATTCAAAAGCAAGCTTAATCACACAAACACCATCTTCACAATTTTCAAGGAATTTTAATCAAGCTACAAACATGGGAGACATTACACTAATCAATTCTAGTGAAAGTGAATTCAACACATAATCATGGGATTTCAACACTAAACTTTTCATGCATGCTTTGACACTCAAATTCATCAAACCACTCCGGAACAATAACCAAGGTTTATTTCAATTTTTTTTATTGCATAGCTCCTTAAGGTCTAGTTGACCCATGTATCAAGCGTTAGGTCAATGACTCCCAAACCAGAAGGTTTTAGGGCATTAGGTGTAAAGACACCCTAAGGACCTACTAACTCGAGTCAAAAAACTACGACTTTGCTAATCAAGTTTAACTTCTCACTTTTTACGAATGCTCAATGCTTGAGGCATGAGATTGATTACTATGGAAAGCTCAAAATGATCAAAGTTTTTTTTGACATAAACCATTATTTCCCAACATGTTATCCAATTGTATTTAAGCTTACAAAACTAGCATGACCAAACTCAACATTTAATCCCAAAGACTACGTGCCAAACCGTGAAAATCAAATTGAAATACAATATCTCAAGTTTGCCAAAGAAAGTAACACAATCAAAATTCCTTCAAAAAGTAATCATGTGTTCATAAAATTAAGCTCACAAAGGAAAATAAACCATAATCAAAATAAAGCATAATAGAAAATAAAATGTGCACAACATGATAAAACACCCCTAAACTCAAATCTTACGCCACAGTGTGCGGATAAAGAAAATACAAATGTAGTGCAAAGGGGTATGAAAGATAAACCAAGGCGTCGAAGCGTCCGGGTGGTGGTGGTGTGAAGGTCCTGCTTCTGGAAGCGATCTAAAGATGGCTCGAACATCTCCGGACCTCGAGCACCTGACGAGCGTCCCTCTGTAAGTCTCGATCTGAAATCGTATGTCCACGGGTCTCCTGGATGTAATAGTTGGCATGATCATGATCCCTCCTCATACTCCTCGCTCGTCCGCGCTCCTCCTCCTCTTGGCTCAAGCCATCTCAGAATGTCCATGGGCTCTGCAGTGCGGGCTCTGGGTGTGGTGACAGGCATGTGGGATGACTCTGGCGCCGGATCGGGCCAAAGTATGGGCTCTCGATGATGGGCCCGTTATGAATCGCCTTTAATCCCTTTCTTCCTCAAAATATGAGTGAGAAAAGCCCAGTCTTCGTGTGCTCGCTCCCCGGTGGTGCACTCCATCCCAATTTCTGAATTTGCCACCATATGATCTGGGAATGGAGCACAGAAACCTCGATGGAACATATAATGAGAAAGATCCCTCCTCATGTCTTGTGCCCCAAAGGACACACGTTCCTATAAAGCACCATGTCTATGAATAAAGATTCATGAGGAATCTTCATTTTGCTAGTGCATTTGATGACCATCCATAATGCCCATCACATATCGTAACAATGTCCTCGACGGTGAGCATGGGAGGGCACTCAGCCGTATCCGACTGGGGGGCTCATGGTTACACTTCAGCTGATCGCTTCGTCGGCAATAGTCACTGAACTTCTCCATCAATGGAAGAGAAAAGCACATCGTGGTCGCACTCACACCTCAAATTCTTTTGAATTCTCTCGCGCTAAGCGGTGGAGGGCGGGTTGAAAAGTCTCTTTAGGCCCCGTCTTTTCTTCAAAGGCCCAAGTCGTTGCCTCATTATTGGAGAACTCCTCTTTGATGGCAAAGGTGTTCTCCAATAAGAGCTTTGACTCTCAATGGGAAGCTGGCGACCATGCTTTGGGTCCAGTGGAGAAGTGGTGCCTTGGCCTCTAGGCATGATGAATGTTGGTTGGGAATTTTGTCAACTGGTGGGCGCCCAAAAACTAAGGGTTTGAAATCCCTTTCAAATCAATCCCCTGCAAAATCAAACAAACAACCAGAAAACAATGGGCACAATCCCAAAATGGATTTGTGCCCAAAATCAAGAAAAATGAAAAAAAATGAGATTTGAGAAATGGGTTTGGGAAAATGAAAAAAATCAAATTTGGTGGCGGTGGGTGAAATGGCCAGGCGGTGGTGGTGGGTGGTGGGAAGATGGGTGGTGGTGGTGTGTGGTGATTTTGGATGTTAGGGAGGTGTGAGTAAAGAGAAGTCTCTCTGAGAATGGGGAAAATGGGGGAAGAGACCTAAAAGCAGGTCACGAAGGCTCGTCGTTGACCGCCATAAGTGCATTCGACGTGCACTTGCTTGCTATGCGTTCGAACTTACAGGCAGTTCGACGCAACTCATGGTGTGCGTGTCTTTGCTGCGTCGAACTTACCAAAGGTCGAACGCATAGTGTGTCGGGATGCTGCATCGACTCACAATCAAGCATGAGCGCGTCGAACATAAATAATTAGTTCAAGAAAAAAAAGCAAAATTTTATACAAAATAAAAAACACAAAACAATATTTACACAAACAACAAATAAAAATTTTACAAAAATAAAAATATATACAACACAAAATAAAATATTTACAACACAAAATAAAATATTTACACAAACAAAAATAAAATATTTACACAACACAACTTAAAAGCATACATTGTCCACAATGTAGAATTAATAATTAGGTAAGCCAATTAGGTATAACATAAAAAGCTTTCCCAAATTTGACTAAAATAAGCAATAAACATAATGAGGGTGCCTCCTGGCTAAGTTTAACGTCTTCAGACTTCGTGATAAGAGACTACATCACTCTGTAAATTGGATCCTCCAAAAGAGTAGCCTCAATCTGAACTCCTCAACTCCAAGAATGGTTTAACCCTTTGTCCATTTACCTTAAAATGTTACCATTCTTGGGATCTCTTTCTCAATGGCCCCATGAGAAAATAAGGTCCTAATGATAAATGGGCCTATCCAGAGATTTCAACTTGCGGAAAAAGATGCAAAGAGTTGTAAGAAGGACTTTTGACTGGCTCAAAAGATCTCCTCAAAATCCTGGTCATGAACCTTCTTCATATGTTTGTATTTCCTTGAACATCATTCCTCAACTCCTCTAACTCGGTGAGTTGGAGCTTCCTTTGAGACCTTCAAAAAATTGTTCATCTTGATGGCCCAATGCCCTGCTCCAACTCGATGGGAAGATGACAAGCTTTCCCGTACACCAAATAAGGTGACATCCCAATCGATGTCTTATATGCCGTCCTATATGCCCTAGCGTCATTCAATTGAAGACCAATCTTTCTGCTATTCATGCATTGATGTAAATAATCAAAAGTGTTGAAGGGATAAATATTTCTAAGATTGTGAGACTATCACAAAATCAAAATCTTCTGCAGAATGCTATCTAAAGCTGAAGGAAAAGAACCAAGAAACTCAACTCAAAATTATTAAACAAAACCAATAATAATAATGTTTTTTTTTAAATCTAATTTGATTTATAAACAGACTAAAAAACATAAAAGATTAACATAAATGATTACATATCCTAGAAAAAATAATCTAAATAAACTAGGTTACATCACAAAAAAAAGTAATCTAAAATGCGTCAGAAGGAAAAGTCTAAAACAATTAAAAGACTAATAAAGAAACCTAATTTAAATGACTAAAAGATAAGATAAATTGTCTAATCTACATCATCCTGTTGAGAATTGTCCTCAATTAAGGTCTCTTCCACGGTCTTTTGGATGTGTGTCATTCCAATCATCTCTTCTCAACTTTACAGAAACATAATAATCATATGATCTTCATTAGTGGAGTATCTTGATGGTGGTTGTGAAATCTCCACATACCTCGTGAGACTTGTTGTGTTTCTCTCGTGACTCTTCAATATCATCCCCAAAGAACTCAAAGATTTCAATCTTTGACAAAAAAACATCTTCCACCATATAGATTTCATCATAGTTTTGGCTAGAATAATTTGATAAAATAGCATCTATCCCAATGAAATCACATCAATTCATACTTGAAGACACTTAGGCTCTTGGCACATAATATGTAGAATTTGTCAAAAAGTCAAAACTCTCAAACAAATTTACCTGACTTGTTTCAATTCTTCATGCTCTTCCTCTAGGCGAATGCCAAAGGTTCTTCAATTGGATTTTTCTCATTGATGTCTTGTGGAGATCCCAATCTATTGTGAAGGATCTACATCTTCAACACATTCATATCGAACTCTTCATCAATGACTTGGTTCTCGCTCTTCATCCACAGATTTTGTATTTCCTTGTGAAGGTTGTGGCTCCAAAAGCTTTAAACATCAACTTGGTTTTACCCAACAGAAGCATCATTCTTGGTTTCATTAGGCAAAGTTTATCATCTTGCCACGGTTTGCCCAATAACAAGTGACACATTCATGTCGACCAGTCACACCACACATGATCCATATATTTAAATAAAAAGGAACGCAATATTTAGATCTTACCTCGTTTCCTTTTTGAGCATTCAATTGATAGGGACTAGGATGACTTTTGGTCTTAAGCCCTAAATTTCTGTTCAAAATCTCTCCTTGGATCTATGATAAACACCATTGCCTCCCAAGATGCATGTAAATTGTGCATCCATAAAAGAGACAATTGATGCTTTATCTGTCAACACCATCTTGCCATCTTCCTTGGTACTTCTTTTGGTGGAATGTTTTATTTTTGGCAATCTTTGGGTTTGCAACTTTGGAATTCTTCGAGTTTGAAACATTAAATGGCTGAACTTGTATTGATGCTATGCACTCCACGCTCCACAAAATGCTTCATCCTCCATTGTCATCCTCTTCATTGGTGGTGATATATGCATTGTCTCACCATGATGGACAATAGTTTGTCTCAATTTGTTTCAAGCTATTGTACCTTGATTGTACTTGATATTGGTGTACAACATTCTTCGATCCTCTTCAATTAATGCGGTTACCTTCTTGTATCGCCATGGAAAGACTCTCCAATGATCAGGTTAGACTAATAATCAAGAAATTGATAAACAAAGGATAAATATTCCTAAGATTGTGAGACTATCACAAAATCAAAGAAATCTTCTCTAAGCAATGATGCTATCTAAAGCACAAGGGCGACCCACTCATATTCTTATTAAATCCAATAATAATAATGGTGACCAAAGGGTCTAAGCTTTATTTATAGGCTTGAGGCTCATGAGTTAACATAAACTGGATTACATATCCTGAAGGGTAATCTAAGATCTAATTCATCCTAGAAGAAAAGCTTGCGATGAAGGAAAATCTAAAACAATTGCTAATAAAGCCTAATTTAAATGCTGTAAGATGGTCCTAATCTACAGTTCACTTCCAAAATGTGTTTGATCTCACGATTTGACACTTCAACCTGCCCACTCGTCTGTGGGTGGTAAGGGGTGGCAACCTTATGTGTGATGAAATACTTCTTCATCAGCTGCTCAAAAATCCGGTTGCAAAATGCGTACCACCATCACTGATAATTGCTCTAGGTGTACCAAACCGAGCAAAAATCGTGTCCTTCAAAAATTTGACCACAACTCTGTGGTCATTGGTCTTGCACGCAACCGCCTCCACCCATTTGGACACATAGTCCACAGCAACCAAAATGTACAGAAACCCAAAGGAGTTTGGGAAAGGTCCCATGAAATCGATGCCCCATACATCAAAAATCTCAACTATCAATATGGGGTTGAGGGGCATCATATTTCTCCTTGAAATACTCCCGAGTTTCTGACAACGCTCACATGAAGTGCAATAAGCACGGCGCAAACATGGTGGGTGGGCCAATAAAATCCCTGCTTTGCAAAATCTTTACGGTTTTATTTACCTGAAATGGCCCCATGCATGATCATGACAAAAGGAGATGACATCAGTTTGGTCAAATTCAGGTATGCATCTCCTAATGATCTGATCGGGACAATACTTGAACAGATAAGGATCATCCCAAAGAAAGGTTTTCACCTTGGACAAAAACTTGACCTTATCTTGTCGCCCCCAATGCAAAGGCATTTGGTCGGTAACAAGATAGTTCACTATATCCGCAAACCAAGGTGCGGGATTGTGAGCAATGTGCATCAACTGCTCATCAGGAAAGGTCTCAGAGATGGGTGTGGTGTCCTCAGTGAAATCCATGGTCAATCTAGACAAATGATCGCCACCACATTCTCTCTCCTTTCTTATCCCGGATTTCTATGTCGAACTCTTGCAACAGAAAATCCATCTAATCAAAGCGATTTAGCATCTTTCTTGGAGAAAAGATACTTCAACGCCGCGTGATCGGAAAAGATAATGATTTTAGATCCCAAGATAGGATCTAAACTTGTCTAAGCAAAAACGACCGCCAACAACTCCTTTTCTGTGGTGGAGTAATTGAGTTGTCGTCGCTCGTAGTCCTCGCCACATAGTAAATCACATGGGAAGTTTCTCAACACGCTGCCCCAAAAACAGCTCCCACAACATAGTCCGATCGTCACATGATCTCAAATGGTTCACCCCAACTGGGTGGTCTAATCACGGTGTGGACGCTGAATCTCCTTGAGCCCCAAATGCTTTTACACATTCATCATCAAATTCAAATGGGGTCTCTTTGGCCAACAACCTACACAGGGCCTAGATCTTGCTGAAATCCTTTGATGAATCGCCGTAGAACCCTGCATGGCCCAGAAGGAACGAATTTCCTTCACGATGCGTGGGGGTGGAAGGTTAGAGATCAAATCTACCTTGCCTTGTCAACCTCAATGCCTCTACGAGATATGACATGCCCCGGTACAATCCCCACAACTTAACCATAAAATGGCACTTCTCCCTTAAGCACGAGGTTTTCTCTTTACATCTCACTAACACCAACGTGAGACTGGTCTGACACTCTGAAAGATGATCCAAAGACGGAGAAGTCATCCATGAAGATCTCCATAAATCGCTCTACCATGTCGGAAAAATGCAGATCATGCACGAAAAGTAGCAGTGCATTGCATAGCCCAAATGGCATACGACGGTAGGCGAATGTCCCAAAGGGACATGTGAAGGTAGTCTTCTCCTGGTCTTCGGGGTCCACTGGGACCTGGTTATATCTGAATAACCATCCAAGAAAAGAGTAGTACTTGTGCCCTAAAGCGCTCCACCATCTGATCGATGAATGGAAGAGGAAAGTGATCTTTCCTGGTGGCAGCGTTCAACTTCCGATAGTCAATGCATACTCTCCATCCTGACTGAACACGAGTTGGTACCAACTCGTTGTCCTGGTTCTTTACTACGTCAATCCAGCCGCTTGGCACAACATGAATCGGCTCACCCATTTCTTTGTCGAAATGGGATAGATGATCCCAGCATCCAACAGCTTGATCACTTCTGCTCTCACAACTTCTGCATTGCTGGGTTGAGTCTTCTCTGTGGTTCCCTCGATGGTTTGGAATTATCCTCCAAGTGTATCTTATGCATAACCAACGAGGGACTGATTCCTTGATGTCCTCAATCGTCCCCTATAGCTTCTATGCTCTCTCAAAACTCTCAACAATTCCTCCTCTTGAGCATCTATCAAGTCGAAGCTATAATCACTGGTAAAGACTCAATTTGGACCTAGAACTTATACTTAAGACTATCGGGTAAAGGCTTAAGTTCCTTCTTTGGGGATCAGTCTGTCTCCTTCTTTTCTTGCTCTCCAAAGGAGTTGTCTCCAAAGTGCCTCTGCTGCTCCATCGGTTTATCCAAATCTAAGTCTTCACCAAAGAGCGAGAGGCATGCTTCCGGGGTCTTCTATGCTTGATTCTTCTATTACTTCATCCAGAATCTCCTCAATCAAGCATACTTGATTCATTTGGTCATAATCAAGTGGTTGTTTTTCGATGTGAAAAATATTAATTCCGCTCATATTACCAAAAGAAATCTTCATGACCCCGACCTCTGATTGATTAGGGCATTAGCCGTAGCTAAAATGGTCACCCTAGAATCACGAGGATCTCAGTTCCTATCACCGAATCGCTCTGTGTCCAAAACAATGAAATCCACGGGAAATAAAATTTGTCCACCTTAATCAACGTCCTCAATTATTCCCCGTGGAACCTTCACAGACCGGTGACAAGTTGCGATGTCATGGTTGTGGGCTTGCTCTCCTAGCCCTAACTGCAAATAAACCGAGTAGGGCAACAAGTTTACACTTGCTCCTAATCCAACAGGCCCTCTCCTCGATTCTAACTCCTATCATGCAAGTGATTGTAGGACATCCGGTCCTTATACTTGAGGGGTAACTTGCATTGTAGGATAGCACCGACTGCCGGTCATGAATGCCTTTTAGGGACATTCGTTTTCCTCTTCATGACCAAGTCCTTCAAGAACTTGGCATAGGAAGGATTTGCTGGATGGCGTCCAAGAATGGAATATTTATTTGGACTTGTTTGAACACCTCCGAATGTCCTCTAATTTCCCTCCATTCCTAGGCGCTTGTAATCTTTCGTATGGTGCTTTTGGCACAAGCGCCTAGGAGGTTCTTTTCAACGGGGTGAGAGATGGCTCAGATCTCTTTCCTCTTGATTGTCACCTCTTCCTCTTCTTCTCTCTTCTTCTTTCTCTCTTCTTCTTTCTGGTTCACCACCTTATTGTCCACTCTCTTCCCACGACCTCAGAGTGACAATCGCTGCATGCTTGATTTGACAAATTTCCACATGCTTTAGGATTGTTCACTGCTTGGCTAGGGAACTTTCCCTTGTCCCTCTCACCCAGGTGATTCGCTAACTGTCCCATCTGCATCTCCAACTTTGAGATCGCTGGTGTTCACCATGGTAGATTGCCTTATGTCACTTATTGATTGACCAGTCATTTTCATAAAATCTCTCATGGTATCTTCAAGTGGTGGTTTGATGAGGGGGGCTTGGTTGGGGGCTTGATAAGATGATGACGCTGGCTGAGCCGGGCGTCCTTGATTTGGGTAAGAAGAAAATCACGGGGATAATGTGGTGCTCCCCCTTGATTGGTGTTGGGTTGATTCTGTTTCCAAGAAAAATTGGGGTGATTTCTCCACCCAAGATTATATGTTTCAGAATATGGCCCACTGGATGGCTTTTGAAAACTGTTGAAAGCGTTCACCTGTTCCATCTCAAAAACTGTCATTGATGGACAATTCTGTGCTTGGTGCATAGGGCTAGCACAGACAGAACAACTCTCTACAGGGAATGTATTTACGGCATTTACAGGCTTTCCTACACTCAGCTCGTCCAACCTTTTCACAATCGCATCCATCCTTTGAGTCAACTCTTGCTCACCTTTTAGCTCCAGGATGCCTCCTTTCTTGTCCTTCCGGGCAGATTTATCACGACAACTGGAGAAATCCCAGTTCTGTGTGTTGGCAGCAATTTTTTCCAAAGCTTTGTATGCCAAATCTCCCGTCAAATTCAGGAATGTCCCACCATTCATCAGTTCAATCATGCTACGGTTGGTTTGAGATAAACCTTGGTAGAAAAATTGAACTAAACGCCATTTCTCATATCCGTGGGGTGGACACTTCATCAACATATCTTTAAATCTTGTCCAACACTCGTGAATTTCTCCCTCATCCGAGAAAATGAACTAATTTCCTTTCTCGCATCATTTACTCTGGACATTGGATAGAATCTATGGTAGAACTGTTTCAATAGTTCTTTCCAGGATGTAATAGAACGAGGTGCTAAGGAATCCAGCCATTCAGTGGCTCTGTCATGAAGGGAGAAAGGAAAAAGTCGAAGATTGACCGATTCTCTGAGAAGTTTTGAAATTTGGTTGTGGTTATACTCCTAAACTTCTTAACATGGGAATAAGGGTTTTCATGATCTAAGCCATAGAAAGATGGTAACATCTGAATCACATGTGGCTTAAGATCATAATGAGTGGCATTAGTTGGTGGTAACACTATGCAAGAATGGGTACTCGCAGAGGGTGCAAAGTTCATGTAATCGTCGTGAAATCCAACTCATACATATGCCTATGCTCCTGCTCCCAGCCTCTTGCATCTTCATGCCTCGCTTTCCTCTTCCTCATCCCTCCGATTTTCTTCATGCTCCACCCATCTGGCTCCTTTGATTATCTCCCATCTCACTGAGCTGACGCGCTCCTAATGTTTCTTTCTAAGTCGGGATCTAGTGGTGTTAATTCTAAGTTCAAGGATCGCCAAATGCATAAACTAACAAGAATTTAACAGAAACTAAGGAAAACAGCAAGCTAGATAAGCTAAAAGATGCAACAAAAACAACAGAAAAACCAGAGGAATAAGACAGCAAAAACAGAAGAAAATATGCACGAATAAACAGGAAAAACAAAACTAAAAACAGCAAGATATGCAGCAAAATAAAGAGCTAAAACATATTGAACACTAACCTATCTTAAACAAGTAAACAAAATAAAACCATTTGAAACAAATATGAACAAATGCAGTAAAAAAACCAGAATAAAAAAGAGAACAAAAATTAGCTAGAATCACAAAACAGCAATAAAAAGCCAACTAATCTAAACACTTGGTAATTAAAACTAATTAGCTTAAAACAAAACACATGCAAAGAACTAAGAGCGAAAATAACTAATCACAATTAATCACAAAGACTCAAAATACTTAAAATAGACAGTTTAAACAACTAATATAAGTCTAACAATCAATGGAAATTAAGGAATTTAAAAAACAGTAACATACCGCTCCGTATGTTGATGCAGAAGCAGGTGCACCGAGCGGTGCCAAGACATTCATTCGCACAGATGCGAATGTGGCAGTTTGTAGTGTGTGTTCAACGCAATATAGGTACGCTCTCGACCGATCTGCACAAGGCCTTTGTCAGTACTTTTGAGCGACGCAGCGCCGCTAAGGCGCTACGAACGCAGCGGAATAGGGAAGCAGACCGCGATGCCTAATTTTCCAGATACACAAATAGAAAGCTAACAAAGGCTAAAAACAACAATCTAGGAATTAACAAAATAAACTAAACACAAAATAAACTATAAATGTAATGTACAATGCAGAAAATAAAACTAGTAGAAAAATACAATTAATTTAAAACAATATTAAAAACAAAACAACTCGTTCAAGAACGCAGCGCCAAAATTTGATCGCACCAAATTTGGGTACTCAAAGAGAACGAACCGTTAGGTCGTATAGTTAGCAAGTACCGAGATCGAACCACGAGAACGGAGTTTTGCTTAAGAAATTATCAAATTAAACTAACTATACTTTAACCTAGCCCCAAAGTTTCAAGACACTAATGTAATAATTAAAAACTAATAAGGAAAGGTTAATGAATGGAAAAAAACTAAGTTAAAAGATTATCCTTACCCAATCAAAGATTAACTTAATACATTAAATGCTATTTTTCCGCCTTAAACTTAAACCCTTCAACACAACTCTATTATTGTCATTTGATACAAGTCAACCAAACAATATGTTTACTGTTAAGGAGCTACAATAAGTAATTGTTTATTGATAAAATCATCCCTTTGTATCCTTGGATCACAGTGGATATTGAATCAATAAATATTACTTGTTGTGCACCCGGCTTGGAACACATTGGATGGTGACTATGATTGCATCAAAGATGACAACCATTTAATTATTTGTCACGGAAATTAAATGACGAGTGCAGAAATTAAATGACGGAAATTAAGAACACTTAATGTAAAAGCAAGAAATATACGCTATGGTAAGGCATAATCTTCAACCTTAGTTGAAGATTTTAGCCACACATTAAATAAATAAAAATGAAATAGAAATGAAAGATTGCATAAAATGAATTTAAGATAAGTGTTTACAATAAAATTGGGCAGAGTGTGGCTAACAAGGCAAAACACTCTCAAAGAAAACGCCAAAGAAAACTAACTCAAAACCAAATGACCAAGGGCCTATTTATAGGCGCTGAAAGCTGCTCAAACGCAGGCATGCGTCAACGCGTGCTTATCCACGGTTGAACGTCAGCAACGGTCGACGCAGTCCATTTTTGCTCCTTGGTCAAGGTGTGATGTAAGGTCCTTATTACAAAACAAACAAAACAAGTCAAATTATTAATTATTAGGAAAATTACTTTTACACAATCCACCTATTTTGTTTGCCTCCAAAGTTTCAAAGTGACTTAACCCCTCAAGTTAATTGTGGTATTTAACCCATTTGACCTTTTTATTCTCAAAATGCCTCATCACATTTTTTTTAAAAAATCCAAACAGGTGGGCCACCACCTATGGGGTGGTTTGGCCACAAAGATATATTTATATATATTTTTTGGCTTTTTCTTATTTTTTTTTGTTTTTCAAGAAAAAATGTGATGGGGACATTTGGGAATAATAAGGTCAAATGGGTTAAATTGCCACAATTTGAAACTTTGGAAGGGTTAAGTGTCACTTTTTAAACTTTGGAGGCAAAAGTGAAAATCGGTGGATACTTCAGGTGGGTAAAATGTAATTTTCCCTAAATATTAACAAAACTAATAGCCTAACAAATGTAAATAAAGGGGTGTGAATGAGCACTAAATAGCACTCATCAAGCCTCTTGAAAAGTTGTATGATTTCCATTGATGATTACTAGAGCATAAGAAGCCATGTCTTCAAAACTTTACCGAACTGGTGGCCTGATAGTGCATATAGGTCTATCTATGGCTATACTGTGATGCTGCTCATTTCCTAAAGTAGAGGTCTCTATACCCTAAAAAGTGTTCTCCTGCACATGAGTCTCTAACTCCATTTGCACCACTTGCTTATCACTGGTACTGCTTTCTAGCCCTTACTGCTTTTCATTATGAGTTCTCTTCAATATGGAATTTTCATCAAATACCACATCTCTACTAATCACCGCCTTGTCTGCCATCGGATCCCAAAACTTGTAACCTTTAACCCTTTTCTTATATCCTAGAAAGACACATTTTCTAGACTTCGGATCAAGTTTTGACCATTTTTCACTAGGTATGTGCACATAGGATGGACAACAAATACTCTCAAACCAGAATATTCTACCTCATTACCTGTCCACACCTCCTCTGCAACTTTCCCAATTAATGCTGTCCTCGGTGACCTATTGATCAAGTAGCATACCATACTCACTGCATCTGCCTAAAAATCTTTGCAAGTCCAACATTAAACTTGAAACATCATGCTCTCTCTGCAATAGACCTATTCATCCTTTCCGCCACACCATTTTACTATGATGTCTTGTGTACTGTGAAATGTCTCTTTATACCATGCTGCTCACAGAAATATCTGAACTCGTCGTTTGTGTACTTAGTGTCATTATCTGTCCTAAGGCACTTAACCTTCTTCCTAGTCTGGTTCTCCACTTTAACGTTCCACAATTTGAACTTGGCAAACTTTTTTTATTTGTGCCGCATGAAGTACACCCAAAACTTTCTAAAGAAATCATCAATAAATATGATGAAATACATATGTCCTCCTCATGACGTTGTCCTCACTGGTCCCTATACATTAGAATGAACATAGTCCAGAATGCCCTTTGTCTTATGTGTGGCTGTCCTAAATTGTACCCGATTCTACTTCCCCAGAACACAGAACTTATAGAAATCAAGCTTGCATATTTTGACACCACTCAACAAATTTCTTTTATGAAGCTCTAATATTCCCTACTCCCTTATGTGACCTAACCACATATGCCACAAAACAATACAATCTGAGTCAGACTCCACAGAGGCTATAACACCTACAACTGTACTTATCAACAGTTTATAGATATTCTTTGAACTTTTCTGCCCGTTCATCACTATCATCGCACTCTTAGTCACCTTCATTACTCCACCTTCAGACTTATAACCATAACCGTTTAAGTCCAAGGTGCCTAATGAAATCAGATTATTTTCCACTTCTAGTACATGTCTAACAACACATAACGTTCTAACCACACCATCAAACATCTTAATTCTAATATTACCTATACCAGTAATTTTGTAATGTGCACCATTACTCATAGTAACTATACGAGAATTAACTGACCAATAGTAAATTCTAATCTTTGTTGGACATCATGTGAAATGAACATGCTGAGTCTAGAATCCAAGAATCCATAGAATGCTCTAAATTAGATGCAACAGAAAGCATATCGCCATTAGGATCGTCTGAATTGTCTCTCATTATGCTTGCAGATTTTGGAAAACCTTCATTCTCGTTGTCCTTGTTCTTTTTCCGGTTTGGACAGTCCCGATTTATGTGTCCTTTCTTTCCACGCTTATAACAACTGATGTCCTTCCTTCTCCTTGACTTTGACCGAGAATTCTTGCCTTTCAAATCACCCTTGTTACTATTTCTTCCACGCTCATAGTTACCCTTGAGAATTTCCATCAACATTTTTCTTCCTTTGATGAAAAGCCAATAGGGCTCCTGTAACGTCCTTTAACTCCATGGTCTCTTTCCCCCATGTCAAAGTTG
Organism: Carpinus viminea; assembly: GCA_013348765.1. Classification (NCBI taxonomy): domain Eukaryota; kingdom Viridiplantae; phylum Streptophyta; class Magnoliopsida; order Fagales; family Betulaceae; genus Carpinus; species Carpinus viminea. The sequence continues at coordinate 31,734,188 of CP054668.1, read as the reverse complement.
TAACCAAATTCTCATACGTAGAAGATGTTGGGAGTGAATCAATAGCATCAACGCCTTGTCTTCGTCTTTCAACTTCACATCAACTCTTTTCAAATCTCCAATTATCTGATTGAACACGTTGATGTGTTAGCTCTATCGGAGCCCTCCGCCATCTTCAAGTCATACAAATGCTGATTTAGATAGAGCTTTTTCGTCAACAACTTTGACATATATCGACTTTCTAGTTTCAACCAAACTGCCATCAAAGATTCTTGTCCATGACATGATACATCACGTCATCTCCCAAACAAAGTTGAATAGTAGCCACCACTTTTGCCTGAAGTTTCTTCCAATCTATATCCCCCATTCCTTATGGCTTTGTCCCATATAACGCCTTTACCATCACTTGTTGCACCAACAAATCCTTGACACATCTCTCTATAAGCCAAAATTACCAAATCCATCAAACTTAATCACGTCGAATTTCATAGAAAATATGCCAATCCCAGCCATTATAGAATTAGGCTTTGATACTAATTGTTGTTACCGTGCACAACAATGATGAATAATGTGGAATAGAAAAATATAGCTGCTCTCTCCTGTGGACGTAAGAAAATTGCCGAACCACATTAAATCTGTGTCTAGACACTCTCTTGATCTCTCTCTTTTTAATTCCATATTATTCATCATTATTGTACATGGTAACAACACCCCATGACCGACCCACGATCAACAAAACTATTCCAAAACACACACGCAAAACGAATATATGTTGCTCTAACTCTTTTCATTCACCAACTGGATGGAAGAAGGATAAATAGGGAATGGAAACAGAGAAGCAATATCTTTACAACAAATTATTGAGGAAGCTCTAAGGGTTGAGCATGCCAAGATTTCTAGCAGTACTAAAGATCTAAGATGAAGGAGGATGAAGTGGAGATGTTGGTGAGGGGATTCTCACCTACTCTATGAATATTCTCATAACTAAGTGTGAGTGGTGGGCACACCCGTTAGCCATTCCCCCTCATGTAATGTTTACAGATTTGGGGCGTTTGTTGCATGTGGTGGCCCAGTAGGGGTTGTTTTGCTGATTTTATGTGCTTGGCTTTCTGCAATTGTTTATTTTGTACAGTAATTTATGCAGAAGTTGTAGGAGGTTTTGTTGCCTCCTGGCTGGAACAGGAGGTTTCTGATTGGGGTTATTTTTAGCAATGTTTGTCATGAAGCATTTAGAGTATACCGGTAGAGATGCTGTGCTGTAGGTTGTTGCTGCTGTTGAGCTTCTTTGTGTTTCTTCTGCAGAATGGTCGTGAAGCCAAGTCTCTTTACTTGGTTGACTGGTTGCTATATGTTAGATAATCGAGTATTGTGACTATATATTTATGCAGATTGTGTGGCTGTTTTTTTTTTTTTTCCTAGACAGGTGTTGTTGCTGTGCTTGGTACTGTGTGCTGAAGTGCTAGCTTTGTTTGGGTGTTTATATGCTTTGGAGTTAGGATTTTGCTTTGTGTAGCCTCTTGTTTTGGTTCAGCTGTTTCCTGCCTGGTTTTCTTGTAATTGCTTTGCTTGTTAATGAAAACCTTTGTGTTAAATTCATTTCATATTGATGGAAGAGACAGATAGGGCTTTTTATTTTGGATATATGTGTTAAATTCTTTTCTTCTTACTTAGGTTGGGGCCATCATTTTGTATCAAAAACAAATTATCATCTGATAATCCCAGAAGCTGGTCATGAGTGGACTAAGGCTTTGGTTGATAAGTTCCTTTATCTTCAGACCCATCTCTTCCATGGGCTAATTCACTGCAATGGGTTTGGCCATTTGCTCTCCATCAAGGGAACTGCAGGGGTTCGAAATATCTCGATGACAAGGAACTCATGGATTTGTGGGACCGTATTTGCACAAATCTTCGAACCCGGTAAGCGAAACCACCAAATTACTTGGTTTCTTTTAGGCGTTTTAGTTTAAGACTTGAAATTTATGCAATTTTTGCTCTCGTGTAGGAAAATCACAGTTAAGGATTTGTCAAGGAAGAGTTCCATGTATCTCAGGTTGCTCTACGGGGTTGGTTATGGTCATTCTTGGCATGGTAAATGGGGATACAAATTCTGCCATGGAAGCTTTGGAGTGGCAGAGCTTGATTATTTTAGAGCCATCAAAGATCTTAGCTCATTGCAACTAGAGCAAATCGTCAAAGATTTTGGTAACACTGACAAATGCAGAGAAATCAAGCAAATGTTTCGCCACTACATATATATGAGTGAAACCAAGCTGATGACACTCAAAGATCTTCTCGGATTCATGTTAACTATCAAGTCTTTTGCTCCTGTGCATATAAAAAAGAAAGCTACTGCCGCTCCTTCATGTTCCACCTTAAAACCACGTGTAATTTCCAATATGGAGGATGGAAAATGGTCTGCAAAAAGACTTAAAGATGCTGCAGAAGTCATTGTAACTGTATTGAAAAAACAGAACGCTGAAAAATTATGTCATGGCAAGATGACTCGTCAAGATTTAAGAGCTGCAGCTCGGGTTCACATCGGTGATACAGGTTTGCTGGATCATGTGCTAAAATCACTGGACAATGTGATTGTAGGAACCCATGTTGTGTGTCGTACGAAGAACCCAAGGACTCAGATTTTTGAATTCTCGCTCCGTGAGCTTGGTAATGGGATTAAGGCCTCTGAACCAGACACAGAAGTACTTCCAAATCCCCTTTCAGAACCAGCTCTGCAGCCAGGAGTTGATGTTTACCAAGATTTGGATTATTTGTATAGCAATATACTCCTCGATTATCCAGGATCGGATTGGGTGAATGAGGCAACTTCGGTAGTGTTGAACAGCAAGTATTTTGTGAAAGAGTGGCCACTTCTTAATGAGAATGATCAGTTTCTGACATTTACTTGCCGATTGATGCGTTTGGGTGAAACAGAAACTAAAATGGACAACGGATTACCACCTGGTGAAGTTGTTGTTGATGTTCCACCTCATGCAACAGTTGGAGAGTTAAAACAGGCGGTGGAGAATGCAGCAAAGAATACATACTGCATCGCCGAAAATTTTAAGGTGACGAATATTGAGGAGCTGGATGGCTTCAACGATGAGACATTTCTTTCTGAAGCAGTAGCATCAGGTATAGACCTTTGTGTTACAGGGATCAGGTTAGCTTTGGAGAATCGTTTCAGGTGCCAAGCCGGGATTGAAAGCTGGGAAGTGAGATGCACATGCGGTGCTACAGATTATGACGGGGAGAAGATGATAGCATGTAATGTTTGTCGTGTGAGGAAGCACACTCATTGCTGTGGCATGAAGGATACCGAAGTCATCCCGCAGGTGTACATTTGCAGAGGGTGCGAGGTCTCCATCTCACTTCATGAGGATATGTGAAAGTTCTAAGGAATCAATAGAAGGTATTGTCTTGATTTTGCAATGAACTGAGAAGAAGTGTGGTAGTATTTCAATCGGATAAGTGATAATTTGGTAATTTTGGAGTTAAGTGATAATGTTGGAATATTTAATGGCAATTGCTAGATATTGATTCCAGTTTTTGTTACTAATTGGTGTTCATCTGCAGACAACTTGTTTTGTTTCCTGTTTCAATAGTACTTTGTTGGTTGTTGTTTTATATTTTATTTTTTTTCTAATCATGTTTAGAAAAAAATACATGTTTAATTTTAATTTTTTAATTTTTAATTTTTTTCCTAATCAAGTTAGGGAAGAGAGAATACTTGTTGGTTGTTGATTTCATGAAAAATAAAAATAAAAATCTTCTTGGGGCATATCTACAGTTTGGTCTTGTGCATTGAATAATTTGAATTAAGGTTGGGCTAAAATTAATAGAAATATCCAATAATATTCTCCTAAAATTTTCAATTTTCATATTATAATGATTGCATATTCTTGCAATGATGCAATCTCCTCATTTTAGTAATTATTAATTTTATAATAATTATTTTTCTAAAATTATAAGCTGCAACATTATCTATAAATTAAAAGATGTAGCTGCCCGGCCCCTAGGACAAAACATCAATTGTTTATTCAACAACATGGAATCTCTCCAACCTGTCTATTTAATATTTATCCCCTTAGTTTCTATATTATATTTCCTGATTCTTATTATTTTTAATTCTTAACAAATAGATTCATTTTTAGATGCGTCCTAGAATCTCGCCAGGCAAAATAATAACACATACAAATATCTCCTTTTTGATTTGAAAGCAAAGTATTAAATTAATGATTAAGTGATTAAATTTACATTTTCCTACCAACTTAAGTTATTGAAAAAAATGATAATTTAACTTGACGTCAGTGCTAAAGGTCTTAGAATCTAACATTTGACTCCAAAAGTAATTTAATACAAAGAACTAATTAGATCATTAGAAAGGATCCAAAGGATGTGCAAAATAATATTGATTAAATCCACCTAGTCTACCACAATTCCATTCACGCATGGCCGGATCCCATTTCAAAGCCCCCTTTTTCTTTTCTTTTTTTATGGCATTTTCCACCCTTGATCTTCTCATCCAAATCTCAGCCATTCAAATGAACCCCTACTTTTTAACCCCCCAAGAACTACTTTTCCAATTCTCAGCCTCTCTTTTTTCTTCGGGTAATTTTTTTTTTCAATGAACTACAACGTATTTTCACTTTACCCCCATGAACTATCTTCCCTACTGTCCGACCTCAATAAACTATCATTTTGTGCCCGAAACCTCCCTTATGTCACTTAAAGGCCCCTTTCATCAGTTGAAGATGTTAACTCAAACGGTTTACCCATCACTTTGCCCCCATGAACTACATTTCATTGGCACTTTGCCTCCATGAGCTATAACGCATTGTCACTTTCACCATCTGAGTTAATGCTTTTGACTGACTAAAGGAGGGTTTTAAGCACAAAATAATAGTTCATGGGGGTCAAGCAGTAAGGTTGGTAATTCATAAGGACAAAGCTAGTGAAAAATGCGTTGTAGTTCATGAAGAAAAAAAGTAATTACCCATTTTTTCTTCTTGCAACACCTTTTACCCTTCTTTCTTTTTCCTCTATGGTTCGATATATATATATATATATATAAGTATGAACTTGTATTTTCTCAAATTCTCCCTAGGTTCTTATAGACAGGTAGTACTTGTAATGAAAAGATCATCAAGAATGAATAGCTTCTTGGCCAAACTACCATATAAATGTATATGACTTAAACTTAACAATTCGAAGCAATAGCCAAAACAAAATCACACACGCAATTTATCAAGAACCAAGAGAGAAACCACAAAAGAACATGCCATATTTGCATTGTCTTTAAGCCCTAAAACTCAAGCAAATATATATATATATATATATATATATATACATATATGTTGTAGCCACCCCCAGAATTACTAAAGATCGATCCAGTTGATGACAGTTTTCCGAGTGATGGCGTGGCACATTGTGACAAGTTGTCCTAGGAAGGGTCAGCTTTGTGAAGTGCCTAAGGGTGGAAAGAATGTTCGAGTGAGGGTCGGACAATCGAAACTTCTATTGCAAAAGAGCATAATAGGGTTAGAGCCACCGGTGGGGGTTAGAAGGAAGCTCTGATACCTAAGTCAGTGAAGGCTTTGAGAGATTATAAATGCAATGAGAGCTCAAAGAGAGAGAATTACGATTACCTTTTTGTGAACTGGAGCTTCCCTTTTATAGGCATTTAGGTGATGGTGCTTGATATACAAAAATAAAAGTACTCGTAATAGCACAAATCGTAGGGCTGGCAATTTTGACACGACCTGACAACCCGACATGAAATTAGCAGGTTTGGGTTTACCTTAAATGGGTTTAGTCATAGTCAACGGGTAACCGTTATTATGTTTAAACGGGTGTCACGCCAGACCCGTTTATGTTTTTTTTTTTCCCTCACTCGACACTCATCCCATCATTCTTGTATAATAGAGGCTGCATTCCACCTAAAAATGTTTCCAAATTCCCACTTCTCTTTTCTTTTCTTTTCTTTTTCTCCTTTGTTTTTCTCTCCTCCTTTTTCTTTCCCTACCAACAATCTCACCCAATCCACATCTCCTTCATTTACTTTTCCTCTCTTTGTCTCCTCTTTGTTCTTGATACAAACAAAGCCTTTCACTTAAACACATGGTTTATACATCATTAGCAAATTTAACAAGTTGAACATACAAACCGCATCATCCTGGCATCCAAACATCATTCAACTCACGGTTGAAAAATTGAGACAACACATCTTCCAAAAAGTGTAAAGTGAGCTAACACAAGGTCATGGAGTTTCAATCATTTTAATGTGTACCCCAAAATTCATAGGACTGCAATATGATGAAAACAACCAAGGCTTGAATCGAAAGGTGCAATTTTTTTTTTTTTATGTAGGTTGTGCAATGCTTGACTCCCTTAAGCTTCTAAATGACTTATGTAACAAGTGTTGGGCCAATGACTCCCAAACCAGGTGGCTTTAGGGCACTAGATGTAGAGACAACACTAAGGGCTTAATTACTCAAGTCAAAAAGAGTTACAAAACCTAACTAGCCATACAATCACTTAGTTGGAATTTCTAATCTTTTTACGCGAACACTCACTGCTTAGTGAGGCAAGAGGTCCGGTTACTCAATAATAAGCTCAACTTATGATGATGATTTTTTTTTTTTATATTCAAAGCCAAAGTTTTCCTCACCACATAAGCCTACAAATATCAAGAGACACACTCTTTAAGTCAAATCTCATACCCCACAGACTCTAATGCTAGTGTGCATGTGAAAAATCAATCAAACAAATGGAGTCTCTTTAATCCAACACATGAGTCAAACACTGGGATTTCTAATGATATGCACTGTTCAAACAAGTTAAACACACCAATGACATGCAATCTACAGTTATGATGTAAGTCATGCCTAATCAACAACATAGCAAATATATATATATATATATTTAACATAAACAAACAATCAAATAAAATGACAGAAATGTCTACCCCACCCCAAACTAAAATGACACATTGTCCCTAATGTGTCCAGAAATACAATACCAAAGGAATGGCGCAAGTTAGGCATATTGTAAGAACGCTCCCCAAAACTTGAATTATAGACACTTGACTAGAAAAACATAAGAAAAACAAACACAAACAAACCAACAAGATCAAATAACAAGAAAAATAATGAGGGTTGCCTCCTATAAGCTCTAAGTTTAAAGTCTTCAGCCGAACTCTCCACAAGAGACGACGATCACTATGAATAACTTGGATCCTCCAACGAAGTCATCTCCACCTCCATACTCCTTAACTCCATGAATAGTTTTAATCTCTGTCCATTCACCTTGAAGGTGTTATTATTCTTGGGATCCTCAATCTCGATGGCCCCATGAGGAAAAACTAACCTAATGATAAATGGGCCTGTCCATCGAGATTTGAGTTTGCCTGGGAATAAATGCAACCTTGAATAGTAAAGATGGATTTTCTGACCAGGCTCAAAAGCTCTCCTCAAAATGCTCTGATCATGAGCCTTCTTCATCTATTCCTTGTACATCCTCACACAATCATATGCATCACTCCTTAGCTCCTCCAATTCATTGAGTTTGAGCTTTCTTTGTGAGTCAGCCTTCAAAAGATTGAAGTTGAGCTGCTTAATGGCCCAATATGCCCTATGCTCCAACTCCAAGGGAAGATAACACGCCTTCCCGTACACAATCCATAGGTGACATCCCAATTAGGTCTTGATTTGTTCAATATGCCCACAAGTGCATCACTTAATCGTAAAGACCAATCTTTTCTGTAGGGTTCATAGTCTTCTCCAAAATGTGTTTGATCTCTCGATTGGAAACCTCAATCAGTCCACTCGGCTGTGGGTGATATGGGGTGGCAACCTTATGAGTGATGAAATATTTCTTCATCAACTGCTCAAAATTTGGTTCTGAAATGCTTACCTCCATCACTTATGATTGCTCAACACAAAAGAGCAAAATAGTGTCTCTCAAAATTGGACCACAACTCTGGTCATTGGTCTTGCATGCATTGTCGATGGTGGTGCGCGAGTAGCTCGTTCGAAGTGGATGGTGGTGGGTGGAGGCAAAAGGTCGAGTGAAAGAGAGAGACGTATAAAGAGAGTGAGGAGAGGAAATGAAAATATGAAACCCTCACTCACACGTGCTTTCCAAGGTTTTGTTTTTAAAATTAATGGGTTAACCACTCATTTGAAGAGCCGTAAGGGGAGAGAAAGTTTTATTTTTGGGCAAAATTCACTTTACCCCTGAAGTTTTAGGGGGTTTTCAATTTAAATCCAAAGTTTCAAAATTGGTAGTTTACCCCTTGAAGTTTCAAAAAGTTGCAATTTAAACCTCCATTAAATTTTTCAACAAATTGGATGGAACCCTACCCACGTGCGTCTCACGTACCTTATTAATGAATTATCTTCCAAATCTGCCCTCCCCTCAATGTAATGAAATTATTTGATTAGCCTCCCCCATACTAGTCCACACACGCATGGCTGGTCGATCCTCACCTTTTAACTCCAACAAACCCACAGTCAAGCACGACAACCAGAAGAGACTTCTAGAACCCTTGTGCTCCCAACCATGTGACAGCAATGGCAACAAACTCGTGGAGATTTCTTCGCCATTTCCCATCTTCGACACACAGGCAACAACAATTGGCTTTCTTATGTGGTATGCCCTAATTTTAGAACATGAGAGCATCTAATATTTTAGGGTTTTCTGTAAAATTAGATGTTTTGTGTAAAATTGGGATTTTTGTAGGAATATTGTGTATGGTTCTTGTTGTCTAGGGTAATATTATCTACCTCTTGTTTAATCTTCTTTAGGGTTTAGCCTCCAATAAACATTACTTTTTGATTTAGGGTTAACGAGTAATAGATTAGTTAACTGTGTAGTGAACAGTTGTAAGCATTTGTAGCTTGGTTAGCTGTCGCTATTTTATGTGGTCTGAGGTAGTAGTTAATAAATTGCTATGTAATTAATTAATGAATTAGCGGACGACTCATTAGCATAAGCTCGAAGCTTAACCTAAAATATGCTTTCTCCAATCCTATCATTCTGTAATTATTTTGCCAAAAAAGGATTAGCGTAGGTTTCAGATTACCACTTCAATTTGACTATATGATGGTAGTGTGACTGCTTTGAAGTTTGATCATTAATACCACACATGTGCAAGTAGACTACTTATATGTATTACTATATCATGTAGAATGGATACCTCAAATGAAGGTGCAAGCTTTTTTGGTTCAACTCATAGCAATACTTCATCTACCATGTAGCGCGTTTGCTTTTGCAAACGGCCCACTTTTGTCAAAACCACCAACATTGAGAAAAACTTTGGAATGAGGTTTGTCAATTGCGAAAATTGGAAGACAAGTATCAGTATATGAACCGTCATTGTTTACTGCTTTTGTTTGGTTTATTTAATTAATTTAGGTTGGTAATTGTGTGTTGTAATGTGTTTTGTAGATTAACCAAGACTACAGTTTCTTTGAATGGCTTGATCCGAAAACGTGCTCCTTTGGTAGGAAGGTGATACATCGTTTAAATCAAAGGCATGAATATTTGGAGGCTTAAGTAAAATGATGTGAAACACTGGTTGAAGTTGAAGTTGAAGTTGGGAAGGTGAGAGCATAAATGGAGAGTGAAGCTCGGCATATGAAGGAACAACTTTTGAATGAGATATCCCAATACCGTAAACAAATAGAGATCAGGGACATAAAGATGCATGTAATGAAGAAGAATTACCAAACAGTAATTGTGTGTTCTTGGATCGTATTGATGTTTGCACTATGCATGGTCTTCTTTGGATACACTCCCAATGGTCATAACTTCTGCAAATTAGGCCGTATGATGCTGTCCTGAGGTTGGCCATCACAGTGGATTGGGTGGATGATGCCGAAGTTTTTTGTGGTGGTTTTGTAATATGTTAGAATTATGTGATCCTTTGTGGAGCTATTTTGTTTCAACGCTTTAATCCAATGTGGGAGTTGTTTAGTTGAGAGATATGAGTCCCGTGTGGGTGTTGTGTAGTTTAAAGACATTATTGCCATGTGGGATTTGTTTTGTTTGAAGAGATTAGTCCCATGTGAGATTTATCTTGTTCAATTAAACTTCATTATTCCCATGTGGAATTTGTTTTGTTTAAACATATTGGTCCCATGTGGGATTTATCTTGTTAGGATATGTTTTGTTTAAACACATTAGTCCCATGTGGGATTTATCTTGTTTAATTTAACTTCATATTAGTATGTGGAAGACCTATATAAACATACCAAAATTACCAAAGCTGAAATTTCATTAGAAGATCCTCACGCCAAAATAACATACCAAAAACACCAAATCTATAAATTTCATTCATAGATTTTCATACCAAAACATCATACCATACAACACCAAATTTGTAATTTCATTGAAAGATCCACATGCCAAAATACCATGCCATACCAAAAATACTAAATCTATTTATTTGCATTCATAGATCCTCATACCAAAACACCATACCATATATTACAAAATCTATAACTTCAACACATTAACAATGCATGACTAGTTACATACCACAAAATATATCAAGACATTAACAATGCATGAATGTTTACATACCACAGTACATATTAAAACACAATAATAATGCCATTAATATTGACATAGCCGCTAACATACCAAAACGAGAAATTTACATGTCATTGTATAACACCTAACATACCAAAACAAACATTGTGACAATTTACAAGTCTAAAACATCTCCATCTCTGCTTATGGCTTCAAATCTGGATTTTTTATTTTCCTCTTAGCTTCCATAATTTCAATTCGTTTTTCAATTGTTGTAACAATGCGTTTGCCTTTTAGTTGGTTTGATGATGAAGAAGCATTAGCACCAACCCTATTTGCACAACCTCTAATTGCCCCACTCTGAGCCCCACCTCTTGCTTTGTCCCACCATGGTTGCACCACCCTTCTTGTCAATGGCCCTTTTCTTGCTACTCCTAAACTTCCACCACCCCTAGTCAATGGCCCTCTTCTTGCAGCAGTTTCAGTTGCAGTTTCACATCCATCTTCAGTTAGGTCAATATGTATTAGGCCAGTATTTTTTTGGGAACACTATGGCAAATACCAACTATCCAATCCGAATGGCTAGTCATTTTTGCAGGCCCTCCTATGGACAACGTAGGAAGTACTAGATCATCTGTTAAGGCTCTGAGTGACACACCTCATGCTGGAGGTAGTACAATGCCCATCTAAAGTCCTTGTTCTTGATCAGCAAAATCGGGGGGAGGTGTGTGCTCTCGCTTATCAACAAGTTGTGGGATGTGGATTTCCTTGCTCCTAGATTGTGTACCACCAACACTTGTAGATGCCTTCCTGTTGGATATGCCCTTTTTCATATGTAAACAAAACAAAAAAGAAATGAGATATATAAAAGCTAAATATGAGGGTAAAAAAAACACCAAATCGAGAAAAAATTAAAACATGTTACATTTACTTACCTTAAAAACAGTAGATTATTGTGGACCAGATAGTCTACCACTACTTTTCGGTTGACCCCTCTACATAACAATTTAGGATTCAGTTTTTTTTTTTTTTTTTTTTTGTACCATGTAGTACAATTAGACCTAGTTACCTAAGTACACACATACCCTAATAAACAACAAAACTTTCCAATAATATTGGTGACAATTAACATTTAAGTTCTACCACAATTGTACTACAATAATACCAAATCATTCAAGTACCTTCTCCACAACTTTTTAGCCCTTGTTCACTTTGGGTGTATTGAACCAGCCCTTTGTGACTGCACACATAAGAACAAAAATAAGTTGAGTATCACAATATTACCATGTATATATGAGTTGAATAGCAAGTCAGTGAACTACTTGTTGCATAAGTTTTTGTTTGCCACTGCCCTTGGTCACTTTAGGTGTCCTGGAACGAACCTTTCATGACTGCACACACAACAACAAAAACAAGTTGACTATCATGTATAACATCGAACTATAAATATTAGTTTCTCATTAGTAAACATAATAGACATGAATGATAAACTTATAGTTGTTGTACTTGAGTTCCTGCTATTAGATGCTTCACACCTAGTCATTGGACATGACCTTTTATTGTGTCCAAAACCATGACACTTCCCACATTTCATCCTTGCCCCAAATTTCCTTATCCAATTTGAATTTTTCAGGTCTCTACTTTCGTCGAGAGCCCTTCTCCTTTGCTTCTTTGGCCTACGCAATGTAATTCTTCCTCTTGGAAGCTCCAACTTATCATGACTTGTTTTGATCCACTGTTCCTTACTAGGCATTGGGTATATAACTGTACCATATGCCTTCTTGTACACCTCTATAGTAAAGCATTTGTCTACATAATCCTCAGGATCCCAATAATCATAAAGTATAGCAGCCACTGCATGGGGACATGGGATTTCGGTAATTTCCCAATGCTTACAACCACACCTCTTTCTACGAAGGTCTACCTCAAATTGTTTACTATCTTGACAAGTAACTTCAAACATTGAATCACCAGCATACTATGCAATGCAATCAATTGCTTCTAACCCAATTTCTTCTAACTTTGCAGCAATCCTAGGGCATAACTTCCCATTCAACTTCTCTATCCCTTCCCTTTTAGCTTGATATCTTCTCATCAACTTCTTCCTTATCATCTCCAACATGGTCAAGATAGGCTTTTCACGAGCCTTTAGAATATATGAGTTGAAACACTCATATATATTGTTCACTAGCAGGTCACACTTTGGGTAGTCACTAAACCATGCATTAGATCATGTACTAGGATCAACTTTGATCAAAAATTCATATGCATCTTTATTCATATTCTTCAAGCCTTCCATATGGTCACTGAATTCATATTCTGTGTATAAAAACACTACAGCCCACAACTGTTCCTTCAGTGCCAACCCTCGATGCCCCCCAATGTCTCTGAAGTTGGCATATAGATGCCTAACACATATCCTGTGATCAACCATTGGCATAACAAGCTCAAAGGCTAGCATAAGACCCTGCAAAATAAAATAATTTTATGTTATCAAAACAATATTCAATCAAATTGCAAGAAGGCTTTTTTTTTTTTTTTAAGTGTGAAAAAAATGTTACCTTTTGTCGATTTGAAATGAATGTAGGCATAGCATGTCTGGCATGGGTACCAAGATTAGACACTAGAGTTTTAAGGAACCAGACCTGTCTTTCACCTCAGCCTCGACAACCGCAAAAGCAATTGGGTACATATTGTTGTTCTCATCTCTCCCAACTGCATAAAAAAGTTGGCCTTTGAATGGTCCTTTTAGGAAGCACCCATTTACCCCAATGATAGGCCTACAACCTTCTAAAAAGCCTTTCTTCATGGCTGCCAAGAAACATATAGTCTTTCAAATTTTGGAGGAAAATCTGGGTTTGGTCTTTCAACTTTCATCACAACATAGCTTCCACTATTAGTTTGCCTCAATGTTTCATAATAGTCCCACAACCTCCCATATTGGTCCTCATTTTTGTTTTGCATTTCTCCTAGCTCTATACATCATACTTGGGTTGATATCCACACACCATTTATCCTTCACTTCATTTTGGATTACATCCAAAGGCATGTTAGGCTGAACCCTAAACTTGTCAATTAGCTTGTGTGCTATCCAAGTGGAGTTCACTATGGTGTTTCGATATTTTCGACCACAAATATGTTTAGACTGTACAGATCTCATTTGAAATGATTCTTCATCAGTCATCTTTCTTGCATACACCCTATACTTGCATTTGGCATCCCTGCACACCGCTACGCACCTTGCAGTTTTATTTTTTAAAAATCTAATGTCCTTCCCCTTCTTCAAATTGTACACCCTTACAGCTTCCCTAAACATTTTAATGTTTAGAAATTTCATCTGAAGCTTAATGGTTGGATCTTGTAGATCCACAAAGATGAAAATCTACTATGCATGCATTGTGTTTCACAATCTACATCTGATCACTAGTGACTCAAGTATATCACTCCTACCCATTTTGAGTTGTCATCATCATTGTCATTATCATCATCTTCAAAAGATGTCTTAAAATTACAGCAACTATTACCCCTTCATATTGGTTAACATCCTCACCCTCTTCATTATCATGGTCATCACTTCTATCATCATCACCCTCCCTCACCATTATCATGTTCACCGGGTTCATCGAGTCTACTATCATCACCCTCTTCAACACCTCTTTCATCCCTATGTTGTTCCTCTTCCCAACACTCAACTACATTGGACCCATTTGGTTTTGTTTTTAATGGTCTAGCCCCACCATCAATATCATCAACATCTGCATCAAATATATCTTCATCATCACTAATCTTATCACCACCAAGGGTCATTAAGGTCAACCTCCCTACATCCTCATCTTCATCATCTTCCTCACAATCCTCTACGCCAACTAAATCCTCCTGAAGAAACAACGAATAAGAGAAATGCGTTATGAGATTTATGGGAGGCAACCATAAATAGTACATTGTGGTCAAATTTAATCAAATGCAAACCATTTACTAGACTTTTACCAGTTCTTGAAAATTTATTAAATCCCTAAGTTGTATCAATAAGACATATGGCTTCCAGTTCAAAGTATGACAATTCATCGGGGTCAACACTCTTTGTATGGACTGCCAAATCACCTCTCACGTACTCACACTCAAGTGTCCTGTTGAATCTATCACTATAGCGAATCTCAAACACTAATCTTGAATTGGACATCCTACAATATGAAATAAAATTTATATTTATTAAGGGTGGTGTTCTCCTATAAAACATCATGTTACTAAAGGTACAATTTAAATGTCCAAGAACAATAATGCTATTGATAAATTAATAGTGTTATTCATAATGACTATCTATGGAGCATTTGAAAAATCATTTGGGGGACCTAATAAAATCTATTAGTTGTTCTTTTTTTTCCTAATATAATTGAGATTTAGAGTACCTCATTCAAAGCTTAAAGTAATACCAAAACAACACAGCACAATTACACTAAACCCTAAATAGGTCTTCCTTAATACCAGGTCAAATACACTAAATTGACCTGGTCAATTTCATCTAAACCTTAAATACACAAACCCAAATTGCCATTTGAATGGGAATTTTTTTTTTTTTCAAATAACAGAGAAACCCTAAAATTGTTCGAATGACTCACCTAGTGGGTGCATGGCAGAAAGAAACGTGAATAATGGGTTATGTGGGAAAAATGGACAAAAGAACCCTAAATATTCAATAACCAGTTGACAATAACCAAAAAACCCTAATATTCCCCCAAAACCCAAATTCACAAAAAAAAAACCCTATACTAGATTGTTAAAAATTAAAACAAAAATTGGAGCATACCTTGTATAAAAGCGAAATTTAGTAAGCAAGTAGTTTGCTGTCCTTTTCTCCACGCAATAGGGCCACAAAGAAGGGGACCACGAACAAATTCACAAAAATTGTCGGCTTGCTGTTTATCGTGTGGGCATGTGGATGGGGTACAAAAGGAAGGAGACCACTAATTTGCCTCATTATGGGTACTCGCGATTGGCTGATTCAATAAAATAGGGGACCACGGTTTGGAGCTTTGTTCTTCTCGTGGGTATTGGAGTGTTGTCGTGGGTATTGGAGTGTAGTGTGTGGGTGTTGGAATGAGCAGTGCGTGCGTGCGTGTGTGTGGGTAGTCAAAAGCTATTTGTTGTTGAACAAAAAAAAGGCCAAAGTCATTACACCAAGGGAAGGGCAAATTTGGAAGATAATTCGTTAATAAGGCAAGTGAGACGCACGTGGGTAGGGTTCCGTCCAATTTTCTAGAAAAACTTAACAGGAGGTTTAAATTGCAACTTTTTGAAACTTCAGGAGGATAAACTGTCAATTTTGAAACTTTGAGGTTTTAAATTGAAAACCCCCTGAAACTTCAGAGGGGTAAAATGAATTTACCCTTTAATTTTTAAAAAAACTCTTGCCACGTGGATTGTGATGGGCAAAATGTGGTCTTCTGAACGCATTCTATAGCATATCTCCTCTTTCATATCATCCGTCGTAAACATATATATATATATAGCATCATCCCTTCATATCATCCGTCATGCATATATACATATATAACATCTGAGATCATATCTCAATCACCACCGAGTTGTAACAATATTTTCATTATGCACAAGCCATCTCTACGATAATGAGAAGATATCTCAATCACCACCGGAGTTATATCACCGTTTCCATTTCAATGTTCATACTCATGTTCATGTTCATGTTCATAAATGCTCATCTCATAAATACTCATGTTATAAAATTATACTCATAACATAATCATCATTTTATCTTGTAAACTCATAAATGCTCATAAAAATCTTTTGTCGAAATATCTCATAAAACATCATTAAATCAACAAAGCATCATAAAGCATTGTAAACCATAAAAATAACATCTTTTGTCCAATAAATAAAATACTTACAGGAAACATCATTAAATTACTAAAGTATCATAAAACATATTTTAAACATTAAAACATGGCATCTTTTGCCCAGTAAGTAAAATATTTACATTGATTTGCTTGGGTTCTCTTTATAACCTTGATCCACTTGCGTGTACCTATGTATTTACATAATAAACACAGAGTTATACTCAACTCAAACTTCACCAAGATACTTGAATCCCTCAAGCATCTCTCACTTTCTCACAACTAGGTAGACATCACAACATTCTTACAAACAGACATAATTAAAGACTCATTATCTTTATTAAACCATATACCATCTACTTACCTACTTACTACATCTCACATAATATATTTATTTACCATCTTATATGTAACATTTATATATTAATGTTCATTGTCATTTACCCCAATTTATAATACACATAAACACTTACTACAATAATCACTATGATTTTAATATGACATATTAGAACCTAAACCACATAGGTATCTATTTACATAGAACCCATTAATTTAATAACTTGGAACTTGTATAATGCATAACAATCTACTACACATAAAAGCCCTACATTAATTTTAGGAATTAGGTTTGTTATTAAAATTCTCCCAAATTTGAACCTAATCAAAAGTTCTCCAAATTATTATGATTTCAAACTTAAAATCTAATGGGTAGAACAAAACCTTAAAGAGTAACTAGAGATTTTAACCATATAACAACATTTCCAAAATCTATTCAAGAACCCTAATTTTTGGACCTAAAGAAATCCTTAATAATTCATGTAATTAACTCCTCTAAATGACCATTCCTGGTGTTCATATACTCAAAACATATTTTACCTTAAAATCAAACCCAAATGAAATCTCAACTAATTAACTTCTATAAGAATTAGAGAAGAATCTCACCAAAACAGAGGCTACTGTCCACAAGCTAGAAATAAAATAGAGTGCTCAGAATTCAATCTCCACCGTTCACAATGAAGATTTACGTCTCATGATATCCCTGCAAAATTTTAGTTCAATCAAGACTGAACAGAATTTCTAGAAATTAATACTAAAGGGCTTTGCCCTTGTGCACTTTTTTTTAAAACCTAGGAGATAAGACATCTCCAATAGCCAATGACAGTCCAACAAATGGCATGAGATAAGATTCCCTTTTTATTTTAAACCCCATCTTTTATAATTTACTATATTACCCTACCTCATATTAATTCTATCTTTATTGGTCTCACTAATTCCTCACACTATTATTTGCTCTAATTACAACTTACCATTATAATTAATTATTTACTATACTAGTACTTATTATTACACTTTATTATTCTAATATCATTAACCTATTTTGTTTATTAATCAATTGTCACTCTTGACATTATTATTAGTTCATTTATTTATCACTAAAGCTTATATTACATAAATATATCATCATTAAATAATATTGTTATTATATTATTATCACACAAATATTATTATTAATCAATTTTGTTTATATTTCAATTATGATAAAGTCATTATTATTACATATCTATAATTCTAAATCATCTCATGCATAATTTATTCTACTAATTAATTAAAATTATCATTAGGTTATTAATAATAAACTTAATTATTTTCTCGGATTTTATAATGAGGCATCATTCTCTCAATCATCTTTCAACTATCTCTTTTTACAAATTTAATGAATCTATCTTTAAATTTTTGGACTCATATGGATCCTACACAAATTCAATGAGCTCGAATATTTTACTAATTAAGAATATGAGTTCAAATGGAGCTCCGATCCATCAATGGTAAAATTGTTTATTTATATTAGTTAATTATATTCGTTAGTATTTTTGATCAATTTTTTCACTTTATCTTGAATTACAATATATCCTAGCTCCCATCACTAATCACAAAGACTTGGAAACCAAAGTAACTTGTTTTTAGATTTTTTCGCTTAGCTTGTTCTTAGTAGTTGGGTATAATTACTAGCTTGCATATATAATTGTAAACATTTGCTCATGATCCACAGGTATGATCATTGTAATCTTTTTAGGTTTTTTTTTTTTTAAGTGAATATGTACGTAAACATTATGTTGGACCATGGATCAACTTTATGTGAGCCCAACAGTTGCTAACCCAAACTGAAACCTAAGAGCGTCTTAGGCCCAAAACCTCCGAAACCACACCTCAAATCTGATGCATCTCCGAGACTAAGGCCTCGAATCCGAGACCTTCTCTGAAGACTAAGGACTCAAATTCGAGACCTCTGAGACCCATGTATCCTAGGCTATCGAATTCGAGGCCCTCGAATCCGAGACCGGGATCTTAGGGATCGAAAGTTTGAGTTCAAAATTCAAATGTCAACAACCAAATCCTATCTTGATCCCCAAAGATCAAGGAACGGATAACTACTCAAATCCCTCGATAACAAACTGCCTCGTAGCAAATCAAGGAAAAGTTAGTAATTCGTTAGGGGACTACCATTCCTCGCCTATATAATACAAGTCTTCACCACATGTTGAGGTAAGGCAACTTTAGCACACTTCAAGCTTTTGTTACTTTTTCTTTCTATAGCAAACACTAACTTAGGCATCGGAGTGACCCCGCCGGCTCACCCCCGGTCTCTTTTCGACCCTATTGTTTTCCTCTTTGTGCAGGTTTTTCTACTTAGAGCAGTCACTCCAGGAGTTCAACAAGTGTGCCATGTCACCAGTCGAAAACTGTGTATCAACAGTTTGGCGCCGTCTGTGGTAAAAATTTTTCAAATCGATTCTCATTCCTCTAAATATCCAACATGTTGACCACATGCTCTTCACATCCGCCGTAGCCTAACCCGTTGCAGCCACCTCCTAGCGCCCCCGGAGCATCCAACAGTCCAGAACTAGCAGATTTCCTCAAGTTTATGGCGGAATCAATGGAAGTCCTCAGGAAGCAGAACGAGGAACTAAATGCTCGGCTCACCGCAGCCGAGGCCCGAAGCAGTGAGAAGGAAAGAGAATGCACCGAACGCATGAGAAAGATAGGCGAGACAGGCTCCACCGTGGAAAGCGCGTCAACCCTCACTAAGAGGACAATGAAAGTACCATCCAAGGAGAGAATGAGGAGAACCGAGATAAGTCTCATCGTGTAAATGGAGGATCTCGGAGGGATCGGTGCCACCGAGAGGAGTCCCTCATCGAATCTCATCGTGAAAGGCAAGGAGGTGAAAATTCTTGGAGATAGGCATTGAAGAGAAAGGTCTCACCGAGCAAAGCGACACCAAGATAATGAGGAGTCTCGGCACAACCACCACGAAGCAAAGATGAAGGACCTTGAAGACAAATACGCCCGGATGCTACGTCGAATGGATGGGGAGGATCCGAGGTTGACGGCATGGGACATGCTAGAAGATGAGAGTCTTCCATTCACTGACAAGGTGAAGGCACATCCCATGCTCGACAAATTCAAAATGCCACGGATTGATAAGTATGATGGGAGTGAGGATCCTCAGGACCATCTGGAGGCCTTTCGAGAGCACCTTATCTTGCATGGTACTCCAGACGAGATTGCATGCAGAGCCTTCCCACTGACGTTGAATGGAGTTACTCTCCCTCAGTTCATGAAGCTGACTAAGGAGTTCATTCACCAGGAGGAGTTAGTCGGGACACTCCTCAAGGCTCAGATGTTGGAAGAACAAACCAAGCAGGAAAGCAAGAAGGCCTCGAATGCTCCCAAGCTGAAAAAGGAGAAGAATCCTCGAAAGAGGGAAAGAAAGCCGGGCCTATTATTTAAAAGTGAGCCTCAAAAGATGGAGCCACTAAGATTCTAGAAGAAAGTCTTCACCCCATTGAACGCCAGCCTCACTGAGGTGTTCTTGACGATAAAGGGGGATCCAGCGTTCAGATGGCCGCTGAAGATGAAGACCGATCCATTCAAGCCGGATCAGAGCAAATTCTATGAATACCATGCTAATCATGGGCATTTGATAGAAGATTGCATTTCTCTCTGTCGAGAGATCAAAATTTTCATACAGAATGGCAGGTTAGTCAAGTTCCTTGTAGAGGAAAGGAATCGGGAAGCGAATTGTCGAGGACGTCCGGAGAGAGTCCGAGAAGGTCTCGGATGTGATGAACCAGAAATAGAGACGAGGCTTTGAGAGAGGGTCGAGGTGATCGAAAAGATCGAAGGAACATTCGGGAAGAACAACCCTTCAAAACCAGGAGGTAGTCAGGGAGATTCATACCATAGCTGGTGGAATTGCTGGTGGTGGAGAGTCAAACTCGGCTAGGAAAGCATATGCTAGAAGCATGCAGGGCCAGGAGGTGTATTCTTTACACAGGCCCTCGAAAGCTGCAAGGATAGAATCGGTGGTGCTGTCCTTCTCGGAAGAAGATGCGTGCGGGGTTGTAATGCCCCACGATGACCCTCTAGTGGTCACATTGACCGTCGCCAATCACGGGATCCACCAAATTCTGGTGGACAATGGAAGCTCCGCCGATATCCACTATTGGCCACCTTCCAACAGATGGGGATTGATCACGAAAGGATCAAACCATTTGGGTCTCCGTTAGTCAAATTTGGCGGAGAAGTGGTATACCCAATAGGGATCATTTCCTTACCGGTAACAGCGGGGACAACACCCCGATTATCCACTATGATGGTGGATTTCTTGGTGATTGATCGACCCTCCACATACAACGCAATTGTGGGTCGACCAGCACTAAACAAGTTGAGAGCAGTAACTTTGACCTATCACCTTATGATGAAGTTCCCAACAGAAAAAGGAGTCGGAGTAGTGCGGGGCGATCAATTAGCAAGGAGGTGTTACAACATCTCAATGAAGAAGGCCTCGGATTTGACCACACTAACAGTGACCTCGACATCCGAGGCCAAAGGAGAACCAGCAAAATCGCTCGAGGAGGTCTCGATTGGGGAAGGAAGGGTCCTATAGATAAGAACTCGTCTCAACAACGAAATTCGAGAAGGCCTCGTGAACTTTCTCCACAGGAATATTGAAGTTTTCGCTTGGTCGCATGAAGACATGCCGGGAATCAACCCCAGGAGATCATCCATGTTTTAACGTGGATCGATGTAAAGCGTGAAACAAAAGAGAAGGAAGTTTGCA
The DNA here is from genome assembly GCA_013348765.1 of Carpinus viminea. Lineage (NCBI taxonomy): Eukaryota > Viridiplantae > Streptophyta > Magnoliopsida > Fagales > Betulaceae > Carpinus > Carpinus viminea. Next base: position 31,712,702 of record CP054668.1, on the reverse strand, counting down.
GGAAGAGTTAGGCGGCAATAACGGTGGAGGTTGAGAAGCTCCTAAAGGTGCAGTTCATCGAGGAGGTTTACTACCCCGATTGGCTAGCCAATGTAGTTCTGGTAAAGAAGTCCAACGACAAATGGAGATTGTGCGTGGACTTCACTGACCTCAACAAAGCCTGTCCCAAAGATAGCTTTCCTCTCCCACATTGATGCACTGGTTGATTCTACCTCCAGGTACGAGTTGCTCAATTTCATGGACATGTTTTTCGGATACAACCAGATCCTCATGCACCCACAAGATCGAGAGAAGACCGTATTCATCACCGATCGAGGCCTTTACTCCTATAAGGTTATGCCTTTCGGTTTAAAGAATGCAGGGGCCACTTATCAGCGGCTTGTGAACAAAATGTTCCAAACCCAGATAGGGAGAAACATGGAGGTGTATGTGGACGACATGCTGGTGAAAAGCACAGAGTCAGGTGATCATATCAACGACCTTCATGAGGCATTTGGAACACTGAAGCTATACGGGATGAAGCTGAATCCATGAAGTGTGCCTTTGAAGTATCCTCCAGAAAGTTCCTGGGTTACATGGTCTTGAGTAGAGGAATCGAGGCCAATCCCAAGAAAATCCAAGCAGTACTGGAAATGCAATCCCCAAAACAACGAAACAACTTCAACAGCTGACTGAAAGGTTAGCGGCCTTAAACAGATTTATCTCCCACTCCATTGACAAGTGTCTCCCTTTCTTCAAGACTTTGAGGAAAGCCTTCGAGTGGACAGACGAGTGTGAGGAGGCCTTCTTCAAATTGAAGATGTACTTAACAAGCCCTCCCCTACTGAGCCGGACTATTTCGGGAGAGGTGCTATACCTGTACCTGGCCGTTTCCCCCATGGCAATCAGTGCAACTTTGATTCGAGAAGATGAAGGGATACAGAAACCTGTCTACTTTGTCAGCAAGGCACTTCACGGTGCGGAGGAGAGGTATCCCCAGATCAAGAAGCTGGCATTCACTCTTATAATGGCTTCAAGAAAGCTCCGGCCTTACTTTCAAGCTCATACCATCCGGGTCCTCACGAAATATTTGCTCCAAAAGGTGATGCAAAAGCTGGATCTATCAGGTAGATTGGCAAACTAGGCCATTGAACTGGGGCAGTTCGACCTCGAATTCATCCTTCGAAATGCAATCAAAGGTTAAGCACTTGCAGACTTTCTGGTTGAGTTCACGAACATGCCAGAAGTAGAAGAACCGGAGATGGAATGAAAATGGGTAGTTTATGTCGATGGTTCATCAACAAGAAAGAAAGGAGGGGCCGGAATAGTGCTCTTCACTCCAAAAGGGGAAGAGTTGAATGATTCCTTGAGGCTGAAATTCAAGACCACCAACAACGAAGCGGAGTATGAAGCTGTTATAGCAGGCCTTGGACTGGCCCTTGAACTAGGAGCTGAATCCGTGGAAATACTGAGCGACTCTCAAGTCATTGTGGGACATATCCGAGGAGAGTTCGAAGCAAAGGGAGAAAAAATGAAGAAGTACCTCACAAAGGTACAAAGCATGCAAACTTCTTTTAAGAAGTTTTGTATCAAAAAGATTCCACGAGAAGACAACGAGAAAGCGGATCACTTGGCCCGAATGGCATCTGCAAAGAACGAATTCGAGGAAAATGAAGCAACATCCGGAGTCTAAGGCACTCATCAATTTTTGAGGAGGCCTCGGATGTACCTTGAATAGCGTCGATCAAGGAGGCCTCGACTGGAGGAATGAAATCATCAACTATTTACAGAATGGAGCCCTACCTTCCGAGAAAAAGTCTGCAATACAGTTGAGAATGAAGGCTGGGAGATTTGCGATGGTGAATGGAACCCTCTACAAGAGGGGATTTACATTGTCTCTCCTAAAGTGTATCTCTCTCGAAGAAGGAAATTATGTCCTCCGGGAAATACATGAGGGAATTTGTGGAAGCCATTCTAGAGCCAGGATGCTGGCACATAAGGCCATACAAGCAGGATTCTATTGGCCTAACATGAGCAAGGATTCAACAGAAATCGTCAGAAATTGCGATAAGTGCCAATGATTTGCCAACATCACCAAGCAACCCCCCGAAAAGTTGACTTCAATTTCCTCTCCTTGGCCCTTCTCACAATGGGGGGTGGACATAGTGGGACCATTGCCCTGAGGAAAATTGGGGGTTCAATTCGCAGTGGTCGCCGTAGACTATTTCACCAAATGGACAGAGGTCAAACCCCTAGTGAACATAACAGCTAAAACCATCCAGCGATTCCTATGGAAGAATGTTGTCTGCCATTACGGTATACCACATGCATTTGTCACTGACAACGGGAAATAGTTCAATTGCGAGCCGTTTTGAAAGTGGTGTGCTGAGCTTCATATCAAGAATTACTTCTCCTCCCCCGCACATCCTCAGGCGAATGGGCAAGTAGAAGCCACCAACAAGACCATTTTCAAAATTTTGAAAAAGAAGTTGGGTGACAGGAAATGAGGCTGGGCAAATGATCTCCCAGAAGTCCTTTGGGCCTATCGAACTACGAAGAGAACTCCTACAAAGAAACCCATTATGCTCTGGCATTCGAAACTGAAGCAATCATCCCGGCAGAGTTGGGGTCGGGAAGCCTAAGGGTTGAATCGTACAAGACAAAGGCAACCCTGAAGGACTCAAGCTCCACTTGGACCTACTACAAGAAAAGCGCGACCATGCTCAGATCACACTGTCAGCCTATCAAGAGAGGATGGCGAAGTACTTCAAGGTCAGAGATCTAGTCCTGCGCAAAGTTACCCTCGTCACCAAAGATCCAGTGGAAGGAAAGCTAGCTCCGAGTTGGGAGGGGCCCTATAAAGTGATTGGCTGCCAAAGGCCTGGAGCGTACCACCTGGAAGACTCTACGAGGAAGGTCCTTCCAAGGCCATGGAATGCGGAACACCTCAAAAGATACTTCCTTTAAGATAATGTAATTTACATTTATTTTCGTTCTTTGATTTCAGCTTGAACTAATGCAATAAAAGAAATTCTTAGAATTTCTCTTCATAAAAATCTGAAATCAACCGAAGCAAGAAAAACTAGGTTCAACGAATCGATACGAGACCTGTTCTTCACCAGGCTCGGCATCCGAGACCTAACACTTAGAGAAAAACTAGGTTCAGTGAATCAATACAAGACCTGGTCTTCACCAGGCTCGGCATCCGAGACCTGACACTTAGAGAAAAACTAGGTTCAGCGAATCGATACGAGACCTAGTCTTCACCAGGCTTGACATTCGAGACCTGACACTTAGAGAAAAACTAGGTTCAATGAATCGATACGAGACCTGGTCTTCATCAGGCTCGACATCCGAGACCTGACACTTAGAGAAAAACTAGGTTTAGCAAATCGATACAAGACCTGGTCTTCACCAGGCTCGACATCCAAAACCTGACACTTAGAAAAAAATTAGGTTTAACGAATCGATACAAGACCTGGTCTTCACCAGGCTCGACATCCGAGACCTGACACTTAGAGAAAAACTAGGTTCAGCGAATTGATATGAGACCTGGACTTCACCAGGCTCGGCATCCGAGACCTGACACTTAGAGAAAAACTAAGTTCAGCGAATCAAGAGACCCAATTTTCACCAGGCTCAGCATCCGAGACCTGACACTTAGTAAATAAATTGGCCTAAGTTTCAAATGGATGGTTTCAGATCTTCTCCTCCACTTGGAATACAAGGCAAACACTCAACTAAACATGAGTGTAAATATCGACCAACTAGACTTGGTTTTCACCAAGTTATTCGACCTATGCAAAAGAAGCACAAATCTCTCAGCTTCTCGAAAGCATCAAGTAATTCGAGATCACTTAGGGTTCTCAAAATATAAGAACCTTTTATAAACGCCAATATTCCAAAAGTTTCAAGAGTTTTCAAGACTCAAGACTATAATATCTAGTCTATGGTCAGTCATTGAAAAGAACTAAACAAGATTATGATGTCAGAAGGGAGCTTCTCGGTAGAGCAACAAATCTTTATAAAAATAATTCTATTAATTCTGTAAAGTTTACAAAAAGGTAATATACAGGTATTTAAATTACAAAGCCTAAGGATCTACTAGGGGGTCCTGAGCAAGTGGAGAGTCCGTGGCGTCTTTGGGCCTCTTTTTCGCTTCTCCACCTTTCAGAGCGGCCTCTGGTTTGTAGTCAAACCGATCAATCCCAACGGCGTCGGCATCTCTTCCCGACCAAGGCTGATCAGCTGTCGAATGGCCCCACTCATCATTGGAATGTCTTCAATATTGATCGAGTTCAGTCCATCTTCCGAGCTGGGTCCTTCCATCATGTCCTGAAGGTCTCGAATCCGAGGTGAAGCCCATCTGCCCAAGCCAAGTCTCGAACTCTCAAGGCAAAGGACAACTGATGTAAGTAGTCAACCGCCTTGCCTTGGCCTCTTTCAACTCCAACCTCATACCTTTGTACAGGCTGTTGAAGTGCTGAAACTTCTCCTCAGCTACGACCTTGCTGGCCACCGCTCCACCGAGGCCTGGCTCTCCTTTAGTTGCTCGAAGACATCGGAATGCTTCTCCTCGAGCTGCCTCAAGTCCTCCTTAAGGATGGAGTGATCCTCCTGGAGTTCTGCATTTTCTGCCTGGAGAACGTGGTGATACTCTCGAAGCTTGGCGTTCTAGAAGCGCAAGAGTTTGACTTCCTCGAAGAGCTTCGAAAGTTTGGCCTCCGCTCGATCCCTGGCTTTGGAGGCATCGGAAGCCTCGCATTCCACCATGGCCGAGTGCTCCCCTAAGACTCGGAGGTCCTCCTCATGCTTGGCCACAACCTTCTTGAGATTGGCACTCTCCTCTTCGGCCTCTGTAAGTTTCTTCCGTAAGCCCTCCGGCCCGTCATTGGAGGCAGAGACCTTTCGTAGGTAGCAGTACAAAACCGTCGACCGGAGGAAGGCCTACAAACAAAAAAGGAAAAATGTCATTAGTGAGAGATCCGAAAACATGGAAGCTACTATGAATACCTACCAGACACTGCATGGTTAGCATCTCTTCTGCTACTCCCCGGAGGGTAATGTCCCGCTTTGCTGGAGCCCCTCGTGGTCGACAAGATCCACCATGGCCTTAAAGGGGTTACCCTTAAAATCTCCTTCGAGCTTGGCCAATCTCCCTCTAACGGTCCAGTTTGCCCCCTCCGACTGTATCTCGGCCGTACTCTCGGAGCCCGAAGCCTTGAACGCCTTGGAAGCTTGAGACCTCCTCGAATCTATCTCATTTTCAACTCCTGCAGGAGTCGGACTTGAGGCCTTTTGGGGTCAGCTCTCGACGATTCTTGTTTGGAATCGGGGACAATGTCTTTCAAGAGTCCCTACCACGCTTTGAGGATGCTTCCATATTATCTTACCATCCCCATGGAATCTTCCGACATCATGTCGATTTCCTCCAAAATATGAATATTTAAGCCCGAAGGTTAGCTCAATATAGGAATGCCCTCGCTCGTGAGGCTCTTCCTTGACCATTTGGGCCTGACCAGCAGCGGCGACGGGCTCATTAGCAATGAACTTCTCCACCTCTACCGGTGGAATCGAGGAATCGACCTTCTTCCTCAGAAGGCCAGAATCGACCACGTCCACCGCCTCGACTATCGGGGCCGGTTGTCCCAGCTGGGACCTTTCGCCATCTTCACACTTCCTCTTCTTGACGAGGGGCCTCAATAACCTCCACCGACTCCTCACTGTTGTGAATCGAGGAGTGAGGTGGTTGGTCCTCTAACCCCACCGCCTCGAGCCCTCCTCCTCATCGAGTAGCTTAAGAACCCGGGCCACTTTAGAAGGCTTCTCAACCTTCTCCCATAACGAATCTTTCTTCATCGGTGGGGCTATAGGAAGTGGGAGGAGTCAAACCTTAGGCTCTGGATCTTGAAGTTCCCATCGGTCATTATCGTATTGACCTTCTCGGGTTTTCCAGATCGATCACTTTGGCCTTGCCCTTGTCGACAACTTTGGCTTGGGCAGCCAAAGGGGCTTGGTTTTGCCCTTTTGAGGGGAAGCCTAGTGTTGGCTGCGGGACTCTGGGGTTGGACGGGCTGAGGATCACCAATCGGCCTTGGTGGAGGATGAAAAGATTTGTCATAGACAAACTCATGACCTCGAAGATGTTATGAGGGTTCCAACAAGTATCATTTTTGGGTGCTCTTGACCCCACTTAATAACACTGTTGACCCGCTGAATCATCTCAGGGGTCAAAACGGGCTCATTATAAGCCTTAGCGGAAGGGTCGCAAATGTCTCGAGGGACTCGGGGCCCCTCTGCTTTCTCCGTGGGGGTGAACTCCCACTACCCTGAAACGAAGAAATATTTGTTCTTCCATTTGGGGTTGCTAGAGAACTAGGAGTCAATTTGAATGAACTTTCCCTCTTCGTCTGGAAATTGTAGACTACAAAACTTTGAGGGTTCTTTTGCAGCCTATAAAGGTGCATAAACGCCTTCATTGTGAGATTATGCTGCTTGCCCAGAGCCATGGGCCACAGAATCACACACCTAAAAAAAGTTCTCCAAGCATTGGGTGATAGCTGATGGGGTGATAGATTGAGAAAGCTAAGTAGCTGTCTAACTATTCAAATGAAAAGAAACATGCTCTCATGTTGTGCAGACTCGTGTGAGTCTGACAGGGCCACAACACCAGATTCATTATTGTCAAAACGGATTTTGATGAAGCTCGGGATGAAACATTCCCTCCTGATGCGGCCCTCATCAGCAAAAGAAAATTGAGATACCCAGAAAGCAGGATGGGCGTCCTCCAAGCCATCAGAATTGTTGCCATCCTTGGTCATTTTCGAAAACACCGGAGATGAAGAAGGGTGCAAGTATGGGAGTTTGAAGAAACAAGGGCAGCTACTCAAGAGTACAGGCAAATAAATTTGAAAAACAATCAAGTCTGGGTTTTATAGACCATCAAGGGAAAAACGAGGCGTCAACATTGGAAAATCAAAAGGCAGGCGTTTAAAACCCAGAAAAATGCTTCGAAAGTTCTGAAAAACGTTTCGACTACCGATGGTTGGCTGGTCATTATGACTGAAATATACGGCCACTCGTACAACTGCTATGAATCCAACACATGGCCAAACCTCGACCACTGGAATCGGCGCATTAAATGATCAAAACCTTCTCAAGCCACCAAAGCATCTCGAAATCTTTTGGTGGGAAAATTCAAAATTTTGCCCACCCAAATATACCCTCCAAAAAAAAAAAAAATTCCTCATACAAGCAGAGCCTCGAAAGCCTTCGAGTCCTCGGAATTAGGGTAAGCTTTGGGAGTTTGATCCATTCCCCATAACACATAGAAATTTCCATAGTCTTCCAGACAAGGAAATTGGGGGGTAACTGTTGGACCATGGATCAACTTTATGTGAGCCCAACAGTTGCTAACCTAAACTGAAACCCAAGAGCGTCTCAGGCCCAAAACCTCCGAAACCACACCTCGAATCTGATGCATCTCCGAGACTAAGGCCTCGAATCCGAGACCTTCTCTGAAAACTAAGGATTCGAATTCGAGACCTCTGAGACCCATTTGTCCTAGGCTATCAAATTTGAGGCCCTTAAATCCGAGACCCAGGATCTTAGGGATCGGAAGTTTGAGTTCAAAATTCAAATGTCAACAACCAAATCCTATCTTGATCCCCAAAGATCAAGGAACGGACAACTACTCAAATCCCTCGATAACAAACTGCCTCGTAGCAAATTAGGGAAAAGTCAGTAATTGGTTAGAGGACTACCATTCCTCGCCTATATAATACAAGTCTTCACCACATGTTGAGGTAAGGCAACTTTAGCACACTTCAAGCTTTTGTTGCTTTTTCTTTCTATAGCAAACACTGACTTAGGCATCGGAGTGACCCCGTTGGCTTACCCCCGGTCTCTTTTCAACCCTATTGTTTTCCTCCTTGTGCAAGTTTTTCTACTTAGAGCAGTCACTCCAGGAGTTCAACAAGTGTGCCACGTCACCAATCGAAAACTGTGTATCAACACATTATATAACTGTAAGTAAGTGATTTTAGTTTTGTTCTCTGTCTGAATTTATTGATTTAATAAGGGATAATTAATCATCTTGCATATGGGGGAGTTTGGTGACGAAAGAGAATATACTTGAGGGGTTAAGTATAATTAATCTTCAAAATTTTAAAAAAATAATAATAAATAATAAAAATATGCGACGGGCTAACATGTGGACAAGCACACATGTGCACCTATCCTGTCTGGTCAACGATCGAAGTCTTTGCAATAATTGGTACTGACTAGTATGAATTAAGCAGCACAAATATTTATGTGTAAAGCCTCTGAGTTTTCATAATCACGCACCACCACAAGGATGAACCGAATTCCGCCGATGGCTTCTACTCCGACTCCGGTGACCCCATTGGTGGCCAAATTGGTGTTGCTGCTGCTGCTTCTATGCTTTGGTGGGACAGGTTTTGGTTTTGGTTTTGGTTTTAAGAACGTTTAATACTATCTTCTTCATTAAGGATAAGTTGTCAAATTTTGACCCCCATCTTTTAATTTTCAGATAATATGAAGACTGAAGAGCATGCCCACAGGCACAAGATAGAAGAAGATCGAAAAGGACTTGCAGCTAGCTGCGGCTGCGGTTGGAGATGGCGGATTTGCCTTTGACGAGCATCATGAGAAGAAAGAGGCCAAGTAAGTTGACCAAGTGTGGTTAGTTTCTTCTCCGTTCTTTTAAAATATTCTTTTTAATAATTTGCTAGTAATTAATTTGATATATTTTTTTGGATAAAATGTAAAATGCATTTAACCAAATTAGGTAGCGGTAAGTCAAGTGAATATTTAGGACTAGGGGTACTGAAAAAGAGTTAAACTATTCGCAAGCTTATTCAAAATTTGCTCGATTCGATTATTAAATAAGTCGTTCATGAACCTAAAATTAAATTCATTTATTAAACGATACATGCTTGTATAAACTCGATTCGATCTACTTGGTTAATGTTTGTGAACCCCCTCGTATAAGCAATGACTCTCTTGTTATATATATATATATATAAAAGCTTGACTTTTTTGCAACATAACATTTATTAAATACAACTAGCCTACCACAATTCCATTCGTGCATGGCCGGGTCCCATTTCAAAGCCCTTTTTTTTAATCGCATTTTCCACCCTTGATCTTCTCATCCAAATCTCAGCCACTCAAATGAACCCCTATTTTTTAACCCCCCAGCCTCTCTTTTTCTTCTTGCAACACCTTTTACCCTAAATCCTGTTTCTTTATCCGCTTGATATATATTAACTTGTATTCTCTCAGATTCTCCTGGGTTTGTATAGACAGGTAGTACTTGTAATGAAAAGATCATCAAGAACCAAGAGAGAAACCACAAAAGAACATGCCATATTTGCACTGGTTTTAAGCCCTAAAACTCAAGCATATGTTGTAGCCACACGCAATTTAATTATTGCTTTTCTAATCTGCCCGTCCGGAGGCCCTACGTCCTGTCCGCCGTCTGGACGAGCCAGCATAGCAGTACTTTAAACCGACGTTAATTCTATTTAGTTTTGTAATCAAGACTCTTAGGGCTACAAATGCATGCTTATAACCCTGAGAACATAGCTTATGATTATTATTATATGGTTTGCTTCAATAATAATACTTAGAGTTTAGTTTATTTTGTTTTCTTTTTCTTAAACCTTAGATTGGTTCTATTGTTTGAAGAAGATTTATTTGATTTGTTGATAGATTCACAATTATAGAAATATTTATCCCTTCTATTTGCTGTTATTTCTTGTTCATCACAATCCTTCCCTGCATCACTAACAAACCTTTCAAACCATCCACTCAAAATATTTCACATGTTGCAAGAATACTGGTTGCCATTTTTTGATAGATGGTGACAGAGACGGATTTGGGGGGACTAGCAGTGGCCATGGTCCCCCCCAAATCTGAAAATAATAATAATAATAATAATAATAAAATTGGCTGAAAAAATAAATAAATAAATAAAATTATATTTAGTCCCCTATGAAAGAAGAACAAGGGTAGGTCTTGTTCTGGGTCCGTCCTTGATGGTGGAGAACGGATGAGGAAATCTGGAAAAATGTTTATTTAAAGAAGGTGACTAGCTAGATCGCCGTCTAGGATTTAGACTTTAATTTGTCGCCGTTCAAACACGTGGCAATTAATGGCCATAGGGTAGCACACAATCGCATGCAGCACTACGTACACCTCAAAATACTCGAAGAATTTGAGTTCATCATTTATCTAATTCTTCAATCAATAAGAAGCAACGATGTGCGTCGTGACCATAATACCCCAACACTGCGTTAAAACCGTGTTTATAAACCGAGAAAACAAGGTGGTAGTCACTGGTAAATAAATGTTTTTATGCTGGGCCGTCCAGTAATTTAAGTATAAGTGCACACTAAAGTGAAGTGCAATTTGTCCTCACTCTTCTTCTTAAACAAAAAAAACATAAGAATTTGTCTTTTCTCGTACGTGCTGCCGGCACCACGGTTTTGTATTCATATATCCAAAAATTTGCAGAACAATCAAACTTGAAATTTATAACAAGAGCTTGAAACCTCAAACCTCTTGCGTGTGAGACTCCATCTTTTCTTTTTTATTTCTTGCTGAAATTCATCTTACTTCCTTCAATTCTCCCCCGCTGCTCCTTTTTCTTGAAATATCATTCTTTCTGCTAGAAATTTCATCAGCATTCTCTCTCTCTCTCTCTCTCTCTCTCTTAATTTCTTTCTTCTTGGTATTCAGCTTACTTCATCCTCCCCCTCTACTTGTAATTCTTTTTCTCTCTGTTTTAACTTCATTCAATTCTGCTTGAAATATCATCTGCCTTCTCTCTTTCTTCTTTCTTTAGCTCTGTTTTGATTTCTTTCTTCTAGAAATTTCATTCTCTCTCTCTCTCTCTCTCTCTCTCTTCTCCCCACCCCCTCGCCTCTCTACTTCAGTTTCTTTCTTCTTGAAATTTCATCTGTGAGTGTCTTGGAATTTCGTTTTTGCAAGAGAGTGGGCTAATTTATTTATCTCTTTGTTTTTTTAGCGCTCGAGGAAGAAAACAATTGAGAAATGTCTATTCTTGAGGCCAACAAGAAGAGGAAGCTGAGGCCGACGCCAACGCCCATGCTGAGGCCGACGCAGACGCCCAACCTGGTACCGCCGCGGAGGCTGTGGCGGACACAGGCGCCAACGCTGAGGCCGACGCCAACGCCCATGCTGAGGCCGACGCAGACGCCCAGCCTGGTACCGCCGCGGAGGCTGTGGCGGACACAGGCGCCAACGCTGAGGCCGACGCCAAAGGTCTACGATTTTCACACGTTCGCGGATGCCGATTACCCCATCAACCCCAAAGGCGCCTTCCACGACAACATGCCTCTGTTTCTCCAAGAATACGCCCAGCAACAACACAAGGATGTCGGATGCATGCCCGCCTGGCTCATGCTCCTTCGGCACAGCTCCTCTACCGAAGACGCCATTGTCCCCTTCTACATCATTGTGGAGGACGTCCGGTGCACTCAGCGCCCCTACTGCAATCACTGTCGATGCTCCGGTAATTGTGGAGGGATATCTCCTTTTCATTCCTTATATGGGTTTTGAGTATCCGGTGTTGTGTTTTGAATGGAATCTGGTAGTTCATCCATAGCCCACTGAAAGTAGGAACAAAAATTGCTTCTGCAAATCCTTAGCTAGAAACGCTTCTTGTTTATTGAGGATATATGAAGGGATTGGATCCCTGCTTCAAAAAGCCCAGCTTTAGATCGAGGTTGCTTTACATCAAATTATAAGGCTTGATGCCAAAACTCCAATGGACCCACAAGGACCACAATATTTTCCTTTTTGTTCCCTCCCCAAGAAGCTAGCTGTACGGATCCGGATCACCCGGAGCATTATCATTCCTTACGTACATTCATTACCCATGCAGTTTCTATGTACCTCATTCCCCCCAGCTGTAATCACCCCCATGACCGACCCATGATCAACAGAACTATTCCAAAACACTCACACAACACGAATATATGTTGCACTAACTCTTTTCATTCACTGACTAGAAAGGAAGAAGGATAACTAGGGAATGGAAACGAGAAGCAATATCTTTACAACAAATTATTGAGGAAGCTCAAAGGGTTGAGCATGCCAAGATTTCTAGCCGTACTAAAGATCTAAGATGGAGGAGGATGAAGAGGAGATGTTGATGAGGGGATTCTCACCTACTCTATGAATATTCTCAATATTCTCATAACTAAGTGAGTGGTGGGCACACCCGTTAGCCATTCCCCCTCTTGTAATGTTTACAGATTTGGGGCATTTGTTGTGGTGGCCCAGTAGGGGTTTGTTTTGCTGATACTATGTGCTTGGCTTTCTGCAGTTGTTTGTTTTGTACAGTAATTTCTGCAGAAGCTGTAGGAGGTTGCTCTTCTGCTATGCTGGAACTGGAGGTTTCTGATTGTTTTTAAGCTGTGTTGATAGAGATGCTGGGCTGTTGTGCTAGGTTCTTTGTATTTCTTCTGCAGAATGGTCGTGAGGCCATGTCTCTTTATTGGGCTGACTGGTTGCTATTTATAGTTAGACAATCCTGTGTTGCTGAAGTGCTGGAGGTTCGAGTATATATTGTGCAGATTGTATAGCTCTTTTTTTTTTTTCCTAGACAGGTGTTGTTGCTGTGCTAGGTACTGTGTGCTGAAGTGCTAGTTTTTTTTGGGTGTTTATATGCTTTTGGAGTTAGGATTTTGCTTTTGTGTAGCCTCTTGTTTTGGTTCAGATGTTTCCTTGTTTTCTTGTAATTGCTTTGCTTGTTAATGAAAACCTTTTTGTGTTAAATTCATTTCATATTGATGGGAGAGATAGATAGGGCTTTTTATTTTGGATATATGTGTTAAATTCTTTTCTTCTTACTTAGGTTGGGGCCATCATTTTGTATCAAAAACAAATTATCATCTGATAATCCCAGAAGCTGATCATGAGTCGACTATGCCTTTGGTTGATGACTTCCTTGATCTTCAGACCCATCTCTTCCATGGGCTACTTCACAGCAATGGGTTTGGCCATTTGCTTTACATCAATGGAATTGCAGGGGGTTCGGAATATCTCAATGACAAGGAACTCATGGATTTCTGGGACCGTATTTGCACAAATCTTCGAACCCGGTAAGCAAAACCACCTGATTACCTGGTTTCTTTTAGGTTTATAAATGTTTGAGACTTGGAATTTATGCAATTTTTTGCTCTCTTGCAGGAAAATCACAGTTCAAGATTTGTCAAGGAAGAGGTCCATGGATCTTAGGTTGCTCTATGGGGTTGGTTATGGTCATTCTTGGCATGGTAAATGGGGATACAAATTCTGCCATGGAAGCTTTGGAGTGGCAGAGCTTGATTATTTTAGGGCCATCATATATCTTTGCTCACTGCAACTAGACCAAATCGTCAAAGATTTTGGTGACACTGACAAGTGCAGAGAAATCAAGCAAATATTTCGCCACTACATAGATATGAGTGAAACCAAGCTGATGACACTCAAAGATCTTCTCGGATTCATGTTAACTATCAAGTCTTATGCTCCTGTGCATATAAACAAGAAAGCTACCGCCGCTCCTTCATGTTCCACCTCAAAACCACGTGTAATTGCCAATATGGAGGATGGAAAATGGTCAGCAAAAAGACTTGGAGATGCTGCAGAAGTGATTGTAGATGTATTGAAGAAAAAGAACGCTGAAAAATTATGTCATGGCAAGATGACTCGTCAAGATTTAAGAGATGCAGCTCGGGTTCACATCGGTGATACAGGTTTGCTGGATCATGTGCTAAAGTCACTGGACAATGTGAATGTAGGAACCCATGTTGTGTGTCGTACGAAGAACCCAAGGACTCAGATTTTTGAATTCTCGCTCCATGAGCTTGGTAAGGATATTAAGGCCTCCGAACCAGACACAGAAGTACTTCCAAATCCCCTTTCAGAACCAGCTCTGCAGCCAGGAGTTGATGTTTACCATGATTTGGATTATTTGTATAGCAATATACTGTCGATTATCCAGGATCGGATTGGGTGAATGAGGCAACTTCGATAGTGCTGAACAGCAAGTATTTTGTGAGAGAGTGGCCACTTCTTGATGAGAATGATCAGTTTCTGACATTGACTTGCCGATTGATGCCTTTGGGTGAAACAGAAACTAAAATGGAGAACGGATTACCACCTGGTGAAGTTGTTGTTGTTGTTCCACCTCATGCAACAGTTGGAGAGTTAAAACAGGCGGTGGAGAATGCAGCAAAGAATACATACTGCATCGCCGAAAATTTTAAGGTGACGAATATTGAGGAGCTGGAGGCTTCAACGATGAGACACTTCTTTCTGAAGCAGTAGCATCAGGTATAGACCTTTGTGTTACAGGGATCAGGTTAGCTTTGGAGAATCCTTTCAGGTGCCAAGCCGGGATTGAAAGCTGGGAAGTGAGATGCACATGCGGTGCTACAGATTATGACGGGGAGAAGATGATAGCATGTAATGTTTGTCGTGTGTGGGAGCACACTCATTGCTGTGGCATGAAGGATACCGAAGTCATCCCGCAGGTGTACATTTGCAGAGGGTGCGAGGTCTCCATCTCACTTCATGAGGATATGTGAAAGTTCTAAGGAATCAATAGAAGGTATTGTCTTGATTTTGCAATGAACTGAGATTTTTGTTTTGATGCTTTAAACACAATCTATTTTGCGGTGATAATGATGTAATCCTCATCACGAGGGTGAGAATAAGAGTAGTAGTACTTCAATCAGATACTCGATCTCAGTTGAGAGATGTTGGAGTTAAGTGATAATGTTGGATTATTTAATGGCAATTAATATTGCTAGATATTGATTCCTGTTTTTGTTACTAATTGGTGTTCATCTGCAGACAACTTGTTTTGTTTCCTGTTTCAGTACTTTGTTGGTTGTTGTTTTATATATATATATATATATATATTTTCTAATCATGTCAGAAAAAAATACTTGTTTAATTTCTAATTTTTAATACTTGTTTCTTTTTTAATTTTTAATTTTTTTTCCTAATCAAGTTAGGAAGAGAGAATACTTGTTGGTTGTTGATTTCATGAAAAATAAAAATAAAAATCTTCTTGGGGCATCTACAGTTTGGTCTTGTGCATTGAAGGTTGGGCAGCAAGATAGCCAACTTTATATTATGATTGTGAAATATCCAATAATATTCTCCTAAAATTTTCAATTTTCATAGTTAATTATAATGATTCCATATTCTTGCAATGATGCAATCTCCACATTTTAGTAATTATTAATTTTATAATAATTATTCTTCTAAAATTATAAGCTGCAACATTATCTATAAATTAAAAGATGTAGCTGCCCCTAGGACAAAACATCAATTGTTTATTCAACAACATGGAATCCCTCAAACCTGTCTATTTAATATTTATCCCTTTAGTTTCTATATTATATTTCCTGATTCTTATTATTTTCAATTCTGAACAAATAGATGCATTTTTAGATGCGTCCTAGAATCTCGCCAGGCAAAATAATAACACATACAAATATCTCTTTTTTGGTTTGGAAGCAAATAAAGTATTAAACTAATGATTAAGTGATTAAATTTACCTCTTCTTATCAGCTTAAGTTATTGAAAAAAATGGTGATTTAATTTGGTATCAAAGTCAAATGTCCTAGAATCTAACCTTTGACTCCATCAACTCACCCAAAGGTAATTTAATACAAAGAACTAATTCGACCATTAGAAAGGATCCAAAGGATGTGCAAAATAATATTGATTAAATCCACCTAGTCTGCTACCACAATTCCATTCATGCATGGCCGGGTCCCATTTGAAAGCCCTTTTTTTTTTTTTAATGGCATTTTCCACCCTTGATCTTCTCATCCAAATCTCAGCCATTCAAATGAACCCCTACTTTTTAACCCCCCAGGAACTACTTTTCCAATTCTCAGCCTCTCTTTTTTCTTCGGGTAATTATATTTTTTTTTCAATGAACTACAACGTATTTTCACTTTTCCCCCATGAACTATCATCCCTACTGTCCGACCTCAATGAACTACCATTTTGTGCTCGAAACCTCCCTTCTATCACTTAAAGGCCCCTTTGTCAGTTGAAGATGTTAACTCAGACGGTTTACCCATCACTTTGCCCTCATGAACTACATTTCATTGGCACTTTGCCTCCATGAGGTATAACGCATTGTCACTTTGATCGTCTGAATTAATGCTTTTGACTGACTAAAGGAGGGTTTTGAGCACAAAAATAATAGTTCATGGGGGTCAAGCAATAAGGTTGGTAATTCATAGGGACAAAGTGAAAATTGTGCTATAGTTCATAAAGAAAAAAAGTAATTACCCATTTTTTTCTTCTTGCAACACCTTTTACCCTAAATCCTCTTTCTTTTTCCTCAATGGTTAAATATATATATATATATATATATATATATATATAACTATGAACTTGTATTCTCTCAAATTCTCCTGGGTTCTTATACACAGGTAGTACTTGTAATGAAAAGATCATCAACAATGAATAGCTTCTTGGGCCAAACTACCATATAAATGTATATGATTTAAACTTAACAATTCAAAGCAATAGCCAAAACAAAATCACACATGCAATTTATCAAGAACCAAGAGAGAAACCACAAAAGAACATGCCATATTTGCACTGGCTTTAAGCCGTATAACTCAAGCATATATATATATATATATATATATATTATATAGCCACCCCCAGAATAACTAAAGATCGATCTAATTGATGACAGTTTTTCGAGTGATGGCGTGGCACATTGCGACAGGTCATCCTAGGAAGGGTCAGCTTTGCAAGGTGCCTGAGGGTGGAAAGAATGTCCGAGTGAGGTCGGACAATCGAAACTTCTACTGCAAAAGAGCAAATAGGGTTAGAGCCACCGGTGGGGGTTCCAGCGAAGGAAGCTTCGATACCTAAGTTAGTGAGGTCTTTGAGAGATTATAAACGCAATGAGAGCTCAGAAAGAGAGAGAATTGTGATTACCTTTTTGTGAACTTGAGCTTCCCTTTTATAGGCATTTAGGTGATGGTGCTCGCCTAGAACTCTTTTGAATTTTGGTTATATCTCTTAATATGTTACCCAGTGTCGATAGGAGATATAAGTGGTTATTATATGATTTCGAATGGTTTAAAACTCAAATTACCTGGGATGATATGGATAAGTGTCGGGAGTCATCTTTAGAATGTGCATCTTAATTTGATGTTTATCTGCTAGTGCAATGTTGTAGCATGATAGACTAGAGAGGTCTAGGGTTTATTAGTTTAAATAACAAGCTAGGCTGGTTATCATTGGGCCTAGTCTAAGGTTCCATCTGTCAAATGGGCACTGTGGTCTGCTAGGCCTTATATTGGCTGATCCATGACCCAATAGATCCACTAGACTGCTTCCCAGTTATTTTTGTCAAGACTAACAAACCTTTCAAACCAACCAATCAAAATTCTTTAATATTTGAGTAATAATATAATGAGGACTAGAATCATATATCCAAAATGTGATGTGGCATTTAAAATTATCAACGAATCAAAATTTAGCTCTAATTGAGATTATTTACTTAAGTTAAAATTAATAGGTCTAAGTAGGTGTTAATTCCTAATAAAGCCTTTCAATAGGTCGATTTATCCTTTTGAATTAATTTCTATATATTCAAAGCATCTCTCTTATAAAAAGGTTAGTTCTCAAAAGCTCCGTTCTTTCTCTTGAGAACGAAAAAACTTCTCGCCATTACTAGAGGGGAAGGATCTTCCCCTCCTCCTCCTCTTTCCGTTTCCTTTTATGCTTTCCTTTCTGCTAGTTTTCTCTCTTCTGGAGAGAATTCCGATCTCTCTAGCGCTTGCTCTAGATCAACTTGGACCCTCAAATGTCAACAGCTGCATCATCCCCTCTCATCCAGCGTCTTCACCGTCGTGGATTGTCCCCTCAATTCCACCACCGGAAGGATCTATGGAGTTATCAAGAACGACGGTATAAACCTCGATCTACTCTTCTCCATCAGTTTTCGGCCACAACGCGCCCCTCTTCCAACATCACCCATGCATGTGGATCTCACTTGTCGGTGAGTGGGACCCATGCACTACTTAGATCACCTCCGACCTCCTCCTTTACAGCTGCTGTTGTTTGAGTTCTTTCTGTTATGTCATGTAACTGTCTTTCATTTTGTGTTGTTTATCTGTATTTTCTTTGTGTGCTTTATGGCCAGTGATCTCCCTTCAACGGTTCTGTTAAAGTTCTCAGTAGCTCTTCCTTCACAACAACCTCGCCACTGTTGTTGTTGCCTTCACAGTAACAAACTCTTCATTGAGTTTGTTTGCCTAAACCGCAATGGACTCTTCATTGAGTTTCATTGTAATCAAAACCGTGTAACGCAACCCTGGGAAAGGCCCGACGGACCATGTTTGGTCTTAGGCATTGCCTGCTGTTTGGTTCTTTTGATCCAGATCCAGATTTTACCATCCATGTTACTCTTAATTTTGGTCCTGTTGTTAGGATTTGTTGCCTGTCTCACAGCTTGTAATATTTCTATTTCTTGTTTCTTGTTTCTTGTCTCTTGTTGGCTGTTCTTAGCTAGTGTTTTAATGAAAGTTTGGTTAATAAAATAAAAAAAAAGAAAAAGCGTCTCTTTGGATAAAGGCTAAAGCAGGGGTATATTCATAACAAGTGACAACTTCATGGTCAAACGCGATCAAAGCCACGTAGTGGTTCTGGTGGGGACACCTCATTCATGTTTAAATTCCTAAAACCTTGGTTTTATTTATTAGAATAATGTTATATATATATATATATATATATATAATAAATGCAATTAATTTTACTGAGATTAACTTTGGTTAGTTTCAATTCAGTTTATTTATTAAATTAACAAGTATAAACTTTATTTTTATTATTTAACTTTTTAACATGTAAAGTATTTAAAATTTAAATTTTTTGTGATATAATAAATATAAATTGAATTATTGTAATTATGAGTTTTAATATATATATATATATAAATTGTGTTTATATAAGCATTTTTTTTTTTTTGGTAACAAACCAATTCATAAAAAACAAAAAAACCAACAACAACAAAGTCCTCACGAGAGAGTGGAAGGGAGAGGTGGATCTTTTCCATTACAAATGGAAATAGAGTTAGGGGAGAGACTAAGGAGGGAATGCAGCCCAGGAGAACCTTTGCAGCTGCCCTATATGCCACATAATGGGTGCAGAAGTTAGCACTTCTATTGATTTTTCTAGCCTCCCACAGAGAAGAGGCTGGCCGGAAAACTAAAGATAGTGTCATTAATAACATGTTCAATATGCCAATCCATAATAAGAGATGGATTTTGTAAAGCTGAAACAACTAGAGGAATCCCCTTCTAGAATAAACATGTCAAGTTTCAAAGAAATAGCCAAAACACTCGCCAATTAAGCAGTAAGGGCTTCACCATAAACTGGACTGGAAGAAGGCCTAACTTGGGAAAGTATTTTGATGATCAATCCATTGGAGTTCTTGCAAACAGTTGCTTGGATGGAGAAGTATTCTTGTATAGCAGCATCAAAGTTCACCTTGGAGAGGTTTGGAGGAGGCTTGGACCAAATCTCCTTAACTAGATGCAGCTTTGAGGACCAAGCTGCATAATGTTCCAAAGAAACTCTTTTGATGTTTGTAGCTAGCTTTAAGACATCAGGAAGCACCCATTTGTCAACAACTTGGTTTCTAGAAAACCATAGCAATTCACATAGAACACTTGCAAAAATCTAGAACAAGTATGAGTCTGCAAGCTGAATACCAAAAAAATTATGAGGAGTTAAAATGCCTTTGATCCAGTCTGAAAGGCTAAGAGAGGATCATTTCAGAGAATCAAGAGGCTAGTGGGATAATTACCAAGATATTCTAGCAAAAAAACAAATGAAGATGAGGTGAGAAAGAGAGTCATCTTCTACATTGCAGAAGGGACACACTAAGTTAGAAGGAGAGATAGGGAAAACAACATTTAACTTACTCTTAAAGGGGACAATGTCCCAAGTAATTTTTCAAAGGAAGAGTTTTAATCTGTCATTTAGATTAATTTTCCAAAGAAGCTTCCATTGAGATGGAGAAAGACGAAAATCAGTAGGAACAATTCTCTGGCTACTTATAAGCTTATGAGCAGGCTTTGTGGAGAACACACCATTTGAAGCAAGTGTCCAGATAAACTTTACCTTGGAGAGAGTGGAAAAATTAATCTTGAGAATCTCCCTTATGCTGATAGAATCAAAGAGAAAGTGCAGCAAAGGGATATTCCATACTGGAGCTGATAGATAAGGTCAAAAGTGAACAGGTCAAAGACTAACAAATTGGGAAAGGGATGACGAAGCAAAGGAGAAGGAGTGGGAGAGAAAGAATAAATGTTGGGAATCCAAGGGGAGCTCCATATGGGGAGAGAAGAGGAGCTATGGATTCTGTTACAAGCACCTTTGGAGATGAAGGAGTAAGATTTCAGAATGCCTTTCCATAGCCATGAGGAAGAAAAAGAAGAGGAAGGGAGGAAAAGAAAAGAGTTGGAGTTAAGATACTTACCTTGCAGTTGAGTCACCCACAAGGAGTCAAAGTTGGTGAGAAGTTTCCAACCAAGCTTGGAGATGAGAGCCAAGTTAACTTCTCTCATCTTTTTGATGCCTAAACCACCCAAAACCTTTGGGATACAAAAGAATTTCATGCCTTTAGAGAGAGATTTCTAGACTTTTTGGATGGGAAACACTATCAAAAGTTTTTGAAAATCCTGTCAAGCTCTTGACAATAGCTATTAGGAAGCAAGAAGGAACTCATGGCATAAGAAGGGAGAGTTGCAGCTACTGACTTAATCAAAACCAATCTGCTAGCTTATGATAGAGTTTTTGGCTTTCCAACCTTCTATTCTACTAAGAACCTTGTCAATAATGCTTTGAAAAGCTCTTTTCTTAGAATTCCCCAGAAAAATAGGTAAACCAAGATAAAGAGATTTGGAAGGGTTAGAAGGATAAGGAAGAATGTTGGTGATAGCATTAGAAATGGCAAGGTTGGTGTTTTTGTTAAAACAAATGGAGGATTTGGAAGCATTAATAGACTGACCAAACCAGCTACAATACTTATCCAAGTAAAACTTAAAGCAAGAAGCTTCAGATAAAGTGGCTTTCCCAAACATAAGCAAGTCATCTGCAAATGGAAGGTGATGTATAGCTGAGCAATTTCTATATATCTGAAGACCTTTGATGGAGCCCTTCCTTTGTTCTTTGAATACAAGTCTAGAGAAGACTTCAAAGCCCAAAATAAAGAGGAAATGGGATAGGGGATCTCCTTGTCTCAACCCTATCTCAGGAGAGAAGTGACCAAAGGGGCTGCTATTCAACAAGATGAAAAAGGAGGCAAAGGAAATATAGATTCTAATCCAAGAGATCCAAATAGGGCTAAACCTAGTTTTTCCAAAATGGCCAATAGAAAAGCCCACTCCATTCTATCAAAAGCCTTCTCCATATCCATTTTTAGAAACATATAACCACCTTTGCATCATTTGGATTTAAATGAGTGTAAGAGTTCTCTTAGAAACGAAAGCTAACTGAAAAGCATAAATAATCTTGTGAAGATGAACTTTCAATCTGTTGGCCAGAATCTTTGAGATAATCTTATAAACAATGTTGCAAAGGCTAATAGGTTTGAATTGGTGAGCAGTGTGGGAGTCACTAAGTTTAGGAACCAAAGCAATAAAGGAGTGATTTTGATTCCTTGGCAGAAAAATGTTGTTGAAGAAATTCCAAATGCATTGCAAGACATCATTTTTAACATTTTTCCAATACTTCTTGTAAAACAGAGCTGTAAAGACATCAAGCCCAGGGGCTTTGGTTGAACCAAGACTAGCTAAAGCTTCTAATACTTTCTCTTCAGTAGGAATGGAGCTTAAGATGATATTCTTCTCTTCAAAGATGATGGGGGAGAATAAGTCCAACATTTCAGCTTCAATGGGAGGGATTGAAGAGCTGAAAATATTGGTGAAGTTAGCAATGAAATTTTCACCTATTTTGCTCTAGAAGACACCCAATCACCTAAATCCAACTTAAGAAAATTCACTACATTGGACCTTCTTCTGATTAAGGTAAATGTGTGGAAGTATTTAGTGTTGAGGTCTTTGCAGGTCAGCCAAGTTTCTCTAGATTTAGAACACCAGAGAGTCTCCTCCTTGACTAGAAGGTTTTCTAGATCCAGCTTTAAACTAATTTCTAGCTCAAAAGAGGATTGAGAGGGGGGGATTGTTGGACAGTGTCTAAAAGGTTGAGGGTTTCCTTAATCATCTTGTGAATATTACCAAAGTGCAAAGAGTTCCACTTCAGTAATGCAACCTTGGTGTTTTATAGCTTTTTTGGGAGACAAAAAACAGGATTGTGAGGAACAAACTTCTGTCAAGTAGCTTCAATAACTAACCACAAGAGGAGTCTTTAGTCCAAAATTCCTGAAACCTAAAAGGCGTAGGAAGAAAATAGGAAGAGGTATTGGTGTTTAGAGAGATTGGATTATGATCTGAGTTGTGAGCATGGAGATGGATCAAAGAGAAATCAGGATGAAGATGGATCCAAGAAGGAGAAGCCAAACCCCTATCCAACCTTTCTTTAATATTTTCCAAGCCCTTCTTGTTACTGCTCCAAGTGAAAGAAAGGATTTCCATCAAATCCTAAATCAATCATATCAAAATGGTTAATGAATCTTTTGAAAGGGTGGTGAGAAGAACTAGCAATAGGTCTTCCACCGTGTTTCTCATATTGAACCAAAATTAAATTAAAATCCCCAATGCACAGCCAAAAGGCTTCAAAACTATCTCCAACAGAAGCAAAGGACTCCCAAAAAGCCATTATGTCACTTCTATTAGGGGGACCATACACACAAGAGAAAATCCAAGGAGATTGGGGAGGGTCAGAGAAGCACCAAGTAGAAATGTTGTTCTTATTAGAGACAAAACATTCTAGGTCTACTCTTGGCTGCCAAGAGAGAACAAGATTACCACTAGTACCACTACTTACAACTTGAGACATGAGAAAGAAACCAAGCCTGTTCAAAGTAGCAAAGACTTGGGGTGAGAGATTTTAGTTTCTAAGATAAAAGGATATTAAGAGATTGATCTCGAATCAACCTCCTAAAGGTTCGAACTGCAGCAGGCCTAGAAAGCCACCTATAATTCCAAGATGGGATTTTCATTGTTGCTGGAGAGGCTTAAAAACCCCCATTTTCACAGTTTCAATTTCAGAAGCCACAACAGTTGAAACAAGTTTTTTTTCCCCTTTTCTAGTAGCTTTAAACATAACTCTAGCTAGAGATTTTTTAAAGAACCCTTGAGTGAACACAGGAGTAAGGGAAGGGTTTTCCTCTGGAGAGTCAACACTCACATGGGAAGTAATAGCTAGGTCCCTTTTTAGAAGGAAAGACCAAGTCAAAAAGGCTTGATCGTTTCCTTATAACTTGAAGAGTGGGGGAAGTGGGGGCTAGGAATTGGGGAAAGAGGTTTGTCTTGTGAAGGTAAGGATGGCTTTTTAGAGGGTCTTATGTTGTAGGGAGATTTTCTTGTTTGTTTGTTGTAGGAGTGACTAGCTTTGGCAAGAACAGAAGAGTCGTTTAAGGAGTTATTAGCCGTTGAGTATAAAAACTCATTGGGAATGGACTTGTTTTGAGAATATTGAGTGGGCCAAATAGTGGAGGGGCCCTCATAGTTAGAAGTCAATGAGGGGTTAAGGGCTGACAAACTAGTTGCAAGGGATTGTTTAGCAGAGAATAGTTGGATTGGTTTCAAAAGCCACAACAGTTGAAACAAGTTTTTTCCCCTTTCTAGTAGCTTTAAACATAACTCTAGCTAGAGCTTTTTTAAAGAAGCCTGGAGTGAACACAGGAGTAAGGGAAGGGTTTTCCTCTTGAGAGTCAACACTCACATGGGAAGTACATAATAGGTCCCTTTTAGAAGGAAAGACCAAGTCAGAAAGGCTTGATCGTTTCCTTATAACTTGAAGAGTGGGGGAAGCGGGGGCCTAGGAATTGGGGAAAGAGGTTTGTCTTGTGAAGGTAAGGATGGCTTTTTAAAGGGTCTTATGTTGTAGGGAGATTTTCTGGTTTGTTTGTTGTAGGAGTGACTAGCTTTGGCAGGAACAAGGGAGTCGTTTAAGGAGTTATTAGCCGTTGAGTATAAAAACTCATTGGGAATGGACTTGTTTTGAGAATATTGAGTGGGCCAGATAGTGGAGGGGCCCTCATAGTTAGAAGTCAATGAGGGGTTAAGGGCTAACAAACTAGTTGCAAGGGATTGTTTAGCAGAGAATAGTTGGATTGGTTTTTGAAACAGAGATAGAGTATTTAATGTTTTCTCAATAAGAAGGTCTAATCTTACGATGGTGGGTGAGATAGGACAAGGTGTCTTGTGTAAGTGTAGTATCAGTCCTGGGGGTATGGGACCAAAGAGCAAGGTTTTGGGGTGTCAGGGGATTTAAGGTGGATATTTGTCTGGTTTGCATGGGATTGAAAGGTTACTAATAATGGCGTATTAGGATTATTTTTTAGGGATGAAGATGGAGCTTGGTGAATTTCTACTTGGTGAGGGTTAAAGTAAGAGGAACCCTGTCAACTTGCTCGGCAAGGCACAAGTATTGCTTGTGGCCTATCCTTCCACACTCAGTGCAATACACATATATCCAGCCTTACATACTTCAGACTGATCCAAGTTGTAGATCCATCAATTCGAGTGAAAGAGAAACCAGGATTCAAAGGTTTGCTTACATCAATATTAACCAAAAGTCTTAGGAAACTTTGAAAAATTGCTTCAGCTCCACTATTTTCTTCAATCTTCACAAGCTTGCCAAGACCTTTTCCAATAGCAATGGCATTTTTGATTGACATGTTTTGCAAAGAATGGCCATGGACTTGATTCCAGAAGGGCACTTCTTTGAGAGAAAGCTCACCTAGAATGGCAGTTGGAGACCATGTTTGAAGAGCCATAAGGAAGCCATTCACATTCCAGACTTGCTTGAGAATTCTGGAAATGTGATCATTCTCAGTGAACTTAAACAAAAAGATGTTAGGTCCAAGAACTGCAAAAGAGAATGGAATGACAAAAAACCAAGCTTTTGTCAAGATTGCATTAACAGATTGGTTGTTTTGAGTTTTTCGAGATATAACTTGACCTACCAAAGGAAGCAAGTCAGTTTTGACAAGTTCATGGGGAAGAGTTTCTAACTAAGAGGAAGGATCCTCCCAAGTTAGAGCTGTTGTTTGAGCTATAAGGGAATCAATATCTTGTGATGAGGCAGCCATGACAAGATAAGACGTGATAAACAAAGCAAGGAAGAAGGAGGGAAGGCTAACAGGGAAGCAAGAATTAAGGAAAGCAAGAAAGATGGAAGAAAAGGATAAGAAACAAAGTTTCTTAGCAAAGCTCAGAGAGTGAGTTTTTTTTTTTTGTATAAGCAAGTTTATGTGTGTGTTGTGCGCTTTACTGGTGATCAGTTAAGTGCAACGGACATTATTTGTATTCACTCTTCTTCTTATAAAAAAAAATAATAATAATAATAATAAATAAAAATAAAAGGCATATGGGCTCGTTTGGATTTGCGATTTTTTCTATTTTAATAAACTAAATTCAAAATTGCGAATGTCGAGAAAAAAAATAAAATAAAAGAGAGCTAAGATTATGTTTGGATTGTTTGAAGAATATAAAATATAATGAGAAGTGCTAGGAAGCCAAACGAATGAACCATAAAAAAGTTCCAAACTGATGTGGTAATAATTTTTAAATTAAAAAAATGAAATTCACTCTTCTTGTGCCACTCACGATTTGTCACGTTAGTTTGGAACTTTTTCTTAATTCATTTGTTTGGCTTCCTAGCATTTCTCAAATATAATAATAAAAAATCTAGGAAAATTAGCTTTACCCCCCATGAACTACCACTCTCTCTCCATTTGCTCCCATGAACTACCAAGGTTACCTAAGACCCCTAATGAACTACCATTTCGTTACCAAAGACCACTTGCTGTCAGTCAAAAATGTTAAATCCAACGGTCAACTGTACTATTCACGACACCATTCTTTTAGTCAACGACATTGTTTCGGTACTATTCATATTGACTATCATATTTAATATCCTTGACTAACAGTACTATGGGGTCGTTGGTAACGAAATGGTAGTTCATAGGAGGTTTTAGGTAACCTTGGTAATTTATGGGGGTAAATGGAAAGAGAGTGGTAATTCATGAGGGGTAAAGCTAATTTCTCCAAAAATCTAATTACAAAATTAATATATATATTACAAAAAAATTTAAAATAATAATAATAATTTGGGGTGGTTTTGAACCACCCCTAGCCCCTAGGGGTGGCCGGGCCATCCCCAAGGTGTCTGGGGGTGGATCGGCAACACCTGAAACTGATAGGGTAGCTGAGCTTTGATTCGACCTTTATCAGTGTGTTCTCTACTGTTGTGGAATGGGCTGTCATACCTCTCGAGGTGTGCAACCCCGTCGTGTTCCTCTCAGCGATTAATTTGTTAGTGAATTGGGGAGAACAGGTAGGGCATGGTACGGTTATGGAAGTATGGAGGTTGGCTCCATTGTATTTAATGTGGCACCTTTAGCAAGAGCGAAATACTGGGAACTTTGAAGACATAGAGACCTTGGAGTTAGAGTTGCGAGATATTATGTTCAACGTTTTCTATGCTTGGATATTTACTCCTGACTATGGAATTTTGTGTTCTTCCATAATTTAGAAGATGGAATCTGGCAATTCAGAATCTGCAGAAGACAAATTCACTCAGAATCTGCAGAAGACAAATTCTTCTTTAAGAATTTTGGAGTCAACCTGAATTAGGAGGACAATTGTTGTTGATCATATCATCATCTAACGACAACCCAATACAAAATCCCTCAATAGAAACTCCAACCTTCCTGCATAAAGGTGGAATTTTGCACATTTGATTCTTGATAATTTGTGCTTTTTCAACCATACATATTTATATAGTGCATTTAGATTTATATTTTTTTTTTTTTTGGAAATTTAGAATTTAAGACCAAATTGGGTTTGCAATGTCAGTCATCTTAGCCATAGATACTTTTGTTACTCATATGCCTGTAGTAAAATGAAAACAACTTCAGCAATGGATTTCAAATTTATATGTAGGAAATATCACTTTCTTAGAAAAATCACATGTTGGCTTCTTCTTGAAAGAGGCTGCCTTTCTAACTTCTTAATACATCATGTCATTGCCTTGGGCAAATTCCTAGACATGACTCATGCAGGTTGCAAGTGGAGGTCCTGATGATCGCTTTAGAGGGGCGTTGCCGTTGTTGTTGTGCGGGGTGGGATTCAATTCAAATCTTGAGGCGGCATTGGCGGTGGCAGCATCAAGTGTTCGGCGTTGAACAAGGACAAAACCAAGATTTCTGATTTAGATTAGTTGAAGTATAAATGAGGGGCCAAACTTATTTTTAATAAGGGTCAAGCCTAACTTCTAAGCCTATATATATATATATATATATATATATATATATATATATATAACTTGATAACAATTTATAAGAAAAATTGAAAACCAAAGGGAGTCACCACTGGATCGAACAATGGCGTTAGCCGAAAAGGTCTAATACCATATAGAAACACATGATATAATAAATAAAAAGCAAAATAATATAAAATTAAAAAAAAAAAAAAAGAGTGAAAAACACAAAGTTTAAGGTGATTCTATAACATCCCCAACCAGTACCACATGACTTGGCCTTACAAGTGGTATCAGAGCCACATAGTAACGACAAGTTATGTGGTACTAGAACACTGTATGATGTGGCCACATATTAAGAAGATGAGAAGGAGCTCACATAGAGTGAATGGTTTATAAAGATAATTATAGATGTTAAGTCTAACTTTGTTTAGTTACTAGGTAAAGTTGAGCTTTATAATAAATTCTAAGAAAACTTCAAATTTAATAATCATTTTGGGGTAATAGCACAGCTCCTTACGTATTACAAATTCAACCTATGACTTACATCAACACGTTAAAGCCTTATATGCTACATCTTTACTTGTGAGCTTTAGCTTAATTTCAAATGGCAAAATAAATCACTTTGGTCCATACATATATGGTTATGTCCCTATAGCCGAGCCCCACACGTTGCAGCCATCATATGCCGAGGAGGGCCACAGAGCCGCATTGGGTTTGGATGGGTTGGGTTCCGCAAATGGATGTGCTGACGTGATAATACGATTAGGAAAAAAAAAAAAAAAAAAAACATGATAATTACGTGTAATTTTTTATTGTAATAGATATTAGGCCAGTGTGAATAAACAATACTCACGCTAACCTTATTTTAATATTAATTAAAATATTAAAATAAGGAGTCCTATACACTCACGTTGGCATGATATGTATTAAAGCTCAATTTTTTATTTTTTATTTTTTATTTTTTTTGAAAAATTGAGCTTTTAAAAAAAAAAGCTCAATTTTTTAAATGACTGGTTTTTTATGTGCCATGGCCCATTATGTTATTATTATTATCTCTCTCTCTCTCTCTCTCTCTCTCAATTGCGTAACGATTAATAGCTTCTAGAAAATCTCTCCTTTCTTTTGGGTCACCAAGACTATACACCCACTTCTTCCTACGTGTTGTTATTTGGAGACAAGACAGAAAATGAGAGGAAAAATTGCAATTTCCTTTGTTTTAATTTTTTTTATTGAAAACTTTTAAACAAATAATAGAAAAGAAAATGGAAATAGGCATCATTCCTCTTTCTTTTTTTAGGTGAAATTTCAATCTTATAAAATTAAGGAACAAAATCTTGCTCAGCAAGTACAAACATAAATCTTAAATGACAGAAAATACGAACTAAACATGAATATATATAAACAAATTCATAATGAATGGAATAAGAGACTAAATAGAAGTAAAATAAAGCATTAAATAAAATTGACGTTAGGAGTGTTTACAATGAAAAACGGGGAGGTTTTGGGCCACTAAGGGCGCCTAAAACGTATCCCAAGCGTCTCCCAAGCGTGGAAACAAATGAAAACAATGAAATTCTATTTATAGACAAAATAAAACATCTGTTGCGGTCAGTGCGTTCGAACACGTTGTGCATTGAGCGCACTCTCATCGTTCGCGTTACAGTGCGCGTTACGACCGCAAAGCATCACGACTCCGTGTGTGTTGACGTAGGCGTTTGAGTTCACGTACGTTACACTGCGTTGACCGCAGATAACCGCTCACGGTGCAAGGTTAAAGCGATGGAGCATAGGGCCAGCTAGGGCAATGCGGGTTTCAAGGGCTGACTGGACCTGCGTTCGAGCCTAGTCCCTACGTGCAACCGTAGGTGCGTTTGAATGCACCAAGTGCATTCAAACGCACTTGGCAGGGACTTCCATTTCTTCACTTTAAGTCCAATTTGCTCCTTTGTAGCCATGTTTTGATGCAAAGACCTGCAACACACTAAAACAATACAAAACATTAGATATTAACAACACTAAGGGCCTAACAAACATAAGTTAAAGGGGGGGTCCAATAAACAATATTTGACACCAATCACTAACCTATGGCTAATCATCAGGTTTAACATTGGATTTGTACCAAACAAACATAATCCAATGCATAGGTAGCAATTATTCCTTAACCTTGAGAGCAAAGAACTTCAAGCTGAAACTTATCATCCTCGACCCAAAAGTCAGGATATCGTTCACATCCATAACCTAAAGATCTGGACCAAGAGCAAATACTCCACATATCATCAAGATATAAATGGGCAAATTAAAGAGAGGGGACCAAGCGTTATTACAAGCAAAAAAAAGAGGAAAAAACTTAAGGGAAAAAATGGAAAAAAAAAATAAAAACAAAATAGAATCAAACCAAAGCTGAAGTGACAGATCCAAGTAAAAGGTGGGATGGACATGGAAGGATCTGGAGGGTAGGACAACGGGGCACACGATGAGGTGGATCGAACAGAAGATGATAGATCGAGCAGAAACAAATTGATCAACAACCAAGCCCGACCCATAAGAGATGTAGCAGAGGCTGGTAGCGGTAGGAATAGGTGACACAATGGCATGGTGGAGAAACGCCAGTGGGATAAAGAGAGAAAGGGATGGTAGATGAGAGCTAAGGACATCAAGTAAATAGGCTAACTCACCAAGGGGAGAGGGTGCAAGGAGGAGGGATGTAGCCAAACGGCCGTCCCTCCTCCCCAACCCAGGGGAAACCTACCTGTCCAACAACTTTGTTATAGGTGGTTGGATTTATTTAACCACTTTCAAGCATTAATAAATAACATAAGACCACTTGTAACATAATTGAACAATAAAAGTGACCAAGTTTATAGGAAGTGTTGCACAGGTAAGGAAATCCTAGGTTAGGAAAGGAGGGATGGCCGTTAGCTGCCTCCTTGCCTCTCCTCCCCCGCCCTCTTTGCTTTGTGAGCTAGCCTATTTACCTGATGCCCTTGCCTCCTCCTTCCCCCCTAGGCTTTTGCGGTTCTTCACCTTCTTTGTCACCTTTCTTTGTTAGCCCTTCTCCTTTTGCTACTGTGCTCATCTAACATTTCTATAGTGACTCAAATAATTAACTAGGCATGAGTTGCTTAGTTAAGGGGGTTAATTTGGGCTTTAAGTCACTAAGGACAATAGAGGGGCAAATTATACTTTTTGGTGGACGTACATTAAGGTTAGCGGACGTACGCTGCTATTTGTAGTGCGGACATACGTGGAGGGACCACCGGATATACACTCTGCAAATAGTACACAGACATGCGTGTGACCACACAGATGTATGCCACTTTATGATATACCCTTGGTTAATACTTGAACGTACTAGACAACCTTGGACCGCTGTGAAATAGTACCGGACATACGTTAGGGTTTAGCGGCGTCCGCTGCTTTTAAGAAGGTTAGTAGCAACCATTCCCTAGATATACCCCCTACCCTTTTAGTTCTCTCACACCTTTTCATGCCCTTAGGCTGCCAATAAACATTCTTGTGAGTGTGTTGTGAGGTTTTGTGTGTTTTGGTGCTAACGGTGAAGGAACTCTTGAAGTTTCAATTTAAAGAGGTAATGCTTGAATACCTAACTCTTTAATTACATCGTTATGCTGCTCAATTATTGTCTTGTGTTGATAGTCGTAATTTTAGCTTTAGTTATACTTTAAATCTTGTTTAAATTAGTGTTATGTTAACTTAGCATGATCACGTTGTATGGAGGTTTCATTTTGACTTAGGAGATCTTAGAAAGCCCTTTGATAGTTTTAGTAGTTGATTTGAAAAATATGAGGATGAGTGGAGGAAAATAAGGTTCTCCCCAAAAACCTCAAATGGGACGTAAGAGTCTCAAGATCGGACATATGGTCAGAAGTATCATAGCGGATATATGGCCTCGAGCTCGGACGTATGGTCTAGACGGTAATAGGGAACTTCATTTTCACTAGCCATCCCATAGCTCATGTTTTCTTATTCTAGAGTTGTTTTAGTAGAAATGGGACTAATAGAAGGTATTCCACAGATTTGAAGAACTTGAAACCTTTGGGATAGTTAGAGACATTATTCTACCTAGGTGAATTTTAACTCACATAATGCTCGTTGTTACTTTACATGCACTGCACAACTATTTTGTGTATCAAGAAAACATGCATATTTGCAACTCTCACAATTTATACTTGCTACACATGAACTCTAGCATTTTGAGAAAATATTGTGCTAAATATGTTAATAAAGTGATACTTGTAAAAGCATGCATGTAAAATACAGATAAGATAATTTACATCTTATGACATGGTACAACAGTATGTGCGATATAATATACATGGGCTTACTATATACATTAGCTTTATGGTCAAATGTGTATTTGTGTTATATGAGTCTTGGATCCAATGATTGTTCGTGACCGTTGTAGCTTTAATGGGTAGTCACTATAGGACGAACATCATTAGCAGTATGGGCCACCAGAGGTCAAACTCGATCATGCCGCTAGTATTATATACCGTAGTGTACAATATTCAAGGCATCGATATTGTATACAGGTCCCTCGGGACAACGTCAACCCTGCTGAGAATGGAAAATATCTCGGGTAAACCATATTGTTAAACTGTGACTGTTACTCTGTATCATATGCATATACTGTATATCTATATCACACCTAAGATAAACTATCATAATGGAATTGTCATATGCTTTACAAAAACATTAGAGTTTATTAGTAAACTGACGTGAGCATTATTTGTGTTAATAATCACCAAATCTTAGACTTACCCCTTTTATTTATGTTTTCCTCTATCATTACAAATATATGTGTGGTTTAGCTATCTTAGGAGAGGATGTTGATAAGAGTCAAATATTACATATTTGGACCCCTTAATTTACATTAGTTAATTATTTAGCTGTGTCGTTATCTAACACTTTGTATTAGATTTGTGTTTTAGTGTTTTGTAGGTTACTGAAGAGAAACTACATCTTAAAAAGGAAAAATTGCAAAGTCTTGGAATCAAGAATACTTTGAGAAAACTTAGAAGATGTGGTTAAGTTTGACCAAATCAAAGAAATAATAAAATCGAAATTTCCTTAAATAGAGATAATTTCATATTGAATTCAAATTTAGATTCTACATATGTTTTAGTGTTTTGACCATAACTTTCTGGTCAAATATCGAATTGAGATGATTCAAATGGTAGTGGAAAGCTAGCTCAAAATAAGTGCTTTATTTAATATTCGAGTCGAGTCTGAGCCGAGCTTATGTGAATCGAGCCCAAACTTGCTCACGAAGTGCTTTACTCACTTAACACCTATCAGTGTTAGAGTTGCGAGATATTATGTTCAATGTTTTCTATGCTTGGATATCTACTCCTTACTATGGAATTTTGTGTTCTTCCATAATTTAGAAGATGGAATCTGGTAATTCAGAATCTGCAAAAGACAAATTCACTCAGAATCTGCAGAAGACAAATTCTTCTTTAAGAATTTTGGAGTCAACCTGAATTAGGAGAACAATTATTGTTGATCATATCATCATCTAACAACAATTCAATACAGAATCCCTCAATAGAAACTCCACTCTTCCTACATAGAGGTGGAATTTTGCACATCTGATTCTTGATAATTTGTGCTTTTTCAACCATACATATTTATATAGTGCATTTAGATTTTTTTTTTTTTTTGGAAATTTAGAATTTAAGACCAAATTGGGTTTGCATGTTAGTCATCTTAGCCATAGATACTTTTGTTACTCATAGGCCTGTAGTAAAATGCAAACAACCTCAGCAATGGATTTCAAATTTATATGTTGGGAATATCACTTTCTTAGAAAAATCACATGTTGGTTTAATTTCCTCTTGAAAGAGGCTGCCTTTCTAACTTCTTAACACATCATGTCATTGCCTTGGGCAAATTCCTAGTCATGCATGCAGGTTGCAAGTGGAGGTTTTGATGATCGCTTTAGAGAGCGTTGCCGTGGCTGTTGTGCGGGGCGAGATCGAACTCAAATCTTGAGGTGGCATTGGCGGTGGCAGCATCAAGTGTTCGGCGTTGAACAAGGACAGAACATAGATTTCTGATTTAGATTACTTAAAGTATAAATGAGGGGTCAAACTTATTTTTAATAATTTTTAATAATGGTCGAGCCTAACTTTTAAGCCTATATATACATATATAGAACTTGATAACAATTTATATGAAAAATTGAAAACCAAAGGGAGTCACCATTGGATCAAACAATGGCGTTAGCTGAAAAAGTCTGATACCATAAAGAAACACTTGATATAATAAATATAAAGCAAAATAATATGAAATAAAAGAAAGAGAGAAAGACATAGAGTTTAAGGTGATTCTGTAACATCCCCAACTAGTACCACATGACCTAGTGTTCCAAGTGGTATCAAAGCCACCTAGTAACGCCAAGTCATGTGATATTAGAGCATTGCATGATGTGGCCCTGACGAGGACATCATGAATTCAAGAAGGGGAGTTTATATTGTAACACCCCATCCCATATTGAAAAGATGAGAAGAAGCCCAACAGGGTCAACTAGACCGCTAGACGAGTAAGGCGCTCACCTAAGGCCCCCGGATTAATAAAGCCCAAAAAAAAATTTGCCCAAAATATTTTTTTTTTAAGGGAAAATTAGCTTTACCCCTATAAACTACCACTCTTTCTCCATTTGTCCCCATGAACCACTAAGGTTACCTAAGACCCCTCATTAACTATCATTTCGTTACCAAAGACCCCTTATCGTCAGTCAAAGCCATTAAATTGAATGGTCAACTATACAACACTATTCTGTCAGTCAACGACACTGTTCACGATACTATTCATGCATGTGACCCATTGACCGTCACGTTTGACGCTTTTGACTAACGATAGGGGGTTGTTGGTAACGAAATGACAGTTTATGAAGGGTCTTAGGTAACCTTGGTAGTTCATAGGAGCAAATGAAGAGAGTGCAATAATTCATGGGGGGTAAAGCTAATTTCCCCATTTTTTAATTCATGGCCCCTTTTTTTTAAAAAAAATAAAAATTTAAGGCCTCTAATCATGATAAGTAAGTAATTTAAAAAAGGCCTCAATTTAATTAATAATCCCCGATATAATAAGCGTACGATAAAATAAGACCAATTAACCCATAAAAGTAAATATCCTTATACTTAAAAATGTGATGTGGATCAGATGGCCTCAAAGTTCATAAAGACAAATAGGAGTGATGTAAGTGGGAAGACACCCCAGAGGATGGTGACACGCTCGCAAACTCAAAGGACAGGAGAACACCGTCCGAACGGCCCCTCATCCCGTCCAGACCCGTAGCTTTCCAGGAAGCTTCCAGAACGCGTTGTTCGATCCCCGTCCGGATAGACAGGTTACTTTTTAGTGTCCTGTCTGGACAACCACTTACCCGTCCGGACGCTTAGCCGTATTTTGGCTTAAACCGCCTTTTTAATTACTTTTCCTCTAGGACTCTGTTTTAGTTTACTTTTCCTTCTAATAAACGATTTTAGTTTACTTTTCTTTCTAGGATGTGTAATCCTAGTTTATGTTAACCTTTTTATACTTTAGCCTTTAAGCCTATAAATATTGGCTTAGACTCTTTAAAAAACAGTTTATTATTATTATTCAATTTGTTTAATAAGAATACTTAGAGTTGAGTTTCTTGATTATTTTCCTTCATACTTTAGATAGTATCTTTTGCTTAAAGAAGATTTCTTTGATTTTGTGATAATCTCATAATCTTAGGAATATTTATCCCTTCTGTTTACTGTTTTCTTAATTATTTATGTTCTAACGCTGCATCAAAATGTGTATGGGTTTTTTCTTGTGGGTTTTTATGGGTTTTTTGGCAATTTTACTTTGTGGGTATTATTTGAGATAGGTGTATCAATGAGGTAAGAATTCATAAAAAAATAATAATAATATAATAAAATAAAAAATTTGATTTTTTTTTTTTGTAATGTTTATTTTTGTGTTTGATTTTTCTTGTGG
Organism: Carpinus viminea; assembly: GCA_013348765.1. Classification (NCBI taxonomy): domain Eukaryota; kingdom Viridiplantae; phylum Streptophyta; class Magnoliopsida; order Fagales; family Betulaceae; genus Carpinus; species Carpinus viminea. The sequence continues at coordinate 31,677,248 of CP054668.1, read as the reverse complement.
GTTTTGTCAATTTTTTTGGCAAGTTTTAATGAAAAAGAAGAAGAAGAAGAAGAAGAAAAAGCTCCATTTAAGAGTTTCGCCTAAGGTCCCATAAAACATTGAGCCAACCCTAAGCCCCTATAAAGTGGGTGATTTATAAAAATAGTTATAGGTGTTAAGTCCCACATTACTTAGTTACTAAGTGAAATTAGACTTTATAATGTTTTTTAAGAAAGCTTCAAATTGACTAATTATTTTAGGATAATAACAACTCCCTACGTTATTACAAATTCAGCCTATGACTTACATCTACACGTAGCCGAATTGGATTTATATCAGGCCAACATGAATATTGTGTTGGCCTTATTTTAATATTAAAATAAAGCCAACATAAATTCTGTACACTCACTTGGGCATGATATGCATCACTACTCAATTTTTTAAATGACTTTGACTTTTTTGATGTGCCATGGCCCATTATGCTATTATTATTATTTTTTTTTTTCTCTCAATTGCGTAACGATTAATAGCTTCTAGAAAATCTCTCCTTTTCTTTTGGGTCATCAAGACTATACATCCACTCCTTCTTACGTGTTGTTATTAGGAGATAAAGATAGAAAATAATTGACTAGTCATTTGAGGGTAATAACATAACTTTTTACATTATTATAAATTTGGTCTATAACTTATATTCACACATAGTCAAATTAGGCTTGGTGATAATACGATTAGAAAAAAGAACAAAAAAATAGAAAAATGTGATAATTACATGTAATTTTTTAAAGTTGTAATAAATATCAGGCCAACGTAAATATTGTATTTGCCCTATTTTAATATTAAAATATTTAAAATTATTACTTATTTTTTAATAATATTTTAATATTAAAATAAAACCAACGTAAATTCTGTTCACTCACTTAATTAGGCATGATATGTATTATGTATAACTCCTCAATTTTTTAAATGACTTTGACATTTTTGATGTGCCATGGCCTATTATGCTTTTTTTTTCTTTTTTTTTTTTTTTCAATTGCGTAACGATTAATAGCTTCCAGAAAATCTCTCCTTTTCTTTTGGGTCATCAAGTCTATACACCCACTAGTCCTTCCTACGTGTTGTTATTTGGAGACAAGACAGAAAATGAGAGGAAAAGTTGCAATTTCCTTTATTTTTAATGTTTTAACTTTTAAACGAATAATAGAAAAGAAAATGGAAATAGGCATCATTCCTCTTCCCTTTTTTTAGGTGAAATTTCAATCTTATAAAATTAAGGAACAAAGTCTTGCTCAGTAAGTACATTCCGGAGAATAAAACAGGGACATTCTCTAATCCAAACCTGGTGAAAACAAATTGGGGCGTAGACTTGGATATTCCAAACAAAAAAATAGGAGTGGGAGTTGTAGTGCGTGATGAATCAGGTACTGTTTTGGCCTCATTTGCTACCACTATTCCTTTTATCTATGATCCCCACAGTTGCTGAAGCAGTGGCACCTTGGAAGGCGGTTGTCTTTAGTAGTGAATTGGGGTTTCCCCGGGTGATTTTTGAAGGCGATGCCTTAGAAGTTGTCAATGCGTTGAAACAAGATAGTCATTTTTGAAGTCGTTATAGAGGATCTCAGAGTTATTTTTCGTAGCTTTCAGAACTTGTTTGTTAGTCATATCCGTAAGGAGGCGAATTAAGTGGCCCATGTTGTCGCTAAGAATGCTTTAGTCATCTTTCCTTTCCTTGATAACAATCAAACTATAAGTGATATGAACCAAAAAAAAAAATGTAGAAAAAGTTATTAAAAGATGTTATCATCTCTCTTCAAATTCTCTAATTTAAGGCTCCTTTTGGAAAACATTTTCCTTAAAAAAATTTATGATGTTTGGCACGTACGAAAAATTATAATTATATTGATTCACTCATATTAAAGTTTAAATTACAAAAATGTCTCGATCAGGTCCCGACGGTGACCTAACCGGGTCTAACAAGTTCCAATTGGGTCCAAGTGGAGTTCCAACCGAGTTTCAGTGGTCTCTTGGTCAAGTCTTGGCAAGTCCCAATGGTGATTTAACTAGAGGTGAAAAGACAAGTTATAGTTAATAGTTATTAACAATATATATATTGATTCACTCATATTAAAGTTTAAATTACGAAAATGTCTCAACCAGGAATTTTTGGTCAAACCGAAAATATTTTTCATTAACTATTATTTTACGTCACACCAAACATTAAAAAATACCGAAAAAATTAAAATCATTTTACGTCAAAAAAAAAAAAGGAACCTTAAGAATAAATCAATAATCTATTTTCAATATGCTGAAAACAATAATTTCAAAAATAAGAAGAGGGGTTGAGGAGTCCCGAGAGGTGGGAGGAATGCCAAGCGCTCTCCTCTCTAATTGAATGGATTTAAATTTATTTATTTTTAGTCTCTTTTTTTTTTTCTAATTTTTTTTGGTCTTTTCTGTTGTCCTATTTTGCCTCTCATTTTCTAAGTGCTTGAAAACTTGGTTTGAAAACGATCACAATCCATATCTACAACGCATTTATTGTGCATTCTATTCATGAATAGTCTCCCCCTTAATGTCAAAATATCTTTTTCTTTTTCTTTTTCTTTTTCTTTTTTCATTTTTAATGCCTTAATAGAGTTTCTTCTTCCTCTTCGATTTGATAAGTGTTTGGAAAATCCTAGTGCTCTTTTTGGTTTTATATATTTAATCACAAGAAGAAAACGTGATGGGAACTTTTTTTTTTTTTACCACTGATATTAAATTATATATATACTTTTCATTATTTTCCAAGATATTACCCAATGTTACAATTATTTTTTAAACATGCAATTTTTGAGCAAATTTGTGTCCTATCAAATTAAATGATCATTGCTGCTAAGGGGTAGCTTATTTTAAGGAACAAAGCAATTTTATTAGCTTTCTTTCAGTTCAATCGATTGGATATCACGTCTTATGAAACAAAAATCACTAATTAAAATTATCTTTTTTCCTTTTATATGGACATATAAAAAACAAAACAAAATTAAATGATCCTTATTCGAGTATATATGGACAACTAACGGAAGATACTCATGATGTGCTTGAAATGGTGCTCGTTTGGCAAATAGTTCAAGTCAGAATTAAGGAAAATTTAGCTGCTCATTGTTTAAGCTAAAGTGACAATTAAACAAGTCATGGATCAAGTTTAGATGGAAGACGTTTTTACTTCTATTTTAATATTGTTTTGTTAGAACAAATTGCTTTAGTTTTCCGATAAGAATAATGATAATCATCTTTTGTTCACATTATATATGAATGCAGCATTAATTTTCAGCATAAGCTGCCTACTTTCTATTTTCATCAGCAATCTAGAATGGCCAAATTGACACCATTATTTCAACGGACAGACTTTTACGATTCGGGGTACAGATTAGAAACTTCCATTAGACTATATAATTTACGGAAAGAATAATTCGCTTAGAAAAAACAAGAAAGACGAAAAGAATAAATCTTTTATAAATTAAGTGGTAGTCCATATATACTGAATAAATAATCAGTACTAGATATCACATTTTTACCCCATAATTATTTTATAATACTAAAATGATGGTCTCAACTAAATCTTAAATTTTTCTTTTTAACTGTGGCTGATTCAATTGGTTAGTCGGGAGTCTTGAAACTGTGAGATAAAAAATAGGAGAAATTACATTTTACCTTTTGAACTATCCATTCATTTATATTTTTACCTTCAAAGTTTTAAATGTGACACTTAACCCTCCCAAACTTTCAAATTGTTGCAATTTGACTACTTTAACCTTTTTTTTTTTTCCAAAATGCCCTCATCACATATTTTATTTTTTTTAGAAAAAAATCCAAATAGGGTGGCCAAACCACCCCATAGGTGGTGGTTCGGCCACCCTAGCATATTTCTTCTTCTTCTTCTTCTTTTGGCTTTTTTTTAAAAATATATATATGTGATGGGACATTTTGAGAAAAAAAGTCAAAAGTAGTCAAATTGCAACAATTTAAAAATTTGGGAGGATTAAATGTCACATTTAAAACTTTAGAAGTAAAAGTAAAAATGGGTGAATAGTTTAGAGAGGTAAAATATAATTTTTCCTAAAAAATATATATCCAGTTTGACAGCCCCGCAGGGGGGGTTGGGCGGCTAGAAGCTTGGAGCAAGCCATGCACCTCCACAAAAAAATTATAAATTTAAAAAAATATATAAATTTTAAGTCTTTCTTCTCTCTCTTTCTTTCTTTAATATAGATAGAAAAAAAAAATCAAGTACTTGTTTTTTTATAAAAATGAGTGTCACATAAAATGTTAGGTGATAATATATATTTTAACAATTGACGTGATAATAAAAAAATGTAAATTATTATGTTAATTTATAAAAATATTAAGTATTAAATATATTTTAATGATTGACGTAACAAATGTTACATTAGTTTGTATAAAACTTAAAGTAAAAACCGAAATATCTATCACGGCATTGAAACAAATTTGCCTTTAAAACCCTCTAAACCAAGCTTTGGACCCAGGTATGAAAGCTTGTACGTGTTGAGAAAATTCAAACGCGTTACTACGTTAGGAGAAGAAAATATGTCTCCTCCATATATGAACGGACATTGATAAAGACTTCAATCCCAAATTGTGGGTTGGATTTGGAATGCGCAATGAATGCTTCTTTCTTCTTTTTATTTGTTGTAATTATATTCTTATGCATGTATTGTCAATTTTTCGCTATGGACTGCCAATTTTATTATTTGATCTTATTAATCTACCGTTTGCTTTCTAAAATTATCATTCCATCAATCAAATTATTAAATCAAACGGTCAATCAGTCACGTGCGCCACACATGCCATTTTATCAATTTCTATCTCACTTTTACCCTCACTTTGGACCGTCAAAATACGGTTATATCCTTCATTTGCAAGTTCCAACACATGAAAATATTTTCGATAGTAAAACGACTATCATACATTTATACCCATCATTGAAAGACTAAATACCATTAACGCCCTTTATAATGGACATTAAAAGACTAAAATACCTGCCATTAGATGCAAACCCCCCCCCTGTGTCCCTCAGTAAAAGTTAAAACCGTATACCCACCTTTCATCTTCTACAAGTGAAACCCTAGAATCCACTTTCACATCCTGAAGGAGGACGAAGAGACCGGCAAGTTTTGAGGGGGCTTTCAAAAAAAAACCCACAGTTTAAAAATAAAAAAATAAAAAAATAAAAAAACAAAAACCCCACAGTTTTGTTTTGATGAGGCCTTGGATTTTTAAAGGAGGACGAAGACTCAGCCTTATCGATTTTTTTTTTCCCCTGTGGTGAGTGTAGTAAAATAGTCCACCTTGGTTTGACAGTCCAAAATGAGGGTTAAAGTGGGATAGAAATTAATAAAATGGCATTTAGGCGCACGTGACGGGTTGATAATTTGATTTAATGAGTTTGACTAACGAAATGAAGGTTTTAAAAAGAAAATGTTAATCTGATGGAGTCGAGCAATAAAGTTAACTGTTCATGAAAACAAATGAATAATGTGTAGTAGTTGACGAGGAAAAAGATAATTACCCCTTTCTCTTTTTTTCTTTTTTTTTTTCTTTTGTTTTTTAATTGAATAAGGAAAATGTTATTACAGAGGATCCTTCCCAGTCTCTATCCGAAAGGAAGAGAGAGAGTGGGTGATTGCAATTGTAACAACATGGATATATACACAGATGTGGTAGCTTCTTTAAAATTTATTTTTTGTATGTATAAAATGTGTCCAAGGTGACCCTATCGTGGGTCAGGCTAGACCCAGCCGTGGGTCCCAAGCCGAGACTCACTTGGGTCACCAGGAGACCCGCCTGGGTCACCATGGATCAATTTTTTTTAATAACTTTATTATTATTTATTTATTATGAAATTAAGGGTAAATTTAAAATTTATAAAAAAATTTAAGGGTATAAACATCATTTTATTGCTTTTAAAGTTTAAAATATGATGTAGTTGGTCAATTGAATCAAATTAAAAGTTCAAGAAATTAAATTAAGAATTTTTAAAATTAAGAAGGTATTCTCAAAACACGTGATACTTCAGGGGTCTAAAGTGAAATTTCCATAATTTTTTTTTTATTTTTGGCTCCTACAAAAAAATTTAACTCCCTTCAAGTTAAATTCCTAGTTTCATCTTTATATTTAGCATTACTTTTTATAAAAATAAATGTCACATAAACTGTAAGGTGATAGTCCACATTTTAGTGGTTGACATGATAAACAATAAGTGAACTGTCATGTTAATTTGTAAAAATAACAAGTGTCATATACATTTTAATGACTGACATAACATATATTACATCAATTTGTATAAAACTTGTAGTAGAAACGGAAATATTTATCACGGCATTGAAACAAATTTGCCTTTAAAACCCTTTACCCAAGCTTTGAACCCAAGTATGAAAGCATGTGTTAAGAAAATTCAAACACGTTAGGGAGAAGAAATGTGTCTCCTCTATATATGAACTAACATTGATAAAGACTTCAATCCCAAATTGTGGGTTGGATTTGGAATGTGCAATGAATGCTTTTATTTTATTTTATTTATTTATTATTATTGTTATTATTTATTTATTTCTTGTATGTATACTGTGGAGGCTTTAATTAATTTTATGCTTTGACCCTCCTTCTCTTACCAAACACGCCATCTTTCTTTGAAATTGTCATACTTCATCTAATTAGATGGTGGAACTAATGTTTGGCATTTTAGTAGCCTTATATATGCATCACATAGTAACCTATTTCTCGATCTTACCAACACGCTGTTTTTATGGGTCTATCTAACCCTGATAATTTAATGTATTAAGCTTACCTACTCGGGCCAGGTGGACTCTAAAACTCTTTTCTTTTGGACGGTCTGAATTTCTAAAAAAAATAAACAAAATAATTTTAGGGGATCCCTATCCAAGTAGTTTTATCACTATTGACCTAAAGTTTTCTTCATACATAAGAGAAGCTTTTAAGATACACATTGAACAAAAAACAGAAAAAAGGAAGCGTCTTACATTTTTTAGTAAACCCTATTAAATTATTTAAGATGGCTAGGGATTTACATTTGTCGCATTCACTTCGATAATTCTAATTTACTTAACCTTAAATCAATAAAACTTAGGTTGTAATTGTCAATGTGACAAGAACAATATATATATATATATAATTTAAAATAGCTATCAAGATTTTAGGAATTCTTTAAGGCTAGCCTATATCTAATAATGGCTTTGATTTATTTATTTATTGTTTTGAAAATGTGAGAAATGATTTTTTGGTAGATTCATATTTGAAACTATTTTATGTTTTGCGATTGTTTGTTAATGATTTTGAGAAAATAGTGTTTATGTATTTATTTTGAAAAAAAAAAATTGAATCAGTTATCAAATGAGGCCGGCCTGTTAGAATTATGACAAAGAAAAAAAAAATCCTTCCATCTTAACTTTAGTGGTAAGGAATATTGCTCTGTATTCAAACCCTATTATACAATAAAATAATAAATAATTAATTGTAAGTGTAAGTCACACATTAAACCTGATTATTTTTTTTTATATGTCTACAAAAAAAAGAAAGAGGATTCGAGAATATAGTTTCAAGGAGATGATTTCAGAATATTTAAGGAGCTAGTTGATAAAAGAGAAAATTAAAATGAATAAAACTTTGATAGATCTGTGGGTAGTTGAAAGTCTTTGTTATTTTATTGATAATATCTAAATCCACATGCATTGTATTGACTTTCTATTAATTATTTCCCAATTACTACGAATGTATAAGGTCAACAAAAGCCTCACATTTTAGTTTCTCAGTCTAGTTCAATGTAATTAGAAAAAGTAAATAAATAAAGTCGAGTTTAAACCATCTTAAATGTTGCGCTTTTTGCAAACGTTTCTTTAATATCTAATTAGAAAAAGTAAATAAAAAAAGTCAAGTTTAAATGAACTTAAATATTGCGCTTTTCGATGTTTTTTAATGCTTAAAATCTTTCATTTAATGTATTAAATTTTTATTTCATTTTTATTACTCTCATTTGTTAAGATTTTTTATTAAATCCTAACGAAAAGGTGCAAAATTTTAGGATATAAAGGCATTCTTATCAATTGTATTGTCTAATTTAAGAATAATGATATAAGGAGGACTTGAGTCCTCTTACAGTCATCCTAAATGTGATGTGACATTTAAAGTGTAAATGTGTAAATAGCTTAGGGAGTTAAAGTATATTTTCTCCTTTATTTTATTTTATTTTATTTTTTATAAAAAACCAATAATGGTATTTTAGAAATTTTGAAAATATTTAACAGATGGGAACATTGCAAAAAATGAAAGTTCAATACCATAAATTGAGAGCTTTTGAATTTTGAAGGTAACTTCAAAACGCATAAAGGTTTAGAGGGGCTTTGTGAAGTTTTCCTTAAATTATATTTTGGACCAATCTAGGTATTAAAAATATTTTTCATGTGAAAGAAATGTGAAATTTTGACATTATATACAAAAGAGCAATGCTATTTAAAGCCTATATGAAATTTCGTTTGAGAAATAAAACTTTTAAGTTAAAAAAATATGGGAAAATTACACTTTACCCATCTGAAGTATTCACCCATTTTCACTTTTGCCTTCAAAGTTTAAAATGTGACACTTTACCCCCCAAACTTTCAAATTGTGACAATTTAACCCATTTGACCTATTTATTCCCAAAATGGCCCTAGCACATTTTTTTAAAAAAAAATAAAAAAACAAAAAAACAAAAAACGAGGTGGCTGGCCACCACCCAACATATATTTATATATTTTTTTGGTTTGTTTTTTTTTTAATTTTTTTTTTTAGAAAAAAAAAATTGCTGGTCGCATTTTGGGAATAAATAAGCTAAATGGGTTAAATTGCCACAATTTGAAAGTTTTGGGGGGTAAAGTGTTACATTTTAAACTTTAGAGGTAAAAGTGAAAATGGGTGAATACTTCAGTGGAGTAAAGTGTAATTTTCCCAAAATATTTCTTTGGCAAAAATTTCATTTTCAAGTTTTTCCTAAAAGTTCGTTTTTGTCATTTTTAGGCTTTTAGACCATTAAAAGCGTTTTCATTTTTTTTTTTTTAACAAAATGAATACTTTTTTCTTTAAACACACACTCAAAAGGAAAATATTAGGGGTTCTCCCCGTAGGTTCTCCTCGCGTTCTCTCAGTCTTATATAAAACATGATTTAAAAAAAAAAAAAAAAATTATAGTGGCCTCCACCACCGGTTTTTTTAGGCATTAGCACCAAATTTGTAAGGCATTAGCATCAAATTTATGATGATCAAATCCATTTTGGATAATATCATCCCTAAATGGTTAACCTTCCACTCTTAGGTTTTAGTTTTAAATCCAAAAACAAGTTTTAAAGCATTAAAACCTAACTATTAACTTATAAATTAATCTATTAGCAAAAAAATGGTATTACAATTTTATTTTTTCTTAAATCATGTTCTACATAAGATTGGAAGAACGTTAGGAAAACACTACGAAAAAAACCCTTAGCAAACCCCCACTCAAAATATGCCTTTAGTGAAAGATCCCTTGAATTGTGGATTTTCTTGCATTAAATACCTTTTGGTGTTCTTATAGAGCATATTGCACCTTTAGTTAATTTTATTGGCTAATAGTTAAAAGAAACTCGTTGAGTGTCTAACTTGTAATGATTTATAAACTATAGAGTGGTTGGACACCGACTCAATTGAGATTTTGGGATATAGTTTAAAACCAAGATAAAAATTCATAACTTTTATTCTTATAACTCATAGTTTTAAGAAATAATAATTAATTATATGACATGAAATGGACTTCGTTAATTAAGAATTAATTTTAATTTTAAAAAATAGGCGAAAAAATTAAAGAAAAGTTGGAGGGAAAAGGTGGAGAGCAGTTATGCCTATCTCCGTCATTACATGGAAGTTACTCGAAATACAATGTAATAAAGAAAGGGGGACATCAAAGCCGGCTTAGCTATGACTTAAAAGTATAAAGTAAACAACACCATAATGAAAAGGAGAATTTTTTATTATTATTATTTTTGTCTTTTTCTTTTGTTCTCAAGTTAAGAATATTAACAAACAATTGAAAATCTATAAACACAAAATAGTTTTTATTTTTATATCACACCATAATATCTTTCCAAAAAAAAAAAAAAACACTTGAAACATGTTAACATACCCACTCACCAAAAAAAAAAAAAAAAAAAACAACTCAAAAGAAGAACCATCTCTTATTCGAGATGAGAAATGTCAAAAGACCCCAGAACTTTTTTTCAAATTCTTGTTCATAAATGATCTGGTCAGTTCAGAACTAGGTTTTGGTTTTTTTTTTTTTTCCTTAAATGAATGTGGGTTCCTAATCATTTGGGAACAAAAATTTAGAAAAAAAAATAAAACAAAGTTTTTGGGTCCGTAGCATTTCTCATCATAGATTTTTTGTTTATTAATGCTTTTGAGAAAGTGTATTTTTTTTAAAATAAAAAATCACAAAAAATATTAATAAACAAGTCCGAATCAATTTTTCTAGATAGGTAAATAAAAACACTACTACTTTGAAGAATTAAAACATTTTTTTTTTTAATGTATCCATACAAGAGAAGGAGGTATGAATTTAAACTAATGGCCTTTGTTTCATAAGACGTGGTCAAAAGCTAATTGAATTACCCCTTGAAAGACTGAGAAATTAAACATTATTTATCAATCATGGACAACATAATTAAAAGATACAAACAAAAATACCAACCAAAAAAAAGAAAAAAAAAAAAAAAAAATAGGCATAAAATCCGAGTAATGCTATAAGTACCTTTTGTGTTTCTTCATGAATGATGCATCTCTTAAAATCACCATTAAACTTGTGATTGATTATTATTGGATTTCAATTAAATGGTAATTTTAAAAACCACATTATCATTATTGAACATTCAAATCTGCTTGGCATATTCAAAGACTATTGAACCAAGCAGACACCATCAGCTGCACAGGAAACTTTTATTCCACGACCCTAAGAGGTAAACCCTCTTATGCCACTACTCATCCTCCTCGACAGTTAAGCAGGATACACATTCATCCACAACACTGAAGTCTGAACCATTTTTTCTCTTAAACCCGAAAGTGAGGATAACATACATATCCACGACACACAGGTCAAGATCAAAGGGGATCCAAATGAACCATTGAGGCCAGAGCATTATTACAAGCAAATAACAAATGAAATACAAGAAAAAGAAAAGCAGCAAAACTGAATACAAGCAAAAAGAAATACATGAAAAGAAACCGATCGTGTATGCTAACCCCGTACAAAGAAGATCACGGTGGAAGCTCGGGTGGGCGTGAAAAAAGCCCAGCAGTGAGAAAACAACGAAACCGGCGCGAAGAAGATTGGCAGAAACAGAGGAAAGCCCGGACGCAATCTAGCCGAAACACCGTAGCTGGAAGAGGCGATGGATGCTTGACGCGGTGGGGGAACGTGATGGACCTGCAGCGGTGGAGGATAGTGAACCGCTAGACGCCGAAAGACCCAAACAGGGGAACCCAAAAACAAACGGAAAAACAAGGAAAAAGCCGTCGGAGCTAGATCATCAGGTAAATAGCTAGACCCTAGGGAGGAAAGATTGTCATAGAAGGAAGAGGTGGGGAAGAGGAAAAAGGAAAGGGGGCACTGGGTCTAGGGACATCAAGTAAACTACTAGAGCCAGTACAGAAGGGACATGGGGAGGAAGGATGATGGAGCCATTCCTCCTCCCATGCAGTTACGGTGTTCTAGGAGGGGGGTGGCGGCTAGCTTAAGCTAAGAAACCCTAGAAAGGAAACAGAACATTAAATCATATGATTAAGTATTGATTTTATACATTTATATTATTCAAAATGTATTTATGTGTAATTATAATTTATAACATATATAAACTTATAAGTTTATAACATACATCGAAACTAAGTCTCTAAGTACTTAATTATTGTATTGGTATGAATTTGTATAATTATGACTTATGTCATATTATATATGTGTAATTTGTTATTATATAATCATATGATTTAATGATTAATTGATCATGTGACTTAATCATATAAATTATAATGATAATACATTAATAATTAAATTGTGATTTAATTCTCTAAAAAAAATAATTTAATGGTCAATTGATCATCTTATAAGTATAATAATAATAATAATAATAATAATAATAATAATAATAATAATAATTGTTGTTGTTATTATTATTATTATTAAATATATATTATATAATAAATGTGGTTATCGGTTAACAGTTAACAATTTTTACAAACCGCTTTTAAAGAGGTTAGTGGTTAAGGCGGTTAATCCGCATTTTCACCCCTTTCTAACCTGGTCTCAAGCAGGTCTCGGTCAATTCCCGAGTGAGTCCAAACGATGTCTCGTATGGGTCTTGATTGAGTGCTGGTGAATCTCGATGAGGGCTCAAGTGGGTCCCGACAAGGTCTATCTATTTGCGAATGAGATGCTAAAACTCAAAAAATAGTTTTCAGTTTTTAAAAATGAAAACTATTTTCCAAAAATTAGAAAAGAATTTTCGGTCAAATCGAAAAATATGAAAAATATTTTTTAAAAATCATTTTACGTCGAAAGAAACAGAACCTTAAAAATAAATCAATAATCTATTTTCCATATCCTGAAACAATAATTTAAAAAATAAGAAGAGGGGTTGAGGAGTTTCAAGAGGTGGGAGGAATGCTAAGCGCACTCCTCTCTAATTGAAATTGAATGGATTTAAATTTAGGGTTAAATACATTTTCAGTATCCTGTGCTTTGAGCCAAAATCAAATAGCCACCTTGGTTTTCAAAAATATCATAAATGGTACATGTGGTTATCAAATAAACCCACTTGACTTGCCGAGATTCATTAGTTTTTAACGGAGTGTCACATCACCCTTACATGGCGTGGTACATGTGGTTTCAAGGCACCACGTGGCGTGATACCTAAGTTTTTGGATGCCATGTCAGATTAAATAATATTAAAATTATGTAAAAAAAATTTAAAAGAACCTATGTACTTCCTAAAAAAAAAAAAATTCATCGTCCTCTCCATTCTCCTCTCCCCAACCACTTAAGTTTTTGCAGGCTCAAATCTATTTTTGCAAATGAACCTTATCAAAACAAATTGTAAAAATAGTGGGAAACAAACTTACCTCAGATGAAGGGTAATGGGGGAAAATATTTTCTCTGAGGAAGGGTGACGTGGTATTTGGGTATGAGACGAGGGCTTTCATAGAGCTTTGATTGAAGATGATTTCCTTTCTGCTTCATAGTTCGAAGTCGATGATGACTCGAGCGTACCCTTAACTTTCAAATAAGAACTCCTACTGGCATTTGGAGAAGAGGCTTTTGTCCGTCGAGACAATCCAGTAATTGAACAAGCATTGCCAATAGAACCTTGTTTAGGAAGATCTTCCTCATAATCGCTAGGGTCTGCAACAAAGTTTGTAATTGGGACCCTTGGGCTTGAATTTTTATTTAATTTAGTGTCTGCTTTTTGATTGTGCATTTGTCGACTACTGTTAATAGTCTATTGTGAGAGTTCCTCTGAATCATCATTGAGGGAGGGATGACAAAAATGGTATTTGGGTTTGCAAAAACCTAAGTGGTTGGGGGAGAAGAGAATGGAGAAGACGATGGATTTTTTTTTTTTTAGGAAGTATACATATTCTTTTAATTTTTTTTTACATAATTTTAATATTATTTAATTTGATGTGGAATCAAAAAACTCAGGTACCACACCACATGACGCCTTGAAACCACAAGTATCACGCCATGTGTAAAGGTGACATGGCACTCCGTTAAAAAAACTAATGGAATCCTGATAAAAGTACCAAGTGAGTTTATTTGATAATCACAGGTACCATTTGTGATATTTTTGAAAACCAAAGTGACTATTTAATTTTAGCTCAAAGCACAAATACTAAAAAAGCATTTAACCCTTAAATTTATTTATTTATTTTTAGTCTCTTTTTTTTTTTGGTTTATTTCTGTTGTCCTTTTTTGCCTCTCATTTTCTAAGTGCTTGGAAGTTGGAAACTTGGTTTGAAAGCGATCACAATCCATATCTACAACGCATTTATGGCGCATTCTATTCATGAATAGTCTCCCTTAATGTCAAAATATCTATTTCTTTTTCTTTTTCTTTTTTCATTTTTAACGCCTTAATAGAGTTTCTTCTTCTTCTTCGATTTGATAAGTGTTTGGAAAATCCTAGTGCACTTTTTGGTTTTATATATTTAATCACATGAAGAAAACGTGATGGCAACTGTTTTTTCTTTCTTTTTTCTTTTTTATACCACTGATATTAAATTTATTATATATATATACTTTTCATTATTTTCCAAGATATTACCCAATGTTACAATTATTTTTTAACATGCAATTTTTGAGGAAATTTGTGTCCTATCAAATTAAATGATCCTTGCCGCCAAGGGGTAGCTCATGTTAAGGAACAAAGTAATTTTATTAGCATTCTTTCAGCTCAATTAGTTTGATATTATGCATTCTCAAACAGAAGTCACTAATTTGAATTCATTCTTCTCCTTTTGTGTAAACATATTAAAAATAAAAAAACAAAACTAAATAATCCTTATTCAAGTATATATGGGCAACTGACGGAAAATACTCATGATGTGCTTAAAATGGTGCTCGTTTGGCAAATCATTCATGTCAGAATTGAGGTAAATTTTGCTGCTCATTGTTTAATCAAAGTGGCAATTAAACAAGTCATGGATCAAGTTTGGATGGAAGACATTTCTACTTCTATTTCAATATTATTTTGTTAGAACAAATTGCTTTAGTTTTCTGATAAGAATAATGATAATCATCTTTTGTCCACATTATATATGAATGCAGCATTAATTTTCAGCATAAGCTGCGTACTTTTTATTTTCATCAGCCATCTAGAATGACCAAATTGACACCATTATTTCAACGGACAGACTTTTACGATTCGGGATACAGATTAGAAACTTCCATTAGATTATAATTTACGGAAAGAATGATTCGCTTAGAAAAAAAAAAAAAAAAAAGAAAGAAATTAAGTGGTGTTCCATACTGTATAAATAATTAGTACTAGATATCACATTTTTACTCCATAATTATTTTATAATACTAAAATGATGGTCTCAACTAAATCATAAATTTTTCTTTTTAAACGGTGGCTGATTCAAAAGTTTAGTTGGGAGTCTTAAAACTGTGAAATAAAAAATATATATCCAGTTAGTGGCAGCCGCGGGGGGTGGGGCAAGAAGCCTAGAGCAAGCCATGCCCCCTCCACAAAAAATTAAAAAATTAAAAAAATAATTTAAGTCTTTCTTCTCCTTCCCTCTTATATATATATATAGAAAAATTAAAATCCCTTTAAGTTAAATTATTAGTTTCGTATCTATATCTAGTATTGTCAATTTCTTTATAAAAATGAGTTTCACATAAATTACTAATAGGTAATAATTTATATTTTAATAGTTGACGTAATAAAAAATATGTAAATTATCATGACAATTTATAAAAATAATAAGTGTCAAGTATATTTTAATAACTACCGTGACAAATGTTACATCAGTATCAGTTTGTATAAAACTTGAAGCAAAAACCGAAATATCTATCACGGCATTGAAACAAATTTGCCTTTAAAACCCTTTCCCAGGCTTTGAACCTAAGTATGAAAGCATGTGTTAAGGAAATTCAAACACGTCATTGGAGAATAAATATGTCTCCTTCATAAATGAACTAACATTGATAAAGACTTCAATCCCAAATTGTGGGTCGGATTTGAAATGTCTTTATTTGGGGTAATTATTATTATTTTTTCATTAATTACTTATTATGCATTGTTAATTTTTTCTCTGAACTGCTAACTTTACTACTGACTCATCAGTCTACCATTTACTTTTCAAAACTCTCATTTTATTAGTCAAATTCGTTAAATCAAATGATCAACCCGTCATGTCCATTTCATATGCTATTTTATTAATTTTTATCTTATTTTTGCCCTTACTTTGGATCATCAAAATACGATTATACCATTCATTTACAAGTTCCAACACATGAAAATATTTTCAATAGTAAAATGACTATCACACCATCGTTGAAAGACTAAATACCATTAATGCCCCTTATAATGTACATTAAAGGACTGAAATACCCTGCCATTAGATGCAAACCCCCCGTGTCCCTCAGTAAAAGTAAAAAACCGTATACCCACCTTTCATCTTCTACAAGTGAAACCCTAGAATCCATTTCACACCTTGAAGGAGGACGAAGATGCCTACAAGTTTTGAACGATATTAAAAAAAAAAAAAAAAAAACACCCACAGTTTTGTTTTGATGAGGCCCGCGATTTTTGAAGGAGGACGAAGACTCAGCCTTTTTGATTTATTATTATTATTATTTTCTCATTTAACCGTGCACTTACATGTGGTGAGTATAGTAAAATGGTCCACCTTGTTTTGACAGTCCAAAATGAGGGTAAAAGTGGGATAGAAATTAATAAAATGGTGTGTGGGGCACACGTGACGGGTTGACCATTTGATTTAACAAGTTTGACCGATGGAATAAGGGTTTTGAGAATAAAATGGTGGTATAATAGGGTTAGACAATAAAGTTGACACTTCATGGAGGAAAATTGATAATGTATGATAGTTAATGGGAGAAAAGGTAATTACCCCTTCCTCTTTTCTTCTTAATTTATTTTTTGTATGTATTAAATGTGTCCAAGGTGACCCTAACATGGGTCAATCTAGACCCAGTCGTGGTTCTCAGGCTGAGACTCACCTAGGTCACTAGGAGAGTCGCTTGGATAACCAAGAGACCTGCCTGGGTTGCCATGGATCAATTTTTATTTTAAATAACTTTATTATTATTAATTTTTTGTTTAAAATTAATGATAAATTTAAAATTTTATAAAAAAATGGGTATAAATGTCGTTTCATCGCTTTTAACGTTTAAAATTTGATAGAGTAGGTCAATTGAATCAAATTGAAAGTTTAATGATTAAATTGAGAGTCTTTGAAATTAAGGGGGTATTCTCAAAACGCACAGTAATTCAAAAGTCTAAAGTGAAATTTCCTAATTTTATTTTTATTTTTGGCTCCAATAGAAAAATCTAACTCCCTTCAAATTAAATTCCTAGTTCTGTTTTTGTATTTAGCATTACTTTTTTTTTAATAAAAATGAGTGTTACATAAACTGTTAGCTGATAATCCATATTTTAGTGGTTGGTATGATAAACAATACGTGAACCATCATGTCAATTTATAAAAATAATAAGTGTCATGTACATTTTAATGTCTGGCATAACAAATATTATATTAATTTGTATAAAAACTTGCAGTAAAAACCGAAATATTTATCACTGCGTTGAAACAAATTTGCCTTTAAAAACCCTTTACCCAAGCTTTGAACCCAATTATGAAAGCATGCATGTATGTGTCAAGAAAATTCAAACACGTTTTTTTTTTTTTTTATAAGTAAAAATTCAAACACGTTAAGGAGAAGAAAATATGTCTCCTCTATATATGAACTAACATTGACAAAGACTTCAATCCCAAATAGTGGGTTGGATTTGGAATGTGCAATGAATGCTTTTATTTCTTTATTTATTATTATTATTTTTATTTATTGTACGTATATATTGTGTGGAGGCTTTAATTAATTGTATGCTTTGACCCTCCTAGATTTCTCTTACCAAACACGCCATCTTTCTTTGAAATTGTCATACTTCATCTAATTAGACGTTGGAACTAATGTTTGGCAATTTTTTTTTACATGTTCGCATAAGAGGGGGGAGAGGGATTCAAACTAATGACCTCCGCTTCATTAGACATGGTCCTAGTTGATTGAATTACCTCTTGACATTTTAGTAGACTTATATATGCATTACATAGTAACCTATTTCTCTTACCAACATGCCCTTTTTATGGGTCTATCTAACCCTGATAATTTAATGTATTAAGCTTACTTGCTCGGACCAGGTGGACTCTGAAACTCTTTTCTTTTGGGCGGTCTGAATTTCTAAAAAACTTGAACAAAATAATTTTAGGGGATCCCTATCCAAGTAGTTTTATCACTATTGACCTAAAGTTTTCTTCATACATATGAGAAGCTTTTAAGATACACATTGAACAAAAAAAAGAAAAAGAAAAAAGGAAGCTTCTTACATTTTTCAGTAAACCCTATTAAATTATTTAAGATGACTAGGAATTTACATTTGTCGCATTCAC
Source organism: Carpinus viminea (assembly GCA_013348765.1). Classification (NCBI taxonomy): domain Eukaryota; kingdom Viridiplantae; phylum Streptophyta; class Magnoliopsida; order Fagales; family Betulaceae; genus Carpinus; species Carpinus viminea. The sequence continues at coordinate 31,659,014 of CP054668.1, read as the reverse complement.
TTCGATAATTCTAATTTACTTACCCTTAAATCAATAAAACTTAGGTTGTAATTGTCAATGTGACAAGAACAATATATATATATATATATATAAAATTTAAAATAGCTATCAAGATTTTAGGAATTCTTTAAGGCAAGCCTATATCTAATAATGGTTTTGATTTATTTATTTATTGTTTTGAAAATGTGAGAAATGATTTTTTGGTGGGATTCATATTTGAAACTATTTTATGTTTTGCGATTGTTTGATAATGATTTTAAGAAAATAGTGTTTATTTATTTATTTTGAAAAAAAAAAATTGAACCAGTTATCAAATGAGGCCGGCCTGTTAGAATTATGACAAAGAAAAAAAAAAAATCCTTCCATCTTAACTTTAGTGGTAAGGAATATTGCTCTGTATTCAAACCCTATTATATAATGCTTAGAAAGAAGAAAAAAAAAAACCCTATTATATAATAAAATAATAAATAATTAATTGTAAGTGTAAGTTAAACCTGATTATTTATTTATTTATTTTTATATGTCCATACTAAAAAAGAAAGAGGATTCGAGAATATAGTTTCAAGGAGATGATTTCAGAATATTTAAGGAGCTAGTTGATAAAAGAGAAAATTAAAATGAATAAAACTTTGATAGATCTGTGGGTGGGTGAAAGTCTTTGTTATTTTATTGATAATATCTAAATCCACATGCATTGTATTGACTTTCTATTAATTATTTCCTAATTACTACGAAGTACGAATGAATAAGGTCAACAAAAGCCTCACATTTTAGTTTCTCGGTCAAGTTCAATGTAATTAGAAAAAGTAAATAAATAAAGTCAAGTTTAAATCATCTTAAATACTTTTTACAAACGTTTCTTTAATATCTAATTAGAAAAAAGTAAATAAAAAAAGTCAAGTTTAAATGAACTTAAATATTGCACTTTTCGCAGATGTCTCTTTAATGCTTAAAATCTCTCATTTTGATGTATTAAACTTTTATTTCGTTTTTGTTATTCTCCTTCGTTAGAATTTTATGTTAAATCCTAACGGAGGAGTGCGGAATTTTAGGGATATAAATGTATTTTTATCAATTGTACTATCTCATTTAAGAATAATGATATAAGGAGGACTTGAGTCCTTCTAGAGTCATTCCAAATGTGATGTAGTATTTAAAGTACAAATGTGTGGATAGGGGTTAAAGTGTATTTTCTCCTTTATTTTATTTTTTTTTATAACAAAACAATAATGGTATTTTAGAAATTTTGAAAATATTTAACAGATGGGAACATTGCAAAAAATGAAAGTTCAATACCCCAAATTGAGAGCTTTTGAATTTTGAAGGTAACTTCAAAACGCATAAAAGGTTTAGAGGGGTTTTGTGAAGTTTTCCTTAAATTATATTTTGGACCAATCTAGGTATTAAAAATATTTTTCATGTGAATGAAATGTGAAATTTTGACATTATATGCAAAAGAGCAATGCTATTTAAAGCCTATTTGAAATTATGTTTGACAAATAAAGTTTTTAAGTTAAAAAAAAAAATGTTTCTTTGGCAAAAATTTCATTTTCAAGCTTTTTTTAAAAAATGCGTTTTTTTATCATTTTTGGGCTTTTAGACCATTAAAAGCGTTTACAATTTTTTTTTTAACCAAATGAATATTTTTTTTCTTCAAACACACACTCAAAATATGCCTTTAGTGAAAGATCCCTTGGAATTGTGAGTTTTCTTGCTTTAAATACCTTTTGGTGTTCTTATAGAGCATATTGCACCTTTAGTTAATTTTATTGGCTAATAGTTAAAAGAAACTAGTCGAGTGTCTACTTGTAATGATTTATAAACTATAGAGTGGTTGGACACTGACCCAATTGAGATTTTAGGATTTAGTTTAAAACTAAGATAAAAATATTTCATAACTTTAATTCTTATAACTCATAGTTTTAAGAAATAATAATTAATTATAAGACATGAAATGGGACTTGGTTAATTAAGAATTAATTTTAATTTTAAAAAATAGGCGAAAAAATTAAAGAAAAGTTGGAGGGAAAAGGTGGAGTGCAGTTATGCCTATCTCTGTTATTAAATGGAAGTTACTCGAAACACAATGTAATAAAGAAAGGGAGACATCAAAGCCGGCTTAGCTTTGATGACTTAAAAGTATAAAGTAAACAACACCATAATGAAAAGGATAATTTTTTTTTTTTTTTTGTCTTTTTCTTTTGTTCTCAAGTTAAAAATATTAACAAACAATTGAAAATCTATAAACACAAAATAGTTTTTATTTTTATATCACATTATAATATCTTTCAAAAAAAAAAAAAAAAAAAAGGGACAATTTCACTAACCCCTCAAACTTTAGCTACTTTTGTAGACACCCCCTAACATTTAGAAACTCTCAGTTACCCCCCTTGAACTTTCAAAATTTCTCACTTATCCCCATCTGTACAAATTAAGACCAAAATACCCCTGTTTTTCATTTAAAAACAATAATAAAAAAACATTTTGGAAGTTGACATTTTAAATAGTAAATTTTAAATAGTGACTTTTGTATAAAATTCCAACCTCCAGATATTTTTTTAAAAATAAAAAATAGGGGGGTAAGTGAGAGTTTTTGAAAGTGGGAATTTTTGAAAGTTCAAGGGGGGTAAGTGAGAGTTTTTGAATATTAGGGGGGTGTCTGCAAAAGTGACTAAAGTTTGAAGGGTTAGTGAAATTGTCCCAAAAAAAAAAAAAAAAAAACACTTGAAACATGATAACATACCCACTCACCAAAAAGAAAAAAAAAAAAAAACAACTCAAAAGAAAGAACCATCTCTTATTCGAGATGAGAAATGTCAAAAGACCCCAAAACTTTTTTTTTAATTTTTTTTTCAAATTCTTGTTCATAAATGATCTGGTCGGTTCAGAAATAACTAGGTTTGGATTTTTTTTTTTCCTTAAATGAATGTGGGTTCCAAATCATTTGGCAACAAAAATTTAGAAAACAAATAAAACAAAGTTTTTGGGTCCGTAGCATTTCTCATCCTAGATTTTTTGTTTATTAATGCTTTTGAGAAAGTGTATTTTTAAAAAATAAAAAAATCACAAAAAATATTAATAAACAAGTCCGAATCAATTTTTCTAGATAGGTAAATAAAAACACTACTACTTTGAAGAATTAAAACATTTTTTTTTTTATGTATCCACACAAGAGAAGGGAAATGTGAATTTGAACTAATGACCTCTGTTTCATGAGACATGGTCAAAAGCTAATTGAATTACCATTTGAAAGACTAAGGAATTAAACATTATTTATCAATCATGGACACCATAATTAAAAGATACAAACAAAAATACCAACCAAAAGAAAAGAAGCAAAAAAATAGAAAAAAAGGGCATAAAATCCGAGTAATGCTGTAAGTACCTTTTATGTTTCTTCAATAATGATATATCTCTTAAAATCACTATTAAACTTGTAATTGATTATTATTGGATTTCAATCAAATAGTAATTTTAAAAACCATCTTATTTTTTAAGGGACACAAAAAAAAAGACTTATTGAATTACTCATAAAATCCTATCAGAAATTTCAATTAATATGATGAGGGAATAAAAATAGAAAAACCAAAAAAATAAAAAATAAAAACCCACCAAAAAAAGGATGAACAGCATGACAAATGCTGAAGAAGCCAAAGTCGTATTCACAGATTTCAATTTTTCCAAAGAGGGAAATGGGAGACGCTCCGGTCAAATCCGGATACCCAATGGCATTCAAATGTGAATACAATTTGATTATTCTAATCGACAGCAGACCTTCTAGAAGAACAGCTCCCTCTCTCTCTCTCTCTGAAGTTTCAGACTTTTTCATGCACAATCATACGGAATTTCAATCTCTTTTATTATATGGTTTTTGATCCGTTTGCTGTCGCCACCCATTACGACTTCTTCCCCCATTTCTTTGCAGTCACCGTTCTCTCTCTCTCTTACAGCGTCTTTGACCTTTTACGATTTCTTCTTCTTGGTGCCTCAAAAACACGCATATTCGACCATTTCTGTGGCACAAGAAAAGCGCCTTCAAGACCACCCTCTTCTCTCTTCTCACATATAACTCTCTCTCTCTGTCGGTCTGTCTAACCTGCCCTGGAATAGAAGCAAGCAAGCTCTGACACCCTCTGTTTTGCACATAGCAAAGGTCCTCTCTTACTCTGGAATTCCTGTTTGTACAATTTGTATCTGACTTGTCAAGCTGAATACTTTACTGGGTTCTGTTCATTTCTCATGCGTACACAGCTCTTGTAGTTCTGGGTTTTGCTTGTTTTGTTCAATTTCTGTTGCTGTTGTAAATTTTGTAGCATTTGGTTGAAAACTTGAAATCACCATCTGGGTATTTCATGAATTTGTTGATTGTTGACTTTGTGCAGCTCAAGAGGTCTCTGATCATCAGATCATGGCCTCTGAGCGTCCCCTTTTGATCCCATCTCCTAGAATTCCCAATACCCAAGACCTGTTGACTCTGCCCGTCTTTTTAGATCTAACAAAGCCCAATTCTGGCCGCCCTGGGTCGTTATCCGTGATGGAATCCAAAAACCCAGCTGAGAATTCCTTTAGTGTAGAACACAATCTGAGTTCCTCCTCCCAACGAAGTGTCCTTTCCATTCAATCCAAGACGTCCGCCGGGAATTCTATTAGGGAAGGGGGTTTTGGTGATTCGGGATCGAAGCCGGTGCGATATGGGTCAGGACGGCCTGATTCCGAAGCGCTTGCTATGTCCCAGAAGGAAATCAATGATGAGGATGCGAGACTGATTTATATAAATGATCATGGGAAGACAAATGAGAGGTTTCAGTTTGCCGGGAATTCGATAAGGACTGGAAAGTATTCGATTATTACATTTTTGCCAAGAAATCTGTTCGAACAATTTCATAGAGTTGCATATATATATTTCCTTGCAATTGCTGTGCTTAATCAGCTCCCCCAGCTGGCTGTTTTTGGCCGGGGAGTTTCAATTTTGCCGTTAGCCTTCGTGCTTTTAGTCACGGCGGTTAAGGATTCATACGAGGACTATAGGCGGCATCGGTCAGACCAGATTGAGAATAACCGGTTGGCATCAGTTTTGGTTAATGATCAGTTCCAACCAAAAAAATGGAAGGATATCAGAGTTGGTGAAATCATCAAAATTCAGGCAGAAGAAACAATTCCTTGTGACATGGTGCTTCTCTCCACGAGTGACCCGACTGGGGTTGCATATGTACAGACTATTAATTTGGATGGAGAGTCAAATTTGAAGACTCGGTATGCAAAGCAAGAGACCCTCTTGAAGATGCCTGATAAGGAGAAAGTTGGTGGGTTGATCAAGTGTGAGAAACCAAATAGGAATATTTATGGGTTTCACGCAAACATGGAAATTGATGGGAAAAGGCTGTCTCTTGGACCCTCCAATATTCTTCTTCGAGGATGTCAGATCAAGAATACTGAATGGGCCCTTGGGGTTGCAGTGTATGCTGGTCGGGACACCAAAGCTATGCTCAACAGCTCAGGAGCTCCATCTAAGAGGAGTCGGCTTGAGACCCATATGAACTTTGAGATCATCATCCTCTCTATGTTTCTTGTTGTCTTGTGTACAATTGTCTCCATCTGCGCAGTTGTTTGGTTGCTGGGCCACGGGGAAGAGTTGGATTACTTACCTTATTACAGAAAAGCTGACTTCTCAAAGGGGGCAGATGGAGATTATAACTATTATGGTTGGGGATTGGAGACTGTGTTCACATTCCTCATGTCAGTTATTGTTTTCCAGATCATGATACCCATTTCACTATACATTTCCATGGAGCTTGTCCGGGTCGGTCAGGCTTACTTCATGATCCGAGATTCCCAAATGTATGATGAGGCATCAAATTCAAGATTTCAGTGCAGAGCGTTGAATATAAATGAAGATTTAGGACAAATAAAGTATGTATTCTCTGATAAAACTGGTACTCTTACAGAGAACAAGATGGAATTTCAATGTGCAAGCATATGGGGAGTAGATTATAGTGGTGGGAATTCACAAGTTGAGCAAGATGAATACTCTGTTGAAGGTAATACTGTTATTTTTTTGGGTAAATTAATCTATAGCATTTGAGATTTTCTTTTCACATTGCATAACGTATTCGTCTAATGTTTGATTTACTTGGTATCAGTTGAGGGGAAAGTTTTAAGGCCAAAGATGAAGGTGAAGACTGACCCGGGGCTTTTACAAATATCAAGTAGTAGAACTGACGCAAAGGAAGGCAAACACATCCATGATTTCTTCCTTGCATTAGCAGCTTGCAATACAATTGTACCTCTTGTTGTAGACACATCTGACCCTACTGTGAAGAGGATAGATTACCAAGGGGAGTCGCCAGATGAACAAGCATTGGTATATGCTGCTGCTGCCTATGGTTTTATGCTTATAGAACGAACCTCTGGCCATATAGTTATTGATATCCAAGGAAAAAGGAAAAGGTAATTAGATGTGCTATTGTCAATTTATTCCCCTCCTCTACAGCACCATTGTTAGAACAGCTTTAAAAGAGTGGCTGCAATTATTTTGGCTACTTTTGAATTATTATTAGGAGAAAATTTGGTTTGATCTATTAGTGGTTTCATAATTGTTAAAAATCCACCTGTTTTTCCACTTAAATAGAAGATTGACATTCAATTTTTGTTTTCTTTTATTTTTGTCATAATCAATCATATTAGCAAGATAAATCTGAAAATGAGAGAGAAGAGAGTGGCGTGTGGTGGTTGGAATCATTTATGAAGCTAATTGATATGTATATATATATATATATATATATAAAAACTAGTATTGTTGATAAAATATTTTTGGTAAATATGACTGGTGAAAGTAAACTCTGGGGTGATAATGGATGCATTGGTTTAAGTAGGCATACGTGATTACTCTCTCAAGTTATTATCTTGTTATATTCATTGGTAGCTTCTTTCAGGAGATATGACCTTATTATCTCTTCTTTTGATGAATTTTCTCATCATGGGCAGTGCAGGTTTAATGTTTTGGGTTTGCATGAGTTTGATAGTGACCGGAAAAGGATGTCAGTTATATTGGGGTGCCCTGATAACAGTGTGAAAGTTTTCGTAAAAGGTGCTGACACAACCATGTTTAGCGTGATAGATAAATCTTCGAACAAGAATGTAATACGTGCAACTGAAGCCCATCTCCATGCTTACTCTTCACTGGGTTTGAGAACGCTTGTTGTTGGGATGCGGGAACTGAGTGCTTCAGAATTCGAGCAGTGGCACTCTTCCTTTGAGGTGGCTAGCACTGCTTTAATTGGTAGAGCTGCTTTGCTTCGAAAGGTTGCTGGCAATGTTGAAAGCAATCTGAGCCTGCTCGGTGCCTCTGGCATTGAAGATAAACTGCAGCAGGGGGTGCCAGAAGCCATAGAATGTCTGAGAACAGCAGGGATTAAAGTATGGGTTTTGACTGGGGACAAGCAAGAAACTGCCATATCAATTGGCTACTCCTCCAAGCTCCTGACAAGAAAGATGACCCAGATAATAATTAATAGCAATTCTAAAGAGTCATGTAGAAGGAGTTTAGAAGATGCCATTATCATGTCTAAGAAGCTCAAGACTGTTGCTGGGGTTACAGACAATGCTGGAGGAAGTTCTGAAGCTCGTTCTACTCCAATGGCCTTAATTATTGATGGTACCAGCCTTGTTTATATTCTTGACAGTGAACTTGAAGAACAGGTCAGTGCTTGTAAATGCAGTGTTATTTATTTATTTTTCTAGTCCTTGGTGATGTCTTGTATGCTGATGTGGCTTACTCATCTTGAGTTGCAGCTCTTCCAATTGGCCAGTGAATGTTCCGTGGTGCTATGTTGTCGGGTGGCTCCATTGCAAAAGGCTGGAATTGTTGCCCTTGCGAAGAACAGGACTGCTGACATGACGCTTGCCATTGGGGATGGTATGGTGTCTTATGCTCCCAAAAAAATCAGAAGATATAGAAAATAAAATGCATCTTTTCCTGATTACATTTTGATGTTTATTGTTGACATTTGACTTGGATTGCTAATAGGTGCAAATGATGTTTCAATGATCCAAATGGCTGATGTCGGAGTTGGAATTAGTGGCCAAGAAGGTCGACAAGCTGTAATGGCATCAGATTTTTCGATGGGGCAGTTTAGATTCTTAGTTCCTCTTTTATTGGTCCATGGTCATTGGAATTACCAGCGGATGGGCTACATGATATTGTATAATTTTTACAGGAACGCAGTGATGGTTTTTGTTTTATTTTGGTGAGTAGTATTTTGGCACTTATATATGCTTTGATTCTTTCTTCATATATAATGATCTTGTTTTCCTGAATATGCTATCTATTTGAGGTGGTTAAATCTGTTGGAGATTTTTGTGCAGACCTGAATAGAAGTCTTTGCCTGAGTGAACTATGTTTCAGCTTTCTCTCAGTCTCCCTCTTCAGCCTGAAGGGGAAGAGAGAGAGAGAGAGAGAGAAATTGTTTTTCATGGTTGTGTTTCAAATCATACTTACTAGGGTTTTAATTGTATATTCCTCTTCAGAAAAAAAACTATCATTCAAAATCTAGGTGGATATGTGGGTGAAATGACACTTTTGAACTAGAATTTATAGAGGTGAAGATAATTGGATTTTGATCCTTCTTTGTGGTCAAACCTAGATTTGTCTCCAAATTATCATATGCTTTTATAATTCAAATTTGAATTACTATTTAGTCATGTGGATGGAATTGAACTTGTAGATAAAGAATAAGATTCAAAAAAAAAAAAAAAAAAACTTGCAGTTTAACCTAATTGTGTCCATAACCTACGCACTATTTCCATAATGGGCCTGCTTACTATTCCGTTGGTAATTTTTTTCATGTGCTGCATGTGCAGGTATGTGCTCTTTACTTGTTTCACCCTGACAACTGCAATCAACGAATGGAGCAGTGTTTTGTATTCAATAGTTTATACTTCATTGCCAACAATTGTTGTTGGAATTCTTGATAAGGACCTAAGTAGGAGGACTCTTCTAAAGTATCCTCAGCTTTATGGGGCTGGGCACAGACAAGAGTGCTACAACTCAAAGTTGTTTTGGCTAACAATGTTTGACACTCTGTGGCAAAGTGTAGCTATCTTCTTTATCCCTCTCCTTGCATATTGGCACAGTTCCATCGATATATCAAGTATAGGAGATCTTTGGATACTTGCAGTGGTGATTATGGTTAATATACACTTGGCCATGGATGTCATCAGGTGGACTTGGATTACTCATGCAGCCATTTGGGGATCTATAATTGCAACTTTCATTTGTGTTATCGTCATTGATGCTATACCCTCTTTAATTGGTTACTGGTGAGCCCTCTTATCTTATATGTCACATTAGTTCTTTCTTTCTGCAAGTAGATGATTAAACTTTATAGTTCTTTTTTTGAAACTGTGAAACACAGTTGCAAGCAATTGCCTGGAAAAAGCTATGTTTCTTTGCATATGTCTGCATATACCATGCTTGTTGCATTGTTTTTGTCCTTCCCAATTGATGTGTTGTTCTGATAATCCAGCATCATTATCGACTCTTCTCTTTATTTAGTTAGGTTTGTAGAGGAACCCTACCCTCTCTGATCCATTTGACATGTGCAATTTCTTTTCCAAAAGAAATTTAGTGATCATTACATTTTTGGAAAGGAAGTGTGCGAGAGTTGTTTACTTCAACTGCACTTACTTTGGTGGGTCTTTTTGCTTAGGCGAGAAGGGAAAAATTGTAAAGCAAAAGAAAGAAGATACCTACTAAGGAAAATTAAGGTAACACCGCAAAAGGGGATACCTGTGTAATCCACCTCATGTTCGGGTTACCAGTTCTGGTTAAAAAAATTGATAGAGGTACACATTGTCATCATAGCAATGGCTGAATTCACAACTCCTAAAGAAATTCATTCAGAACTAAAGTTTCACACAAGAAAGCCTTAGTCCCAAGTGCTTTGGATTGGCTACACCCCATTCGGCTTTATGTTGAATAATCCATTCCAGACATATATGTTCTTCATATATGAGTTACTCCCAAATTCCCTGGAGCTCACTGGCACAAATCACCCATCCATTACTTCCAGGAGACAAAATCAGACACCTTAATGGTGGTTCTGCAAAGTTGCATTGGTAATTAGAAATTTGTGGAGTGATTTTTAATTGAGTAGAGCTCAAATGCATAGAGTAAATGGAAAATAGGAGTTGCAGTTAGTTAAACGGCTTCGCGTGTTAGTCACCTGTTGAAGTCAGTATTCTGGTTCTGCAAAGTTCCTCAATCTTTCTGACAGCCTTGATTGATTCAAGTTCTTTTTGTAACCTTTTGTGTTTCGAACACCCTTTCTTTGTTTCCCTTTGAATGCATTCACAATTATTGCAACAACTTGAACCTTAGACTACCCTCAGGCAAAACATAAACCCCAGATTACCTACCTTAGCCCCGTCCTCTCTGTTGTTTATACCTAATGGCATCTTCTGACAACAATGCTGGCAGTCATAAGCATGTAATTAATCATGTTGTCTTGCATTACGCTTCTAGTGCTCCATCTGTTTCTAGTCTCCATAAAGCCAGTACTCTGGAAATTCACCATGCATTGAGATTTAATAAGCTATAATCAACAGCTTTCTAATGGCATAATGACATCAATTCTGTGTCTCTGGCCAAAGAGAAATAAGAAATCATGACTGGTCATGGCACAAAATGGGCACCATTTGGATGATCTCTAGTGCCGATTAGATGAATATCTTTAACCCCTAATAGGTAGTTCATTTGGTTGGAAACTACACCTTATAAAACAAAAGTCACTGGTTCAAATTTCCCATTCCCCGTCCCCGTAAGGTCAATTACTTATATAAAAAAAAATAGATGAAATGTCTTCATGCATGGATGTAGAATGAAAAAATCTATTAAAATTTTGATATTGCTTTTTCAATAGAGACTAACGTGCAACTCCAATATTTGCAGGGCATTCTTTGATGTCGCAAAGACCGGAATCTTTTGGTTATGCTTGCTTGCGATTGTCATCACAGGCCTAATTCCTCGTTTAGTTTTAAAGTTCATTTGTCAATACTACAGCCCGTCCGATGTTCAGATTGCAAGGGAAGTTGAAAAGTTTGGGGATCCAAGAGAGTTTGGAGCTGTACAAATAGAAATGAATCCTATTCTGGATCCTCAACGGAGATGACAAGGCGATTTTGTTCCTTTTCTTTTGTAAAGTATCCCTATTCTTTAGGCTGCTTCAGAGTAACTCTCTTGCGTGCCGGTTTTATTATTTGCTATCCTAAGGATAGAGGTTTTTTTTTTTTTTTTCTTCTTCTTCTTTTGGTAGTTCATTTTGTTTTGTTGTAATCACCAAGTTATTCAATGTAAATTAGCATTGTCTACTACAGAGAAATTAGACACTTTTGTTACATGAAATTTAGTATTAGGTTTGGTACCATCTTCTCCTTGTCTTCTATTGATGAGTGGTAGCCTAAAAGTGTAAGCATCTTCTATCATTACTATCCAAGTCCATTGTGAGAGAGATTTTGGATTTTGGATGCTTTCTTTCTAAGATGAACTTCCACATGTATCTTTCTATGCTTTTTATACCATAATTATGATGCCATTTCACCATAATTATGATGCTCCCTCCCGCTCGAAAAGTTTTAAATTTTTGTTGAGTAGGTGTCATCATAGCGCTCTCCATTGCATGGAGTGCAGTAGTTGTAATTTGGATTGTTCATTTTAAATGAGCGGTTCATATTTTACCACATCATCAAAGGGATTAAAAATTGAAACATTCTCCCTCATTTTCTCTCTTTTCCTCTATTCCTACCTCCACCATTGAGGTAGGGTTCTACAATTGGAAAAAGAGAGGTTTGGGTTTTTAATCTCGTTGATGATGACTTGACAAATTTTGGACTATTCGTTTAAAATAAACGGTTCATATTAGAATTATTGCACCTTGTGCAATACTGTGTTCTCTGTAAAAAAAGGAGTATCGCACAACTTTGATTTAGTGATTTTAGTATTTTTATCAAACTAAATGTTATGTAAATTTAATCAGATTGTTTTGTTCAAATTCATAAAAATGAAGCTTAGATTGGATTATTATTATTAGAATAAAAAGGCTAATAATCTTTTGGACTAATTATATTTTCTTCCTATGAACTACAATGCATTTTTGCTTTGCTCCTATGGACTACTAATTGTAACAGCTGACCCTATGAACTACTATTTTGTGTTTAAAACTTCTATTCCATTAGTCAAAGACATTAACTTAGATCATTAAAGTAATAATGCGTTGTAGTTCATGGGATAGGGTGACAATAAATTGTAGTTCATGGGAGTAAAATAACTGGTATATGTTTGAGTTAACGCTTTTGATTGACGGAAGTGGGATTTTGGGCACAAAATGATAGTTTATAAGGTCGAGTATTACAATTGGTAGTTGATGAGAGAAAAATATCAAAAAGAAAAGTATCAAGATGTTGTAGTTGATGAAAAAAAAAAGATAATTATCCCTAGTCTTTTTAAGTCAATTGTACACCAAGTCTCCACCACACCAAAAATAAAATAAAAAATTCTAATTTGCCATTTTGCGAAAAAGAAAAAAAGAAAAAAAAAGAAGAAGGATGAATATGTCATTTCACATTTGCCTCGTCCAATCCATCATCAATCCATCAGAAGCCCATTTCAAAATGCACTTTTCAGTTTTTTCCCTCTTCCAACAAAAGGTCAATCTGTCGCCTGACGTCAGCCATTGGATCCTCAGCTACCACTCACATGTGGCCAAGATTCCAACCCTTTATGCCAACTCATATCCCTGCTGGCATCAACCGCAACTTGCCCTCCCGGTCACCTACGAAATAAAAAGAGAAATAAAGAAGGAAATCATGATTTTTTTAAATTTTTTTTATAATTTTTAATCTTTTCCTTTTGAGAAAAATTATGGTCGAATAAATGTAAGTTATGTAACCATCGTTTTCAATTTAATAATTCAAATCTTACGATTGTATATCTATCATTTTTAAAGAATTAAGATATTTTCATTTCATTTTAATAAAAATATCTCATTAATTATAGATAAATTTTTTTTTAATCATCTCAAAGGTGAAAAGACACTTAAACTTTCTATTAGTTTACATGAAATTTCAAAAACTTTTAATTTTACTTTTTAAACTTTTAATTTGATGCAATTTATTACGTTTGTCAATTTTTACCGTTAAATCTCTAACAGAAACTCTTAAAAGGATCAAATTACCCTTCCATTTTTTTTTTAATTGAAGTAAAAAAGGAGAAAAAAAGGGGTCACAAGGTCACATTGGAATTTGGTTTTATAATAACTTTTTTTTGAAATTTTATAAAAAGGTATATTTTATAAAAAGGTATGAGGATCATTTTATCACTTTAATGTTTAAAAACTGACAAACTGGTATATTGCATCAAATTAAACATTCAATAGATGAAAAAATTGAATGTTTCGTGAATGAAATTGAAAATTTTTAAAATTTTTAAGATCTTTTCAAAATGTGAGATGATTAAGAGGTCTAAATGATATTTTCCTATATATGTTAATGAATAATCTAAAAGTTGATCGAAACTATCACCCATCATTGTAAAATAATTATAGAATAAAAGTATAATTCTATTTATATATTAACTTAATTTTTGGATTAAAAAAAAAAACTTGCAGATATTAAATTAAACAAAAAAGAAAAAAGAGGGATGTTTCTTTATCCGGTTGTGGGTCTAAATTGCGCTTAACATTATCACTCAATTCATTGAACTCATCGGGAGGGCATGTCTGAACTGAGAGATCCGGCCATTAAGCTACTCGGGAGGAATATTCCGTTGGGGGGCTCTCCGATTCCATCGGCTTCCGAGCAAGGCTCAGGCTCACAGTGTCAAACTCCGTCAATACCTCCGGTCATGGTAATTTCAGTTTACCCATTTACCCATTTTCTTTTCTTATTTTTTCATTTCTACATTATCGCAAAAGTTGGTATAATGTTCTTGTTTTGTTTCCATTTATGGACACTTGTTCTTTGGTGCTCAGCATAAATTTATTTCTTTTTTTTGGAAAAAAAAATGGTATTCTTTGCTTGGTTTTGGAGTCTATTCTTAATTAGAATGCAAAAAAAGAAAAAAAGAAAAAAAAGAAGAAGCTCCCAGTCTCATTTTTCAAACACATTTTATTATATATGGAATCTACTCATGCACTGCATTGAAATTTGATATAGAAGTTGCTATTGACAATGACTGATATGACTCTTGTATACTTTTTGTGTATTGGGTAGCATCCTTTACGCCTTTTTATGAGAATGAATTGCTTATAAAAAAAAATTAAAAATGTTATATGCTACATCACAGTGTTGAAGTGGCAAAGTGTAGTGGCCTTTGAATCGGCCCTTGTTAAAAAAAAAAAGATATACTACAATGCAATATAATGTTTACATTTGGCCCATATTTAGTGAGAGAGGATTGAAATTCAAATTTCAAATTTCAATCCTCCTTTTTATGTGATTATCCATCTGCTACGTCACTAAATATGGGCTAAATGTAAGTATTATATTACATTGAAACATTTCTCTGAAAAAAAAGAATGATAATTACTAAATTTTGCCACGTCAGCTTAATGGGATATTATTGTGGAGTATAGCATTACTCAAAGAAATTATAGGACAAGCATATGGTAAAAGTGATTATTAGCTTGTATACTTGCCTAGAAAAAAAGAAAAACCCCTTGAGGGCCGTGTCCCACATTGGTTTTGAAGGTTGATTGAGGTGTGCTTAGGAAAAGCAAAAAAAAAGAAAGGAAAAATACATTTTACCCAGTGAACTACCCACTCATTTTCGCTTTTAAGCCCAATGTTTAAAAGGTGACACTTTATCTCTTCAAAGAATCTAACATTGACACTTGATCCCATGAAGTGCACTGTATCCCCTTAAAGTATTTTGAATTACTGACTTATAAAAAAAAAAGTATTTTGAATTGACACCTTACCCTCCATGACTTTGGGGGGTAAAGTGTCAATTCAAAATACTTCATGGGGGTAAAGTGTAAATTCAAAATACTTTAGGGAGGTAAAGTGTACTTCATGGGTGAAGTGTCAATGTTAGATAATTTGGGAAATGTTACTTTTAAACATTGGGGTTAAAAGTGTAAATGACTGGATAGTTCAGGGGAGTAAAGTATATTTTCCACAAAAAGAAAAGAAAAAAAGTTGGCACTTTTGATTGGACTGTGAGAAGCTGGATCATTGCCTGTTCCATGAGACTAAGTGCAATTATCATTTTATTTTATTTATTATTATTGTCTCTAGAAAAGATTCAAATATAAGAAATCCAGTGATCACAATTTGACATTTTACCACCTGAGCTAAGGCAAGGGGGGCAAAAGTGCACGATTAGCAAAAGAAAACCATGATATAAGGAAAATTTTATGATCATAAACATTTGAAGCTGCAATTAAGAGCATTTATAGAAGTTATGGGAAACTCTATTATGAGATTTTTTATACCTGCAAGAGCCATATATGACAGTTTTATAAAATTGATTCATAAATAGACCAGAATAATTCAGGAAATAGTCTAAAGCATGTCTTTTACTTCAAAAAACATCCAGGAAGCAAGACAACAACTTCTTTGGGTGTGTTTGGCTTGGGATACAGAGAGCGAAATATGGATTTGTGTTATTGGATGGTCTAGAGTTGTACCCCAAACTCAGTATTTAAGGTTTGTTCAGAGAGGATTCATGCTTCTGTGCTGTAGATTGAATTGAAGTATCTGCAGTGAATTTATGCGCCTTTTGTTTTTGAATGTCATTGTTTCTATTTGCTAATTATCTCTATGCTATTTTATGGAAGATATGTAATATGGTATGCTGGAATTTGTCATTTCCTATCACATACATCGTTTGTGGTTACTACATGCATGATTGACGCCTAAGAGTTCACATTTGATTGCCAATACTTTGTTTTAGATTCTAGACTAACAAGAATATTAGTTTCAGCCAATTGGAATGATTTAGTGGTATGTTCAGTTACAGTATGGATGTGAAGAAGCAACAAAAACTGGAGTCAATGATCCTCTCCTGGAAAGTTCTTGTGAGCAGGATATCCCTTCCAGATTAGATAATCCAAAAGATATCAGCTGCCAAAATCCTCCACAGGAGAAGGTTTTAAAGAAGCCGAACAAAGTCCTCCCTTGTCCTCGCTGCAAAAGCTTGAAGACAAAGTTTTGCTATTTCAACAATTACAATGTAAACCAACCAAGATACTTTTGCAAGAATTGCCAGAGATATTGGACAGCTGGGGGAACGGTTAGAAATTTACCTGTTGGGGCTGGAAAGCGCAAGAATAAGCATTCATCTTCAGAGTGCCATCAGGTAATGGACGAAGTTCTACAGTTTAGCAAAAATGCTGCTCAATGTGAATCCATGGAAACTGTGCTTAATCATAAAGACCAGAATAAAAGTATTGAAATTTTGTCTTCGGCTGCTGAGGGAGACAGTGACGAGCCCTTATCATCTGTTTCTTCCTCAGCAGCTGCTACTTCCCAGGAAAGTGAATTTCCAGAAAAGGCAATCAAGCTGGTTGCATCGCTAGGACATTGCAGCCGTTTCAATCCAATGCATACACTGCAGAGTTACCCTGTTTCCCAATGTGTTTACCATTGGAACCCAGGTTGGAATGCAATGGTGCTTGAGCCAAGCATCATTACATT
The DNA here is from genome assembly GCA_013348765.1 of Carpinus viminea. Lineage (NCBI taxonomy): Eukaryota > Viridiplantae > Streptophyta > Magnoliopsida > Fagales > Betulaceae > Carpinus > Carpinus viminea. The sequence continues at coordinate 31,642,322 of CP054668.1, read as the reverse complement.
CCCATTTCTTCCTTCCAATGGTATATTCCACACAGGCTTATCAGCTTCATCGTCTATCAGCAACAGTGGCTGTTCAAGTAATAGCTCACTGGCCTTGGGGAAGCATTCAAGGGATGCAAATTCACAGGGGGAAGAAACAAAGGAACAGTGCATTTGGGTGCCCAAGACACTGAGAATTGATGACCCAGAGGAGGCTGCAAAGAGTTCCATATGGTCTACTCTGGGCATTAGACCTGACAAGGACAAACCCAGCATCAGAAATGGTATTTTTAAAGCTTTCCAATCCAAATCAGATAGCAGTTCCCCTGCATTAGATGATGATCAGATTTTAAAAGCAAACCCAGCAGCTTTTTCTCGCTGCCAATCTTTCCAGGAAAGCACTTAAAGATTTATGCTTTTGTTGTTTACTATTTGATACCATGGAAGATTGTTGTTTGAACTGCCCAGTGAATGCCGTCGTTTCTGCGTCTGTTATGGCTACATCCTGAGATAACATGGTTTAGAATGGGGTGGAGCCTGCAGGAGTCCCGCCAACCAAAATTCTGGCTCCGCCATCAGTTTAGAAGATGGCAGTGACTGGAATCCTCTCTCTTGCATTTTCTTACTAAACCAGCATCTCAATACAGATATAGGAAGATCTCTCTGGGGAAATAAGAAGCTCCTTTAGCATTTCTCATACTCAAAGAATAGCTGGCTCTCCTCTTGACTAGCAGGCAAGGATCTGTCTCCTGGGAAAACTGGTTGGAGAGGACTTTCGGTTTGGGCTTTGTCTTGCTTTCCTCTTACACCTCCAACTCCAAGGATTAGATTGATTACTTATGTTTATGCATGATGCATCTCATGTTTTCTCATGTTTAATACTGAGATTCATTCCACCAACAGTTATGAGATAACGTGGAAGGGGATATTGCATCCACGGTTGTAGTACTCTTTCAATTTGTTTACGTTGTTGGTATCTCGTTGGGTATCTAGCGCTACGGTGCAGTAGTTTTATGCTCTTATTGGAGTTCTATCTCTCAGTAGTTGGGTAGTATTGGAGTTTATCTCCATATTGTTACCTTTTGAGCTTCATAGGAGTTTATCTCCATTGGAGCTAGTTTATCTCCTACTAGCTGAATTTGCAGAGTAGAAGAGGAAGTTGAAAAACTACCTATGGCTGCCTATTATCTCGAAGGGGAGGCTCAAATGTGCTATCAATTGTTTCGAGAGATAGGAAGTCCTAACTTGATTGAGTCAATGTCTTAATTTGTAACGTCTCCCAATGACAAAAATATCCTTCATGAAATAAAATAAAAAAATCTCTAAAAAAAAAAAAAAAAAAAAAGAATGGACGAGGTTTTAAGGGTGGCTGAGACACCTTCTTGACTAAAGAGGGGTGGCCAAATGAGGGTAGCTGAACCACCCCCTTCCTATCTGGGAGTGGTCCACCCCAATAGGAAAGAAACTTTTCAGGAAGCTGCAATAAACCTTATGGACAAGGGCAATGTTATTTTTTCTAGCTACTATAGGAATAATGGTTTTATTTAAAGCCAACATATTTTATGGGCTACATTTGAACAACATAGCCACCGGCTTTGGCAACATTGAGATTTGTCTGAAAATGCCCGATTTGACACAAACTTGGATTGTGAATTCTTACTTGGATTACACTGGTAGTGGTATCACTAGTATAGTTGTAAAAGATGCTTTGTATCTCAAACCACATTTTTCTTGGTGAAGCAAGCATTGTCTTGAATCAATAAATGGGGTTGGGGGTCAATATTGTTGATAATGTTGGGATTAATAAAATATGCAATGATATCAAATGCAATGGAAAATAAAAAATCTCAAACCCAAGATTCGAACTTTAAGATATACATGTGAAAAATCATGCTATTACAAAAAATAAAAAAAAAAAAAGTAAGAACCACTTGGTTGTACCACTGTAACACCTCGCTCCAAGTGGTATGATATTGTCTTATTTGAGCCTTTGTCTGCATGGTTTTGTTATTGGTTTTACCCCTAAAGGCATCATGGCTCATACCATTTAGAGAGAGGATGCTATATATAATCACATCCTCTTTTTTCATTCCCAAGCAATGTGGAATACCACAATCACCCATCTTGGAACCTAGTGTCCTCATTGGCAATCCACATGGGCTTATGCATGTTCCCCCCATCTTAGGCTTGGTTTCAACTCTAATATCATATGTAACACCTCACTCCAAGTGGTATGATATTGTCCACTTTGGGTCATAGCCTACACGGTTGTGTTATTGGGTTTTACCCTGATGTGGTCTTTTGTGTGTAGAAATTATCAAATAATTAACCACTCGCAATAAAATGAATTTTTGTAGGATACGACTATATTGAAGGTATTGAACTTCAAGGACTGTGTGTGTGTTGTTTTCAAGTTTATCAAGATTAAATCTAACTTAATTTAAAGAGGTTGATTTGATTTTGATTGTAAAACTAAGTGCATAAAATTAAAGGCAAAAGTATATTGTAATGAGAGAAAGAATAAGGGGTTGATTTCATTACTAACCGTATAACAATGGTCAATAATAAATTAATAAAGGAAATTCTTTCTATGCATAATAAACTCGTATCACTAGAGTTGTCTAGAAAATAACATGCCTAAGAAATAAGTATAATTCATCTTCGGTTGGCACGGATCGTTTGTCTAACCTCTTGATGTTGTACAATTCATCTTTCCTAAGCATGGACTATCAAATTTCTTAGTCATTAGTCAGTTAAAATAATTGCATAACAATGATTCTCATAATCAAAGAAAATAAGAATGATTAAGTTCAATCAAGATAAAAGGATTTCTAAGACAATATAAAAATTCATTAAGATTGAATATAAACATTAAAGAGCAATTCTTTGGGTTATACAACTATTATGCATATAGAAACAAAAAAGTCATAAATTAAGATACAATCAAACTATTATTACTTGGAAAGGGCTACATCAACAACCTATTACGAAATTACGGAACTAGTTGCTCATGGCAGTGCTAGGATGACCTTCTACCATGTTCATATTTTCTTCAACTCTTCAAGTCTCCAAGAAGATAGTTATCTGAATTATCTCTCTAGAACTATGCACACGTCTTCTTGACAAGTTTGTGGCCTATTTATAGGGTTTAAAATAAACTATGAGCCTCGGAGTCCCAGAAATGCTGGATTTTTGTCCCCTAGATGAATTAGGAGACCTAGGCTTGTTTCCATATCAATTTTGCATTTTGTTAGCACGTTGGCGTGAGTGCACTCAAGCTTAGTTTTGGTGTGCTCAAGAATTGTGTAGGCGTTGTTATCAAACTTTTAAAGATTAAATATAACTAAATTTAAAAGAAATTGTTTTGATTTTTTTTTTCTAAAAATAAATACATAAAAGTAAAAATAGATAAAAAAAAATATGAGAGATAGAATAGGGGTTGATTTCACCAATAACGCATAACAATGGTCAATCATAAATTAATAATAAAAATTTGTACTATGCATGAGATAGGGCTCGTCTCACTCGAATAGTCAAGAAAATACAATCATTAAGAAATAAGTGTAATCCATTTTCGGTTGGCACGGACCATTTACCAAACCACTAAGATGCGGTACAATTTATCTTCCCTAGGTATGGCCTATCTAATTCCTTAATAGGCTACACACAATCAAGGGAATAATATAACTCATATTGGTTGGTACGAACTGTCTGCCTAAATTACATTAAACTAGGGTGTACTGCAATCCATCTTCCCTAGGCATGACTTATCTAACCTTCTTGATTATATGCCAATTAAAACCGTTATATAATAATCGCTTACATAATCACAGAAAATATGAAGGATTGAGTTTAATCAATATAAAAGACTTTCTAAGACAACAGAAGAAATTCATAATGAATGAATATAAACATTAAGATTAATTCTCACAATTATACAACCATCATGCATATAAAAAAAACCCAAATTAAAATACAATTAAACCATTGTTACTTGGAAAGGGTCACATCAACACCCTATTACGAGTTTAGTCGCTCATGCTGGTGCTAGGATGGCCTCCTACCATGTTCATCTTCTTTTCAACTCTTCATGCCTCCCAAAAGATAATTTATGTCTAAAACTAAGCACACCTTGTAATAATTTTTATAAACTAAGGCTAATTAATAAATAAACTAGCAGCGAAATAAAGTTACCTCTAGCCATTGCTTTGCTCAAGCAGATTGAGGAACACTTAACAACAACAAAAAAAAACATAAAATAAAAATATTGAGAGGTTCTTTTGACCTACGCCTATCAGTGAGTGCCGTTTAATGGAATATACAAGCCTTATTTATAGGTAGATTAGGGACCCTCAATTAGAGTTGTTACCTTAATTATTCCTCACATCAAGGAATAAAAATCAAATAATTAATCAATACATATTTGATTCCATAAAATAAAATCAATAATAAATTCAAATATTTGTTTCTACAAGAATTAAATCTACAATTTAATTCAGAATATTTGATTTCACAGAATAAACTTTAATTGGAATAAATCATTGAATACCGTAATTATATATATTTCATAATCACAATAATATATGTGACATAAGGGACATACCTTAAATGGAATTTCTTACATTCTCCCACTTGGCCCTTATGACACATAAATTCCTTATGGTGTTCGGTTATGATATGGCCATTACTTTATTTATTTCAACCATTTATGGAATCATCCAAGTCACTCAAGGTATTCTACATATGAATCATGGCAGTAAAACCTTAATATAGTAAGTCGTCCATTCCATGTATTACAATATATAATATTCCCCAAATGAGTATCATGTGGGTAATCAAACTTTATGAATGAACTTCTTATAAGTCATTCGGTCCAAACTTAATTTTTATCTCCATGGATAAGGTAATAAATATGCACAAAACTTTATAATAGTAACATGATGTCTATAGATTGAAGAAAGAATTAAATACAAAATGAATCAATGAGCCCCATATGCTCCACATGACTTTTAAAACGGCTTTACCGGTAAACCTTTAGTCATGGGATCCGCAATCATTAGCTCAATGCTAATATGCTCAATGAACACTTCATTCCTTTTGATGTTCTCTCTCACCCGAAAGTACTTAATGCCGATATGCTTACTTCTGTTTTCACTTTTATTATTCTTAGAGAAGAAAATGATAGCAAGATTATCGCAGAAGATCTTGATTGGTCTTGTTATAGAGTCAACAATTTTGAGACCACCAACAAAATTCCTCAACCATAATGCATGTGTAGTGGCTTCATAGCATGCAATGAATTCTGCCTCCATTGTAAATGTAGCAACTATTATCTGCTTGCTGCTTCTCCAAGATATAGCCCCTACAACAAGAAGAAAGATATTTCCCGAAGTAGGCTTCCTGCTATCTACACATCCAGCAAAATCTGAATTTGAATATCCAACCACCTCCAAATGGCCAGTGTGTGTATGTCAAACTGTAGTCTTTGGTTCCTTGCAAATACCGCATGACTTTCTTTGCAACTTTCCAATGTTTCATCCCCGGGTTGCTTTGATATCGACCCAGCATTCCAATTGCCATTGCAATGTCAGGTTTAGTACAAACCTGTAAATATAATAGGCTGTCAACTGTAGATGCATATGGGATACTTTTCATATGCTATTGTTCCAATGCATTCTGGGGATATTGATCCTTATTGAATTTGTCCCTTTAATGATAGGTGCTATAGAAGTTGAACAGTTCTTTAGTCTGAATCTCTTTAAAACCTTTTCAATGTAGGCCTTCTGAGACAATTTTAATATTCTTTGATTTCTCTCTATGAATCTCTATGCCAATGACATAAGAAGCTTCACCCAAATCCTTCATTTCAAAGTTTTGAGAAGGAACTGTTTGGTTTCATGTAACAAACCTAAATCATTGCTTGCAAGCAAAATATCATCTACATATAGGACTAGGAAAATAACTTTACTCCCACTAACCTTAAGGTATATGCATTGATCAACAAAGTTCTCAATAAAACCATATGAGATAATAACTTTGTGAAATTTGATATACCATTGACAGAAGGCTTGTTTTAGCCCATAAATAGATTTCCTTAATTTGCAAGCCTTCTGACTGTTATCATCAAATCATTCAAGTTGTTTCATGTATACCTCTTCTTCAAGATCCCTATTTAGAAATGCTGTTTTCACATCCATTTGATGTAGCTCTAGATCAAAATGAGTTATTAATGTCATGATTGAAGAACAAATACAAATAACGATGAGATAGATATTTCTAATCTTGAGACTATCAATGATCTAATAACTTTTCTTGAAAATCTAGATACTTTTTAGCATTTGGAAGGAAAAAGAGGAATAAACTCAACTCTGAGTATTTTCATTAATAAAAATCAATAATCAATAATAACTTCATTCTTTGGGCTCTAAGCATTTATTTATAGCCCAAAGACTCCTAGTCTTAAGATAACAATGAAATAAAGTCAGTTTATAAGTTTACGAAAGAAAATTAAACCAAATAAAATACTAACAAAGAAACCTAATTTAAATAAAAGATTGAAAGATAAGATAGAATAAAAGACTAACAAAGAAACCTAATTCAAATATAATACTACAAAAAGATAGGCCATTTTGATCTACATCATCCTTCCCAAGTTGGAGAGAATTCGTCCCAAATTTGAACTGTATTTTCCATGGTCCTTTGGGTGTCTAGTCAACTCATTCCAATCTCCTCTTCTCAAAATCACAACAAGGCCACACCCAATAATAAACGTGATGGCCTTATTTATCAACACACCGCCACATTTATATTGAAGACCCTGCACCTCCCCTTGCCGTGTAGGCGTGCCATGTTCTTGTTTTGCCTTGTCCTTCCCACATGCTATGAGAATTCCCAAAGAACTCACAAACATCCCTTCACTCTTTGATAGAAAATTCATCTCCACTCCATAGATCTCATCACAACTTTGGTTAAAAGTTTTTGACAAGATAGCATATACTCCAAGGAAATCAACTTGATATATAGAACTCACCTCTTTGTCGAGATAGGTGTCATAGATTGGTGGAGAGGCCCAATCTATCGATCCATCTTCCTCCTCCTCAACCGATTGACTCCTAATTTCCACCGCCTCTCTAAGCACCTTCTTTTTGTCGATTTTTTCTATTACAAGGAACTCTTCGGGTTGCAACCAACCTTGAAATTCCGGTATATTGAGTTTGAATCTGTTTTCCCATTGATTGGCATGAGCTTGAGCACGGTGCTGACGTCTGTGCATTCCGTGCTCTGTAAAGGGTCTCCAGATCCATTCTCATTGTGACCACCCATGTTGGATAATTGGGTAGTGAGGGCTTTGATTTGATCTCCCAAAACTGTGAATTGCTCCTCCATGTGTTGTCGATGTTCAACAATAAATTTGTCTTCCACCCCCGTGTACCACGATCTTGGTTGACGACGATGAATGTTAGGACCATCCATGTCGGCTAAATGATCAGTAGGGACCCCGTGTTGGGTGTGCGCATACCCTTTCTTAGGCACGGTTAGACCACCAAACCTTTCCTCCATGTGCCATAAACAAATTGCCGGTTGCTCCTTACATGCTGTCTTTGTATGCACGTACACTTTGTTCATTTCTACCAGATGGTTGCTCCTCCCATTCATGGAAAGTAACCTGAGCTCTAATACCAACTGATGTAGCGTGACTTAGTAGGTTGCAGCGAAGAACAATAAATACATAGTGGATAGATAATTCTAAATCTTGAGACTATCAATGATCTAAGAACTCTTTGTGAAAATCTAGATACTCTCTAGCATTTTGAAAGAAAAGAGGAATAAACTCAAACTCTGAGTATTCTCATTAATAAAATCAATAATCAATAACAACTTCATTCTTTGCGCTCTAAGCATTTATTTATAGCCCCAAGACTCCTAGTCCTAAGATAACAATGAAAAAAAGTTAGTTTAGAAGTCTACGAAAGAAAACTAAATCAAATAAAAGACTAATAAAGAAGCCTAATTTAAATAAAAGACTGAAAGATAAGATAGAATAAAAGACTAACAAAGAAACCTAATTCAAATAAAATACTGAAAGATAAGATAAGCCATTCTAATCTACATCAATTATCTTAAATGAATCCTTCTTTGATACTGGAGAGAAGGTTTCATGATAATCAATGCCTTCGTTCAACATTACCAGAAGCATCCGTTTTGGTTTTGTAAACCCATTTGCAGCCTATGGCTACAACTCTCTTTGGTAAGTCAACGAGATCCCAGATTTGATTTTTAGCCATGGATTCCATCTCTTCCTTCATGGCATTGAACTAGAATGTGGAGTTATCTCAACTAATGGCTTATGAAAACAATTTTGGATCATCTTTAGGCCCAACATCAAAATCAGACTCTTGGAGGTATACAACATAATCACTAGGGATTGCTGGTATGCTTATTCTAGAGGATCTCCTTAATCCTCCTCCCCCCCCAATTTGGAGGAGGTTGAGTAGGCTCATTCTAAACTAGTTCCTCATGAATTGGTTGTTATGAAATTGATTGTGGTTCAAGACAATCATTTTGATTTTCCCTAAGCACAATCAAACATTCTTCATGTGAAGAAGCTTCAGTTAACTCTCGTGCTTCCTCTAATTCAACCAAAAGAGGATGAGCACTAGGTTCAGGATTCTCTATAAATTTTGCATTTATAGACTCAACAATTCTAGGACTATGTGAAGGACAGTAAAACCTAAATCCCTTAGAGTTAACTGCATAGCCCATAAAAAATCCGCTAATTGTCCTTGGATATAATTTATTTAGATTTGGATTGTAAATCCTTACTTTAGTAGAACAACCCCATATGTGTAAATGATTTAAACTTGGTTTCCACCCATTCCATAACTTAAAAGGTGTCTTAGGGACAGCCTTGGATGGAACCCTGTTTAAAACATACACAAGCAGTTTTTAAGGCTTCACTCCATAAAAATAAAGGAGATGAGAATTACTTAGCATGCTCCTAACCATGTCCATAAGTGTGCGATTCCTTCTTTATGCTACACCATTTTGTTGTAGTGTGTCAGGCATCGTGTATTGAGCCACAATACCTTCCTCTTCAAGGAATTTAGCAAATGGACCTATCATTTGTCCCTTTTCTGTGTACCTACCATAGTACTCTCCACCTCTATTAGATCTTACGATCTTGATTTTCTTTTCCTTTTTGTTTCTCTATTTCTACCTTATAGGTCTTGAAAGCATTTAATGCCTCAGCCTTATCATTTAGAAGGTAGAGATACATAAACCTTGTATGGTCATCAATAAAAGATATAAAATATCTTTGACCATTTAGGCAGAGAGTAGGAAAAGGTCCACAGATGTCAGTGTATATGATCTCAAGAATCTCAGAACTCCTTTTGGCACCTTTAATGGTCTTGGTAGTTTGCTTTCCCTTTATGCAGTCCACACAAGTACCAAGGTTTGTAAAGACAAGAGTTTTTAAAAATCCATCATTTACTAACCATTTGATTCTCTCTATGGAGATATGTCACAATCTCCTATGCCATAACAAGGCGGAGCTTTGATCCATAAGGTTTCCTCTTTATGCCAACATTAGAATGCAATGACAAATAGTTATTTTCAAAGTTGGGATCTAGATCAATTTTGAATAAACCATCAATTTTTATTCCACCACCAATAAATTGTTCACCTTTAAAAGTACTGAAAGTTGAATTGATAAACCAAAATCCAAAACCAACATTATCCAATCTGGAAACAGAAATTAAATTTCTAGAAAATTCTGGAATAAAAAATACATTTTCAAAATCTAAAACATATCTAGATTTCAAAATTATTCTAAAAGTCCCAACAGCTTTTACTCGTGAAAATAGTTTATTTCCTGAATAGACACGTTCATTGCTTGCCAGTTTCCTTGTTGTGAGAAAACCTTGCATTGAGTTGACAATATGGATTGCAGAACCCGAATCAATCCACCATTTATTATTAGGAGCCTCAACAAAAAAAATTCATGACACACTAGAGATATGAGATTACCTTTTCTTTTGAGCCACTTTATATACTTTTGGCAATCTTTTTTCATATGCCCTTTTTTCCTGCAAAGAAACAAGTATCCTTCTCACCATTTTGCTTGATTGGCACTTTGTTCTCCTTCTTGAATTTTTTAGCATACTTGCCTCTCTTGGTCTTTCCTTTAGCATGAATAGCCATGTGAACACATCTAGCTTCTCATGTTTTAACCTATCCTCCTCTTGAACACACATGGTCAGAAGTTCATTAACTAACCATTTATTCTTATGTGTTATAAGATATTTTAAAAGGAACATACTTAGAGGGGAGAGAGTTCAATATGAAATGAACCAAGAATGACTAAGATATATCAATCTCTAGGGACTTGAGTTGAGCTACCATGTCCCTCATTTCCATAATGTGCTCATGCACATACGGAATTATCAAAGGACTTGCTTGAGAGCTTTTTCATCAGGGTGCTGGCTAAGGCCTTGTTGAAACTCACAAATTGTTCCTCAACAGCCTTAATGAATGCCTCAACCTTAGTGCATTCAAGGATGGCACCCTTAATGCCCTTAGAGACATGAGATTTCATGAACATTAGACTTAAGCGATTAGATTGCTCCCACCATTCATGTTTAGCAACCTTTAGTGGCGTACTTTCCTCTGTGAAGGTGGGTGGTTTGTCCACATGGAGTGCCAAGTCAAGCTCCAAACACTCCAATGTAAAAAGTAAATTTTCTTTCTAGTCAAAAAAATTGTTACCATTAAGTATTGGAACATGAAAAGTTCAATCCATTAAAGCAGAAGGAATAGTTGCAATAACCAAAGAAAATACTTTAATGCAATGAAGTAACTTTATTTTAAATTAACCAATGTTAATTTAACAGTAAATTTCAACCTACTTGTGGGCAAAGGTTGCATCATGTATGAAATTTACTTTTATTAATAAGACTAATAAATTTAGCATTAATAAATAAAATTTTTTGTACCTATGAGCCTAAGAGAAATTTTATTTTTAATGTTAAATTTCCTATCTTATTTGTTGTGAGTTTTAAATTCCTTCCAAGCACACGAGTCGTATGCAATATAGTGTATGTGCAAGTGCGAGGTTGAATCTATAGGGAATTGTGTTGAAAATAAATTTCTATCTAAACTAATCCTATCTTAACCTAGTTCTGAATTGTGTCATGCAATGGTAAATAAAACAACAAAACTGAAAATAAACAAATGACAAAAGCACTAAGGTTTTTAGAATCCATCTCACCAAATTAAAGTATACATTCTCATGCTTAGTTCATATATCCAATAGATAATTAAACCCTATGCATGTTCTATTGTTCCTATTGAATGATTCAATGAATCCATTCGTATTTGCAAAATACAATGCATATCCAATTTAGTTCAAAAGATCCAATATATCAATGTTTTGCACAAAAGACAATGGATATTTAAAGTAAATTAAAAGATGCAATGTATCCGTTTAATGAAATACAATGAATATCCAACTTTGGCACAATCAATTACAATTTTGTCACACAATTGAATTGAAACGAGCATACATTACATTAAACAACGGAATTGTACGAACATATCATAAAACTATGCAAACAAATTAATGGTGAGGTTTCATCTTCAACCTTAGTTGAAGATTTAGCCTCTCATGACAAAAAAATCAATAAGAAACTAAATTACTTCATTAAAATTAAAAAACACTTACAAAAGAATTGGAGTTCAAAGCTCCAAAAACCTAGAAAACACCAAATTTGACAAAGCACGGCGCCCTCGGCACATCTCCATATGTTTACAATGACAAAATATGATATTTATAAGCTAATTTTAGGGTTTCAGTGCTGCCAGATCAGCCAAGTGCACTCGATCTCACTTTAGGTGCACTTGATTGCATTTGAGCATGAAATTTCCACATCCAATGGACAAGAGTGCGCTCGATCACACTATATGTGTGCTCGAGCACATTACCTTCAGAATTAGCCAATTCTTGTGAAATATAACTTTGTAAATCTTTGACTTAGCCTTCCAATGACACAAATAATGCTCCAATGCTCCCCGAACTGTCTTAAGTCACATAATTAATGGAATTAGCCAATGTACCTTAGCAACATGCAAAACACTAAAACACCAAAACTAACAAAAATATTAGAAAATAACAAAACTAAGGGTTTAACAAATACAAGTTAAGGGGCTCAAATATGCAATATTTGGCACTTATCAAATACCCCCAAACTTACATTTTGCTACTTTAACAAAACAAAATGAAAGCAAAAACATAAGTCCATTGTTGTGGGAGAGACGATTGCATTTAGCGTATGAAACAAGCCTTTTAAACCCTAGGCATCCCTAGTGGATGAGTGAAGTCTCGTGGGGTTTTACTAGCAATGACACCCATAAACATTTTTTCACACTATGTTATTGGCAAACATGAACTTCACACAAACACATAGTCTTTACTTCACAAGTAGATTTAACAAATTGAACACCATAATCACATCATCAGGACATTCCATGAGAATAAGTGGGCGAAAAATCAAGATAACACATGTTTCATTAAGTGTAAAGTGAGATTAACATATAATCATGAGGCTTAAATTTACTCAAAGTTTGTATATCTCTAAATTCATAGGAGTTCTACAAATGAAGACAACTAAGGCTTAAGTTTTTTTTTTTAATTTTATTATTATTATTATTTTTATTGTGTGTAGGTTGTGCAATACTTAGCTCCCTTAGGCTTTCTAATTGACCTATATAACGAGTGTTGGGCTAGTGACTCCCAAACCAAATGATCTTAGGGCACTAAATGTGAAAACATTCCTTAAGGTAATGACTTAAGTCAAAAAGGCTACGAAGCTAAACTAGTCATACAATCAACCAAACTGAATTTCACACATTTTTACGCAAACACTCAATGCTTAATGAGACAAGAGGTCTGGTTACTCAGCAAAAAATTCAAAGTGATGATTTTTTTATTTATTTTTATTTATTTGAATTTTCAAGCTAAGGTTATTTCATCGACAAGTCATCTAACAAATATCAAGATAACACATAATTCCGTTCAAATTTCATACCTCATAGATTCTATGCTAATGTGTTTGTGATAATCAATTCAAAACATGTGAAGTCTCTCTAAGCAAAAAATGAGTCCTAATGATGTGATGTGTTCAAGATGTTAAACAAGCCTATGAAATGCAACCATAGTTATAGTATAACTCATGCTTAACAACAACATAATGCAATTTTTTTATTTTTTATTTTTATTTTTACAAAAAAAAAAAAAAAATCAGTGTGTTTTCACATCCCTCAAACTTAAATGACACATTGTCCCCAATGTGTCAAGAGATACAATACCATGGGATGATGAAACTGGAGTGTGCAAAGGCCAAGGCGTCCCCAAACTTGAACACCAAAATACCTGTCAACAACTAACAACAATATTTTCTCACAAGAACAAACAATTAAAAGGTTAATTGCTGTTAGAAACAAAATAACATAAAATAAAATAAAATGACAAAAAGGAAAAAGACTCAAAAATAAAATAAAAAATACTGCACTTTCCCCGATCACTTGGGTGTCCAACCAATCCCTTCCACCCTTTCTTCTTTGACACTTGATAGCCCTCTGGAAGGATGTTCAGCCATCTTAGGTACCCAACTTTCTTGTTTAACTAGATTTTCTTAGGAAGATTGTTCCTAGATTTGTGACCTTCAGTGCATAAATCCTTGAAGATTATGGCATAATATGCTATTTGAGACATTGAAGAAATGAAGCTTGGGTTTCATGATGCGTCTCAAAAGGGACAATGATGAAGGAAGGAGCTTCAGTACTCACTTCTATGTCACTGGACAAATTGGGAGTTGGTGGGGGCTCAATTTGCTCCTCTTTTTCTTCCACCTTATTGTTCTCAATAATGAAGGGCTTAACTGCTGATGAAAATGAGTTAGGGAAAGATATCTCAATGGTTTCCTATTCTCAGTCCACATCTCAAGAGTGGAATCCAATAAGGCCTTAGCTTGCACACATATCATATCAAAGTCCATATCAAACTCAAATTGAGCAAAACTCTCTTTCAAATGATCCTCTAGACCTAGCTCATTAGAAGTCTTAGCTTCCTCAAGGAAGTTGTCAAGGTCTAGGTCACATCCAAATTGAGCAAAGCACTCTTCCAAAGGATCCACAAGACTTGGCTCATTAAAGGTCTTAGCTTGCTCAAGGAACTTGTCAAAATCCAAATTAGATCGAGCAAAACATTCTACCTCAGGATCCTCAATATTTGGCTCTCACAAAATCCCAGCTTGCCCAAGTAACCTGTCTAAGTTCTAATCATCTCCATCTTGAGTAAAACATTCCACCTCAGGGTCTTCCAGGCTTAACTCACTTACAATCTCACCAACAATTTCCTCACCCCCACGTATGGTGGTGGCTTGGACATGCTCATGATGATGATTATTGATGTCGTCCTCATCAATCATGTATTGCTCTCTCGCCATCTCCTGACTTTGAAGCTCCTCTTCCTCGATTATGTTGAGCTCAGCAACCAGATGATCAATTTGACCTTCCAACCTTACAATTGCTTCAGTGTTGGCTATGGTTGTATCTTTGATTTCTTGTATGGATTAGGAGCTAACCATGGTGGCATCTTTAATCTCTTGCAAAGTTTGGCTATTAGACTGTATGAATGCTTTAAGGGTGTCTTCCAGGGATGAATCTTGTGGAGGATAATTGCAGGATGAAGGTGTAGAAAATTGGTTGTTGAACTGTGGATATTTAGGATGGTGCAATTCATCAACTTGGGGAGCATAATTTCTCATAGCATGAGCTTGCCATAAGAATTTAGAATGGTTGCTCCAGTCCAGGTTATAAAAATTGGAGTTTGATTCAAACCCCAGGCTGGAGAAAGAAGTGTTCATTTGCTCATAAGCAAAATTGGAAAATTGCCCATAGGATGACAGTTTCCAATCTGATGATGAGGATTTGAGCAATATGAACATGAAGCATGTGGGTGAAAATTCTGAAGGTAGTTGGTAGGATTTGGTATCCTACCACTATGAGAAGCACAAAAATTTCCAAACGAAAAACTCATGCTTCAACTTCACTATTTAGCATGCCCTACAAAAAAAAGTAACCAAAATTTTTTTGTTTTGTTTTGTTTTGTTTTTTTTGACAATAGAATAAACAAAAATACAAAAAAGAAAATTAAAAATACAAAATACAAAAGGACAAAAAGAATTTGCAATTTTTTTTTTTTTTTTACTTAACTGCTTCTGGTCTGTTGAGGCTGATTTCTAGAAGTGCGATTGAGTGTAGGTAAGTTGCAATCGATCGCAAATGCTGGTGAGCTCGAGTGGCAATGCCGTGCGCTCGAGCAAACGCCTAGTATGCGCTTGTGTGCAAATGTGGAACTATCGAACGCAAGACTGCAGAGGGTGCTGCGATAAGCTTAAGTGCGTTCGAGCATAATGGTATGCGCTTGATTGCACTGGCAGGGATTGGAATTCTCCGAAGCTACAAAAAACAAAAACACCAAAACAACTTCTTCTTTTTTTTTTTTTTAATTGTTAGATAAACTAAGAAATAAAAAAAAAATAAAAAAAATTGCAAAAACAAGAAATCTAATTAAACTAGTAGAAAAATAAAATCAATTCAAATAAAAAATCAATTTTCAAAAAAAAACAACTCCTAGGCAACATCACCAAAAACTTGTTGTGAGTTTTAAATTACTCGCAAGCGCACGAGTCATATGCAATATAGCATATGTGAAAGTGCGATGTTGAATCTACAGGGAATCGTGTTGTGAAAATAAATTTCTATCTAAATTAATCATATCTTAACTTAGTTCCAAATTGTGTCGTGCAATGATAAATTAAACAACAGAACTGAAACTAAACAAATGATAAAAGCACTAAGGTTTTCAAAATCCACCTCACCAAATCAAAGTACACATTCTCATGCTTAGTTTATATATCCGACAGAAAATTAAACCCTATGCACGTTCTATTATTCCTATTGAATGATTCAATAAATCCATCCGTATTTACGAAAGACAATGCATATCCAATTTAGTTCAAAAGATCCAATGTATCTATGTTTTGCACAAAAGATAATAGATATCTAAAGTAAACCAAAAGATGCAATGTATCAATTGGATGAAACACAATGAATATCCAACTTTGGCATAATCAATTACAATTTTGTTACACAATTGAATTAAAACAAACATACATTACATTAAACAATGGAATTATACGAACATATCATAAAACTATGAAAACAAATCAATGGTGAGCCTCATCTTCAACCTTAGTTGAAGATTTAGCTTCTCATGACAAAAGAAATCATTAGGGTTTTAGCATTGACAGGTCTACCGAGTGCGCTCAATCACACTCGAGCATGAAATTTCCACATCCGATGGGCCCAAGTGCGCTTGATTGCACTATATGTGCGCTCGAGCACACTACTTTCAGAATTAGCCAATTCTTGTGAAATATGACTTTATAGATTTTTGAGTTAGCTTTCCAATGACACTAAGAATGCTCTAATCGGAGTTTTACAACTCTAGATATGACCTTTTTTGTGGGACTCATCGGGTGTGAATCATTGCTCCACCCAAATTTGCTGCCAATGCTCCTTGAACTGTCTTAAGCCTCAAAATTAATGGAATTAGTTGTAGATGTACCTTAGTAACTTACAAAACACTAAAACACCAAAATTAACCAAAAATCATAAAATAACAAAACTAAGGATTTAACAAATACAAGTTAAAGGGCTCAAATATGTAATATTTGGCACTCATTATTGTTCTAATTAAGTCATAAAAATAAAAACGTCCCTGTGGGGATTGGCAATTAAATTTATGAATTAATTAAAATTTGACGTTAATGTTTTTTCATGAAGTTCACATAATCTTGATGCAATTATCATTATAAAATCGGGATGCTGTGGCTTTCCCAAAATTATTATGATAATCACGACTTCATTAACATCCAATAACTGTATAGATGCCAAATAAGGTTCCCAAGAATAATGGACAAAACCAACACATCAGTGGGTAAACAATATTTTTTCAAAGTACAATCGGATAATGTCCAAGGTAGTGAGGGGGTGCATAATGGCACACTTAAATCCAAATCTCGCCTTGCAGAGTTATCGTTTTGTAATTTTGGATAGTACTATAAACATTTACCAACATATATGGCTTGATTAATTATTCTTATGGTCCAAGAATCAAACAATTTATATTTAAATAATAAAAATCGATTTAATCTCAAGTCCATGCATTAAAGCAATAATAATTTTAATGCTATACAATTTAAATAATGAGACATATTAAATTGCATGACTTAATGGTCTAAGAGAGTGGAATTTGGGCTCATGTGGGATTAGAACTTGGGCTTTCTAGGTAAAAAGGCCTAAGATACTCTCTAGACCATTAAGCCATGCATTTTTATGCTTTTATGCATTGCAATTTAATATGTCTTTTTTTTTTTTTTGAAAAGATATTGATCTCATTAAGTTAGAAGTCAAAAGCACGAAACTTATACAATGCAGAGTAACAAAACTCTGACAAATTTTAACCATGCATAGCCAATACAAAACCATAGCCAAAACTGCAATTTCACCAATTGGCTAACCTATGTGTGGCTTCCGATACTAGAACAGATCTACAACAAGCAGAGACCAACAATACATAGGTGTAGCCCTTAACGAAACCCCCACAACCCAAGGCTAAGGGACTAAACCATCCATAACCCAAAAGGTAGGATGCCTTATTATAAGAAAAACAACTAAAGCTAACTCAGGTACCATATCTGCATCAAACAGCCAAGATCTAAAACATGAATAGCCCAAACACAACAATAATAAAACAAAACTAAAAAAAACTAAAAATATATTCCACAAGCAGCAGCGGAGGAGTCCGGCATCGAAGAGATCCCCAGGAAGACGCACCATGGCTGATGAAGAAAAATAGATCTAAGAAAGAGAAAACTAGATTTGGAGCAAGATCTAGAACTACAACTTACATCTGAAACAAACACCCGCTCAAAATGAAGACTGGAGGAAACACCAAGCATTGCTGCTGTAGAGAGGGGAGGAGGGAAAATCTACATCTAAATCTAGATCTTCCCTCCTCAAGGCTTTTTACTAGTTTTGTTGCCTGAGGGGAGAGAAAAGAAGTGGTTTCTAGAGAGAAGGTAGAGCCTCTCTCTCTAGAAACGGTTTTTGTTTTTAATTTAATATGTCTCATTATTTAAATTGTTTAGCATTAAAATTATTATTGCTTTAATGCATGGACTTGAGATTAAATCGATTTTTATTATTTAAATATAAATTGTTTAATGCCTGGACCTAAGAATAATTAATTAAGCCATATATGTTGGTGAATGTTTATGGTACTATCCAAAATTGCAAAAGGATAACTCTGGCAAGGCGGATTGGGATTTAAGTGTCCCATTATGCGCCCCCTCACTACTTGAGACATTATCCGATTGTACTTTGGAAAAATACTGTTTACCCATTGATGTGTTGGTTTTGTCTATTATTCTTGGGAACCTTATTTGGCATCTATACAATTATTGGATGTTAATGAAGTCGTGATTATCATATTAATTTTGGGAGAGTCACAATATCCCAATTTTATAATGATAATTGCATCAAAATTATGTGAACTTCATAAAGATAATTAAGGTAACAGTTCTAATTGAGGGTCTCTAACCTACCTATAAATAAGGCATGTATATTCTATCAAAGGGCACTTACTAGTAGGCATAGGTCAGAAGAACATCTCAATATTTTTATTTTCTGCTTTTGTTTTGTTGTTGTGAAGTGTTCTTCAATCTACTTGAACAAAGTGATGGTTGGACGTAACTTTATTCCGCTGTTAATTTATTTATTAATTAGCCTTAGTTTATAAAAAATTCTTACACACCTCTCTTCAAGGCTTATATGCCTATTTATAGGGTGTAAAAAACAAACCTTAGAAGTCTTAGGAATCCCAAAAAAATCGTAATTCAAAGACAGGAAGCATTTTGAAAGTGCCTTATAGATTCTTATATGATTTGTGTTGCAATGGACTTGTATATCACTACATACACTGCACACTAAACATGCAAGCATAGGAGCTTGAAAGTAACATTTCTCAGGAGGATGTCTGTCACAGGTCAGTCTTCATTGTTCTGGGCGTCTCCTCTCAATGAATCCTGAATTTGTGCGGCAAACTGCAGATTCCAAAGAACATCTCCAACAGAAGGCCTATCAGTTGGTTTGCTGGACAGACACCTGACACATAATTCCATCACTGTCTTCAATGATTCAACTGAGCACTCCTTGTGTACTGCCGGATCGACGATGCTCCTTCGAGCGATATCATCAGTGGTAATGCTTACTTGTACCTGCATAAGATTCAGCAGAAATCACATTTTCATTCCCATATGTTTAACTTGTCTATCTGGAACTGATATGAATTAGTTCCTTATGAAACTTGGAAATTATTTGCAAAATAGTCATAATATTATAGATTCGAAATGAAAAGAAAGAAAATACTCACAAGATCTTTTAAGACACCAACTTCATTATGGAACATGATTGACCTTCCCAAAATGATCTCTAGTAAGATTACTCCTATGTCATAGACATCATTCTTATCCTCATGTTTTACCCTGTAAAACGTAGAAATTACAGCTATCTAAGAACTTTTTCATTTGTAAAAGGGCAATCTCTTGAGAACAGTAAACAGCAATGTGTTTATTTGATCATCGAAAAAATATAGTAATTCATGTTTGACCTTAAAGCTGTTAGTTATACATAGCTTATATTCAGTACATACAAGCCTAATAAAATGTTTGTAATGAGATGAGGTATGCATCTTTGCAAGGGCAGACTCTAAAGAGATGATGTGTAGTTTAAATGCTTTAGAATATGCAGCAGAAAAATAATAAAAGAATACAAGGGTTTCCAGATGTTGGGGTTTTGTGGAAAATGTGAAAGTAAATATTTGGTTGTCTTGGATAATCTTTCGATGAAAAATGCAAATCTAAGGTCGATTTTGCTTACGGAACTATAGTTGAATAGATGAAGCATTTCCAAAGTCCTGACTTCTGTGCAGCCATGCACCATATAAATTGAGAATAAAAATTTCACAAGACAGATATGAGGCTTGCCATATCCAACGGTCAGGAGGACTGGATAATCTGAAAGGTGAAGAAGGATCTATGTAGCCTCAACACCAAAAGTCGTAGATTAAGGCAATGCTTTGTTCTATTTCTACATGGAACCAAAGAGGCCACTACATTATCAACACTCTTACAAAACAGACCATATTGCATATTCAGATCAAAGCTGAGATGTGGTTTTTGTAAAATATTAGGACAGGAATTTCTTATTACCCTTCTGACTTACTTCCTTTTGGTCCTGGAGATGAACCTCCACCCACCTGAGAGATTCATTAACTTGGAGATTAGCATCAAGGAAAGAATATTAAGCTAAATGAAGTAAAAACAAGTTTCTTTGGCCATACCGTTCCCTTATTTTCGGCTAATAGAGGTAGATTATAAGTTCTGATTTTAGCATGAAGATTATGATCAAATGAAATGTCTGTTATCTTCAGGTTATTTGAATATAGTCCGGGAACAATCCCTGTGTGCAGAAATTGAATACCCTTCACAACTCCAATTGCAGCTGCTATTCTCTGGATCCAAGTAAATTTATGTCCTGTAAGTCCTGCCAAACCATGTTTAGATGTAAGTCCCCAACTAAATCAAGTATTTTCTAGATATAGATAGCTGGCAGAAAGATGCAACAAGAACCGACTACCAGAGATGTAGTCTCTTAGCGTGCCATTTGGGACAAACTCGAAGATAAGAAATATTCTGCAGACGCTTGGGTCATCCTGGTAGCACTCAAAGCAGTGTCCAAGAGCACTAACCAAATGGCAGTGCCTGAGTCTTGAAATCAGCTCAATGCAGTGCATGTAAGTCTGAAGGCTGCGCCTCTTTCTCATTTTTAAGCTTCTTATGGCAATGAGACTTCCATCAGAGAGTTTCCCCTTATATATCTGACAATGCAATGGAAGCAGTAAATGTTAGTCAGAAATAATTTGCATATAGCTACATATTCTAAGCTTAAGGAAAACTCTATATGTTGTAAAAAATTTCAAAATTAATAATAGATGTGCTTATATGTTTGTTTTGGGATTTATTAGATGAAGTGAAATTTAATGGTTAAGACTTAAGATTAGTTAACCATTGGTAAGAGACAAGGTCTAATAATCAGAATTAGATGACCATTAGTAAAGGATGTGTCTTTTATAAAAAAGATGTGATCTTTGAAATCTAACGGTCCAAATAAAGTGATCTTTGCGATCAAACATTTGAATGTTGTTCATTTTTATTTGCGAAAGATACATTTTCATGTAAAAACACCATTTCATGAAAGGGCATATGTTCATCATAAAAAGAGAGATGTTCATAATGAAAAACTTTTTTTTTTATCGGTAAAACATAATGAGCATATGTTCATAATGAAAAACATACATGTTCTTAATGAAAAAACACTTGTTCAGAAGGTGCCATTAACTCTATAAATAGCCCACTTCAGTTGCAAAATTTAATCATTTTAAGAAAATACAATCTCTCATTCAAAAGACTTTTATTACTTGTGACTTTTTCTTCACAATCTCATTAGAATGTGTTTACAGTAGAAACAGAGTTCTAATCTCTTGACAGTATAGTATCTCTGAGGGTATTCAAGTTTAACTTCATTTGTGCGTAACACAGTTAAACAACATATCAAATCTAGGTTTTATTGTGTATCTGGGAGGTGAATTTACAGTAACCCAGTGCAAACCAATTACATTGATTTGGTAGGGGAAATATCGACTTAAAGATAGCGACTTTGTAACACGCCTTGAAGCAGTCTGTTATTCTTTTCTTTTACATCATCAACAGTTGTCTCAAACACTATAACAGACCAGTATCTTTACAATAGTGCAGAAGATGTGAACTAAAGCAAAGATATTCACATTCGTGCCAATGAGGGAATGTTCTTGCGGATCTTGATGTTCAAGGTAGGTTTTTTTCTGGCAAACATGATCTAAGCACCCATTTTTCTTCTTTTGTTTTTCTAACTGTTTACCATTCAAAATCCTAGCTTGAAACGACAAGAGAATATAGGAATGGCAGATGAGGGAATACTCTTGAGGATCTTGTATCCTAATCCAGGTCAAACAGATACTACAAAACATGTGCTATAGCCATGCCCATCTGGCACAAAGCAAGACAGGATATACATTATCTTGGACGTCAAACATGTGTTTGACAAGCCTATACAATGGAACATATCCAACAGCTGGTTCAGACAAAAGGAAGAAAGGATAAAAGGTTTACTGGCAGTTTGATAAAGCTCTTCTTTATCACTTCCTCTATGGAGTAATTGCTATAAAAGGAGTTAAGACTTGATAAAGACTCTGACAATCTAACCGGAATTCATTTGCGAGGCCTCAGTAATCCAACGCCTAGACACACAAAAGCATTCAGCATGCATAACCAAGACTGTGAAATGTATTCTGTGTCCAAGTTTTTCTCCAATTAGGCTGATTATGCAAGTAATGAAGCTTTTTCATGGAAAGAGTTGACTTAAATAGGAAATTTTGTTATCCAATTTAAGAGCTAAATGCAACTCAACTATGCCTTAATCCTAACAAATACAGGTTGTCTATAGTTAATCATTTGCCACAATTCAGATACAACTAAGGTCATATTCTGTGTCACAGTCAGGAAGATAAGTATGACAACAATGAAGTACTTCTTGAATGATTAAAACTTTGTTTCTGGTTTAATTATCCAAAATCTGT
Source organism: Carpinus viminea (assembly GCA_013348765.1). Lineage (NCBI taxonomy): Eukaryota > Viridiplantae > Streptophyta > Magnoliopsida > Fagales > Betulaceae > Carpinus > Carpinus viminea. The sequence continues at coordinate 31,619,482 of CP054668.1, read as the reverse complement.
ACCTGACCAATTGAAGTTTCACCTATGAGAGATGATGCTTCAAAGTTTTTTGTAGCCTCCTTAAGCTCCTCCAAAGCATAGGTTCGATAAGCAGGAAGGCTAGGTCCCAGCTTCATTGTTTCAGATATATACCCTGAAAGAAAAGATTTCAGATGCATAAATGAAGAAAGGTTAAGACTTGAGAGTTCATTCTTCTTCTTACTCATTGACTATACAATACTGCTGAAGTTTAAAGCAGAACCTGATGATATACTATTCAGAAAATGCAAACCAGTTAAATGGTAGCAATATCAAAATGTTAGAAAACTATATCTCAATGTTCTCCTTTTATAAATTTATTAGCTTTCAAACAGGAATTTAGATTGCATTAATGTATATGGATGGAGTAACTAAATTGGCTGAACCACCATATGGAAGGTCATCTTTGGTTACCAAACTAAATCCACCTAGAGAAGCTACCTCAGTAGATGTTATATTATTGGTTAATGATTAAATTTATCATCTCCTCTCATTTCAATTAAATGTTTCATGTGTTAAACTTCACTTACAAATGGTGAATTTAAGCTCATACATGAGGGAGGGGAGTGTTAGATTATTGATAAATTCAATACCTATCAGTAGAAACATTAAGCACTAGAGACAAAGGAGCTTCTAGAGAGTCTGAATATGTACCATGATGAAGGTGGGAGAATGGGAATGAACTGTAAACATTATAGAGAGCATACAAAAATAAAATGAAATAGATAGAACAAAAAAATTCTCCTTCATCAGACCGAAGAAGAAAAATGAGAGAGATCTTACTTGCATCTGAAAGGAGTTTTGCAGTATTTACTGGAGACACACGCTCAGTTATTGACCTTGTTGGAATAGTTTTTACAGAAGCCTTCCTGTTTGCCCTCCTGATGACCAAGAAAACCACTCCAGCAATTGCCATACCTCCTACAATGGCTCCTGCCGTACTTGAAGCAAGAACTGTTTTAGCAACAGGTCTAGTATGATTTTGCTCGTGAGGTGGAATTTTCACTGCCAGAGCTTCATGGTGGCAAAAGTTAGAAGGATTCTGTTCTTGAGCTTCATTTGACAAACAATTTTTGTCATACACTACAACGCTGCTGTTGGAATCCAAGTGCAGACAACTTGGCAACTCTCCTGTCAAAAGATTAGAGGATAAGTTGACAAGAACAAGCTCAGCATTGCAAGACATATTTTGTAACAGCATCCCTGTGAACTTGTTTTTCGATATGTCGATGTAGTTAATTGAAGGCAGTGAAAGTAAGGATGGCAAAAATGGTCCAATAAATTCATTCAAAGAAATATCCAGCTTTTGAAGCTGATAGCAGTGGCCTAATTCAGCAGGTATGCCAAAGCCAAACTTGTTCCTTCTGAGCACAAGAGAAACCAACTTGGTAGGCAAAGCAGGGAAATGAGGCCCAAAATAATTGTCTTCCAAATCAAGAACTTGAAGGTTTGTCAAGTTACTAAGATCAGGCACTTCTCCTGAAAAGTTATTCTTTGAAAGAGCAAGAACTCTTAGATTCTGCAGAACTGTCACAGAATTAGGCAGAAACCCACCAAGTGAATTGTTCTTCACACTAAGTACTGCTAAAACTGGGAGTGAAATTAGCCATTCAGGAACTTTGCCTGTGAACTCATTGTTGTCAAGTATGACTGTTTGTAGGTTCCTTAAAGATGAAAGCTGTACTGGGATATCTCCATTGAAGTAATTTCTGCTTATATTTAGTATTTCCAGAGAAGATATACTTCCAATACTTCTAGGCAGCGGCCCCCATAGGCCCAGAGAAACCAAAGAGAGAACTTTCAAGTTTGATAGACTACCAAGAGCTTCAAAAAAAGTGTCAGTGGAGAAATTTTGAGGCAGTGGAAGATCTCCGTCGTTTCCAAACATGTGCAACTGTGTTATGGTGTCTTCATAGCATGCTAGAGTGAAGGATGGGGTTGATTCAATGCTACAGAAGTCTGTGGAGTCCTTGAAGACAGTTAAGGCTGGTGGGTGGTTAAGAAGCTGCTGGATTTGTAAAAGGGAAAAAATTTGAGAGGGTTGCAGCTGGTCTGAATGATGGGTAGCAAGAAAAAGTAGTAGCAGAAGAAGATGAAATGAATGCAGAAATATTTTCGCCATTAGAACTATCAAGTTAAGGTTGCAGAAACGCCATCGAAATCCTTTTGCTCTTTCTCTTTCTTTCCAAGGCAAAGCTGGGTTGTCAGCAATTACCAGAAGACAACCATTTCCAACTCCAAAGAAAACTTGGAGGCAGAGGCTGCAAGAAAGGAGATGACATTTTCAAATAAAGAATTCAGCCAAATAGATGCCAACCACTGCTTAGAAACAGTTTGTCTTTTTTACCAACCTATTTATTAGTTCACGTCTTCTCCTAGCTCATTAATGTGGTATTTATGGCTTCGATATTTGCAAGAAGAGTTTAGACTTACATCTCATGCTGTAAAAGCCTAGAGAAAAAGTCTAGCCATACTATGGCCATATCTATGCCATCAATCTAAAATAATTAGTTAATTGGGAACTTTTTTAGAATTTCATATGAAGTGTAGTTTCACTTCATAATTATGCTACGGGAAACTTAACACTTAATAATTATCTTTATACACTTCCCACTCAATGCAGGTTACATGTTATTTTTCCAATATGAGAACAAGATGTATACACGTCATATATTTATTTACCAGACATATCAATTTTAATGCCTAAGATTTTATTTTACAAATTTAACAGTATAAATAATGCCAAATATTATCATATGTTATCATATACATCGTTAAATATATTTTGTATATAAAGTCATAACATGATGATGTATTAGTATATATAAAATTAGATACAACAAAATAAAATTGATTCTGAAATGGCTATTCTCTATTTCACTTGAATACCTTTTATACACCATGGCTCTTGGCCTGTAAGTCTAGTTTATAAAAAGAATATTTATGAGAATGTAAAATAAACAGTTAAATTTATATTTATGTGTTAAATATTTCCGGTGTTAAACCACATTTTTTTGGGAGAAATATTATAATATTAAATAAATAATTATGCTTAATTTTTTAACAAATGTGGTAAGATTATGAAGTTTTGAGCTTCTCCATTACCCAAAGTCTGGCAAATTCTGCAAGAATGAGTTCTAACTCCCCAAGTATAAACATTAAAAAAATAAAAAAAAAACCAACCTTTAATCAAAAAGAAGTGCAGCAGAAAAGAAAGAGAGCATATAAATCAGTGTCATTGTGGGAAATGAATCATTGTCTTTTACCTCAGAAACAGGCACATTGAAACAAAAGAAGGAAAAGTTATCTTGATGTTCTAACATTTTTGTACCCATGTATTGGGTACTATCTTTTTGCATCTATAATCAAGTTTAGAACTTACTAGAAATGTTTAGCTTCATTGATAATTTGTACTTGGGTAATTAATAAACTGTCCAGGGAAAAAATGGGAATAATATTCCAAAATTGGCCTAAATTCAAGTTGGTGAAGTGGAAAACTAAAAACTTTTCTCAGTATAATCAAGCTACATATACACTATTTATTTTGGTTTACAATTGAATAATATTAATTCTTAAAACCGTAAAATTCATCAATTCTTAAAACCCTAGAATGTTAGACATGATGAAGTGTATGTTTAGTTTAGCAGTTTTAAAACATGCAATTTGAAGAAGAAATTAAAAAAAAAAAATAGTGATTTGAAAAGGCAATAAATGAAAAAAATGCAATTAAGCATTTCTTAAAATTGGGCGTTTTAAAAATATAACTATGGCTTCTTGTTGTTTGAAAATATAGATTTTTTTCATGTTTTCAAGTTGTAAATATATATATTTTTTCAAACGTCTTCAAATCACATTCTTTTTCTTTTCAAACGAAACAATTTTTTAAAAAACTACGTGTTTGGCCTACAAAATCACGAGGCTAAATGCGTTCTTAGATCTTTCGAGAGCTTGTGCTGAATAATGAACAAACTTTTGGTCGAGCAAAGAATGGTAGTTAAATTAAGAATACACTAAAATATTCTTGCAATTATGTTCTCAAACGATTATCATTTGGTAATGTCGTACAAAACTAGACAAGCCAGCACAAACGGACAAATTTCGATTACTGGAAGAAGTTCACGGGTAGAAACCAGCTCAAGAACTCAATTTGCTGTTGGAAAAAGATGACGCCCACTAGATTTTCAGCATGTGTACGTTGAAATGCTCTCTTTTATCATACAAATCAAACAGACAGGAACAGTGGTAAGAGATGGTCGTGTCTTTACAATAAAAACAAGCATTTGTGTCTTTTGAGTCACGGGTGATCAGAGCCTCACAAATTCTGTGATCAATTTAATCATTGAGTTTGAATGTGATAGCATTGCCATTTTCATAACAAAAGCAAGGTCATATCAACCATTCTTTTAACTATCCACCAAGTGTTGGTGTGTGTTATACGTTTGTGTTACCCTAAAAGGATTAATCAAATTATAATGTTATAATGACTACGCTTCATGAGACCAATGGTAGATCAAGTTGGAAGATGTAGGATCAAAAGGAGGAGAAAGGTCGGGGAAATACGTGTAGGTTGAGGCGGAGGTGGGGGAAAACATGTAGATGAACGACATTTTAGAAGCAAAGGCATAGCGAAAATGGCTTCCGTCAGAAAATAGTTGGAAGCTTTCCGACTCTTTTAACCTTGATAGAGGCAAAATGCAGAAGTATCATTTTGAACTCCGCCAGCTCTAATGCACACTTCTAGAGTTAGGCCCATAGTGTCCCTAGTGGGTTGCTAATTGTTAGGTACAATATTGATAACATTGCAGATGTGACAATTCATATTCGTATGTCGAGCTTAGGTTGTATCAAGGCATTGGTATAATACTATATATGTCAACTATAACTCAACCTATTTAATTAAACAGATCGAACATTTCAATCCTAACTTATTAATTTCGTATTGGGTTCACACGTGGTTTGAAAAATTGTCACCCTTAGATGTTGCATGTTGGATTTGAGTCGTGACGAGATATGCACGTTTAAGACTATATAGATTGATCAACCCTATATATATGGTATAGCTAATTTAACTCATTTAATTAACCATGTCAAGTCCTTCAAACCCAACCCACTTATTTTATATTAGGTTCGTGCCAAATTCGCAGATAGAGTAAAAAATTACTAAGTCCTAAGCATTACAAAGGGTTTTGGGGGTTGAAAGCAATTGTGTGGAGTGGCCAACATATGCAGCGTGCGTGGTGCCGTGGTAGGCATGGTAAGCCTAGCTGTGAGTAGTGGGTATGCTAGTCGCTAGAGGCAGGGACTGGACCGATTGTGACACGGGATGTATTAATGAACGTCAACAAACTTAATTACTTGGAAATCCTCCTTCTTCTTGTTGTGATATAACAAGTTTGAGGTTAAATCTTGTCCCAATTAGAAAGGGCTTAAAGGAAGAAAACTTCCTCCTCTTATTGTCTAGTCTATAAAACCTATATTATATACCTCCGTAATGCCCCTATCTTAATCACACGTATAATATTGTCTGGTTTTAGCTTTTTCGAACTAAACTTTTCAAGAGGTCACCAATCTTAGTACCATTCTTACATAAACACGCTTAATTGCGGAGCTATGACAAGTTTATGACTTTCATAGCTTTAAAACATGTTATTACCAATAAGGGTACACATCTCCATCCCCAGGCGATGTGAGACACCACACATAAGGCAAAAAAAAAAAAATGTTGAGTATTGTGATGTGATTGCAATTATTTGATATTGCTCGGTATCGTTTAGAGTTCAACAAGGAGTATATCGATCTCTGTAAATTTTATAGTCAAATAAATAATTAGATTCTTTCTTTATTATAGTCGTCTTAGTACCTAATTTGTATATTATGTAAAGTAGTCTATTGTTTCTCTATTTAAAAAGAAATTATCAATAACAAAAGTATGAGTTGAATAATTTAGAATACAATTTATTGTGCTTTGGATGTCAAGGCTTCTTTGAAATAGCCATTAAAGGTTATGGCTTCCTCAAACGAGTCGATCTATCTATTTTCTATTGGGTTCGCATCATAATGCTATAGATTACCCACATCACCTCTTATCATCTTAGAGCCTATGTGGCATATAGTCTCCCACAAAATTTATAGATGAAGATTGGGTTTTTTATTAAGAAACCACACCGCATAGACTTTAGAGGGATGAGGGGATGATTAATAGAATTACTAAAAAAAAATGTCATCTCTAAACCAAGTGATAATATGCTACTATTTCTTCTTTTCGAAGCAAGTAGAAGGGAGAAGAAGGAAGGGGAGGAAGGGGAAGAGAAAGAGTACATCACATAAAATTGACAAAAGATGAGTGGATCAATCCAACAAAGATCCAGTACAACTAATTACAATACAGTGGGCAGCAAAAACCTACATTTTTATAGAGGAAACTTTACTTATTTATCTGAATTGTTGTCAATTTTGCAACGTCCCCTAAAATTTAAAACCTCTTAATTTAGTATGTCAAAATTTTAGTTTTTTTCAGTGTTCATCACTTATTAGAATTTTTTGTTAAATCATAACAAAATTGCCAAAATACAACCTTTTTTTAAGAAAAAATATTTAATTTTTTTGCAAAGCATAAATATTTTTATAAATACCATTAAATTCGGACCAAGAAAAAGTTAACCGACGTGTGAGATTGCAAACAAATGAAAAATGTACAGATTGAGAGAAGTTGATAGCCCCAAAAAAAAAAAAAAAAAAGAACAAGCTCAGATGCACGTATTCTTCTGAAGTATCAGACAACGGTGATGGACCCAGCCGTCACAAATAGCGCAGAAATCATCACTGCCCTTCGAACCCGAGTCCATTACACATGGTAGCGGCAGGACACTCTCTACCACTAGACTACAGGTACTTGTTGTCATTTGGATGCTTATCCATTACTTATAGACGTTTTAAGACGTTTTTAAACACTAAATGTACTTTATGTACAAAATATCATGATTTTTGGGTGAAGAATAGTGCTTTTAAGACTGAAGCTAACATTAGTAATTAAGTGGTAATGTTATCTTTTCATGTGTTTTTTCCATCCCATTTATTAATGATTATTTTGGAAGAAAAGGCAACGTGGAAGCAAATCTTTTAATTAGTATTCGAGTTGCAATGAATCAAAAGTTTTAATGAAATATTTAAGAATAGAGTGATAGTTTAAAGGCACATAAACAAGAAATCTCATCAAAAAAAAAAAAAAACCCCCCAGATTCAATCAAGGGAGAATTAGGGGAAAAAGTAGTATTATTTATAGATATCATATTAGTGTACATAAAGTGAAAATAGTTTTTTTTTTTTTTTCCTAATTGATTGGGAAAAAGGGTTACAAGGGAAGATTCTTGTCATTCTTGATCCAAATTCACACTCGAGAATGAGGCTCAGAGGATGTTTGGTTTCTTTTAGGAGTGGTTGCCCCTCTCCGGTGCCTGTGATTTCTTCGTCCCTTCACTGAACCACTTCTTACATGGAGAAGAAAAGATAATGGGGGATCCTAAGAAAAAATAAAAAAAATAAAAAATCCTAATATTTTCCTGGCCCAACAAGGTTCCTAATATATTCCTAGCCCAAAATAGCATTTTCATGCAAAATAAAATACGTCCAACAAAAATAAAATGCTAACTCAAGCTTAAACTAAGATTAAAAGCAATAACATAATTAGAAGCTCAAAACTACCGATTACGCTAACTATAACAAACACTTAAACAACATAATAATTAAGGAGCAAACTAGGCTTAAAAAATTACCTTTTTGAAGCAAAATTTCTAAGAAATCTCTCATTCTTTTTCAAGATCTCTCATAAAAGCACTTGAGTAGAGGTCCTAGAAGGCAATAAGGGCAGAATGAGACTTAAGGATCAAGTGGGAATGGGTATTTAAAGGGCTTGAAAAACTGTGGGTGCTGCTGTGGTAGTTCAACACTTCACTAAATGTTTGGTACTAACGGGCGAACGTTCGGGTATTGTGCACAGCTTTTATTGGGCGTTTGGTCAATATCTAGCTGTCTAAAAACTGGTCAATAAACGTTCAGTGATTGCCCACTGGACGTTTGGTTTACTTTTGGACTTACACCTAAAAATGTTGTATGTACTTGACTTTTTAGCAGTTTGACCGATTGTGCAATGAGCGACATCATTTCAGCAGTAAAACAGCCATAACATTTGCTACGGGTCTAGGAATTGTGTGTGCAACCAATGACGGAAGGAGGGGGGGATCGAGGTGGGCCATGGTCCCCCCCCAAATAAGGAAAAAAAAAATAGAAGTAAAAAACAATAAAAAAAAATGTAAAATTTGGTTCTAATTTTAGTTATTTGGTCCCCTTCCAAAAAAATTTTTGCCCTATTTTTAGATTTTTTTTTGCCCTATTGTTAATTTTTTGGGCTATACCCATTAAGTTTTTATTTTTATTTTTGGCCCATACTTTTAAATTCTCACTTTTTTGGTCCATAAGTAATCTTTAGTTTAAAAAACAACAAAAATAATTTTTTTTAATAAAAAAATTCTAAAGAACCGAATTTTTTTTTTGGCTGGCCCCCTCCCATAAAATTTTCTGACTCCATCCCTGTGTGCAACCTCATTCTGGAAAGCTCTTTCTGAGATGAATGTCATAGTATCAGTTTCAATATTTTTGAATGTCTTCTTGGAATTTGAAAATATTAGATTTTCTTCTTAAGATGGTGTTTCCAATGTTTTCTCATCTTTTAGGAATTGTTCCTTAACCTTGACACCATAATTGATTACATACTCATTATTCTAAGTATTTTCATTTGGTTATCATGTATAAGTTGATTCTTCACTACTATAGGCATCAAACATTCAGTATCTCTGTTGAACGTTCGATGCAAGAGTAAATTCTTAAAAAATCTATGGTTTTACACTTTACCAAATGAAAACTAAGTATAGTATCCTTAAATCATAATTAGAGTCTACTTACTTGTAATATATTTTTTTGGGTATTGTACTCTTTTCTCTTTATAAAAATTTCTATCATCGAAATTTCTAAGCCCAAAGCACAAGAAGGAATAGTAACATAACCTTAACATCCGTAGTCTCAGAGCATTTCCAATGGATGAGCCAAATTTTTATACTAAATGATTCCTCAAAACTCACTTTATCTACTTTAACTAATGAATTTTTACATTTCTCCTAAACTTCTATATCCAATTAGTTATATTTTTATCTATATCATTAAAATATTATTATTATTTTATTTTTTTATAAGGATTATATTTTTCCTAAGTATCCTATTTTTCAACTTTTGGGGAAAAAAATGTGGAGAGAAAGTAGTAGGAGAAAATTTTGGAAAAAATGAGATGTGGAAGAGAAATAACAGGAAAAAATTTTGGAAAAAGAGAAAACGGGTAAGAGAAACAATAAAAAAATGAAATAGCTCTTTAAATAGTGCCGGTACATGTAACTTTTTTTTTTTTTTTTTTAACTCATTCAATAAAATATCTATTTTACCTTTTTTCTTTTTTGCTTCTCCAATGCATGGAGTATTTTACAAATTTAATGAGCTATTTTAGATAAAAATGTTATTTGACTCCTCCATTAGGAATACATTCATAAGGTTCGCACTCAAACTATTTTTTTTAAAAAATCTTATCCCATCCATTTTTTTCTGGCGCTAGAGCTTCTTCATCCAATATAAACGGATCCATGTTGGCTTCCTCAAATGTTGTAGCAAATTAACTTGCAAGTTACCAATGGTGTCGATGTTAGACCAAAAAAGGAAAAAAAAATTAAATAACACGAGAAAAAAATAAAAAAATAAAATAAAAGCTCAGATGCGCATATTTTCTTCTGAATTATCAGACAATGTTGATGGACCCAGCCACCGCAAATAGCGCAGAAATCATCGCTGCTCTTCGAACCAGGGACCGCACCGTGGTAGGAAACTGTTCTACCACTAGACTACTGGTGCTTGTCATGAGGAGGTTAAGGCTTATTTATAATTTATATCCTAATCAAAACACATTAAAGTTAATTTATTTTCAGGCGATGAATAGTGCTTTTAAGATTTATTACTTAAGCTAACATTAGTAATTTAGTGGTAATGTTATCTTTTCATGTGTTTCTCCACTCCATTTAATGGTTATTTTGGATGAAGAGGCAAGTCCAAAGCGAAACTTCTAATTAGCATTCGAGTTGCAATGAGTTAAAAGTTCAATGAAATATTTAGGAATAGAGTGATAGTTTAAAGGGACATAAACAAGAAAATTCATTGGAAAAAAATAATAATAAACAAGAAATCTCAAATTCAATCAAGAGAGAATTAGGGGAAGAGGTAGTATCATCCACCCATATCATACTATTATACATAAAGGTGAAAGTAATTTTGAATGTTCTATATTTTAGATTTTTTTTTTTTAATTTTAATTTTAAATTTAAAAGGTTGGAGGGAGAGACTAATTGTAGATATCTTACTTGGGTGTGACCATAGTTGCACCAACCCATGGGGCGCCACTCAAAAAGGGTTTAGACGTTGAGAACTGCAGGCGCTCCCTTAAGATTGACCGAGCTATTTCTTAACACCCGCAGCACCAAGGCATCAGTGAGACTCAAGATGGCTAATACTAATAGGCTAAGGGATTTCTATTGCAGAAGTCAAATCCAAGCCCTAATACATGTCCAACCTCATGAGATTTCCTTGAGACCATTGAACTACCACCCCTGATGGTTATATTTTAGATTGTTTGTTAATTTTTTATTTTGAAAATATAACGAAACGGAGATGATAAAAGTGTTATAATTTTTTGTGGCCAACAACATTAGGAATTTTTCTTTTAAAGAAAAGCAACAGAAAGAGAACAAATAATTAAAAGTAGACCAACAAGTAGAGAAAAGTGCTACCCAAATTTCTACTCACTCCCAAAAGCGTACTACCTAATATAGCATTAAAAATTATCATTAAATTTTAGATGGATTGCCTTTATCAAATGGTTATTTTTATTGTGCCGTTAAGGAGTGCAGTTTAGAGCATAAAAGTGGGAGTGTATATAACATAAAATTACATTTCGAAGTAAATGTAATGTAAGAAAGCAACTTACATTAAAATACAATGCAACCAATATAGTCTAACAAATGGGCGGAACTAGGACCATGTTTGCCCCAAAAAATTTTAAAAAAGCCTTTAAATTTTTTTAAAAATTAGAATTTTACCCTCAAATTTTAAATTTTACCACCCCAAACTCTAAATGCTAGTTCTGCCCCAGGTTACATACTACAAATGGGATGGGGGAAAGTGTGTCTAGAGGTGGTTTGAGGTGCTAAATTGAAATAGAAATGAGGCCTATTTGTACAAATTTATGAACTCTCAGTCTCAACCAAAATTCTAGAAAGCCAAAAACACCATTTCCAATGCAATCAAAACAAAATGATCTCATTAAACTTCTCTCTTCCAACTTATATTAAGATTGGAACATATTGTAGATCATCAAACAAACTGCAAATAAGAGTAGTAAAGGTCAACAAACAAACTGTTCTATGTAAAGGACTTGGCTTATAGCAAAGAATTGGAAATGATTAAGAAATAATATTACAACAAAAAGTAATTTACATAAAAATAAACAAACAATTCCACCTCTGGACCTTTTCAATCTTCAAGCAAATATCTGTTTCTTCTGGCACCAAAAGCAAATCTCTGTATAATAAGGCAAATAGAAAGGATTAGAATTGGGTGACCAGCAAACGAAGTTTTCATGTTCACATGATACAAATTTAGGAAAATATTCTTGGAAAAGGAGAGAAAAGGAATAGAATTTTAGTGTACATGTTTTTGCTCAAATAAAAATAAGGTAGACAACTTTTTTCACTTCTTAACTGAGAATATCTGTGAATAGGCTTTTATCCCGGTGAGGAAACGAATATATGTGGGCCTTGTTGATCCATTGGCAGGAACTGATCTGATGCTTGGAACAAGGTATTCTGCAACCTATGAAATCCAACACCAGAGAATGATAAAGAAAAGGAATACAAAGGAAAGAAGCAAGCAAGACTTGCTATATATATATATATATATATATATTGGTTGAGGCTTGAGGTCTTAGAGAGTATCACCCCTTAAACCTTGGACCCATGCATCGCATTCTTAGAAGTTTCCTAACATGAATCAAGATAAATTGCTGACTTTTTACACCAGGGGGTGTGGCCCAAGGGAGAATTTGTACCTAGCAAGTCTCAAACTTAGGATCTAAGGGGTGATACTCTCTAAGACCTCAAGCCTCAACAATATATATATATATATATATATAGCAAGTCTTGAACTTAGGATCTAAGGGGTGATACTCTCTAAGACCTCAAGCCTCAACCAATATATATATATATATAGCAAGTCTGGAACTTAGGATCTAAGGGGTGATACTCTCTAAGACCTCAAGCCTCAACCACTAGGCCAACTTCTTGGGGTTCTCTCTTTATATATATATATATAAGGGGTGATACTCTCTAAGACCTCAAGCCTCAACCACTAGGCCAACTTCTTGGGGTTCTCTCTTTATATATATATATTTCTGGAGGGGAAGTGGGAGTGGTGAATCAAACAACCATAGTAAGCACAGAATGTAGCATAGCCCGGTTGATGCAGAATCTTATAGTTTAGGATCTAAATGACTGAAAACCTAAGGGCGTATTTGTTTCAATGTAAAATCTTTTCCATAATTTTTGGTATTGAGTGAAACAGAAAATATAAGTGAATAGAAAATGTTTTCTGAGTGAAAGGAAAACTAACCTTAATAGGCATAAAATGACTTATGCTTCGACAAAGCAGGAATCATTTTCTGCCCTTAACTTTACCAAAAAAAAAAAAACTCATTCTCTTTCCCACTTTTGACCGATCCTCTCTCATGGCCCTCTACTTATGGCCAGCATATCGACGGCCCCAAAATTCAAAAATACAAATACAACGGCCATCTCAACTCCACGAGCAATACACCTCCCAACCATTGATGGCCACCCATGACATAAATTATCTGACCTAGGGCCCGCAATGATGTCTATGTCATGCTCCTCCATACCATGCACTTCATCTCCGAATCCAGCATTACTGTACCAGCCATGATAGAGGAAAAGAGCAGCTTCAAGACTAACCTGTTGAGCCAGAATATCTTCCAGTGCTAGACTGAGACTCGTAGGTCCTTTCACTCACTTTTGTTTTTTGGACTTGATTGGTGTAATTGGTTTTGAATCAGTTGAATTTGGTAATTTGAGTTGGATTGGTTGTATATTTTGAATTGAGTTTGTGGAAATTGCGGTGTTTTTGGGAGATTTTGGCCAAGGGATAAGAAGTTTCTACCTTTGAGTAGTTTTGGGTATGGTCACGAGTACTGAATTTCTATGTGCCAACCAAAAGGAAGTTCTCAGGATCATTTTCCAGATTTAAATTAAGCAACTGAAAATTCTATATTAAAATAGAAACAGTTTTATATTAAAACAAACATAGGTTCACAATTTTGGGCTGGTTTAAGGGAAATAAGTAGCTCCAGTACATCAATCGGCTATCAAGAGAGAAGAAAAGAAAGATTTGTTTCATTGGACCGTTCAAGAGGGAACAAAAATAAGAACCAGCAGCTTCTCTAAAACCACATTGTTAGAGAGAGAGAGGCTCTCCCCTCGCGCCTTTAGAGAAGTCTCTCCCCCCTCCTTTTGCTGCCCCCTAAGGAGGGAAGTGTCCTTCCCTTCCCTCCTCCCCAGCACCCACTCCCTCACCTCTCTCCTTTCCTCTCTTTCTCTCCTCTTTTTCTTTTCCATGTTTTGTAGGCCAGCCATCTGTGATGCAGCCAGCAAGCTTTGATTTCATGTTTGTGGGTGTCTTTAATATTTCTTAAAGTTCTGGCAGATTATTTAATTAATCAAATTTTAGAGCAGCTATACTATTAAGTATTTTATTTTGTAGTTTGTGCTAAATTTATGTAAGCATGTCTCATGTGAATACATAAATGTGCATAGCATGTAATCCACAAACTCACACAAGCATAGACCATAATCACAGAGGATCTGATTGACTTCTCCAATTCTCTACCTATACCATCAACTTGACTGTGTAATTGAAAGATAGCTTTTGTCAATCACAGAAACTTATTGACCATTAATGAGCAATGGCTTGTTAATGATCATAAAACACATCAATAATCTACTAATCATAACAGAGATGCATAGATCAAGCTTACCACTTCAGCTGGTTCTGCCAAAACATTAATGAAAAACTTGGCCTGCAATAAAGGAAATGATTAATTTTGAGGACCAAAAAGACAGCAGAACAGAGATAAAAACGACTTATATATATAATATGCTCATTCAAACCTGCTTTGTGGTTGCACCAGACATAAGAAGATCAGTTGTGACCATTCCTGGCTGCAACACCCAAAGAAAAGAATAAGGACCGAGAAAAAGTAAATTGAAATGTGTCCAGGCCAGGGACCTTGGATGACATTGCCTTGGAACCAAGGAACCAAAAGCTGGCAAGTTTATCAGTACCACTCTGTAAATCATGAGATATTTAAGGAAGAGTAAAATGGGGGAAAGAAAGGTAATTATATATACCCATGAATCAAATCATATGCAAAGGATATAAATGAATAGTCTCTAGGTGGGTGTAACAGACCCAAAAATGAAGCCAACAATTAATATTGAGAGTGTTTATGGGTGTGAGAAGTCAACTTCTAGCCCAGCGTGTGCAACTTTTAATGAGGATAATCTTACAATATCTTTAGATAATTATCAAACAGAAGGTTACTCTCAAAACCAAAAAAATTAAAAAACCATGTGCTAGTCCAATTTCTTAGATCTACAACAGAGAGAGCCCACATACTTCTCTCATTCATGAGAAAAGTAATAGCCTCAGCACGCACTGAATCATCTCCTTTAGGCATCAACTATCAACTGCACTAAGTCCAAGTCTCGCAATTTGAATCCAGTTTCAAAAAATCGAACCTTCATGTTTTTCAGTAAATCACTCCTGTAACCAACATAAGCAACTACAGCTTAAATCCTTCCTTTGCTTGACTTCTATATCATTTTGCAGATGTGATTAGAATTAGAATATTAATGAAATAATTAAATTCACTATTTTCTAATCAGCTTAAGTATTTGAGATAACTGATGATTTAACATAGTATCCAAGATTTAAAACAAAGATTCTAAATTTGAATCCTAACTCCACAGTTTATCTCTTCATTTCAGTTAAATATTCCATGTGTTAAGCCTCACTTGTTGAGGAGGAATTTAAGCCCACACGTGAAAGGGAATATTTAAATATTAATTAAATGATTAGATTTACTATTTTTTATTAGCTTAAACTTTTAAAATAATTGGTAATTTAACATAGCATAAGAATAAAGTTCTTAAATTTAAATCCTGACTCCATAATTTACCTACTTTGAAACTGTGTTCACTAACCAATTATTCCAAAAGCTTAAACTGATTGAAAATGGTGAATTTAATATTCTAAAATTAAATCTTTTTTGATAATAGCAAAGGGTTCCTAGAAGAGCAATACATTATTCATTAATCAATGGACTTCACACAATACGCCCTCATAGCTATTAAAACTATACATTAATCTTTGAAGTTTTGAGTAAGTTCTATGAATGCTTAAAATTGCAAATAATAACATCTATATTGTCTTCATGACCTAAGCATCTGCAATTCCAAATCTAATTTGAGGTCTCTGCAAACAACTTTGCATGCAGTGTATTATTATTCAGTGATTTGATGGGGTTGAGAATATGTCCTTCTGTGACATAATGTAAAGTCATTAATTTATTTGTTGACAATAATTTGATAATGAATGAGAACAATTTACTTAATTGGTGTCATACTCAAGATCTGACGTTACTTGTCAAGCACGAGGCACCAGCTTAGTCTTCATTGTCTGATAGGCATTTGGATGAGTTTCTGGAGTTTTTTTTACCAAACAGTGGAAACTATTTTCAGATGATTGCTCAAAATGAAGGATAGCCTAACAAGATAGTTCCCAGCTAAGTGCACTAAAGGTGATCAGTATCAAATTTATCCAAGTACATGATAAATTTGTAAAATATTAACATCTTTATCAAAAAACTAGAAAAGTTTAATAAAACACCTAGTGCTGAGGCTTAAATACACAACATGCAATGTCAGATAACAAGCTGTGTATCTATGACATTGTAGTAGCGGTTCTGAACTATGATGTTTAACTAAAAAGAACCAATTAATACACAAGTTAAACTGCCCTAGAATAAATTTTCACAATAATAAACTATCAGTTGCAAGTGTTCTTTGACTAATAATGTTCTGCATATAGAAGTTATTACATGGGCATAGTAAAACATACCGATAAATTATGCACTAACACGTTTTTAACATCTTGCATCCGCAGTTCGGCCTATGAAGATCAAGATCCATAGCAAAATAATTTAATTAGTTTCGTACAAAGCAGTGTAAGCATTCAGAAAGATACTCATATTGATATGCATGTTCTTAAACAAACATAGAGATAGCGAGGAGATAATAGAAGAAGAGAGAAAGGAGAAAGTGCAAATTGACTTCATAATGTATTCTCACAATTTCATGTGCATATATTGTATGAGTTGTTCTTCTTCTCTTGTCAATTTAGAGTGTGGAGGCCAAGGTAAGACGAGGATCTAAACACAAGGGGTCTTCATCTCCAACGAAGACGATCAAAACTCTTCTGCCCGACTCTGCCTCCAACATTTCATAAGTGGAGGTGGAGGCTGGAAGGAAATGACCTCGTCTAAAAAGAGTCATAGGTCATTGCAACATTTCCGACAGTGGTGGAGGCAGAGAGCCTATTCATGATTCTGCCACCTCCGATGCACACCACTACTTGATAAGAACGTAAAAATTAAATTTATCACTACTATACACTTTTCATCAATTTGGAGCACAGATATCCCATCTTGCCAAGAATAACTTGCATCACAGATGTTTCTAGAATACTGCTCAGAACATTCTGAGATATGTTGTTAAAGCGGAGAACAGAAATGAGATACCTCTAAGCTTTCTTTCTCACTTTTAGGTTACAGACAAATCATTTCAGTCCAGGGCACTGAGATTGAGAGCCTAACCAGCGATATAGAAAAGTAAATGATCATAGGAGACCAACTCAAAGGTCTCTCAAGTGGTGAGACACAGAGTGGGGTCCTATATGAGGAATTAAAGTGGTGAAATAAATAAATAAAAAAGCTCCTATAAAATGGATATTATAAACAAGCATATAAATCAACTTAAACTTCGAAATCTTTCTCTCAGCCACACCATCTAGCAATTATACTATTTGATAAACGAAGATTAGGCAACCCTCCTTGGTCACTAGAGTATACTTTTTTCAGGGTTGCCTTCACCACTCCCTCCTTTAGAGGAAAAAAAAAAGAAACACGCACAGAGGCACACAACTAAACCTTAGTCCTAAATTATTGGGTATAACAATGGCTTTTTGTTCCTAAAATTCTATATCAAGATATAAAATAAACAGCAAAGATGTTCATGATACAAAACCAATTGTAGGCGAGCCCAAAAATACTTAATAACTTCTCAGGAACAACACCACTTCCCATTTCTGAAAAATGCATGAAAAAGTGATAATTTCTTATCACATGATCAAGCTGATTACTGTCGTAATAGACTCCTAGATGAGTTGCATCACATGCTGAATCCCAATATGGTAAAGGGACACAAAACTGACTGCAGTCCAAACAGTTTCAAGGTTCAGCATCTAAACTAATTAAGTAGTTAGGAAACAGATTCCATTAGCAAGCCAACACATGGACAGCATGTGACTTTTACTGTAAATCAATATCCCTGGCTTTGCAAAACAAGTTGACCATATACCTGTAATGATTTTGTTAAATGCACAACACTTCGTTTTGTGGCTCCATATGCAGCAAATCTACTCAAATGAACAAGAAAGAAATAACCATCACCCTGCTGTTTGATTTGGACAGCATGTCAATATAATAAGGTAAACTTCATGTCAACTAGCATTTACATAGGAGACCAGGGAACACAATACAGCTTTTATTGTTCATTATTAAAAATGCAGCATTTATTTTGTTAAAGTAATGATTAAGTGATTAAATTTACATTTTCCTATGAACTTAAGCTTTTGGGATAACTGGTAATTTAATATAGTACCCCATTTAAATTAAATATTTAACATATTAGGCCCCACCTATTAGAAGGGAGTTTGAGCCCATACGTGAGGGGGGAGTGTTAAAGTAATAATTAAGTAATTAAATTTACCTCTTCCTGTAAACTTAAGCTTTTGGGATAAGTGATAATTTAACATAATTATAGTGGTACTGAATCACATGAATGCTATAGTGGCACTGTAATAGCATGAATGAAATGATCAAAAGATGAAGAGAGATATGATTTATCCCAAAAAATACGATTAAAGCATTCTTGAAAAAAGCAAGTCCAGAAACACCACCAACAAGTGAACCATGTCCGTCACCGTAAATATTATGCTCCAATGATATAACATATATATATTTCAGTTGAAAGCACCCGTAAGGCACTTATAGTGGCTTAGGTGGTAATGTAAGCAAGGTGGGGAAACACCAGTGCCAATGGCTGAGTGGTGGAGGGCAGTTGGTGAAGTGACTGAAGGAATTGATGGAAGCAGCATGGAGCTGACAGTGTTGACAGAAGTTGCTGGGTACTGGTGATGTTGAAGGCAAATTGAAGTCACATAGTGGTGCCACAGAGAGAATTAGTTTTCTTACTGTTTAAGAGGAAAAGTAAGAATCCCAAGATTTTAACGTTTTGGACAGCTGAACAACCACTAAATCAATAAAAGATGCAACCGAATGATACTAAAGGAAAAAGGGAAGCCAAAAGTTTGTGTTCCTTCCATTTCACCTTACTTTTCCCCACAATTTTCTCCCAGCATGTAAACAACTAAGAAATTCTTTCTTTTCCATTTTCATTGAATCAAAGAAGCCCTTTAATGAACATAAATTGAACATTAAGCTTCATATATATTTGGATCAGCGAAAATGTACTATATGTTTCAGCTTTCTGGGGTACATACTTGTTTACAAATGACATGTATCAAAGATTAGTGCATAAATGGAAAAATGTAGTGCTACACATCAAAGTCCCACTGACAAGAGACAACTTCCCACTAGAAATGATGGTCAAATCCCTACAAAACCAATAGCCAATATGAACGTTAACAATGGTAATTACAGGACCTAGATGGATATTGGGTCTGTACTGGGGACACAAATCACCATACCAACTTGGTAACAACCAACACCTACGTAAACGCCAAGGTGCAGGTTTTAACAAGTCTTATAGAGGATCTGTAAACAAAATAAATCAAATTACATCATATATCACCCCCTCCATGTTTTTTACTGTGATATTTGTAACAATTCCATACCCCCCGGGAAAAAAAGGCATTATTAGATAGTAGGACCATCATATTATGTGCATTGTCTAACCACACTAATAGGCTGCAAAAGGTAAGCAGTAGCATGAGAAAGACAAGATAGCAACCAAAATTTTTTAGCTCGTTTAGAGAGTAACACTGAAGTAAGCTGAACGAGGGTACCTAGGTGTTGGTCTTCCATCTGAACCAGCCCCATCAATGTTGAAAATATGACCCCCTCGAGGCTGGTTTAACATCATCTTTATTGCCTGAAGGATCAGTCAACATACATGTGTGACAATATATCTTCGACAGGCCACTTAAGAAAAAACAATTATACCTCTCGACAACATATCATCAAACCAAGGGTGTTTGTAGTTACAACTTCACTGCACGGAAAGAGTCCATATTATAAATAACTCAGAAGCTGGCGATTAACAGGGGATAGAAAAGTGTAGGGAAGCTCACATAAGATCTTCATCTGAAGCTTCTGCCAGTGGTTTATAGCTATATGCATTTGATCCTGCATTATTAATCTGCATCATTCTCAACATAGGGTAAGTCGTAAACACAACTAAATCTGCTCAAAGTAGCACTTCAAAAGTTAAAAAAAACAATAACAGAAAAAGAAAAAGAGCAATTTTGGCTGAACTCATTCACAAGTGGGTTTTCAATTTGAATCTTAGCATGGATCCAAAATGGGCAAAATTGAAAGTTTTAAAGCATCTAAACCAAATAACTAGTGGTTCAAGAGGACTAACAAAATACATTAGCCCATATAAAGCGCACACGTAATCAAGAGTTGTGGATGCACTAACATCCCAAACAGAGACAAATTCGTCCAATTACCCAATCAAAATGAAAACAAAGATAAACAGGCCTTTGACACGGAATCCAAGAACAAACAAACCGATCTCTAATACCATATTAAAGCATTCAACCCAAAAGCTTAAGTTTGTAGGTGGAGAGGCCCAACAGGTATATAAACACATAATCAAACACACACCTAATCCATGACTGTGGGATTCCTAAGAGAAAGAAGAAGAAAAAAAATACAATCCCACCAAATACCATGCAAAACAGAGCATATACAGAGGACCACTAGCTGAAGAATTATTTTCTTGACCAATTATTTTTCTAGACTATGACTTATCATCTTTCAGCTCTTCATGATTATTCGAAAGATTTATGCTCCTCTAACTGTTCAAAAGACTGTTCAGGCTAACTTCATGTCATTCAGCAAGTAATCCTATACCCATCGATAAGCATGCGTCATTATATAATAATAAGTTTGCATAAATCTCAAACTATCAAGTAAACCCATAAATATCCAGCTATAAATCACTTTTAACACCAAGCACAAATTTATAATCAGCAAGAACAACTAACCCATGATTTTATACAGCTTAAGAGAAATAACTAGAATTTAACATTAAGCAAATAGAGTAACAAAGAGGAAAAGATCTAGCATTAATACCCATATATCAATGTATTTCAGTTCTCTTTGTGCAAATGCAACTAAATCCTTCACATCCTGTCCATCTTTAACATCACATTTAGTGCCCTGTGAAGAAAGGAGTGATTCAGAACCAGCAGAATCAAGTAAAACAACAGCTTAAGGCAGGGCGAAAACATTAAGGGAAAAATGACAGTGGTAGCAAAAACAGAGGAAAATTTTCAAAAGTCCCTGTGGAGGTACCCACACATGCTGCTCCCCAAATTCTTCTCTCAGGCTCCGAACAGCAGATTCAACCCGTTCAGCTGGAAAAAAAAAAAAAGTTATGCAACTGTAAACAGCAGTCATTTGGTAATTGAATGACAAGCTCAAAATAACCATTCAAGTGAAAGCTTCACCTGTTCATATCATACGATGGGACTTAATTCACCAGGAAAACCAAAACAGGTTAATAAAATGATGATCTAATACGAAAAGGATAAGAGAATGTCTTTATTAAGAAAAAGGTTCTAGTGTTAGAAAAAATGAGATAAAGAGATAGCTGAATGTGTAGAAACTGAATTTGGAAGAATAAAAACAAAATTCTCAAATAATTCACAAATTTCCAGAATGCAAGTTGCTTTTTTTTTTGCAGTAAATTGTTAGGATTTTTATTGGCCGATTTGGTGTTCAAAACAAGTGCATGTAAGTAACACTTGGTGTCCCCCCTCCCCCCTCTTGTGTGGACATGTCAAAAAAAAAAAAGTAACACTTGGTGGGGTAGGTTTGTAATTAGAATTAATTGTCAAAATCCATCAAAGTTGTGAAGTACAGAGGATCAGAAACTTGTCTACTAACGCTAAGACAAGCAGTATTATAAGGAACCACCGAGACACTCATTCGGAAACGTGTTCACATCCATCCAGACAAGTCTCTTAAGATCTAAAAATTAGGGAGCCATAGAAAAGCCCGTTCGGAATAGTGTTCACACACAAGTCTGCACAAGTAAGTTTATCTAAAGCCCTGAGACCCTCGTCTACAACTGTGTTCAATGGGGTCCAGACGAGATGCTTTATTCAGAGCCCCCGAGAGCCTTGTTCGCAAAGGCGTTTGTTGGGGTCTGAATGAAAAGCTTTATTAGAAGCCCCCGAGAAGGCCATTCGCAAATGGGTTCGATACAGGTACGGATGCCGCTAGGGTTCAAGGCATGAAACCCTAGCCTTGTTCGAACGAGCCTCATAACCTGTTTGGACGCTGCCTGTTTCAGTGTTCAAATTGGACTAAAATGTAGGGATATTAAGTTGGAGTATTTGAGGACTGCTATGCACGACTCCGGAGTAATGCTAAACAATGTATGTGTGTGTCAATATATGTCACCCTCCCTCAAGGTAGAATATATATTCATTCAATATCCAAAAGACCATAAGAAAAATTAATATTCAAACATGAGAACTTCTTGAGAGTTCACAAGTTACATATTTAATAAAGTGTTTTTGGTGCCTCTAACAGATTTTTCCCAAATTACTCGTAAATGTTAAATTGGAAGCAAGTATTCTATGCCCCATCATTATATCTCCAATACGTCTTAATCCCCCCAGTGATCAATAAATTAGTGATTCTCCAAAAGTTACTCTATATGTATAGTTTTGACTGCAACAAGTTGGCTCCGATGGGAAGCAAAACTATTGGTAAAATTAATTGTGTGAGAAACGATTGCATTTGAACAAATAGTTTTGACCGTGAGGCAACTAAATTATATGATGGGGAGAATTTAGTAGAGGCACACCAAGTAATTCATTACCTGTTCTTGAGCAGATTATGACGTTGTCACCTGCTTTCAGAAACTCTTTAGCCAACGCATAACCTATTCCTGAATTTATTTTAAAAAAGGGGGCAAGTAAAAATCTGGAAAATAAAGACATGAGGAGGAAGAGAGAATAGAATCTACTTTAGAATTCAACTTTCCACTTTATGAGCAATATATGTTGATAGTTCTCTAAACCAATGGAAACAATACAAAGGGAATTCCTCAAAAGTAATCTCTCTCTCTCTCTCTCTCTCTCTCTCACACACACACACACACACCCACACATACGAAACACCTATTACATGCAATTCTATGACATATTTACAACCAATTATATAGACGAAAGAGTCATTTAATTTGAAGCCTTTACTAAAATAATATGGCATTGTGGCAACATACATTCCAAGAATACTTCCCTTCAAATGGAAGAATTTTCCAGAAAAAATATATGACCATTTCTATTGTGTTCTCCTAACTCCAAAATTAATGCATTTGACAGGCACACATATAAAACACAAACACACAGATGCATTGATATTCACTTATAACAAAAATCACAAAGATAAAACAAAGAAAATTCTTTTTGATAAGTAATAAGAAGTTTTATCAAAGAAAAAGAAAAGCATAAGGCGCCCATAATTACACAAGGAGTATTCAAAAGGAAGCCAAAGCTAACCCACTGAAGAACCCCAATAAACCCATCCAAAACAAACCTCCAATGAGTCCAAAGCTACCCCCAGAAAAATCCCAATAAACCCACCCAAAAACCCTCAAACAAACACACCAACGCAATGCCCGCTAACCAAACACCTAACACAATAGTCTTGCCCTTCCTTCTCCTAGAGCACAAAGAAAAATTGTGCTGTATTTTCACTCAATTATGATAAGTTTAACAGATGATATACCATGAAAGCTTGTAGCTCTGTCCTGAAAGTTTTCATCAAAACCAACACTCTCATCAAAAAGACCTCCATCCAAAGTCATTACTCAGATATAAAGTCAGAATATTTGCTCCATCATGTAATATAGAAGCTGATTTATTCAGCAATATAATTCTGAACAACCTTGCTGCTTTTAGTTCTGTCCCTTGAAGCTTAAGGCACCAGATAGATCGCTATATAATTAAATCTATACCTTCCAATTTCGACCAAAATCAAGGAACTTGCTATCTGTCCACATTCCTCAACACCAATCCTTGTGCCAACTGATTTTTATTCCTTACCCAATTGAATAAAAGATACTACTATTAAATCACCACTTGTCCTAATAGCTTAAGCTGATAGGATTGGGTAATTTAATTAATTAATCAATAGTAACACTACTCTTCACATGTGAGCTCAAACTTCCTTTTAATAGGTGAAGCCCAACAAGTACAATATTTCAATTAAATAGGGGGTGAATAATTGAGTTAAGGTTCGAACTTAGACCTTTGGTTCTGATATCATGTTAAATCACCATTTGTCTCAAAAGCTTATGTTGAGAGGAAGATGTACATTTAATTTAATTATTTAATCAATATTTTAACAATTACAATATACCCTAATACTAAACACATCAACTATTTATTTAAGGAGATTAGACATTCTACCCTTCTCGAAGACAGTTTTACATAATTTTGCTTTAAGAAAACTCTAAGAGTTTAAATATCTCTTTGCTTTCTTTTCCTCCAGCTTCTACCAACCGAAACACATCTCATATTGGTCCACGACCTATCCAGCGCTTCTATGATGTTGAATATCAAAGCATGTTAAACAATTAACCAGTATTGTCGTATTGACACAACCCATCTAACATTTACACCAAATTATCAACCCCCTGAAACTAAATAACACTAACAATTTTTTTTTTTGACATGTCCACACAAGGGTAGGGGGAGGGGGATTCGAACTTGTGACCTCCGCTTCATAAGGCGTGGTTCACAGCCGATTAAGCTACGTCTTGGGAACAATAACACTAACAACTAAATTGTACTATTGAATACCAAAAAAACAGCCAAAATAAATAAAACCCAGAAACACATTCAAGAAACCCACATCAAAACTCAAAGAACAGCATTAAATTAGGAAAGCAGAACCTCAAAAACCATTAAAAGCTAAAACTAAAGAGAGACTTAGAAGCTCAAAATCAGACCTTTGGTCGACCCAGTGATCAGAACGTTGTAAGGAGGAACCATGGGCTCTTTGTTTACAGAGGCTTCGGCCTTTGTAGTCTGAGAGTTTAAATTCACAGCACATGGCCTTAAACTAAGGTGGAGATTGTGGCGGGAACCAACGGTCAAAAAGGTATAACGGTCAAATTTACGAATGGTGGGGTGTGGTTGAGAGAAAGGAAAGAGGAAGGAGTGGTGGATTTCGGGGAAGAGAAGAGGAGAGAGGGATGGGGAAGAGGTGTAAAGGGAAGGACTAATCGCCATTGAAGCCAAAGGAGCTCAAATGGATAAAAGCTTCACACTATAACATCAAGGTGTTTTTGTTTTTTTGCCCAAATATGTGGGATAGATAACCCGTCTATAATTGCTAAAATAATCATATTTTAACATTTAATTTACATTTTGTTAATTTTTTATTCTTGTTATTTTGTGCTATTTTATTTCTTTTTTGTGTTTTCTATATTTTTGTAGGTTATGAAAAAAAAGAAAGCATTTTGGAAAAAATTCCAAGCTTAAAGGGTAAATTGGAAAGACCAAAAAGATGTGGTTAAGTTTAACCAAATAAAGAAAAATATTAATTCATAATTTCTCTAATTGGAGGAAAAATCAGATTTGATTCTAATTTAGATTCTACACATGTCTTAGCATTTTAACCATAACTTTCAATTCAAGTATTGGATTGGGTGATTCTTGTAGCATTGAAAAGTTAACTCAAAACGATACAATTCATTGTGAAACCTGATTTTCCAAATTCGAACTTCTGCTATGCCAAAATTGCCCCACAATAAAAGAATACAAATCTAAATGAATCTTATTCTGATTTGTACAAGGATTGCTTCCTAATTGGACTAGGAGACAGGACTCTGAATTTCCTAGGATTACTAAGACTTCTAAGACTCTACTAATCCCTATAAATAGACCTCTAGACAACACAACTCCACACACAATTCCAGAGACAAAATATTAGGGGTGTCAACCTGGTCCGGTTTCCCGGTTTTTGGCCAAAACCGGGAACCGGAACTAGGATACCCCCGTTCCTTGTTTTGGGAAATCAAAATGAATCGAGACCAAAACCGGTCCCGTTAATTACCAATTTTGTACAGTAGGTCCCAAGGTACATCAAGAAAGCATAATAAATCATTACAAAACTAATCAAAACATTAAAATAAAATAATAATAATAAAATAAAATAAAAAAACTTTGACATAGTAAAAACTAGAAAGTAAACCAAAATCAAACTGCTACCTCCCAATTATCAGAGAAAAAGGACTGCCAGTGTTCCTGTTATAAAGAGTAAGTGAAGAAGAAATCAATCACCCAGTAAAAGATTCTGGGAAATGAGGGAAATGGAATGAAAGGATATGGGAAAAGCAAAAATCTGAAAGGAGTAAGCATCAAAGAAGCGCACAACTTGTGAGTGAGATCAACATTAACATCAATTTTGGCCGTAACATACACCATTACTTTTTGGTTTACTTCTTTCTGATAATTGAGAGAGAAGTTGGGCAACGGCTTCTGTGACTTTAAAAATAATAATAATAATAAAATAAAAAAAAATATATTTTTTATACATGAGGATGAAAAAATTAGAGTAGAGAGAAATCTATATTGTAAAATGTAAAGCCCTAACTAAAAATAAAAAAATAAAAAATATATATATTTAACTTGAGTTCAGTAACGGTAAAACCGGGCACCAAAACTGCGGAACGAGTACCGGTTTTGGTTTCAAACGAACGAACCGGACCCTAGTTTCGGTTTCCGGTTTAAGTTCGATTCGATTCCCGGTTTTTTGACACCCCTACAAAATATACACAATCTTGTGAAGAGGAATTGAAGGCTACTTTTAGAAGCGGTTTTCATTTATTTCTTTTCCCTTTATTTTTAGTTTTATTTTAATAATGTGTAACTAACTCTGTAGTAGGGCTAGATTGAAGCCCTGATTATGTCTATTAATATTTCAATATTGGCACTTTTGTGATAATCATATTGTGAAGCTTAACTTCATTAATTTCTGTTTTATCGAATTCCTCATATGAATGTGTGTAGCCAGCATATGCATGTGGTATGGATTAGTTACTTAAGTCAATTTGAATTATTGAATCTTAGGCTTAATAGAGTAATAAAAGAATCTTCTCACGGGTTCTTGAGTTAATCAACATGGAAAACTAAAAGTAAACACTCATGCTCTAGGCCTCATGTGTTTGTTGATTTCTATAGATATATGCTTTTTTAAAGAACAACTTAATAAATATCTATGTTAAATCCTTTAAAAAAAGAATTAGAGTAAACACCCATACCTAATTCGTTGCTTAGGAAAATTAATAGCTTAAGGAGTAGACACCCATACCAACGCAAATATTAAGTATTCATAATATGATTGGAGCATTGACATATTGATATATTAACTGAGCATGACTAGTGGTGAATATCAAAGCCCTATCTTTTAATTTATCTTTATTTCTTTTTCATAATATCAAGTTCTTGAAAATCTTGATAATTAATTAGTTATAAACAAAATTAACAATCATCATGGAAATGATCTCGTACTTGCACACTATATTACTGTTTTAATCTTGTGCACCTGCGAGTTAAAATATAGCAAATATTATCTATTAATTTATAATTAATTAGGTAACAATCCCTAGTAACAGGGTTAAAAACTTGTCATGGCAAATACTACTTAAATTAATGGAAAATGATAAAGGTACAGCTTAAACCCAACATTGACCCAACTTTTCTCTTAAGTTTAAAAGAAAAACTACTTGTGAAGGAGAGAGAGGAATTTGGTCTAGAAGTTGGCCAAAGTTGGGTTTAAGTTGTGTCTGTATCACACTTCTAAATTAATAGATAATATTTGCTACGTTTTAACTCGCAAGTGCATAAGATCAAAATAGTAGTATAGTGTGCAAGTACGAGATTATTCCCATGAGGATTGTTAATTTTGTTTATAATTAATTAATTATCAAGATTGTCACGAACTTGATATTATGAAGAAAAAAAATAACAAAGATAAATTAAAAGGTAGGGCTTTAATATTCACCACTAATCATGCTCAATTAATACACCAATATGTTAATGCTCCAATCATATTATGAATACTTAATGCTTGCCAACCTAAAGATATAGGTGTCTACTCCTCAAGCTATTGATTTCCCTAAGCAATGAATTATGTATGAGTGTCTACTCTAATTATTGTATTTCATAAAGGATTTAGCATGAATGTATACTAAGTTGTTCTTTAAGAAAGCATAAATCTATGAAAATCGACAAATACATGAGGCTTAGAGCATGAGTGTCTACTCATGGTTTCCCATGTTGATTAACTCAAGAACCCACGAGGAGATTCTTTTGTTACTCTATTAGCCCAGAACCCGATCATTCAAATTGACTTAAATAACTAATCAATACAACATGCATATGCTGGCCACACACATTCATATAAAAAATTCGATAAAATAAGAATTAATCAAATTAAACATCACAATATGATTATCGGTGCCAATATTGAAATATTAAATAGGGGAAAATACATTTTACTTCCCTGAACTATCCACACATTTGCACTTTGACCTCCAATGTTTAAAATGTGACACTTGACCTCCCCCCAACTATTCTAACTTTTTTTTTTTTTTTTTTTTTTTTTCAAAATGCCCCCATCCCAAGTTAAAAATTAAAAAAAAACCTTTGAATCTCATATCTCATCTAAGGGTCTACAAGACGCCACATGTCCCATTAATTAAAATATAATATTTTATTATTTAAATTTTTTTAAAAAAATATAAAGCAAAATAAAAAATAATTAAACTTAAAAAAAAAAAAGTAAAAGGTGGCCGCCCACCACAACTAAGACACGAGGGTGGCTTCGGCCACCCCAAGGGCTGGTTGGGGGTGGCCGAACCACCCCTTAGGGCCCTTGGGGGTGGCTGAAGACACCGCTATGTCTTAGCTGGGGGGGAGGGGGGAAGGTGGCCGGCCACCCCCTACTTTTTTTAAAGTTTTTTTTTTGGCTTTATTTATTTTTAATTAAATAATAAAATATTATATTTTAATTAATGGGACACGCAGCGTCTTGTAAACCCTTAGATGAGATATGAGATTCAAGGGCTAGGATTTTTTTTAATTTTAGATTTAATTTTTAAATTAAATTTATGGTGGCATTTTGAAAAAAATAAAAAAATGAAGAAGAAGAAGAAGAAGAAAGAATAGTTCAAGGGATAGTTCAGGGGATAAAATGTATTTTTTCCTATTAAATAAACATAATCAGGGCTTCAATCTAGCCTTACTAAAGAGTTAGTTACAAATGATTAAAATAAAACTAAAAAGAAAGAGAAAAGAAATAACCGAAAACCACTCCTAAATGTAGCCCCCAATTCCTCTTCCCAATATTGTGTATATTTTGTATCTGAAATTGTGAGTGGAGTTGTGCTGTCTAGAAGTCTATTTATGGGGATTAGGAGAGTCCTAAAAAGCCCTAGTTATCTTAAGAAATTCGGTGTCCAGTCTCCTAGTCCAATTAGAAAGTAATCCTTGTACAAATCGGAATAGATTGTGACATAGCACTTGTTGCATATTTATTATCACCAGAACCTAAATACAACATTATTGAATGCTATAAAAAATGCATCAGTGGCTGTGCAACAAAATGTATGGAGCACTAATTCTCTATCTTTTATGTAGGGTGTGTTTGATGTGGATTAGATAGCTTCAGAGTTCATGAAGACAAACGAGAATGATGTAAGCGTCAGGACACCTCAGAGGATGGTGACACGCTCACAAACTCACAAGATAGGGAGGACCGTCTGGACGGCCCTTCAGCCCGTTCGGACCCATAACTTGGTAGGAAGGGTCCCGAACACTTCATTTGGAGACCGTTCGATCCCTGTCCGAACAAACGAGTTATATTTCTACATTTTTATTGCTTTCTGCATTTCCCATCTGGACGGCCACTTAACCCGTCCGGACGCTTAGGTATGTTTTGGCTTAAATCAACTTTTTAATTACTTTTCCTTCTAGAATTTGTAATTCTAGTTTATTTCAGTCTCCTTGTAGTGACCCAAATATTTAACCAAGCATAAGTGGCTTAGTTAGAAGGTTAATTTGCACTTTGGGTCACTAGGATCTGCCAGAATAGCATTTTGGGGAATTAGACTTTTGGACCGGACGTACGCTACTTTTTGGCGGACATACGCCATTATCTTTTAGTGCAGACGTACGTTAAGGTTGGCGGACGTACGTTCTTGTCTTTTAGTGCGGGCGTATGCTACTTTTTGGCAGACATACGCAGGGGGACCGCTTGACATACGCTGACAGATAGTATGCCGTACTCTGTGAATAGTACACAGACATACGCCCAATAGTATCGGACGTCCACTACTTTTTGGAATACCTGCCAGGTAATACCTAGATGTACGAGACAGCTTTTGAACCGCTATGCAATAATATCAGATGTACGCCCTTAGGACCATACGTCCGCTACTTTTTGGCCCTATAAATACCCCATCACCCATTTCACACCTATTTCGCCCCTAAACACCTCTCTTCGCCCCCAAACTGTTGGTAGACCGTTTTGTGAGTGTTTTGGTGTTGCTAGAGGAGGAACTCTCGAGGTTTTGTTTCAAGGAGATAACGCTTGGTTCCTTAGTTTTTTAAATACATCATTGTTGCTCGATTGTTGTTTCGTAGAGCTAGTTGTAGTTGTTATCTTAGTTATGCTTTAGATCTTGTTTATGATTAGCGTTTTGATAACTTAGCATGATCGCGTTGCTTTGAGGTTCATTTTGACTTAGGAGATTAAAGGAAGCCATTTGATAGGCTTAGAAGTTGTTTGGAGAATAGGAGGACAAGTTGAGAAAATGAGGTTCTCCTTGAAAACCTAGGAGCAGACATATGGTATCGTAACCAAATGTACGGCCCGTCGTGACTCAATGGATGTATAACCTCGAGCCGGACGTACAACCAGAATGTAACAGGGAAACCCTATTTTCACCAGCCATCCCATAGCTTCTGTTTCCTTGTTCTAGAGTTGCTTTAATAAAAATAAAATTGATTAATAGATATTTTCTCAATATTCGAGGGTATGGAGCTTCAAGGGAATTACATGGAGGAGCTTTACAGCCCGAGTGAGTACAAACTCACATGGATGCCTTGTTGTTACTTTTCTTGCATTGCACGTCTATTTTATATACATCAAACATGCATATTTTGCAATCTCATGAAATACATTTTGAAACTACTATGGACTCTCTTTTTTGAAAACGCGTATTGATTAATAAGATAATAATGATACTTGTAAAACTATGTATGTAAAAGATTGATAAGACTAATTGTATCGTATAACATGGTATACCGGTATGTGCGGTATAATGGCCATGGGCTTACTATACGGATTAGCTTTATGGTCAGTGTGTGTGTGGGGGGACTTTGGATCCAATGGTTTTGTGACCAATGATGCAGCCATTCCCAATGGATGGTCACTATAGGACGGACGTCATTAGCGGTGTGGGCCACCCGAGGTCGGACTCGGTCGTGCCACTAATATTATGTACAGTACAATGTACAATGGTTGAGGCATCGGCATTGTACTATAGGTCCTTGGGACAACGTTAACCCTGCTGAGAAGGGGTAATATCTCGGGTATACCATATTGTTGAACTATGATTGTTACTTTACATATCATATGCATATATTATATTATATTATATTTTATATATATATATCACCTGTATAGTAATTGTCATCTCATAATGTTGCTTGTGTTTTATAAATAAAAGAATCCACAAATTAATGATGGGTACATCATGTAGATTTCTACTCACTAAGTTGTCAAACTTACTTTTATATTATTTTCCTTTTTTCTCTATATGTATAATTATGCTGTTATAGATAGTGGTTACCGCGAAGTATTCAGTTATGTTGGAGGATTCGATCCGGGAGATGCTTGAGGACTTATTGCAAGCTTAGGCAAGTACTCATGGTAACTATTACTTTTGAGTTATGCTATAGACTTAGAGCTTGATGCATGCTTCATATTAAGGTTTAATATAGATCCCTTGTAATGATGTTATGTATATAGTATAATTTTTGCTGCTTTTGATAATCTTTGGTTAGACGCTCTGGTTATATTACTTCAATGTTTATAGAACTTATATTACTTCTGCTGTTTAGTATCCTTTGTTTTTTAGGAGTAAAGGTTTTAGAGGTCTTGTTCAAAGTGAAACAAGGCTGTGAGATGAACCGTGAAATTAATTACTAGTTAATTAATTCTTGGGGTGTTACACTCCTTTTATGTTTTAACCTCTAGGCCTATAAATACAGGCTTAGACCCTCTAGAAACATGGTTTATTATTTGATTTGATTTCATTAATAAGAATACTCAGAGTTGAGTTTCTTATTTCTTTTCCTTCAAACTTTAAATAGTATCTATTGTTTAGAGAATATTTCTTTGATTTTGTGATAGTCTCACAACCTTATGAATATTTATCCCTTCTACTTACTAAATTCTTGATTAAACACGATCTATCACTGAATTAGTGTTTGATATTGCGATTTCGTAAAACTAATCTGTGTTTTTAAAAGATATCTCAATATGTAAAGTGTTTAGCATTACGATTTAAAAAACACTTAATTTAAAATAGGAAAAAATACATGCGATTTCTTTAAGCACGCTATGAGGTGCTTATTTGAAAATCATGAATTTAAACCAAAATTATGATTTCTCATAACAAATATTTAATAAGAAAAAAAACTTTTTAACATATTTTACCAAACGTCTTTGCGATTTCAAAAACGTAATTTTTAAAATTACACTTATTGAAATCACAATTCCAAATAGACTCATAGTTCCCTGCCCTGATCTCTCTCTCTCTCTCTCTCTATTTTATTTAACTTAACTTATGAGATTTTCCTTGTTATATATGATTGAAATAGCTTAACTATATTAGATTAGATGTTGAGATTTAAGATGTAACACCCAAGATCTAAGAGAGCTTGATTTGTTAGCTCCATTAGTTAGAGACCAAGCCTCATGAAACAAAGGTTATTAATTCGAATTCTCCTATCTCATTTCCCTTATCTTGTGCGGACATGTTAAAAAAAAAAAAACAAGAAGCAGAAGTTACTTATTGATTAGGATTAGGAACCTAGAGCACTTATATATAAACCATTACTATATGCGTTAAAATCTTTCAAGGAAGCATAAGGTCAAGTACGTTAAAATTTCCGTAACATAATTTGGATAATCCATATGTACCCTAGGGTACTTACTAAAGTCATAACATAACATAAAAAATGAGTATGACTGCAAATTTCTCCCTTATATGGAGCCTAAACATTCCGGCTTGCTGTCATGGTCGCCTTAATACCTCGGAAAATGGGGCAAAATAAAAAGTGTGCGAAAGGTTCAACGAGTAACATTCTCAAGCCATTTAAAACGATTGGTTTGAAAATATTTTTAGCAAAGGGTCAAAAACTCATATAACACAAGATTTTTTTGCTGAACTTTCACTTATTACACATTGTCTTGACAACACTCATAACCGCGATAATACACTTAGTCAACTAATTAACTTCTAATTGCACTCAGTATAGCAAATTTCGTGATGAACCACACTTTCAAGGGCATAAAACTCTCCTTACTCTGACAATTTCCTTAAATATTAAATTTCTTCATTTAGAAACTTCCATTAAATGGATACTTTCTTTACACAAAAAAATCTTTAAATAGAAACTTCCTTTGTTCTTTTCATACGTAAGCATACATATCTATTTAAAACACTTGAAAAGGTATTTTAAGCATTTATGTTATAATATTAATTAAAATGGTTAAATCAATCATTTTTTATCGGCTTTTTTTTTTTTTTAAATGTCTACACGAGAGAGGAGAGGGATTCAAACTAATGACCTCTGTTTCATTAGGCATGATCTCAACCGATTAAGCTATTTCTTGGAAACCATTTTTTATCAACTTAAGTTTTGAGGATAAACGATTATTAAACCTAGTATCAAAGCAGGCCGTGAATTAATATAGAGCTTTGTTTCCATCAATTCACTCCCTATTTCATGATATTAGAGTAGGTTGTGAGTTAAGAGCCTTGTCTCAATCAATTTACTTTTTTTATTTCAATTAAATAGCATAGACTATTAATTAAATGATTCAGTTAATCATTTTATATTTGTTTAAGCTTTTGAGATAAACATTGGTTTAACAATTTCAAACCATATGTCAACAAGAGGTTGTGCAATGTCCAAGCCTATTCAATAATATTGTTGCATAAAGATATTGTGTATCATGGCAATATATAGGAAAGTAGAAGAAGTGTTGAAAAATGCTTAGACCTATCTTTTAAGACTTGTTGACAATTGTTACCATGCGATTAAGGAGTGTCTAAAAAAAAAAAAAAAGGTGATTAACATAAATTTCACATGTTGACAGATTCTAAAAATTAGTTGTAAAACTTCTAAAAATATTTTTGAATTTAATGATAATTTTCAAAACCACCTTACCTTTGTTATTTTAGGCTTTTCCTCTCCTCAGTAAAATTGAAAGGGGCCTGCAATTTTCATTTCTCATTATGTGATAAGGATTCCTAAAATTGTTCATCTTAAAATTACCTCATGTAATTTTTTTTTTCTTTTTTTTTTCTTTCATCTAACGTCTTGAAAAATCCTATTGCTATATATATATATATTAAAAAGTATCATATTATCAATGAAAATTAAGTATATTTTTATCAAATTTTTGCACTTATATGTAAAAAAAATTTTGAACCAAAAGTCCTCTTTCCATTTTTTTAAGAAGTGATAGGAGCCTAACATGTCAAAAGCAGTAAAAGAGATGTAAAATAATTGGAAGTCTAAACACTTTCAATTTCTATGACTACATCTAGCTAAGTAATTTCAAATATTAACAGAACTGTATTTTCACCATCTCAAAACCCCTCTGCTCCAAGCAAGGGAGAGGGGGGGGCAACCAAAATTTTACAGCCATGTCTTCCCAAAAGATTTTTTTAATGGCTTGGGGCTTCTTTGCTTCTTCTCTGGGCTTCTTTGGTTCTATTCACAAAGTTCAATATCTGGCTCTGTTCACAACAAAGAGAAAAAGGATAGATATCATATCATTCCCATTTCCTTCCTCCAAATTGCAGAAAAATCACGTCACTTCAGACAATATGAGCATTTTCTAGAATGTGAACCTCTGTGCAGCTTAATCATATCATTTTAAGCAAATAATTGAATAGAATGTTCAGGTGCTTTAAATTACAATGGATTAAAATATACATATCATGAAATAATTTTACTCTTGATCCCATTCTAAGGCAAAACAAGCAAATTGAATGGTTCCTCTCCCAGCGTACATGAATTAACGTGAGAAGGAACCTTCAATACCTAATGGCAGGCGATCCATAAGGGTGAATCACTTTGTTGTAAAGATATTACGAAAATAACAAGTAGGAAAATATGCAATCTAAATGATAAAGATCAAAACACTGGTATATATATTAAAAAACCATAGGTTAACAAGAAAAGAACTTCTGTTACCAAAGTAGACAAGAAATACCACTTCGAACAATAATTTCACAATATTTATCAAAGCATCAACATACTTCACAGACATTGAAATAGAAACTGAAATTATGCAAAAACCGAAAGAAGTAATAGTTAAATTACAGAGATTACTTTTTAATGGAACTGATGAGAATTGCGGGACATGCCTGAGAGGAAAGTATGCTTAGAAACCACAACACAGCCTCTATACTTTCAATGTCCTGACCAAGTTTCCAAATTAAAGTTAATTTTTCAAATCATTAATAAAATGCTAAAGAATTTATTTATATTCATAAGTTTTTTTACTTACCAAGAAATTTCTTGATATTCATATTAATATTTGCACTATCAGCACAGGGTATTGGTATATGATTGAATCCATCAATTCCCTAAAAACATATACATACCATATGACATGTCAACCTAATACATCGTGTAATATTTATTTATGTATTATTTTTTTCAAGTAGATATTTATATTTGTACCTGACTAATATGTACACATTATTTGGTGCTTGAATAGACGAGGGTAAATGTACTTTTATCAAATTGTCCCTAAATTATCACAACAATCACATAAAAAAACAGAGAAAATATTTTAACTTCTTAGAAGAGTAAAATGGTATACGTTTATAGGTAAAAATTCAAGGGATTGTGCATAATTCATAATTTAATTGCTACCTGCCAGTGACATATGAGCTTGATCACCATGAGTAGCACTCGAACTTTTTGTTGCAATATCTTCACTTGCCTTTTCATTTCTTCTATTGCCCTCGCTACCAAAGCATATGCATCTTCTGTGTCGGCTGCTTCAGTAGCTAATCTCACCAGCCTGGTACACAATCTTCTATATCTTTGTGTCACATTCAAATTAATATCCTCTTCCACATTCCTCATCTTACCATCTAACAAGTATTCACTCTTCGCATCTCTTGTCCACCTTTTCAAAATGTACTTATCAGGAATCATCTTTATATCAAGCAAGTCAAAAACTTTCAAAGCATGGCAACACAAAATCCCAAATGTTTCAAACTTCTTGCAACTACATGAGATTATCTTATTCTTATGGTCGCAAAGTACTTTATACTCTCTCTCTTCATTAAGAAGTGCAACAATATATTCATACATTAGCTGACTCTCATTGCGATATTTTATTACTGCTGCTGATGCATAGTCATACTCATCTTGAAATATTTTAAATATAACAGGTGTATATGTTTGTGCTGCCTGCTTCAACACGGGGGAATTTTTCAAGCTCAATGTAGGCAATTTTTGCCTAGCATTAAATTCAGTCTTCAATTCCTTATGTCGCTTTTGCTCTACCACTCTCTCAAAATGTTCAAAAAATCGGACCACATCCAAATCTGATTTTAGGTAAGCTTTCAAGTCCCCACTCAAGCTTTCATTGAGTTGAGTACTTCCCACTCCCAAAGTAAATGCCCCCTTCACATGACACTTGGCCCATTTTGTCTTCAATTTGTATATACCATCCAACCAACTAAGATGCTCACCATTATATGTTTGGATCATTTTGTCCCAAGCATTTTCAAATTCAGTTTCATCCTCATACTCAA
Organism: Carpinus viminea; assembly: GCA_013348765.1. Lineage (NCBI taxonomy): Eukaryota > Viridiplantae > Streptophyta > Magnoliopsida > Fagales > Betulaceae > Carpinus > Carpinus viminea. The sequence goes on along the minus strand of CP054668.1, from coordinate 31,582,559 downwards.
ACATACAATCTTTGAAGTCTCGAAGAAAAAAGGAACCATCCTTCATCAAATTCCCTACATGCTTGGTAACATTTTGCAGTATGTGCCAAGTACATAATCCATGCCACGTGCCCTGCATCACCTCAATTAACGCCTCTTCTATTGCAACATCTTGATTTGTGAAGATCGATCGGGGCTTTTTACCATCGTGTGCTCCTAAGAAACTTTCAAGAAGCCATTTATATGACTCTACCGTTTCATCATAGAGAAGTGCAGCCCCAAAAATCACTACCCCCCTATGGTGATTAAAACCGGTAAACACAACTAGGGGTCTTAACTCTTTATTAGTGCCATATGTAGTGTCAAAAGTCAAAACATCACCAAAATAGAAATAGTCAGTGATCATTCTAGCATCAACCCAAAAAATATTAGTTATTTGTTCTTCACTATCTAATTGTATTGCATATTTGAAGGATGGATCTTTAGTCAATTGTTCTTGAAAGTACTTCAATAACCAACCAGCTTCACCATATATCAATTTCCTTTGCCGTTTTGTTCGAAGAGAGTTTGTTTGATCAAGATCAATGCATCTCCCCCCAGCCTCTCTACTCATCAACTCACGGGTAGCCTTAGGAGGGGTGACTCTAGAAGCACATGCCAAATTAATTGCAAAGGCTTGTACTTCAGGTATTTGTTGATGCGACTTCATCATATAAGGAGTTTCTGAAAGATGAAGAAAATGATTATGTTCGGCTACAAAATCATACACTTTGTACTTCTCAGTCTCTCGTACTAATGAAACAAACATCCGTACAAAACAATTAGTCCTTGTTTCATCTCGATGACGACAGTTAAGATCCCGCTTGTCTAGTCTTCGAGCACCTTCTTTAGAACAAACAAATCCTCTTGTTGTTACTTTTCCATCTCTCTTACTTTTATTTATAAATTTCTTCCTCACACCAAAACCCATTTGCTTTCCATAATTTTCCCAATGCTTCCATGCATCCTCTAGGGTACTAAATTCCATACCAACTTGAGGTGTCCAATCTGTTTGGGTATTCATATTTTGAGAGGAATCACCCATAATGCAATGCTATGCCTTCTTTTTTGGTGTAAATGTATATTTCTGTTGATAACAAACATCAAATGAAAAACAATATATATCTGAATAATATTACATAGTAATTAGAAGGAAAAAAAAAGTGGTAACCATATTGAAATGTAACCGTTGAAAGAACAATTATCTATCTTTAGCATAAAAACATATGGGACCATTATCCATAACAACAATCACAACATATTGGGCACAAACAATAGAAAGATGGATTTTAAACAACTATTTGCACCCACTAAGAAACGCTATCAAATTATAAAAAATAAAAATAAAAATTCTCTATGTACACGATAAATAATTAATTGCTAAGGTTACTTCCCTGAGCAGCCAAGCCACCCACTTTATGCTGACCCAGAAAGAAAAAAACCACCTACATTAATGTTTGAGTGGGTTCAGATAGTTTACAAGTTGCAGATTAATGATATTCATGTGAATTCAGCTTAGCCAGCATTAAGTGAAGTGGAATGTAGCGCGCGCGCACACACACGCAGAAGAATAACAATCATCGGCCACCTGGGCCATAATTTTGAGTAATTTCTCAGCAAATCAAGTTTAATTTGTCTCTTTCACTTATTCATTAAGGAAGGGGCATCTGAAAATGAATGCAGAGTCCAAGGGCATGTTCTGCACATCCTCCAAAAACAATTCTCAAAGGCCTGTACTGTTTTTCTATGTATTCCGTCGGAAAACCTGTTTGGGAAGTTGTGAATAACAAACTGATTTCGGTATAAAGGAAGGAAAACAAAAATTATTTGAAAGCAAGATCAACAGTTTAGTTTGTTCAAATGTATACCCAAAAACAACAATTTTCATTAGGGAAAAAAAAAAAAAAAAAGAAGGAGAAGAGAAATGATAATACAAGCAAAAATCGTAAAAATCGTAAATATGAAACTACAAGCAAGGATATTTCTGTGATATTACAAAAATCACAAAAAGGGAGAAGTTTTGTACCAGGAAGGCGAAAGCTGAAGAAACCCTAAGCGAAAATCCGGCGGGTATACTGCCGTCGAGGGAGGGGGAAGCTGCTCTGTTTCTTGGTGTGTCACAGTAGAGAATGTGAAAGGTGTTCTTTGAGGGCTTCTTCTCACGAAAAGTGCAACGTGGCCTCCGAGATTGTTGTAATTATCCATTGCTCTCTATTTTATACCTATTTTTATGTAATTTATGCTAAAATTATTCTTCTTTTTTCTTTTTATTTACTTATTTTATTATTATAGAAAGCTACTTTTTTAATTCTTGATAAACATTATATATTATTGTTCCATCCTAGTTGATAAATTTGTGGGAAGAGATTACTTGTAGGTGTACCCATAGGCAATAAAATATTTTGTATGAAATCTTCTAATTTAAGACAATTTTTGTTAAAATATTAATTAAATTCATTATTTTATATAACCTTATGCTTTAAGGATAAATTTACCCACATTTCATTAAATTTTTAACTCACTATTTTAGTTAAATTTTCATATAGCTTATTCCGCTTAAACTTTTGGAATAAACAATAATTGGACAAATCAATCCAATTAAAAATCACTTATAATTTTTTATGAGTAATTTTATTTAATAGATTCGTGTATATGGTCATACAACTGAATAATGTAACGATAAATGTCAATTCTTTAAATTATTTTTTTTAACAAATGTTGATACAATGACTGACTGTTTTACAAATTCTTTAAATTATTTTTTCAGCCATATGTTAAAATTTGAAATCATTTGGGTCCAATTATGATCGTATGAAGAAACAATGAGTTGAACATATCATTTCCTGCATATAACAAGAAAAATTGTAATTACAAATAAATCATAAATTTAAATTAATTAATGCCATTCAATTTCTATGACTACAAAATCCCAAATTTTACAACCTCGCCATCCCACTCTACCAGTGCATGGGTATTATATCTCATTGGAAGAATCACATTTCAACTCTTCAACCGGATGTAAACAGTTATAATATACTAATGAGTAATGAGGAAGAACACCTGCCTCCATAATTTCATGTGAAAGGCCAGCAGCACTGCATTAATGCTAACAAAACTCATTCACTGCAGGAAGCCATGAGAATAAATGGTTGAAGGCAACAGCTCAAATATAATCAACCGGAGCTGCGCTTTCATCTCCTCCATTTTCCAAGAAGTTTCAACATGTTGTCAGTGACATCAGGCAGGGAGTTATCGGCGCTTTGATCTCCTCCGTTTTCCAAGAAGTTTCAACATGTTGTCAGTGACATCGGGCGGGGAGTTATCGTCCTCGTCCCTTCTATTGTCAGAGGTGTGAGTCAACCAGGCCAATGCCTCTATAGCAGCATCCCTCTCTGCAAGCTGCTTGTTTTTCTTGGGTTTCCCTACGAATTGCATTCCCTTGAACTCCACCAGAGCCCTAAACTCGTTTGTCTTAAAGTGCTTGGTTTTGTATTTAGGAGGGGAGTGCCCTGCTCTCATCAACAGTGTTTGTAGCAAGCTCTTAGGATTTGTTCCATCTTTTGTGAACCTGCTGTCATTGGACTCCTTAGGCTTCTTGCTTTCTCGGCCAAATACAAATCTCCCTTCACATTGGTCCCCTGACACAAGCTCTTGTACCGCAAGCATAAGGTACTTCCCCTCCTTATGCATGTCAAGGCTAGGATCTTCAAGCTGCATCATAACAAGGGCATTAAGTAGACATGTAGGTAAGGAAGTAATATAGCGAAAGCCGACATAACAAAATACCCTTGTGAAGTTACTCTGGTTTCCTAACCTTCTTCTGCACAAGCCTATCAAGTTCTTCCTTGAGCTTCGAGTAACATTCCGCCAAATTAGGATCCATGAAAAAGTCGACATACCCTTCTAACATTTTCAAATGCCCAGCCTGAAAAAGGGAAATCACTAATAATAAAATCCCAGACTCAAATTCCTTCAACAGAACAAAAAGTACTATAGATATGTCAACAGGTGAATTACCTGTACACCGTTGCTGAGAGCACCACCAAAAAGGATCAGTATTGAATCAGACACGCCAGTGGAATCACGTATGAAAACTGTATTCACCTTCACTTTTTCACCAAAGACTAGCCATGGGTAAGAAATTGTCTGGTAACGTGCATTGACAGAATTCTGAAGCAAAACCATTGCAAACATCAAATAATTGCTTGATACTGTAGAATTTTAGCAAGGCCATGATACCAATAATATAGCTATTCTATCCAAACAACTGAATTAGCAGAAATGTATCTTTAAGAAACAAAAATTTGTTTTTAACAGACTTTTTTTTTTCTTCACTATATATTTAGAGCTTTCGCTACCGAACAATTACTCACTAAATAGGCAATCAAAACCCATGATGTGTGCAGATAGATATTGGAGAATATCCTTGAATTCCCATGTGCATTGAAAATCCAGAGAAGTTTTAGACAGAAATATTGCAAAAGAGAAATGTTAGAGGTACCAAATCTTTTACTAAGAAAGCCTTAACAAACTGATGTGTAACTCATTCATTGATTTTCATTACATTTCTCTTAACTAATTGTTTTGGTATTCATTACATTTCTCTTAATTAATTGTTTCGCTCCTCTCCAATAAATGAGTTACGTATCAGTTTGGTAAAGCTCTCTTAATAAAAGATTTGGTACCCCTACAAGTTTTCATTGCAAAAAGCAGGGGATCTCTCACAGCATCTACATGTACATGTTGCAGGCACATATGCACACATGCTTGTAAATTCATGCATGCCTGTGTCTACATAAGAGAGTACATATGTTTGCAAATGGATTTAAGTAAACAAAGACTTACAACATGAAAGGAATGAAATCTACACAAGATTACAACCAATTGGTGCTGTAACAGTGAATGACAAGGCCATTCTAATACTAACACAATAGTTTAAATTGATTGTCTTAGTCAAATTCTAGGTAAAGGCATTTTTATTATATACACCAACACAAAACCAGAAGCATGCATGTGAGCCTAACATATGCAGCAACATAAATATATATATATGGAGGCAAATAGTTGAACAAAAAACCAAGCCACTCGGTTATGAGAACAAAAATAAAGAGTCAACTGTTTGGCGTCTATCAACATCTCAACATAGTGACTAGTAATAGCTGTGCCAATTATCAAATGCGATATTTCCTTGCTTTTTATCTAAGCATAACATCTTTATACTCATTGTTTAAACAACTCCATCACTTATGGGTCACCAGCCTTCCCAAAAAGCAGAAACAAAAACTGTGAAGAAATTTATCACTAGTTATGCAAAAACAGGATAATTCATAGTTTCTAGGATTCCTTCTTCTTTTTTTTTTTTTTTAAGTAATTCAAATACGTTAAAAGCGTAGAGAGGCACAACCCTAATGCATAGGTTGCATACAATAAAACACCTAATGAATAGGACAGAAGAACAAAACTCCAAAAACTAGAGAAATTAGATATGGGCAAGCTATGGAGCACTACTCTCTACGCGTAAAGGGAGAGGCTCACCTCTAATACAAAGACCACCCATTTCCTCTCCTATGCATAGTCTAAATTTTGCCACATCACTTTAATGAAATTCGAAGGTCTAAAATGATGTTGAACATTTTAGTCCAACCACATTGATTCCTGTGCTCCCTCAACTCAGTCACTCACCCCTTTTTTTCCTCCACACCTGACCCTAACCAATCGTCACTGCCACTAGCACCACCACCGTTGTCAACAACCATAAACTCTAGTCTTGTTTCCAAAAGACTCAATGAAGAGTGTCATGGTTGGACAAGAAAACCAACGTGGCAGGTTCATATCCTCCCACTCAACTCCATGGCAATGATCTTAACCGGAGCAAAGTAAAGTTCTCTGCCAACGCTGTCCAACTCCCCTTCTTCGTCTCCTACGCCACCGCCACCTTTTCCTTCTCACAATACGCCGCCAACTGAAACCCCAATTGAGCCTTCTTCTCCCACTATGATAGCACACTCCAGCACTGGCAGTCAGCTATCTTAGTACTGAACTTCACTGAGACCATTGTTAATCAGGGCCAAAGCGATGGAGAGCCGTTTGATGGCATGTTGAGAACACTAGCCCACAACACTCTCGCTGTTGATGACATAGCGGAAGACTAAGGTAACTAATCAACGAGCAGCATCTTTGATTCTGCAAGGAGAAGCATCTTCATCTTCTACCCAAAAAGATAAAAATAAGCTCCCAGGCTAAAAGAAAGATAAAACTCCGCAGAGTATTTGAGAGAAAATTCTCTAATTTGATAATAATTCGATGATTGAGTTTTACATAATAAGCAAACCTATTTATAGAAGAGAAATACTTGTAGAGAAAGTAAACCTACTTCTAATAGAGAAAGTAAATCTAATCCTAGGAGGAAAATAAATCTAATCCTAAGAGAAAAGTAAACAAAATCCTAGTAGGGAAAGGATTATAAAAACAAATAAATAAAAACTATTTATTTATTTATTTATTTTTTCTTTAGTGGGGACCGCATGTCCTACATCAGTCTCCCCTTTTTGAAAAGAACTCATCCTCAGTTAAGTTTCAAATCCTCTGGTTGAAAATATTAAAAAATGTCTGCCACATTGAATGTTGAAGATATTGCCAAGTCCTCGGGAAGATCAATGACATGCATTATTGTTAATCTTTTTAAGTATTTTGAACGGACCGTACCCTCAGCTTTCCAGAAGCACCAATTGGCAATCGCCCCTTGCGTAAATACACCATCACAAGATCTCCTTCTTGAAAAATCTTTGATCGCCGGCCCTTGTCTGTTGCCGTCTTGTACTTAGCATAGGATTCTTCTAGATGCTGACAAACTCCTTCTCAGGTAGCTTTCATCTGTTCTGCTAAATGCTCTACTGCCACACTTGCTCTCAGTAACTTAGGTAAAGCTGCAAGATCTACTGCAAGTCTTGGAGTTCTCCCACAGACGACTTTGAACGGTGCATTCCCAGTAGAATTGATGCAGGACATGCGGTCCCCACTAAAGAAAAAATAAAAAAAAAGTAGTTTTTATTTATTTATTTTTATAATCCTTTCCCTACTAGGATTTTGTTTACTTTCCTCCTAGGATTAGATTTATTTTCCTCCTAGGATTAGATTTACTTTCTCTACTAGGTTTAGATTTACTTTCTCTATTAGAAGTAAGTTTACTTTCTATACAAGTATTTCTTAATTATCAAATTATTATCAAATCAAAGAATTTTCTCTCAAATACTCTGTGGAGTTTTATCTTTCTTTTAGCCTGTAGAATTATTTTTATCTTTTTGGGTAGAAGATGAAGACCCTTCTCCTTGCAGAATCAAAGACGCTACTCTTTGATTAGTTACCTTAGTCTTCCGCTACATCAGTTGAGCAGCCACCTCTACCAGGCCAACAATAAGACCTGGGTGATCTCTGGTGACATCAACACCTCCTCTGTGACCTTAGCAGCAGACCTCAGGCCACAGAAGTGGACTTGAGGGTGCATGGATTTAATTTGGTTGGAGGTAGAAAGTATGGTTTATTTTGGACCTGATGTGGCACAATTGAGACCACAAATGGGAGCCAATGGTTTATCTTGGACCTGATGAGGCACAATCCAGACCACAAATGGGAGCCAACTTAATTGGAGGTCGGCTGCTCCCCTTCCCTAATGCACAGAAATAGAAAGCTATAACGAAAAATGAGATGAAGATGGAATTAGAACAGAGAAGATTAATCTCTGTAGCAAAGGAAATCTTGGTTTCATAGAACCAGAATTTGGTGATTAGTACTTCATCACAACTAGAGTGGGAAAGAGTTATTATTAATCAGCAAACTCATCTAAAAATGTGAAGGACATGGCTTGAGGGATACACATCCCTTTTTCAAAATAAAGCAGGGTCGTGATCATATTTCAAGTAAGTTGGTTACCAAGCTGGAGAAACAAGTACAAGTCAACATATTTGAAAAAATGGAAAAGTCCTTATTATGTTACAATCACATCTCGTTAGGTCAGGCAGGAGATGGGTGAGGCTTTTAGCCTGAATAGGGTGCAATTATGCTGGCTCAGTGCATAATGTCGAATTGTTTATCGTATCACATAAGAAACACATAAGTAAAAAGGGTCATTAGCAGTGATGATTCCACCCAAGTTATCCAAGGCTTGGAAAATTGCTAATATAACAAGTAATTTTCATTTAAATGACAGATCATGAGACAAGCTCATTCTATCATGTCTAACACAATTTTAATAGGATATATTTTTCAAGACATGCTAGCTTATATTGTTTATTAAGTCGTGTTGGTCAGGGAAATGGAAAGAAAACATTTATACAAGTAGTGAACTTTCCAATTGTCACTGAAAAGAAAAAGAAAAAGGAAATAATAACCATATAAGCAAAGTAGCATATTCTATGAAGAATTTCTACTAGAATTTCTCCCTCGGTCACAAATTATTCTGATGTACTTACACAAAGGGTCAGGCTACAGTTGCAGAAATATACAACTATAAACCCAAAAGAGAGATTTTCTTGTTTATCATTTTTGTAGAGGAGGAAAAACTAAGCAAAATGGATTGTCATTTTTCTTTCAACCAACCTTAAAGTAGAATCCAAAAACCAGTACAACCATAGTAACAAATAAGTACAGTTTTATAACAAAATTAAAAAGCGTCATTTTATTTTATTTTATTTATGACGGGGAACCTCGATAAGGCAAGACCCTTAGGACCCACCCTTACACCACCCTCAAAAGTTTCCCTACACAAATCAAGGTGAATCGCAGGTTTTTACACCAGAGGGTGTGGCCCCAAGTGGGAGCCTACACCTAGTAGGTCTCGAACTTGGGATCTAAGAAGTGACACTCCCTAAGACCACAAGCCTCCACCACTAGGCCAACCCCTTGGGTTAAAAAGTGTCATTACAAATCAAGACTACACAAGTACTGTCTTCATACCATGTGCATTGTAATTTCTAATCAAGAACCAATACATATCAGCAACGCCCATGTATTGTATCATCCAGTGTGTTTCGTTCTGTGTATTATAGAATAGTGCCAACCATGGCAAGCAGCTTCATGCTTCAGTTCACCTTTTGTTAGTGTCAAAAGACTCAAAACTGGTGTCTAGCTATATTAGATGTATATCAGTACTTCATTACAAGGGATAGAATTTCACCATTGTAGTTGGACCAGATTTTAAAGCAACCAAGCATATCAACTCAAAGTTCACCAAAACTCAGTTCCATTTTATACCCTAAAAACTATGAAATCACCGGTTATCCCTTACCACTTATACCAAAAGCTTAAGCTGATAGGAAGGGATAACCGGTGATTTAACATGATATCAAAGCTTCTTTCCTGCAGGCTCCAACTTTCTCTACCAATTTTTTCCAGTCTTGTTCACGAACATGACTCCTCCAGAGTTCCTACCGGCCTGTTTGTCCACTACTCTTCAAGGATCTTAGCCTTCTAGGCCTTCTATCACACTGTGCGGCACATGTATGGGAAGCTTAGAAGCCGATCTACCCAACCCCTCTGGAATCAGACCAAACCAACTCCTAACACGCCCTCACGCGCTGCCAAAAGTTTATGTCCATCATCCCACACGCCCTCACACACTTTCACAAGCCTCCTACAGTTCCTTGCCATTAGTGCACTCGCTTCATGCGCCAACATGCACCTTCGTTGATGTTCATGCGCCTTCCATTTTTGCACACACACAGATCAGATCCGGGTTGACGGATCCGTTAACCAACCAAAGTGGGTCAGCCATGTGCATCATGCATAAATCCAGCCCAAGTGGGCCCAGCTCTAGTCAGATCCAATGACCACCGAAGTATGCTCCTACACACGCCGCACGCTAGGGATGTAGCCAGGTCAGCTAACCCGTTAATTGCCCAAGTGGGCCAGCTCACATGCTTCACGTGTATCGGATTTGAGTCCAATAATCGGCCAAGTGGGGCCTTTGTGTTGTGAATTTAATTATTTAATTTATATTATAACATTCTCCCTTATGTGTGGAATTAAACTCTTCCTTAATAAGTAAGGCCTAACACGTGCAATATTTAATTGAAATGGGAGGTAAATAACAGATACTAAGTTCGAACTCAAAACCTCTATTCTTATACCATATAGAAAGTTGTGGGGAAATACAAAATATGGGAATTATAGCGGAAGCAAGAAAGAGAATAACACAAGGAATTTAAAGGTGGTTCGGTGTTAGACACTTACGTCCAACACTTTGAATAGCTCCTAGGGCTACATTAACTTAATTGTTTACAATACAAAGGTCCTTATGGTGAGTAAACACAAGTATGGTAATCAAATCTCCAAGGTTTGATTTCAATCAACCATTAAATAGAGAATTTTGGTATGAACCTAATATGGAATATATGGAAAAATATGTATTTTCCATATATTCTAACAAAAACAATAACTTTGTTTTGGTAAGGCTCTTACACTTTTACACTTACCGCATAGAGTAAAACCTGCCCATCATCCATTGTTTTGAAAGACATGGATGTCTCTCTGTGCTGCACATAGAGTAAGAAAACAGTAAATGTCAACTACTAAACTAACGACTTTAAAATTAAAAATTGAAAGTACATTGCCAAGTAGATACCTTACCACTACAGATGCTATGCCAGGAAAGAGGCCAGAACATATAATTGCACGAACCAATGACTGGTTGTGACTTAATCTGTTGTTATTGCTTGCATCTGCATCTACCAAGCCAGAATCTCTCAAAATGAAGCTAAACTGCTTCCGAAGAGAATGGATAGCCTGAAGTGTTTGGGCAGAGAGGAAATTCCTCCAGCAATACTCGTATGCAGATCCTTCTCTCTCTGCATCTTTCCATCCTTCATACGCACGAACCAGAGCCATATGGTCACTGTAATCTTTTGCAGAAAATCTAGACTTTGCTGTCCCTGCTAACTGAATCAGAGAGGTAGAGCAACAAGCAGTTAATGTGTTTTCTCCACAATCAAAACGTGTCATGACAATGGCTACATCAAAGTAATGATTCATGAACATTGAGAAAATTCAATGAGTAAAGGTTAAATTTCACTAGCATTGTAATCATCTAGGACAATATGAACAGGACACTAAAGGACAGTAGAGTGGCATGTTTCAATTGATTCCAGTATGAAATAGATAAAATATGTAATGTAAAGCTCATAGGAACTATCAGACCAGATGAAAAAAATTTCTCTGAACAACCAGGGAAAAGAAAAGAAAAAGGAAAAATTAAATTATTATCTATGAAATTTATGACTTTAAAATAGTGTGGATAATATTTTTCAAGTCTAAAGTTGATTGGTAGGGCTAACTGGACTCAATGGGCTTGCTTGGCACAAAAGAGTACAAACTTCTACAAATTGTCACTCAGTTAGCAAAAAGGAGTAACATTTCTTCCTGTCTTTCAGGAGGTTCTGCTCATAAACGCACTGATCAAGAGTTCCAGCTGGGAATTAGAGGAGTTGAGTGAGCAGGTAAAGAAGCCCCAACTATACGAGTCAAATGACACAAATGAATAGTAAGTTGAGCTTAAATTTCAAGCCTGGAACCTTCCACTTTGAAAACTAACAATATGATTACGATACAATTAGTCTTCATCACCCTCATCCATATCTATTTAACAGCTTTCAGGTTTTTGAGGACCTTAGTAATAGCTTTAACTTTAATTTGACTCCTTGAAAGCATATGCAACTCTTTCTTTGGACAAATAAAGTTCAAATATGTGCAACAAGATCAGATGTTCCAGTAGACATCCTTTATCTCTCCGGGTAATCTTTATACTAACTAAACATTTTGAGCCTCATAATCTTTTTCAACGTTCAAGGAATGCTTGTATCTATGGTGGACTGATGTCAAAATTTAATGAAAATAAAACAAAAAAGAAAATAATGAAAAGAACATGTACTTGATGCCCAAGTACAGATCATTGTAAAAAACTTGTCTACTGAATTGCAATATAATTGTTCATTTTGAGATATATTAGCATGTAAAGACATTCTTTTCAACTAACAAAAGCCATAAAATTTTAGAATATAAATTAAATGATTAAATTCGTCTCTTCTAATTAGCTTAAGTTTTTGGGACAAGTGTAGTTTAACATGGTATTATAATAGAGGTCCTCAGCTCAACCATGTCTTTGTCATTCACCTCCCATTTCAATTAAATGTTTCACGTGTTAGACCTCACTTATTAAGAGAGAGTTTAAGCCCACACATTGAAGGGAGTGTTAAAATATAAATTAAATGATTAAACTCATTACTTTCTATCAGCTTAAACTTTTGAGACAAGTGGTAATTTAACATAGACTTCCTCTTGCTTGACCTCCCCCTTGTTCAAAAGCATAGCCTTGTATTTTGGGGGGAAGGGGGAACACACCCAAGAATATGACAAGTTGGTTCCAATGTAACTATATAATTTACAAAAGAAATGACAAGAAAACAATGAGAACATTTCAATATGCATCATCCTGTCAGAAACAGAGAAAGAAAATGGGGAGGCACATAGTCTGTTTAGTACAACAGGAAAACGATAAAAGGGCAGGATATAATATTTTTCTTAGAGATCCCTTCATCCATTATCGCATTAAGAGTACCTCAGCCAAAAAACCCAAACAGGTTTCATTGCAGGCCAGAGAGGTGGCAGGAAAATACAATTTCACTGAAATGCTGAAAGGTTTTTCCACTGATGAGTGATACAACTATCTGATGCAACCTGATGCTGGATTCTCACAACATATTTTTAACAGAAAGCAATAAGAGTGCAATGCACCCCAGGAAGGACCATTGCGCATATCAATACGACATAGATGTAGCGATACATCAATTCAGGAAAATTTAAGATATAAAAAGGCAGTGATACTTCAATTAATTAATATATAAATAAATACTTTGTCATACAACTTGTGACAACTTTTAGCTTAAAAGATGAATAACAAATGATAGAAGGCATAAACTTTTCCTAAATAATTTTTTTTTATATAAGTAAAAAAGTGGTATTTTGCTATTAAAAAAAAATTACGAAGTTATTAGTTCCATACACAGAAAGGGACTGAGGGGGAGAGAAAATTAAGGAAGTATCTGTGCTTCATAGAATGCACCCCATCAAATAACACTGGTTTTAAACTTGACACCACTTATTTTTCCTTTTTTCTTTTTTTTTTCCTGAACCACATTCTCTCCTAATTTTTATTAACAGTCCAGTGCACCCCATCGTATAATACTCCTTTTACAGGTCTATGTTAATAGTTATAGAGGTACGCATATCAAGATTACAGGTCTATGTATATAGTTATAGAGGTACGCATATCAAGAATTTGCAGAGACCAAGAACAAATTTTGAAGCACCAACAGATAATATGTTGAACTTCACTTACATCCTTTTTGTCCTGGGGCAAAAGGAAAGGATCCCTGACACTAAGCCCAGATACTATTGTAAGAACAGGATCAAAGCAACGAAAGATAGCACCCATGATTAGCATTTTCCCAAGCTTTGGATCCACTGGAAGAATGGACAGAAACTTTCCTGATCGGATATTTAAAAAAAAATAGTAAAAGAACAAAGGAGTGAGATAAATCAAGTAACCATGACAACAATAACAGTATATATCAGAAAAACATTCAAGTAAAAAGCTTCTCAAACAAGAGTCAAGAGACTAACCAAGATTTGTCAGATTTTCGTTCTCATCTAGTGCCCCAATCTTTTTCAGAAAATCAATGGCGTTTTGTACCTGTCAACCCATAGTTGTTGTCAATTTGTTCAGTTGACTCAAAGGATAAAGATAAAATAAGTCTGCCCAATGTACATCATTTAACATTATGAGGTTAGGAAATGGAAAACAAACAAGCTCATATGATACATGAATGAACACAAAACTTCTAGATTAAAAAAATTCTCCAGTAACTCAATGGGCATTTGGCAAGCACAAAGCTTCACTTGTTCATTCCACACCGATTCTACTTGCAGTATCCACTCCACTCACCCCTTCCATTTGGATGACCAAGCCAATATTTAAAGTTGGACAAAAAGTCAACTTCAGTACACTGTTACCATTAACTTTCACAATTCCCTCACTTGAATTTCAAACCTTATGTCAATACTAACGTAGCACATTGGAAAAGAGATCTGTAATAGTGGGGTTGAGTCTCTTCATTTCTCATAGTAGACCCACTACATGATAAAAATTCTTCAATCGCCAAAAAAGGGCCAACATTTGATCCTCAAAGCCCTCGCACAACAGCCCCACTACATGATAAAAAGTCTTCACCCTTTTAAACTCCCAATCAGAAGAAACTGACTGAGGAACTTCCTGGTCTCCAATCACTGCAATTGGATTGACTGCTAATGTGTCATTATCCTTCCCTCCTTGTCAGGCACAACCACCACTGCCAGAGAAGAGAGATTCGCCTATCCTCCAATCAAATTCATTTTCTGTATCTCCTTCGAAATCTGACCCTCTAATCTCCCTTCACCCAACCCAGATGCCAAAGGAACCATTGCAGAGTCAGAGACCCACTGATCATACACTCTCGATCACCTTCACCATTCATTGACATCCCATTTATAACCGAATCATGCACCCAGTCTTTCTTAACAATGGAAGTCTTTCTGCTAAACTAACAAACAACCTGGAAACAAGCCCTCTTTCATACACCCTCTCCTCTGCACCCTTAAATTCTGCTAATTCATCCCTTGACCCTTCTTTGGTAGATCATTATAGTCTTTTTTTTCTTGAAAGTACAATTTAGGCCTACTGCTACATATTATGTCTGCATACATGCTAAATGACAGAAAATTGCTTTCGATGCTTTAATCTTTCCATAGTGAGCACATCCGCTACATTCATCATTTTTCTTTCAATTACAACACACTTACACTAATGCTCCACAAATGAGCGAGCTAACATTTCAAAAAACAAGGGGATCACACAACTTTTTTTTTTTTTTTTTTGAAATTCTACAATTTGTAACATAAGAGCATATTCCTCCCCAATAAATAAATTTCAAGATTTACATGCATGAATCATCTCAAGGTCAAAAAGCGGACGAATTGCCATCAAGAATGCCGCCACACATGTTTTATGTTGAGAGGAAAGCAAAACTCACAATACTAAAACATCAAAAAGTAAAGCAGGCAATGAGTCTAGATAAGCCAGTGCAAAACAAAGTTCTAAAATAGGCCTTCCTTTTGGACTACTACATGGCACAATTAAAAAATAAATAAATAAATAAATAAAATGTAAAAATAAAAGAAAAATGGAAGTGTTCAACCAAAGAATTGATAAATTATGTTAATTTCTCAATTGCATGCACTCTCATTAAAATCAACAGCCTCATATTTCACTAAAACATAACATCCAGCATTTTCCAAAAATTAGCTTCATCAATGGGATAAAAGATGAAACAAATATAAGGAACATAACATTCATATTAATAATATGAAAAATCGGGAGAAATTCATGGGCCAAATATTTGATGATATGGGCCAAATAGCAGTCAAATATCAGAAAGATGGGAACGGGCTTTAGCCAGAGATTTCAACACAGCAGCAGCACAACATACATAACACCACAAGAACTATTGAAGAAGCATATAGCAAAGCACACCTAAACCACAAGCTTAAAACTCACTCAACAAAGAAAGAGATTCCTGACATTGAAACTAGGATTCAGGAAGTTCCTGAAAGACAATATCCCATTTAAATGACAAGGAGGGGATTCAAGTGCATATTAGAAAAGAGCATTGTTTTCAAGAAATTTATTAATAGTAGATAAAAGAAAGATATTAGTAAAAGAGCACGGGAGATTCAAATGAACAATTTTACTTACAGCCAATGATTCTGGTGGCTGCAGAGCAGAAGACAAGAAATTGCCAATACTTCCAACCTGCAAACTTTTAATTTGCAAGCAGAGAGAGTTCAAAGGAGTTCTCAAAAGTTCAGGAAGTTGATATTCAGAGAAAGCTTCATACACACATTTGGGGTAAAGGTGGTAACATTCTCCTGGCTGCACACGACCAGCCCTACCCCTTCTCTGCAATCAATTACAACCCAATGAAATATCAGGTGCCATTTGCAACAGATAAAACAAGAATAGGTGCCAATGAACTACATGCAAAGTGCTATCATGCTGTCTACCCCATAATGCGAACTCTTCAAACCAGTCTAATGCTTATTGTAATACATAGGCAAGCATGAATTAGTACCAGGTCTGCAGGTCATACAAGTCCACAAGTGAAACCAGATGTAATCCCATGCAAGTAAACACTGCCTCCTACTCATAAACAAACATGTTCACACACATGCACCAATAGGGGAACAATCATATCCATAAAAAGAAAGAAATAATAATTGAATCAGAACATATCCCAACTATGGTTCATGGCATGCGTTTTATCACTGCAAATGCATGGGCAAACCAAAGTTGAGTAAGCTTGTATACAAACAACTTACTTGCCGTGCAGATGCTTGTGATATCCAAGAAGGTAGAAGACAAGGTGTATTATTCAAAGCATCATAAGTAGTCTCTTTTGCTTTTCCACAATCAACCACAAAAACTATGTCATTGATGGTAATGCTTGCCTCTGCCATATTTGTAGCAAGAACTATTTTACGGACATTTGGAGGTGGATTCTCAAATATAAGTTTCTGCAGAAAATGACAAGGGACAGCAGAGAATAATATGATCTGAAATCAGTAACCTCAGAGTGAAATGTAAATCAAGTTATAAAGATACATTATTAATTATATGTTTTCAGAACTCGTGATGGTACTAAAGCACAATGAACTCTTGCAAACAGTAAGCATTAGTTGCAGAGTCAGAAGCTTTGAAGTGCTGTTTTTTCACTGCTTAACACCTTTATAAATTACAACTTTTGTTGTCAAAAGTAACAATGGGTGAGTACATCCTAGCAAAGCACGCAACAATTAGGATGCACCACTTATGAAATAACATCAGTACCTCAACCAGATTACCAAGTAAACAAAGAAAGCCACTTTTTGCAGAAAGAGTAAATATATTGTAAGAAGAGTTATTAGGGTTAGTAAGTTGTTAGGGTTTGAGGGTAGTTTGGTCATTGTCATATTTCCCTAATCCTATATATTAGGATGTTTGTATTAGGTTAATAAGAAGAAGAAATACAGCAGCCTCCTTCTCTTCTCCCTCCAATCTTATTTCTACAAACCTATTAACATGGTATCAAAGCGTGTTTCGATTATTGGCTAATCTTTTGTTTGGTTCTCTCGTTGGTGGCAGCACCGCCCGTGTGGGCTTAGCCCCACACAGGCAGTGCCTTCATTAAGCTCTAAAAGAGCTTACTAGAGTCTATAGTAATCGGAAAAAAAAGACTCCCGTGGAAAAATATATATGTTGGTTGTTGTTGTGCCTTGTGCAGTGGCTCTTGGAGGTTTTCCAGTAAGATCTGGAAATTTTCGGCAATTTCTAAGTCTCTGGCAGCCTTTTGTGGTGTTTTCCGGCACTGTCTGATCGTTTCCGGCGTATTTGTGGTGTTTAATGGTGTTTTTTAAGTTCTTTGGTGGTGTTTAATAGTGTTTTTCAGGTGTTTTTGACAATTTTGGTGGTCTCCGGTGGTTTTCCAGCGTTTCTAGTTGTCACCGGTAGTTTTCCGGCATGTTTGTTGGAGAAGACAACCCTGTTTGGTACAGGCATTCCCTGTCGCCTATCTGGGATAAGGATATCGCAGTCTCAAAACCAAGATAAGGTTGTCCGTGTTACTGTTCATCATTGTTCATACTGGTTCGGCCACAGTTCATACCGGTTCAGGTGTTTTCTTACCCGTTTATTGTGTTTTCAAACTCATTCAGTTTGTTTTTTTCACCGGTTCAGTCCCTTTCTTGACCGGATCAGTGGGTTTTAAGCTCAGTTTAACATGTTCCAGGTCCGGTTCAGTGTGTTTAAGACTGGTTCAGTGCATTCCAGGTCCAGTTCACTCTCTTTTTAGAACCGGTTTAGTGGTTTTTTGTCCTTTTCAGCCTCTTTCTTGTCCAGTTCAATGGGTATTTTGACCCGTTCAGAAAGTTTCATGTTCTGTTCACTTTGTTTCGAAGCTTGTAAGTGGTGTTTTAGCCTGAGGCCTGTAGGCGGTGTTTTAGGCCGGTTCATGTTGGTTTGGGTTACAAATTGCTCAAGGGAAGTAGTTCCCATTCAATTTTTCATTGTTGGCTGATCACGGGTAACGTGATGGTTGTTTGTTATCGGGATCCGACCGGCCTTGATGTTGTGCAGTGGTTTCCAACTGGTTAGTTGTTTTCCGGCGAGATTCTACTGGCCTTGGTATTTTACAGTGAGATCCAACTGGCCTTGGTGTTTTGTGGTAGTTCCCAACTGGTTGTTGTTGTCCAGCAAGATTCTACCGACCTTGGTGTTTTGTGGTGAGATCCGATCAACCGTTGGTGTTTTGCGGCGAGATACAACCGGCCTTGGTGTTTTGCGATGGGTTCTGACCGGTCCTTGTTGTTTCCCAGCGTGATCCTATCGGCCTTGATGTTTTTTGGCAAGATCCAACCGCTTGTTGCAGTTTCCGACGAGTTTTCAACTACCATTGAAGTGTTAGCAAATTTTCTTGTTATATTTATAGATCTTTGTATTGTGTGCTCCAAGTTGTTCCAGCTTGAGAGGGAGTGTTAGAGTATGTTTTATATGTTTTTTCATTTGCTTTTTTCTTCCAAGCTGGATTTATATGATTTATATGATCCAGCTTGAGGGGGAGTGTTAGAAGAGTTATTAGGGTTAATAAGTCATTAGGGTTTAAGGGTAGTTTGGTCATTGTAATATTTCCCTAATCCTATATATTAGGATGTTTGTATTAGGTTTAATAAGAAGAAGAAATACAGCAGCCTCCTTCTCTTCTCCCTCCAATCTTATTTCTACAAACCTATTAACATATATAAACCAATCTTCAGAGGAATATCTTTAGCCACAATCCACTGCCAACAAATATCCTAGAACAAGTAATATCTATCTATCAGATACATGCATAAAATCAATTCCATAATCCTATAAAAAACTACAAAAGTAGGCCATTAAACCCAGTAGTGTCAAACTTCAGTATTGTAATCAAATGCATTTCTGTACAAACAGGATCACATGAGAAAGGGGATGTCCCCACCAAGTACCTCAGTGTATCAAGTAATTATTTAAAAATTTACAGCTTCCAGTAAAGGAAAGTAGTTTTGAGATAGTCAAAACCGGTTAAAAAACAGACTGAACTCAATTTTGTTTCCAAATCCTATTAAACATTAAAAAACACATCCAATTGGAAAAGGAAGAGCCCATTCAAACAGTGTGAGCCCATCCCATTTTCACAGATGTGGCGCGGATTTGTTTGCTTATTGGTGGACGGGAGGACATCCTCAGAGCGCTATTGTGTGGAAGATGGTTCCCCTTTGCCTTATTTGGTGTTAATGGAGGGAAAGAAATGTGAGATGCTTTGAGGACCTTGGAGAAGCTCATGCCCTTTTTCTTCCTTACTCATTTCACTTCGACAGCTGCTTGGTTAGCTCCGTTAGTAATTAGTTTTTCCGGCTTTCTTGTTCTCTTTTCTTCTCCTAGTTAGGTATTCCCTTGTATATTCCTGTACACTAGGGTTGCACCCATTTGCACTCTTTGGTATATACAACATTACTTATAAAAAAAAAAAAAAAAAAGAATAGTAGACTTTTTCATTTGTTGGAGAGATTTGTTAGGTAGTCCTCAGGGTGTAGCTATGTAGAAGATGGTTCCATCTGCCTTTTGTGGTGTCTTTGGAGGGAAAGAAATGATAAAAGTTTTAACAACTGCAAGGGATAGTAGTGGATCTAAAGTCTTTTTTCTTTCAAAACTCTTTACCACTGGCCAGCTGCCCCATATCCTAATTTGTTAAGTTTCATGAGTTTCTCGACTTTTTTTCTATTTTTAGTTAGCTGTTTCTCTTGTATACTCCATGTATAATTTGCGCTTTTCAATAATAATTCAATTTACTTATAAAATATGGAAAATACATTTTACCCCATGAACTGTCCACCTATTTGCACTTTTACCTCCAATGTTTAAAATGTGACACTTGACTCCCCTAAACTTTCAAATTGTTGCAATTTGACCATTTTGATGCCCCCATCACATATTTTATTTTTAAAAAAAAAGATGAAGAAATATGCTGGGGTGGCCAAACCACCCCATGAGCCGTATGGGGGTGGCCGCCAAACCCCAAATTTTTTTTTGAGGGCTTGTCTCAAGGGGGTGGCCGAACCACCCCCATCCACCCGAACCACCCCTAGGCCAAACGGGGTGGCCGGCCACCCCAGCATATTTCTTTTTTTAAAATTTTTGGTTTTTTTTTTTTTTTTGAAATTTTTTTTTTTAAATAAAATATGTGATGAGAGCATTTTGGGAAAAAAAAAATCAAAATGATTGAATTGCAACAATTTGAAAGTTTGGGGGGGTCAAGTGTTACATTTTAAACATTTGAGGTAAAAGTGCAAATGGGTGGATAATTTCAGGGGGGTAAAATGTATTTTCCCCATATAAATAAAATTATTTTAAAGAATT
Organism: Carpinus viminea; assembly: GCA_013348765.1. Lineage (NCBI taxonomy): Eukaryota > Viridiplantae > Streptophyta > Magnoliopsida > Fagales > Betulaceae > Carpinus > Carpinus viminea. The sequence continues at coordinate 31,561,987 of CP054668.1, read as the reverse complement.
TCTTTGCATTTTTCTAAGCTTGTTTTGCTATTCAGATGAGTGGAAGTTGAGTTTAAAAATAATAATAATAAATTCTTATTTGGATTTGGACTCAGAGGCAATATTTTAAGATCCATTAGATTTAGGCCAAATTCTGATATTCGTTTGAATAATCAAATTCAAACTCAAACTTCACTAAATCACACTATGTTCAACCTTTTTTTTATAAGAATACATTGAGTGCAACCCATTGACACCAGTCACTAGAAGCATGACCCTATGATAATAAGATTTAGTGACAAAAGGCATGGGTACCGAAGATAACCTACAAGCAGAAATGAAATTTCCTAAAGCTTCATGTGTTTATCAAGTTACGGATCCTTATTGGAAACAGGAGACAGGGCTAACCAACCTGTTCAGATGTCGCCATCGACCCATGGCATGTTAGAAGCAGAACCCTATTGGGATCCCCTAACAAGGGATGAGCTTTAAGCTGATCTCTCAAACAGCTAATATCTTCCCAGCCAGTCATGAATACTAAGACAGCACCTGGCCGTTCCTTCCGACATATATGACACAAAACTGCCTCAATAAGATTAAATCCAATGCAATCAGGCATCCAACATGCTAGAGAATCTCGTGCCCTGGAGCTGTAATTCTCAAAGCTTGATTTACTAAGAGCATCCTGCGCAAGAAAAACAAAAGAACTAAGAGCACATGACAATTAGCAGAAAATCTTCAAAAATTACAATATGCAGCTTCTGCAGACTGCTTCTGCCATAACAAGTTAGTCTTTGCAATGCTTTTTCAGCGGAAGCAAATACACAGGAGTTATTTCGGTTTCCTTCACTTATATTAACCATTATATAGAACAACCAACTGGAGCACATTCCAAGAAGCTATCAAGCAATTAAATTCTAGATGCTTTAGTGAGTTCCTCTTGATTTGGGATTAATGTAGATGCAGACTTTATCTTAACCGACATGGTAGTAGTCATGACAGACAAGAATGTGTTACCGAAAAACACATAGCCTGTAGTTGTGCAAGTCATATGGAATACCACATAGTTCATAAACCCAGACCACATAGTTTTGCTAGGAGAAAAACACTAATGTTTTCTGATAACAAAGGTGCTTCCTCTTTTAGATGGTCTATATATGCGCACACACAATATTTGTGTGTGTGTAGAGGGAGGGTTGTGGGGAAGGGTGCAGAGAGAGAGAGAGGAGCAGGTTAGTGATTCAGAGTAATTTTTTATAGGAATATAAATTGGAAAAACAGACTTCAGGACTCGGCATTTTCTCATTGCAAGCAAGGCTTCTACAAGAAAACCAGTTAACAAATAGTTAGTGTATCCCTTACAATGAATAGTCAAATGATTTAAGAAAAAATTATGAAAATTTCACTTGGAAAAGTAGCACTTCTATTTAATTAAAAAAGGTCATCACGAAAACTAGTTAACAAATAGTTAGGGCATCCCATACAACGAATAGTCAAATGATTTAATAAAAAATTATGAAATTTTGCTTAGAAAAGTAGCACTTCTATTTTAATTAAAAATGGTCATGAAAACTGAAAAGTCAACTAAAGATGAAAAAAAACAAAACAAAACAAAAAAAAGAAACAATGCTTTAGAGAATTTTTACCATATCAAACCTACGTTTAATGAGCAGCTCACCATTAATGTCCTTATGGACCAAAGTTCTAGGTTTGAGTACTTCAAACAATGAAAATTTTCAACTGCAGGCACATGCATTAACACACTAACAAACCAAATTAAGAAGCATATTAAGAAAGACAATTCTTCTTTTCCACATTATGGACTTGACAAGAGATCCCTATTTTACTGGTAAGGCATAGTAGCATGTTTAGACTTTTCATGCAATAGGGGAACACACATCCATGCAGCTAATACCTTCAAGATCCAAAACTATAAAATAGGATAAGTTTTTAAAAGTCAAACAAAAGTTTAAAATCAACTTACCATAAATCACTCAAATTTTTTTTTTAAAAAAAAAAATGAATAGGGGGAGTTTGATAATACAACTATAAGATAAAACCTTGTGGCTAAAAGATGCCACATAAAAAGAGCATATGTGGCAAAAGATATAAAACTGTTGACAGAGTGGGGTCTGGTTTTGGAGGGATTAGTCAGTCTTCTCGTGTCTACGAGGTGGGTGAATCTTTGGAGAGAGGTGTTTTGGGTGAGAAGCTGCTAGACTTCAGCCCCCCTCGCCTAGGCTTTTGCTGGACTTGACTTGGAGTCTGTCTTGTTCCAGTGAGGTGGGAGGTTCTTCGTGTGGAGGTGATTCTGTAGGAGCTATTCTCTCTCCTGCGGCAGTGCTGTTTCTTTTTTTTTTCTTTTTATAAGTAATAAGTATATTATCAAACGCGCGGAGGGGCGCAAACCATGTATACAAGAGGTATATAGGGAACCCCTATTGATTAAAAAATGATTTACAAAGCTCTAGGAAATCAGAAAGGTGGACTCATGCGAGTTCGACCAAGTCTCGCCCCAAGAGAACAAAGTATGCAACGCCAACTTACACAACTCAATCAAGCCGCTCTCATTACCCTCAAAGTATGCAGCGCTGTTTCTTCAAGCCATGGGGATCTCTTTTGAGGGGAATACAATTGGATTTTTGAACCTCTTGGCTCAAGTGGATCAAGGTCTGCGTCATGAGGTCCCAAATCCCATTCCTCCCTCTCCCAAGCTTAAAGGGAGCAGGGAGTTGAAGAATTTAGAGTGCTCGATCAACTTTGATGCTAGGAGTCATGGCTCTAGTCGGGGCAAAAGCAAGAAGGCTCTTGCTGTGATGTAAGCATTTTATAAAATTTCTCTAATTATCTATCAAAAAACGGATATAAAACTGCTGGTGGGTCCTACTTAAGGCAAACTTATATATCACCCAAACAATAAGGCTCATTATATATCATTATACTCATGGAATATGTTTAAAGCAAAGATTGGAGGGATAACAATTTGTTCTGCAACAAAGCTTTACCAACAATAGACCTCCACCATGTTTGCCACACTAAGACACCAGGATAAAACTGGAATTCGGAATTAACAGCCCAAGAGGAGGAAAAGCACCCCGCCACACCAAAAAAAAAAAAAATTGATATAATCATGAATATCACATAAGATGGTTCCACAAGGCAAATGCAAAATTTTTACCAGTGGATTTCAAACATTCTAACATTACAATTCAAATGCTTCTGAAATAGACCAGAGGAAATTCAAGTTTTTCAGAATAGCATGTACCTCAACAAGAGCAGTAATCTGGTTTTTCCTTTTCCGTGGCATTAACTGCCTTTGTGTTTTCCACAATTTCTCTTGGCCATAATCATCGATTTGGTTGAAAGAGGTCAACTTATACCCTGTCTTTTCAAGTACATCTTCTAAAAAGTGTGCTCTCACTGGATGCGTAAAGCCCTGAATAATATACAAATGCATTTGAATCATATAGAGGAAACCTTAAACGAACTAAACTTTATCATACTTGGAAAGTACTCAACTATCAAATAACTACATGAAACAATAACAATATCTGTATGCCACACTGGCAGCTGAAATGTGATAAAATCAACAGCAAAATGATTTGATTAAGGTTTATGTGATGCTTCTTAAAGTGAGAAGCGGGCAAAGGAGGAAAAAGAGAAGGCATTACAGCCGTTGATCTATTTAAAATCTCTTAATTTGTTTAGATTATATATCAGGGTTTTTATTTAAGTCTTCATATGATTGGAGTTTAAGGTTTAATGTTATGGGTTGGGCCTATCAGATTACAGGTGAAGCTGAAGCTAGATTACTTAGAATTTAATCAACGTTGGGCCCAAGCATTTTATTTGATCAAGTGCTAAAAGCCTATAGTAATTTGCTGTTATCAACTTTAAGTCAGTTTGAGAGACAAATATGATACTTTTTTTTTTTGATAAGTCAGTTTGAGAGACAAATATGATACTGAATTGAATATTTCTTTCTTTCCTTTTATTTTATCTTTAGGGCTTGTTTGGTATACGGAGTAGCTATTCCACTAGGAAAATTTATTACTGGGAATGAAAGGTGGAATGGCATAACTATACATAATCCTTACTTTAGTGACAACACTTTTGCTCTTATTGGAATTGTAACAAAATTACCAAATACCCAAGATGTGTATATATATATATATATATATATATAAAGATAGAATAATAATAATAATAATCTTAAAAGGAAAAAACTGAAAAAAAAAAAAAAAAATGCAAAACAGAAACAAAATTCTTTAGTGGCTAACCACCCAATTATGGCAGAACTGCAGGAGTAGTTAGCATCCCCTTGTAGTGAACCCCCAAGGAGCTCCAGGGTGGTGTGACCAATCCAGGACCACCCCCTTGAGCATCGACTCAAATGGACCAAAAACTAAAGAAACAGGCATGGATCTCATAAATGTCTTCAAAGGCTACGGCAAAGTATAGTCACTCGAAGATCAACACAAACACCACTATCACCCCAAAAGCCCCTCATCACCACCATCACAATCTTAGTCACCAATGATGATCCACGAGAAAGAAACCAAGCCACCGGAATCCCCATCACTCTCATCCGACTCCCTCAAAGTCGTGCGCAAGGTGACCTGATAACCCAAATCATGCTTCTCCAACACCTCCCCAAAACTCAACGACCTATAAGCCATTTTCAAGCTCTCTCGGAGTCTCCATAGCCAAACTCATGAACATCAAGACCACGGTTTCGAATTCAAACAAGGCTGCTTTGCACAACTGACAAAGCAAAATAGAGAGGATGCACTAGGTCAACTCAGTGACTCAGTGGTGACAATGGAGGTGGGCCCAAGAGAGAAGGTGTTGACAGGGGCCAAGAGCCTTTTCCCATGACAGACATGCTCTTTTTTCCAGGCCACCAGGCAGGGGTCGAACCACCCCCATGGGTTTTCCAGATTTTTCTTTTATATATATATACATTTTTATTTTTAATTGGAATAGCTATTCCTCTCATTTTTTAGAGGAATATGTATTATTCATCTTCATATGGGAATAGTTATTCCGGAGAATAGTGTGCTACTAAACAAAAAAAATGATTATTCCTATAAAATAGTCATTCCATTCCAAGGGTTTATTCTGGGTATCAAACGGGTCCCTTAGGGTTTTAATGTTGAGCCCCAAAGCTTTTTTTTTTGGTAAGTAATTTTTTTTTTTGATAAGTTGAGCCCCATAACTTAAGGAGTTCGAGCCTAGCTTGCTGTGAATAACAAAATTAGATCTGAGATCAGGTTTTCTAATTTTCAGCCTCGACAGAAGTAGATTCAGGTCCCCACCTACACTTGCAACCTTTCAGGTCAAGTTACACCACAAAATAAACAGTCTCAATCAACCTATTAAAAGTTGGAATATACTTAAATTCTCAGATACAGGCAAAGACCTTGGAGAGTAGTAACTATTATTTGCCATAAGAATGGCAGTTCATGAAGAAGAAACTGTATTGCGGTATTAAAAAAAAAAGAAGACATAATCAGTCTCTCTGATGTTCAGTTTCAGAGCTATGTTTTCTCAAATGCAGCTTATCACACACAAGCATTTGTCTTAAGCTTTTAGAATCACTTGAAAGAACTCGTTCTTTAAGGCCCAAAACAAATAAATGATACAATCACTTGATTTCACAGTTAATGATACAGAAAGTAAATCTAAACTAAATTTCAAATTGGTTGATACCTACAGCTTGCAGCAGATTTGGAAAATTTGTATACCACAAATCAATACACTATGAATGAATTCAAAGTTTAGCTTACAGGAATGTGAAATGTTGGTGCTCCTTCAAAATAACTGGAAAACAGGTCAGCATTTAGGGTGGCACTCATTAAGACCAATCGCAAATCCCGACGGCGTGGAAGAAGATCCTTCAACACAATCAATAGGAAGTCTGTAAAAGTAAAAAAGGTAAGAATATACTGAGCTGTTTCTTTAGCAGTCAGATATTGCAGTGAACGTAATAGGAAATGCACCTTCATTCATGCCTCGCTCATGAATTTCATCAACAAAAACATGGGTTATACCATTCAGGTCACGATCACTCAACAACCGCCGAAGTAAAATACCACTGGTACAAAAAAGCAGATGGGTGTTTTTTCCTTTCATTCCCTCTAATCGAACTTTATAGCCAACCTGCCAAAAAATATCTGTTGTGGTATAGCAGCAAGAACAGGGGGAAAAAAAAGAGTTTTCCAATTTTAAAGGTCTAATTCAAAGAATATATGATGCTTGTGTCCATATTTATGCATGTGTGTTTTTAGGGAGATAAGACTCACTGTTTCACCAAGAGGCTCTCCTTTCTCTGCAGACACTCTTTCTGCTACAGACATGGCAGATATTCTTCGAGGCTGTGTACAGATTATGCTACAGAATGCTCCACGGCCAGATTCTATTTCTGACTCTAATATATATTGTGGAAGCTGAGTAGTCTTACCGCATCCAGTCTCCCCAGATATTACTATCACCTATCATTGGTAGGAAATGTGAACAAACATAATTTCTAGAGAAACTTCTGAATGTACTTTTTAAAAAAATTCAATTAAGTGTAACTAAGAAAGCAAGCAGCGATTACTTTTACAGCAATTTAAAAATCCGATTTCCTCACAAGGTTCACGGTATACATAAGAGGTGAAAAGCTATAACATGCTGCTGAAACCTCATCACTTAGCATTCTAAATTGCATATCACAAGGAAATAGCTTCCATGTTGCAGCCCAAAATTTCCTCGCAAGGTTCACAGTATACATAAGAGGTGAAAAGCTATAACATGCTGCTGAAACCTCATCACTTAGCATTCAAAATTGCATATCACAAGGAAATAGCTTCCATGTTTTAGGCCCAAAAATTAAAATTGAGTTATAAAAGTGTGTGTGTGTGTGTGTGTGGCAATACCAAAACATGCAAATATGTGTATATATATGTGTGTGCGTGTGTGTGTCTATGTATGCAACAGTAATCATATGAAGCCATAAGGTTTTTTCCAAAAAACCGGTTAAGAGCAGTAGTGAGATTCCAATTTAGACAACACATTTATTTAAACACTCACAAGTGTGCTTGCATGACAATCAAGTTATAAAGTTAATACAAGGCAACAGGAGACATAGAGTCCAAGCATTGTGCAAACACGAAATTAGATCATAGAATCATCCAAAACAAATGTTAGACAAGCCAATTCAATCTAGCCAGAGAGCACCTCCAATTATGATCAACTGAAATTTGAACACTATAAATACCAAATTTCGTCAATTGATAATCCATCCCTAAAGTCATGACCAAGCAGATGAGGAGAAATGACCGAGCAGGAATTCTCACTAAATAAGGAAATACATAAGTAACTGAAGGCTAGGCTACAAGCTCCAGGGTCAGACCTGATTTTGCGCTATTGCTTGAAGCAGCCTTTCTTTCTCCTTGAATGCCGGTAGAGATCTTCGGAAGTCCAGCATCTTCTTGCCTTCAGGTGATTCCTGTGGATAAAAAGTCAACAAGTTTAGAAAAGAAAACAGAGTGATAAACAATGCCACTACTATTTGATAACAAAAGATTAAGGGGTCTTCCACAGTATAAGAATGCAGAGCTAGTCCGCAAGGTCACATATCATCACAATTACATAAAAACAGAAGGACAGGCTCTGTTGCAATTAAAGCCAACACATGCCTTGACCTTAAGAGAAGAACAGCCAACACATGGAGTAATCCAAAGCTTCACATGGATGCAATCAATCAAGGGTTTTAGCCTTAAAACTAGGGGAAACTCAACTCTATCTTGTTTGAAAAATGCCAAAAAAATAAGTGTCACTAATATTCCCTAATTCCATATTGTTTTTACTGCTATCACAATTTTGGTGCACTCAAAATTGAACAATCTATTATATTCAACTTGGCTCAACATAATCAAAATTTTCAGCTATAAATAAAATCTTATCATCTACTAACATATCCCTCCAAAATTTTTTTTTTGATAAACACGGAAGCTTGTCTCTAATATATCCCTATAAAATATTTAAGAATCACCATGTCCTAATGCCCCGCATAAAAAAATTTAGCAATATTCCTAACTAGAATAATCCTGATGGTAGCATCATCATGCCTTGCATAGTTATATAGAAGTTCGAAAATCATGAGTAGCATTAAAAGATTTTGATTGACTCACAATGTGGGATAAGAAATTTTTTTTTTTTTTCTTAAAAAGAAGGAGGAAAACTGGAAACCAAATTCAGGCTGCTGGTAAATGATCTCCAAAAATATTTTTCAATTTTACCTCAAAAGAAAACCTTAGGCTCCATTTAGATCCTGGAATGGAATAAAAAAGATCTAAGAACAAAATATATCAGCTAATTCCTTGGAATCAACTGCTAAATAATCAGGGATGGAAATTTGTCCCCACTAGGTGGAGATTCACCCACCCCACACAGGGTGGGAGTTCTCCATTAAAGGGATTTGGGGGTGGGGGTGCTGGGAACAGGGATGGGGATTGATTTCTTCCCTGCCTGATGAATGGGGTGAGGAGGGGATTAGGTCTCTCCCTCCGGGCCCTGCAGTTCCTGCCCCCCCATGTCACATACCCCATATAAGCATATTATTACTACATTACTACACTCACAAACTTTCAATGAAAACAAAACCTCATATGTAAGATTTTTTAAATATTTAGAACTAATTTATAATTTCCTTTTACGTGCTATTTAATGTGTATAGTTTATCTATATAATTTCAATATAGAAATAATTATATTACATGGGGCGGGATGGGGAAAGAGATTTACTTTTCCCCACCAAGCAGGAACCGGTATAGTTTAATTTGGCAAGGACAGGGACAGTGGGATCCCCAGCCCTGGCACCCTCATCGCCATCCCATTATTATTGGGTTCATACTAGCCCATGTTGTTCATGTGATGCAAGTGCATTAATGAAAGTAAAAGTTATTTATGAAAAGAGTTGTCTTTTACTAATATATTATTGAAAACATGGTAGTTATCTCCCTATAAGTAGAGACGGAGAGGCTCAAAGGGAGTGGTGGAAGTGGGGAGAAAGTGGGAGAGAGGGTCATAAAAAATAAAACCTTTCACTTGAAGGAGTAAAAGGTGAATTAACTTATTAAAAGTTATTGTTGAAGGGCATTTAAGAAATATTTGGTGAAAAAATAAATGATTCAAAACTACACGTGAGTTGTCTCACCAAGTAGTAGAGATGACACCAAATCAAAAGTTTCAGACGGAAAACAACATAGGTTAGCAAACTATACCTGCCAAGCTCTATGCATATTGCGCATTCGCAAACTCCTCCTTTGAAGAACCTTTTCCATAACGGATCCATCTAGGAAAGCATCTGCATTCTCGTCCAGATTCACATCTTCAACCTGATCATTGGATTTAGCATCATCTAAACCATCATTGACCTTCCCAGAACTTAACTGGACTCGATCAAGGTGTTCCTGTAGTAAACCCTCGACCCTCCTCTGCAGGCTTAGTGGGATTACCACCTACACAATTAACCATCAAAGTTTCAATGTCTAGACTGACATCACTCATATGGATAAATGCTCTTCAAGAGCCAGCAGAAGTTATTACCTCCCTTTGTGGCCGCTTGTCATCCAAATCTGGCCTGTAGTTAGGGAGAGGAACCTTGCTTGCAACAACCGCTTTTCCATAAATTTCACTACAGGCAATGAACAGTGTGTAAGCTGAACCATATCTGGGGCCAAACGTTGAATTTTTATAATGCTTCTCTACCTGTAGAGTCCCATTCTTTTGGCAAGGTTAGATATCTGCTCATAGTCTCTCCTATCTCTCTTATCTCTCGATACAATCTCTTGATCCTTTTGCTACGCTGCAGCAGGCTGAGTTTCCATTTCCACTCATCAATATTGGCCACTGAAGATGATGCCTGCAATCGATACATTGTCTTAGAAATAGCAAATCCACACATATTATAACCTTAAACTCAGATTAGAAGTGGGGAAAAGAAAGAAAACTACACCAGTTGAACAAGTGATTACGCAATTTGACTATGATCAGTGGAAGTAAAACTTTATACCACAGCACCTGCTTTACCAGCTAGTTGTGAGGCCCTTCTATAAGACTCCACAAATTCATTAACTCCAAATTTTAAATGTTCAAAAACATCGATTGTCTATTTCATTGCAAATAAAATGTAGGTACATTCTTCACGTGTTCTTGGGTGTTCTTGAGTTATGACCCTTTGCTTTTAATGAAATTCAATTACTTATCAAAAAAATAAAATGTAGAAACAAAAACAAAAAAAAAAAAATTCAATTAAATCCATGTATATTTACAGAACTTAATGCCCATTTCCCAAAAACAAAGTTGAAACGTTGAAATCCCAATGTCTCAAGAAACTTCATGACAACTGCAAATGTTTACAGAGTAAGCTTGGCATCGAACCTGCTGAGGAAAAGATACACAGCCCAACCAGAGTATAAGAGACACCAAAGGAAATCCTCAACCATTTTGGTGCCCAGCAAGATGTCAGAAAAGTAAGGAAATCAAAATTCTAAGCTTTATTAACTTTCATTTTCTAAAACTAAAGACAAAACATATTAACAAACGGAGCCAAAGTCTTCCAGCCAAGCAAGCCTACTATAACCAAGGGGCAGTGGGGAGGGAGGACAGAGGCAGCCAGGCATGGCCCTGACCCCCAGAGAATCCGGAAGTGCTCTACGCATGTAGAGAGACTTTCATCCGGAAGTTCTCTTTTTTAGATTTGCTCTAGCAAAGTTTCTTAAGTTCTCTTTTTCCTTTCTATACTTTTGTAAGCAATATAAATATGAATTTTAATAAAACATGAGTGCTACTTATCAAAAAATAAATATGAACTAGTGGCCATGTTTGACAATGCTTTTTGGGAAGCTTTTTGCTTTCTAGCACAAAAGCAAAAGCATTAAAAAGTAACTCCAAATACCAAAAACTCAAAACTACTTTCACCTTAATATCACATTTGAACACTTTCAACCAAAAAGCAAAAAAACACCCTCACCAACTTCATCTTCTAAATTATAGCTCTATGGAAAAAAAATTATAATAATAATAAAATAAAATAAAATAAAAATTGTGACAAATTGTACGAATTTAGATTTATATATCCAGGCCCTAGATAAAAATCCTAATTTCCCCCTTAGGGCAAGTTTGGTACATGGAATGGGAATGGCTATTATTATGAATACAAGGAGTTGGAATGGAATGATTATTCCTATTATTTAGTTTAGTGACAACACATGATTCTCTTACTGGAATTGAATCAAAATTCCTAAAAATAATAACAATTATTAAAAAAAAAACACTTAAAAACATTCTTTGGTGGCCAGCCACCCTCGCAAAACACCAAGGAACCCCCGAGGAGATCTAAGGGTGGTGTGAACCCTCGGGGCCATCAAGGGTGAACAAGACCACCCCCGGTGTTCTGATAGGGTGGCCAGGCACCCATAAAATGTTTTTGAATTATTAAAAAAAAAAAAAAAACGTTTTGCAAAGAAAATAAAAAATATTGGGTTTTTTGGGAAAATCATTTTGTTCCTCAAGAAATAGCTATTCCTCTCATTTTTTTAGAGGAATAGTTATTTCTCAATTTAGAGGAATACCTATTCCCATGGGATTCCTAGCCTCCCAGGCATAGTGTGCAACCAAACAACCATTCCATATAAGGGGTCTATTCTGCATACCAAACATACCTTATTGTAACTAATTCACTTACTTCAGCTGCATTTTTCATTTCCTAAAGCCCAAACAAACAAGAAAAATCTAAGCTTCATGTTCATTTCCTTTCCATCTTTCCAATGCAACCCAAGTAGAGGATAAAAAATCCAGAAAACCAAATTCTTCTAGCTGTTTGCTTCATATTGCAAAAAGACGATCAATAATCTTATAGTATGCTACAAATTTTACTACATCCCCTTACAAACTGGCATGGCAGTCCACTTACACTTATCACTTCAATCACAAAACTAATGTGGGCAGTCTACATGTCTTGAGTGCCATGTAAGCCTTAAAAAAAGCAGAAAAATAATATTAAAAACCAAAATAACTAAAAGGGTGGCTAGACCACTGCTCCGTTTTACCCCTTGAGGGGGGTGGTCAGCCACTCAAGAGAGTGATTGGGGTCGTCAGCCACCCTTGAGAGTGAGGGCCAACCATACCCCATGAGCCATGAACCATGGGGGTGGTTGCGAAGAAAGCGTTAAGACTGTGTGGCAGTGCCCCATCAGCCCGAGCTGTCATGGCAGCGCCTATTACCCCTTATTAAAAAGGAATCTGATCGATTAACGGGCCCAATGGAATGAGTGAAATGGGGAGTGTAGTTTTTAGTATTAAGTAAAAGTTTTTCCTATATCTGCCTTCCGAACGATGAATAGAAAATATCCAGAAGTCCATATTCCATTTCTTCCTACACTTTCTCAGGTACCAAACGACAAATTAACATGAATTAACGCCAGACAATCAGAAGCCAAGCAGAGAAAAACTTTAATTGGAACAAAACGAAACAATCTGGTTTTCCAAAACGTACCGTATGGTTCTCGAAATCGCACTCGTACTCGTCGTCGGAGAACTGCTCGGCGGCGTACCCGCAGAGGCCTCGCTTTGCAACGAACACTCTCCCATTAGATACAGCAGAAGAAGAAGAAGAAGAGGGCAGGAGGAGGAGGAGACTGAGCAAAGAGCGGCGATGGTGGTGGCTGCGAAGGCTTGAAAGAGCGGCGTTACGGTCGGAAATTGCCTTGGAGTATCGGAAAAGGAAACCCGCTACTGGCCTCGACTTGTGCATTCTAACGGAGGAGGAGGTTGAGGCATGGCGGGTTGGGTTAGAACCTGAGCTACTGTTGGCCTGCGAAGTATTTTAGAGCATGGGCTCGAAAATTGTAGCTAAATTTTAGTTGCAATTTTTTTTTTTTTTTACCTACATATTTTTAAAAAAATAATTATATTTTGCTCTCTATTTTAATTATTCACTTAAATTAAAAAAAAAAAAAAAAACAAAAAACAAAAACAAATTTCTTTACCTTTTGTTTTATTTTATTTTAAAATTTTTTTTTTTAAGATTCAAATTTTAAAATTAAATTTTAAAAAATAATATTTCAATAAAGTAAAATTGTGAGTTTAACCCTAGTTAACGGTAGTTATCAAAAAATTAACAGTAGAAATTTTATTTTCATTTTGGGAAATTACTTCAAAACACCTTGGGTCGGCATTTTGATTTTTTTAAATTCCTAAGTTTTTTTTTTCAACAATTTACTCCCTGAGTAAATCGAATTTACAATAAAATTCAATCTGTTAAATTTTGTTAATTGCCGTTATATTTAGTGAAACGCACCATTTTATTAGAGTCTACATCAGACTCCACAATGGATTAAAATAGTACAGGGTGGATGAAACGCACTATTTTGACACAAACCAAAACGGTGCGTTTTGGCTAAGAGGGGGGTTTTATTTTTCAAACCCCTCTCTTTGCCAAAACAAATCTAGTTCGCCCCCCACCCCTAACTTAGCCCACCCATCCACCCACGGTGCACCCCCCATCGACCACTGGTGCACCCACCCAAAACTGACCCACCCACCCACTAGCGTCACCCATCTGGTGAAACTCCTTGGAACGTAACGTTCCCGATTCCAGTAAACTCCCAACCTGACTTAGCCCACCCACCCACGATGCTCCACCAACTGGCCACTGGCGTCACTCCCACCTGTGACACTCATCCCCAAAACCCTTGGAACGCAACATCCCCGATTCATCGGCATCGACGGAGACCCATGAACGCACCCACCGATTAGAGGTATTTTCTTGCATTTTATTTTGTGGGTTTTTTTTATTCAATAGAATGTAACCTTTTTATTGTAGTTTTAGGTTGCTTTTGTGGTGTTCCATGCTTCAACTGAAAGTTAATTTATTGTTATGTGTTAGATTGGTAGTGGGTTGTTGATTGTGGTGGTTCATAAATGTCAGTTGTACAGAAGGTTGCATCAACAAGAATAAGGTTTATTTGTGTCAATAAGCATCTATAGCTACGCTTTTTTAACAATGGTTTAGGTTGTTTATGTTTGGTATTAGCTACTCATTTAGGGTTTAGCATGTGTGATTTTCAATTTCAATTTACTATGTTGGATTTTTCAAACTTGATTTTTGGTTAAGGTTTGTGGACATATTTCTTGTTTGAAAAGAAAAAAAAAATAAACAAAATGCAGATGAACAAGAAGAAGAAAATTATTGGGGAAGGATATAGTGAAACCGAATCCCACAATATGAAGCCATTAAAGGTTTGTACATTTTATTTTGTGAAACACATAAGGGTTTTAGCGGATTATCGCTAATGATTTAGGGATTCATTGTATAATGAACAGTCAATGTCGTCTGCATCTATAATATCGTCGTTCAATGAAGATATAGAACATGTGTAGTGTAGTTGCGGCCTTACAATCCCAATCATGACATGTACAACTATAAAAAATCCTGGGAGACGATTCTATGGGTGTGCAATGTATGATCGTACCAAGGTATTAGAATTTAGGTAATATTTTGTTACTTCGCACTTGTTCATAAATTTTGTATTGATTGTCAAATTTTTTGTGTAATGACAAAAAATTGGACAATGTCGCTTTTCAAATGGTATGACGACGAAACATGTGCTCGCGGACAGAAGGTTCTACCTGGGTTGTATAAACAAGTTAATTCTTTGAAGAGTGAAGTGTCATCACTTAAAGTCAGATAGAAAATCCAAACCTATATATTGGTCTTTTTGTTGGTGATATGTTTATTACTCATTTGTCATTGGTTGATAGGGCATCGAAGCATGGAAATGTTATGTTTGGGGAATTAATGTGTAACTTTCAATTACATGTTTTAGTGTTTATGTTGCTTTGAATTTAGGGCATTGTATGACTTGTTAACTTATATACTTAAATGTATGTTAGTGAGTATGTTGATTTGAATGTGAATAATTTTCTTTCACACCTACGATTAGCCAATTATATTTATTGCGTTAGTTGTATAATTGTGAGTAGAAGAATTCAAAGAGTGTGACTACTTTCAAATATAAATTAAGTAATTATATAACCATATACCTACAAGAGAATGGCCCAATGAAAATATAGAAAACATTAAATAATATTTGTATTATATATTTGCCAAAAATTTGCTAATACTATGGCATGATTGTGGCATTGTGGCATACAAACGTAGCTTGCCTTATATTTCATTGTTTATGCAACACAAATAGTATATCAAGTAATTTCTAATGTCATCAACTAATTTCTAAATTTCAATGTCACCTAACTTAGAGTAGAGGTATTAATAAAGTCATCGACATAATATGGCATAAAACAACATGATTTCCTGTAAATCGTAACAAAAGCGCCCTCGTTGTCATGAAATTGGGGCATAATTATATTCATCCACCTAAGCCCTACATATTCCACCTTTCACAAGAGATGTTGAGAATGTGATCATACATGGCATAAAACATTATTTCCTGTAAATTGTAACAAAAGCGCCCTCATTGTCATAAAATTGAGGCATAATTACATTCATCCATTTAAACCCTACATATACGAAAAAACAAAAGATGTTAAGTCAAATAATCATTGTTTAATCACTGGGTCACCCCCACTAAGGTGTAATTATTACCGATAAACTATTGTTGACCATAACACTTAACATTAACCATTTTTATATTAAAAGGGTGCTACAAAATGATGATGATAATAATAATAATAATAATAATAATAATAATAATAATAATAATAATAAAAGAGAGAAAGCATTACATGTTCTTTATTGTCATTTTTGCAACTAAAATCATTTTTTTAGTTTTGTTACCAAACATCAGTAACATTAAAAAAGTATTTAAAACATGTAGTTACCAAACATGTAAATAGCTTTTCTAATAGCACTTTTGATAGAAGCTCACAGGCAAAAGCTCTAAATTCAAAAGCTTTATTGCCCACTTCAATCCCAAACAGGCTCGCAATGCCTCCCTTTTTCGCTCTATAGCAACGAGTAATTGATATATTTATGTTGAGTTCTCTCTTCACCCTCTCTTTCAATGCATATGATGTCAATGTGGGATCATATTTGAAGTCTTTCTTGCAAGTACGAACAAGATACTCCACATCACTTTTTGTGTTTATGTATTAATTATCACAAACATGAATAGGGCAGTAGGTTTTAATTTGAGTACAAGTCTAAGTAGCATCTATAGAAGCAGGAATCCTCCAATCACAATGTTCTTGTCTACATAATGTATTAACCCTACTCATGTCATTATGGTTGTATAGGTAATTGAACCCCTATTACATAGCATGAGTATTCAGTGCCCGCTTGAAGACATGTGTATCTATAAACTAATCATCAACTTCAAACGATATGGGAATTTTCAAGTCAAACTTCTCATTGAACTACCTATACTGCTTTTTCTTTCTAACATTATCCGAATCACTTCCGTCCATACTATGAAGACCATTAGATGAACCATTGAATTCCTTATCCCCAAACTCGACTCCTTTTCCAAGTATATTAAGGTCAACATTTTCCCACCAATGAGCCATTCCATCCTTTTCTTTCATGACCTCATCATCATCGTACCATAGGTCCTTAGCCTTAGATTCAGATAGTTCCATATCACTCAACAACTCCTTTATCACTTAATCAATATCTTCAACAACTTCTCTCTTTTATGGCCTACCATGTGTTCTAGATGTATTTTACTTATGGGCATGGCATTCAAATTTTCACCGACATTTACGTTCTTTCCTTTTGCTTGAAATAAAACAAAAAAAAATACAAAAAACAACCATTCATTAACATAATATCAAATAATAAAAGAATAAACTACACTCCAAAAAGGAACAAAAAACACTACATTAATTAACATAAATTAATAAATTAACCATCACTACAAGAAACAACTAATATTACCCTCCGTATCTCCTCAACTGCTACTCGGTTGGTTGCTTGGTTGCCCACTTTGAGGTGCACCTTCAGTCGATTTCCTTCACTTTGTTGGAGTTCTAGCTGTAGTCCTTCTTATTTCTGAGAAAACAAAAAAATAATAAAAAACATTAGTGAATTAACATACTATTAATTCAAAACAATAATATAAATATTAAAAAAAAAAAAGAATAAATAGTAATCTATGTACTTCCTCAACTGCTGCTCGGTTGGTTGCTTGGTTGCCCACTTTGAGGTGCACCTTCAATCGATTTCCTTCGCTTTGTTGGAGTTCTAGCTGCAGTCCTTCCTTTTCTGGGAAAACAAAAAAATAACGAAAAATATTAATGAATTAACATACTATCAATTCAAAACAATAATATAAACATAAAAAAAAAGAACAAATAATATAATCCTATGTAGCTTATCGACTGTAGCTTAGTTGGTTGCTTGCTTGCCCGCTTGAAGATGCACATGCAGTCAAGGTCATTTTCTTCGAGGGTGTACCAATATGGCTAGCCTTAGTTTTGACTCTTGGGCTTTTACCAGTTAGACATGACTGAAAATTATCACATTCTCTATCACTTCCTTCACAACCACCATCTTCACGGGCAACTATGTAATTCATCCATCCATTCTCCTTCTACTTCTCATCTTCATCTCTATGGCCATGTTGTCCATCTTTACGAGCTTCAATAAAGAAACGTTCCTCAACCATTATAGCATCGTCCATCATATGTTCAACATATAAGTGAACTTGTTTATATCTGTAACTCTCAACAACATTTATAAAATCTATAAAGTCTAAGTCATTGTGTAAAGGTATCACGTGCTGATGATTATCATTGATGTTGTACTAGCATCTAATTTCATTCACATATCCTAAATCGTGAATGAGCTCTTCACTTTGATTTACTAGTATCTAATTTCATTCACTTTGAATTTTCATATGCTTATGTAGTCAATATCATACTGCTTGACTTCATGTATGTCACCATCAACGTATGAAAATGGGTTATGATGCACTATCCCTCCATGATGAATTGTTATATTGATCAACATATCTGTAAGTATATGGAAGTATGCTTAAAACAACAACAAAACATTAAGAATAGTTAATTAAGAAATATTCAATGAACTAGAGTAACAATGTCATTGGTGTAAATAAATACTAAATAACAATGTACATTGGTACCTAGAACTTGCGACTATGTACATAAAAAGGTTATTTAATTGCTTAATCAATTAAAGTTCTTCA
The DNA here is from genome assembly GCA_013348765.1 of Carpinus viminea. NCBI lineage: Eukaryota > Viridiplantae > Streptophyta > Magnoliopsida > Fagales > Betulaceae > Carpinus > Carpinus viminea. The sequence continues at coordinate 31,543,794 of CP054668.1, read as the reverse complement.
ATTCAGAGGTGCAAATATATAAAAAGGAAAGAAAAAAAAACATATGACCTTTATCTCCGTTTACAAAGCATGTACTACTGCACGTAAAGGATTACATAAAAAAAACTTCATGCAAGTTCGCACGTCTATGAGAATATACATGGAAACAATTTTATTAATGGCAAGCATATGCTAATGCTAGTCAATAATGGACAATTTTAATACTAGCCATAAATACCAAACTACCATCCCTTGAAACTTTAATTATCCCCAACCCTCTCTATGACCAACAACCAATTGGCAAAACAAGGCAAAACACTTTTCTGCACAACCAACATGAATGGACCACAATAAAAAAATTTATATCAGACTTTTTCTCATTCCAAAGCCACAACCGACATGCATGGACCACCACAAGCAACAACCCATTACCAATCCAACCCATAGTAATAAATTAACTTTCAATTAAATAAACCTACTAAATATTCAAACACAACAAACTCAATAAAGTGTACATAAATCCGACACATAACCGACAAAAAATTTGGGGATAGAGGTTTCATAATAGTACAAAAGCATGGAACACCATAAAAGCAACCTCAAACTACAATAAAAAGGTTTCATTCCTTCGAATCAACAAAGCCCACAAAATAAAATGCAAGAAAATACCTCTAATCGGTGGGTTCGTCTGTGGGTCTTCGTCGATGCCGATGAATCGGGGATGTTGCATTCTAAGGGGTTTCAGGGATGAGCATCATCAGTGGGTGGGTCAGTTAATTTTGGGTGGGTGGGTGGGTGGGCTAAGTCAGAGGTGGGGGGCGATTGGATGAGTCCAAAAATCTTTAAGTTTATTATAGTTCGGCGAAGAGAGGGATTTGAAAAATAAAACCCCCCCTCTTAGCCAAAATGCACTGTTTTGGTTTGTCCCAAAATGGTGCGTTTCATCCACTATGAACTTTTTTGATCCACTATGGAGTCTAACGTGGACTTAATAAAATGATGTGTTTCATTAAACATAATAGCAGTTAACAAAATTTGATGGATTGGATTTTATTGTAAATTTGATTTACTTAGAGAGTAAATTGTCGAAAAAGAAAATTTAGAGATCTAAAAAAATCCGATTGTCGACCCAAGGTCTTTTGGTATTCTTTCCCTATAAACAATTAGATATCGTTATGAACAAGTATTATTGAACAAGTGTTGTCATTCCTCTCCTCACATCCAAATTAAGTTTTAATGGCAGCTCTCAATCATTAATAAGATTTAACCATCCTTTAATTGGCGTACTAATTTAAACTCATCAAAGAATAATTGCATATGTTTTTCACACAAAAAAGCTCAAACTTGTCTCAACTCAAGAATAATTTTTCAATTTCGGAATTCATCCTTAAATTTCACATAATTTTGTACCTTAAAAAATCACAGTGAAATTGCACCATAATTAAATTTTATTTCTCCATTTTTTTCCTTTCTCTTTCCCCATATTGAATAAAAGAAAAGCAAAAGTATATATTAAAGTCAATATGACTTATAAGAATATTTAACATATAAAGCACTAAAATCCAAATTCAATATCTCACTGGGAAATCTAAGGTATGCATGTTGTAAAAATCATGCACTTTTTATGAAGCACTATAAATAAGATATGTTTCTTTAGTTATGATAATCAAAGAACAAGTATATGCATGAAAAACAACCTTCTATTTTTGGTGAAAGCTATTAGTAGAAGTCTAGTTACAATTAAAAACTTTTGTAGAAGTCTAATCACAATTGAAAACTATCAATAAAAGTCTAGTCATAGTTATAAACTATCAGTAGAAGCTTAGTTATAATTGAAAACTATTAATAAAAGCCTAGTTATAGTGAAAAATGATGAATAGAAGTCTAGTCAAAATTGTAAATTATCAGTAGAAGTCTTGTTACAGTCGAAAACTATGAGTAGAAGTCTAGTCATAGTTGAAAACTATCACAAGAAGCCTAGTCACAGTTGAAAATTATCAATAGATATTTAGTCACAATTAAAAACTATCAGTAGAAGCCACAATCAATAGAAATCTTGTCACAGTCGAAAACTATCAGTTGAAGCTTGTTATAGTAAAAAACAATTAGTAGAAGTCTAGTCACAATTAAAAACTATTACGAGAAGCATAGTTACATTTATTTTTTTTTCCTTCTTTTTTGGAAAGTGTAGCATGTAATCTTCAAAAAAATCCAACCAACACATTTATTCAATAGAAACGTTATAGGTCAATATATATTTTCATATTTGGCTCATCTTATCATATAAATCAACTATTATATTTGTAGATTTATATAAACTCTATATAAATCATTTATAAGAATATTTAACATGCAAATCACTAAAATCTAAATTTCAAAATATCTCATTGAGAAATCTACGACAAATACATAAGAAAACAAAAAAAAAAAAATTAATAGTACAACATAATATACCGCATGATTGTCTAGTTTGTAGTCAACAAAAATCACATTTAATTGTCTGCAATACCACAAGACAATAAACATTATAATGATATTTGATGTGGCTATATTAAATATGATGCATTTTATATTTTGAAAATGGTTTGTATTCAGCAAAAATTACCTTTAACAGTCTGCAATACCACACAAAAACAAATATAACAATAAATATTACAATGATATTTGATGTAGCCATATTATGTTTATTTCATTAACCATGTGGCATTTTATAAGTCTTTATGATGTGGAGCATGTTCGGAATTTATTTATTATTAAGAGCTTTTCGGTATGAATTATGAGAGTAATTGTCAAAAACTTTCATATGGGATTCTTTACATGAAATTTTTATTAACGGTAAGATCTAAACCTAATCAAGAACTATAAAAAAAAATGAAAGAGGTCACTTGAATGATTTGTTTTGCTATCCTTGAGAGAATGTCAAGCGATGCTACGGTGCAAAGGCAAAAAGCGAAATGGTTGGGTTCCATGAGCCTTTTTATACTTTTTTATGAGAACTTTATAATATTTAGGGTTTTAAAATTGGGCTTTAATTAGCTGGTGTAGAGGCAAAAAGTAAAGTGGTTGGGTTCTACGAGAGCCTTTTTATGAGAACTTTTTAATATTTAGAGTTTTGAAAATAGGCTTTGATGGGCTGCAATGGGGAGAAAATGGGCTTTGATGGGTTGCAATGAGAGAGAAAATATGCTTTAAAACAAAAGTTGAGCCCATAAATTTCTTATTCCCAACAAATTTATGGGATAAATAAAAAAAGCAAAATTATCAATAGAATCTTCTAGTAAGAATTAAAATTATCAGTAAAAGTCTTGTAACAATTGAGAACTATCAGTAGAAGTCTAATCATAGTTGAAAACTATCACGAGAAGCCTAGTCACATTTATTTTTTTTCTTTCTCTTTTGAAAAGTGTAGCATGTAGTGTTCAAAGAAATCCAACCAACACATTTATTCAATAGAAAAGTTATGGGTATATAAATATATATGTATATATATTCATATTTAGCTCATCTTATCATATAAATCAACTATTAGATTTATAGATTTATATAAACTCTATATAAATCATTTATAAGAATATTTAACATGTAAAGCACTAAAATCTAAATTCAAAATAACTCATTGAGAGAACAACAACAAACACATTAAGAAAAAAAAATTTTAATAGTATAACATGATATCTGCATGACTGTCCGGTTTATATTCAACAAAAATTATCTTTAACTGTTTTCAACACCACTCAACAATAAACATTACAATGACATTTGATGTGGCCATATTAGATATGGTGCATTTTATATTTTAAAAATGGTTTATATTCAGGAAAAATCACCTTTAACTGTCCGTAACATCACACAACAATAAACTCAACAATATACATTACAATGATATTTGATATGACCAAATTATATTTATTTTATTAACCAAGTGGCATTTTCTAAATCATTATGATGTGGTGCATGTTTGAAATTTATTCACTATTCAGAGTTTTTCGGTATAAATTATGAGAGTAATTGTCAAAAACTTTCATATGAAATTTTTAATATGAAACTTTCATTAACGGTAAAGTCTAAACTTAATCAATAACTAAAAAATAAAAATGAAAGATGTTATTTGAACAGTTTGTTTTGCTGTCCTCTTGAGAACGTCAGGCGATGCTGTGACGTAAGGGCCAAAAACAAAGTGACTGGGTTCCATGAGAGCCTTTTTATGCATTTTTATGAGAATCATTAATATTTATGGTTTTAAAATTGGGCTTTGATGGGTTGGCGTAGGAGCAAAAATCAAAGTGGTTGGATTTCACGAGAGCCTTTTTCTGAGAACATTTTAATATTTAGGGTTTTGAAAATAAGTTTTAATGAGCTACAATGAGGAGAAAATGGGCTTTGATGAGCTGTAGTGGGAGAGAAAATGGGATAAATAAATTTATCCCAAAGTTGGGCCCATAAATTTCTTATTCCAAATAAATTTATGAGATAAATAAAAAAAGTAAACTTATCAATAAAACCTTCTAATCAAAATTAAAAATTATCAAATGATGTCTTGTCACAGTTGAAAACTATCAGTAGAAGTCTAATAATAGTAGAAAACTATTACAAGAAGCATAATCACATTTTTTTTTCTTTCTTTTTTGAAAAGTGTAGAATGTAATCTTATAAAAAATCCAACCAATACATTTAGTCAATAGAAATGTTATGGGTCAGTATATATATATTTCATATACCGCATGACTATTTGGTTTGTATTCAGCAAAAATCACCTTTAACCATCTGCAACACCATATAACAATAAACATTACAATGACATTTGATGTAGCAATATTAAATATGGTGGATTTTATGTTTTAAAAATTATTTGTATTCAACAAAAATCATCTTTAACCGTTTGCAATACCATTCAACAACAAACACAACAATAAACATTAAAATAACATTTTATGTGGCCATATTATATTTATTTCATTATCCATGTAACATTTTCTAAGTTTTTATGATGTGGTGTATGCTTGGAATTTATTCACTATTTATAGCTTTTTTGTATGAATTATGAGAATAATTGTCAAAAACTTTCATATGAGATTCTTTATATGAAACTTTCATTAATAATAAAATCTAAACCTAATTGAGAACTATAAAAAAAATAAAAAAGGTCACCTGAACGGTTTGTTTTGCTATTCCCAAGAGTACGTCAGGTGATGCTGCGGTGTAGGGGCAAAAAGCAAAATGGATGGGTTCCATGAGTTCCCTTTTATGTTTTTTTATGAGAACATTTTAATATTTAGAATTTTGAAATTGGGCTTTGATGGGCTGCATTGAGGAGAAAATGGGCTTTAATGGGCTACAATGGGAGAGAAAATGGGCTTTGAAACCAAAGTTTGTGAACAACAATGCTACCAAGGGCATTGAAGAAACAGTCCAATGGTGTAAGGAGAATTTAAATCTAGGCAAACCAAGCCTTTTTCCTTGTAGGAGCCAATGCAATAAAACCATCACGGAATGCTCTGATTTTGTAGAAACTAAAAAGCCCTAAGGTACGTCTCATCATCAAGGTCAGGGGCAATCTCATCCAACATGGCTATAGCCCTACTCATGCTATTGGAAAATGATGCACCAATACTACCTGCACCAACAAGACTCACTCCTCCACCACTCATTCACTGTTGATTTTCCTGCAGCGACTCTTTTTCAAATAGGATACTTTGATAAACTCCTTGAGGGCATCACTTCGAAGGGAGTCAATAGAAGATAAATCATTTATCTTTCCCTTCCTCTTAAATTCTAAGTTGGAAGCAGAATGATCTACAAAAAGCTTGCTACGCACATTACCCCCAACTGCCACACCATTGGAATGACGACCAGATTGGTTGCCCCCATTACTACAACCACCCACACTATCACCAACATTCCCATCACCATTACTACCATCTATATGGCCCCCTTGATTGACATATATTCTAAACTGCAACAGTGCTTTATTTAACTCTTCTTCTTCGTTACTATTGGGTGGTGTCCTAGCGGAGAAATGACGAAGAATCCCAGTGGCTTTTGAGGGATTGAAAATAAGCCCCAATATTTCATAGTTGTGGCAACCCTTTATTCAAAATTGTCTAGCCTTCTTATTGATCTAAGATAAAATAGACAAAAAAAAAAAACTTATAGATGACTTATACGTATTACAAATTCGCATAATGTGCAAATAAGAGTAGCAGGGTTTAATGAATTTTACTCTAAGATATTACTGCTATTGAGTTTCCATCCCGTGGACAGTGTTTGCAACTGGGTCCTAACTAAACCTAGTTTGGTGATTGAGGAGGTCAAAAAACTCACGGTGATTCATCTTAAGACGCGAAAACTTTGTTTGACACTATGCGGCAGTATAGGTTCGACCAATCATGTCAGAAAGTTGGGACACAATAGGGGACCACAAGTTCACATGGATTGCCCCATTCACTATTCTCCCATTATTGACGAGTTCAACCAATATTTGGACAAACATGTTTTCAAATTCAAGAGACCAAAGTGATGGGTCATCGCCGTCGATGTTTTCCATGTATGTGCATATATTTAAAACAAACCCATTATGCAGTACAAAATAAACGCATTCACAACAAAATCAAACAATGTAATCGATGTGTGTAAGGTAGATGCGAAAAATAACTTACACCTTTTAGAGATTACGGATGACTGTGGATCACAAACTCGCTTGCTATGCCTTGTCCAATAAGCCTACACAATATATGGAAGCAATCAATACATAAGAATATATATAGAAATGCATTTTCATAAAGAGTGAGATGGAGTACAAGCCAGACCTTCCAAGAGCATGTCCTCGGAGGAGTACCCGTCTCCATAGATGTAGAATAAAAATGAGTATGTAGCTGCTTCTGAGGAAATGTTGTAACAATGAGGGTAAAAGAGCTACTACTGGATTCCAAAGACCCACATGCCACTTGGATGGGGTGTTGCATCTGCTTAACACATTATGCTGAACGAAGCTTTAAAAAAAATTGTGATGAAACTATTCAGCCATTTAATCAAAAGCGTAAGAGAGTACTATGGATTCAATTAGAATATATGGGTATTGATGGTATCAGTAAACGCTCAGGACTTGGGGTTGAAAGAAGCGGGCATATATGGCATAGTAGGGGAGAGACGGCCTAATGGAGTGGTTGATGCAGACAAGAGTCCTCTACACATAGATGTCTTTCAATCTATGGACACGTGTTTTACAATATTTTCAACAGCTTTTAATCAAGTCTAAAATGCAGGAGAACCCATGGGCTAACAGTATTATGTTTGGGCACATGATTATTTCCCATCACCTAAGATGCTTAAAATCAACAGTGTAGATCAAAACGTTGATACCATGTAGCTATTGGATGGTGCGAATTGAATGGATTTTTTTTTTTTTTTTGGGTAAGAAAATTGAATGGATTAAATGACCAAAAAAAAAAAAAAGCTCTAGAAAATAAAACTACATTGGTTGAGGCATGGGGAAGCGTTTAGGACAGGAAAGGTCACTAGAGCATGCTAGGCTAGCATGCAACGCACCTGCACAACACCCATACACATGGGAATCGTGGACGTTAATCAAGTCAAACGTATTTATGGCTGAGGTAGCAGCATCTAATTTGATGGATTACCAGTGATTGCTTGTAGGAGCAGACACATGTGATTGGAATAAAGGATTCATACATATCTTAATCGAACAATCCTGGACAATTGATGGCAGATCCAATGGTTCAGGTAGTACTGAACATCTCTCAAAAAAGTCAAAAAATATATTAGATACGACTTACAAAGTGAGATTTGGGTTAAAGATAGAATCAAATGGCAGGTCCTTTCATAGGATAGGGAAATGCTTGCATGCAACGCACCTACTAAACAAGGGTACATGTGGGCTAATGTTGGACGTCAATCAAGGCACTGAATAATTTTTGGTTGAGGTAGCAACGTTTCATCTGGGTGGACTATGGTGATTGCACGTGAGAGAAGGCACGCATGATTGAAAAAAGTATCCCTAACCTTTTAATCCAACGGTCTAAGATGAGATTTTGCAGATCGATGGTCCCAATGATATTGAACTTTTTTCTGTGCCTATGAGATGTTATGCTTTACGAAGTTGCAGTTAAAAGGGATTTATTGGCAGGTAGCCGTTTAACATCCCTTGGATAATGGAATTTTGCAAGATTTTATTCCACCCTATCAAATACTAAAAACCTATTAAATGCTATTTACCAACCCTATAAAATATTGAATCATTTTACACTAATGGATATTGTCCATTTCATTTGAAATGGACAGGATCCTATTCTCGGATAATGGGGGATTTTAGGTTTTATTCTATCCTATTAAATACCACAAACCTATTAAATGCTACTTACCAACCTAATAATATATATATATTGACATGTCCATACAAGAGGGGGATGGGGATTCGAACTAGTGACATCTGCTTTATTAGGCGTGGTCATAGCCGATTGAACTACTTATTGGGGACAATCCAATAAAATATTGCATGCACCTTCAACGAATGCATTCTTTTCAAAAAAAAAAAAAAAAAAAGGAATGCATTGAATGCACATGGGTCTTGTTGCAATTCATTGTGCTATCCATTTCCATTCCATACCTAATGATTTTATTGCATTAGGTCTTGGAGCAGGAGTTGGAACCTGAAAAACTAAAGAGTCGTTGCAAATTGAGAAAGAGCAGTTCTTTGGGTTTGGAACTATGTGGGTATCCAAATGCAAACCCAGTATTTTTTGGGTTTCGAACTCAACGAGCCAAACATGAATTCACTTTGGGTTTTCACAAAAAATTGAAAACAAAAACAAAAATTAGCCCATCCAAACTAGGCCTAGATAATTCACCTCTCCTTCAACTTCCTCTTTATATTTTTCGTCGTCAAACTCATCACTTTAAATGACATTAAAAGGCTTTACCTTTGGATTTTTTTTTAATTTATTTATTTTTCCAAATTTGCACATCCAATCCAAATGTGACTCCGACCTCCACATTCATGACACTTGCATTCACTAGTAAACTTATCCCTCTGACCAGTCTCGATGATTTCTCGTGGGTTACCTCTAACCTCACCTCTAGGTTTCACAAGAACTTTTGATTCTCTATTTCTAAAGTTTACATTCATAGGTTTGAAGAACTTTCTAAATTTTTTAGCAAACATGGCAATTTCTTCATCATCCCCATTATCCTCATTAGGCAAACTTCACAAGCTGACTTTAATTTTTTTTGCTTTAAAAGCAATATTTTTGGCTTTCTGGTGTTTGGGTAGAATTAGTTCAAAAGTCTGAAGAGAACCTACAAGTTCTTCTACTCATTGTATCTAGATCTTTGCTCTGTTGGACAACAACAACTTGAGGCATAAACCTCTTAGGTAAAGACCTCAAGATTTTCTTCACAGCTTTAGTATCATCCATTTTCTTTTCTAAATTAATTGTAGAGTTTCTAATGACACTAAGCTTTGAGTAGAATTCATCAAATGTTTCATCTTCCAGCATTCTAATCTCTTCAAATTGAGAAACAAGCATTTGAAGTTTTAAAGTTCTAACAACTTTAGTTCCTTCATGAGTGATTTCTAAAGTTTGCCAAATGCTTCAGAAACAGAGCATGATTTCTACAACATGCGTACCTTGGATTTCCCAATGCATGTTAAATATTCTGATAAATTATATTGACTTTAATATATATATATATTTTATTATTATTTATATTCAATACGGGGGAAAAGGGAAAGTCTTGTAAGTGATGTGGGAGTTCATTAATATGGCCAGTTCTGGATTGCCCCTTTGAGGTGGTAATTGGTGTCACGTATCAAGCCTCTTTGAATTGAGAAAAAAATTGGGTAGTGAAGGAAAAGAAAGTCTTGTAATTTATGAGATGTAGGGCTCTGGAGTATTTGGTTATGTGACAACACAAAAACGCTTAACCCAAAGATATCAAATGTTTTTAATTCTTTCTTTTATTTTGTATCTATGTTTGTTATGATGCAACTCTTAAGTTATGTCCTTGAATCAATCAATCTATATGACATAACCGTTAATAACTAATATAAATTGAATTATACATCAACTTTAGCAGCTTAGCTTTTCTAATTACTTATATGGTGTAATTGGCAGGGCAATGGCTTCAATCTCTACAAATACCGTATGATTCCCTTATTGTAATATCCAAAATTTATATTTTTTTATTTAATTAAAAATATTTACTTAGTTGAATATTATGTAGATCATGGGGTTCCTGAACAGAGCATTCTTCAGAATCATTGGGGGTAAAGGCTATTATTTGTACCTGTACGTACTCACAACATTAAAATATCAAGGTTAGTTATTTAAATTAACTAATGGATGGCATGTGTTTGATTCCCTATGTTCAATAAGAGAATAACTTCTATAAGGAGCTGGTGTAAACCAACTCCTTTGTGCACCAATTAGAATCAGACACCTAAGATTATCACACCCAATCAAATAAAGTGAAAAACACCCAATTAAAACACCCACTATCAACAATTGGAGCATCGGAGAGAGAGAGAGATGGAGCACCGGCGTCTTTTTAGAGAAATGTTAGGTTCCGACGTCGGGTTGGGCTCTAGCGCCAAATTGGGTAGCAAAGAGGTTTGGAGTCCAGTGTTGGGTTAGGCTTCGGAAAGATCTCTACTACCTTCGAAGAGAGAGGGAGAAAGAAGAGCACTGGAAGAAGTTCTAGAAACCCACTAAAATTCAATTCTTAGCTAATGGGTTTGAGGAATAATTTTTCTAGGATGCAGGTTTGAGAAAAATTCACATTGTGAGAGAAAATCAGAGAATTTATTCCTTATAGAAGTTATTCTTGTTCAATAATAATAAATGTGACTAATTAAATGATGCTTAGAATTATAACATAAAAATTTATAAAAAGTATTAATAACATAAATTTAATATGTAGTCCTTGAACAATTACACATTTACATTCCTACACAAATTAAGTTATTTTAAAGGGCAAACACATATCATAACCACAAAAGAGATCATGTATTTGTATTCTTAAGAATTAATATGCTAGATTAAAAAAATGTATTTGTTTGTCGAATTTAGTTGTTTTCAATAGACCCCAAGTTCGTCTTGCACACAAATTTTGCTATCAATCCCTTCGTATGTGCATTGATCTCCCCATTAAGGTACCTGGTTGTAGTACGACTTAATATATTAGAAAAGTAACCATACAACTTGACCAAAAAAGAACTATACAAAGACAACCAAACAATCATTGTACCTCTAATAATCTTATCAATACATATCAAAGCAAATCTCTACATTTGAGTCAAACATAAAAGTACCTTCAGGTTGGCTAGCACTTGCATAGGGTCGGTTCCAACTACGCAATTGCCTTTAGAACTTCCAAACTAATTGGTTTTGCTGCCTCCAAAATCTTATCAACAAACTTTGTATGACAAGTTATTCACATGCATAAATCACTTTCCTTCACACAAACAAAAATGGTAATCACAACATATCATCAATCTGTTTGATAACCAAGAGAACTAAGGACAAGTATTACACAAATTGTTAATCATATTCTAAAATCAGTAAAATGATCTTCAACATATTAAGATGTGAATCAATCAGCAATCAAATTGCAAATGAAATTGACACTTTTAAGATTTAAACTTTATTTGACTTCTACAAAATCTAGAATTATAAAAAACCCAATCTCAGAATAATTAAAGAATTTTGGAACTTGCTAGTAGAGTCACACAAATCTGTCCTAGTTCTTATTGACTACGAATATAACGAATTAATTAAAGTAGATACAAGGTTAATTTTAAATTGACAAACAAAACAAAACAAACAAACTTCAACATCTTATCCATCAACTTGCCACAATATTGGGGTAGAGACAACAACATAGCATACAATCCAACCAAATAATATAAAACATGCTAATGCTTTAGACAGTGTAAGGAAAAAACAAAACATATCTTACCAATCCTAGCAGAGTCACACAAATCTGTTCTAGTTCTTATTGACTATGAATTAAAAAAATTAACTAAAGTAGACACAAGGTTAATTTTAAATTGACAAACAAAACAAACAAACTTTAACATCATATCCATCAACTTGCCACAATATTGGGGTAGAGACAACAACATAGCATACAATCCATCCAAACAATAGAAAATATGCAAATGCTTTAGACAGTATAAGGAAAAAACAAAAAATATCTTACCAATCCATGTAAGTAAAAGTTGACGAGTAGTTGCCAGAATTGATATATAATCACGAAAACAAGCTCTGAAAAATATTAAGACAACTACTTTGTAACAAGTAAAATACGGACATTAACCACATACACAATTAACCCATATAAAGTGTAAAAGTTTGAAAGGCTCCATGAAAAATGGTAATCTAAATGTGAATTAATTGAATTTCTTTCTTTCTCCTTATAACACAACAAAAAAATTAACCACAAAAATATACAAACAAAATTAAGGTGCATTGAGGTTACCATTTTAATAATATAAAATTAAACCCAACAGAAATTAACTCAAAAGTACAAGGGAGTGGGTTTACCTTACATATGTTCAGAAAAATCGACTTTTACCATTCTTTCAATTTCTCTCACTCTAATTCCCATGATCTCACTGCCTCAACTTCTCTTTCAATCTCTCACCTCACAATTGGTGTTCCAAATAAATTCCTCAAGAAAATTTCCTTCAATACACACATACACCATTTTGGCCAAACAAGTGAACCTATCCCAAAACTCTTCGAATTCGGCCATAACAACACTCTTAACAAAACACACTTCTGGACAAACTCGTATAGCTTATTCTATAAATAACATTCAACTCCAATCCCAAGAATATCAATATAGGATAAGACTAATAATCAAAGTTCAAAACAAAATACCCATTCATCCAAACCGTATTCACACCAACTCTAAAATCAAACCCAAAAATTCAACACTGAAACCGCAAGACATATTCGGTTAGGATTAACATAATTGACACAAGAACCCTCCAAAATTGAGACCGAGAATCAAATGCTCACAAGAATCCATCGCTACCAAAATCAACACAAGAAAACACAACTATAACCAAGAGTTACAAACGAAAGGGAACAAATTTCTACCCTTGAAGAATCTATTTTTCTGAAATTTTAACTTTGCACATTTTCTTTCTCCCTAAAACACTGAGCCCAGCTCTCTCTCTTCCCATCCTCAAGCCATCTCTCTCAAACCCCAATCGCTCCATACATCTCACTATGCTCTGCCTTACGCCAATCTCTGCTCCTTCACCAACTCCCTGTCTCTGTCCCTCTCCCTCTCATTCAAGATCTTCTCTCTACCTCACACCCTGTTTGTCTCTCCCTTTCATGTGTTTATATTCTCAAGAATTAATATACTATATTAAAAAAAAAAATGTACTTGTTCGTTGAATTTAGTTGTTTTCAAAAGACCCTAAGTTCATCTTGCATACAATTTTTGCCGTTAGCTACTTCATATGTGCATTGATCTCCATATTAAGGTACCTGATTGTAGTACAACTCAAAATATTTCAATATAGTAACCATACAATTTAGTCAAAAAAGAACTATACAAAGAAAATCAGACAATCATTGTACCTATAACAATCTTACCAGTACATATCCAAGCAAATTTATACATTTGAGTCAAACACACTAGTACCATAAGGTTGGCTAGTATTTGCACAGGGGGCATGTTCTAACTCGGCAATTGCCTTCGGAACTTCCAAACAAATTAGTTTTGCTGCCTCCAAAATCTTATCAACAAACTTCGTATGCCAAGTTATTCACGTTTACAATCACTTTCATTCACACAAACAAAAATGGGAATCACAACATATCACTGATCTGTTTGTTAACCAAGAGAACCAAGGACAAAACACACACAAATTGAAAATCATATTCTAAAATGAGCTTCAACATATTAAGATGCAAACCAACCAACAATATATTGCAGGTTAAACCAACACTTTAAAAATTTAAACTTTATTAGACTATTAAAAATCTAGCATTATAACAAACACAATCTTAGAATAATTAAAGAATCTCAAAACTTACTAGCAAAGTTACACAAATTTGTCTTAGTTCTTATTGACTACAAATTAAAAGAATTAACTATATCACCAATCTGTTTATTAACCAAGAGAACTAAGGACAAAAAACAACACAAAACTATAAATCGTAGTCTGAAATGATCTTCAAAATACTAATAATCATAAAATATTAAGATGCGAATGAATCACCACTCATATTGCAAATAAAACCAACACTTCAAAAATTTAAACTTTATTTGACTTCTACAAAATCTAGCTTTATAATAAATCCAATCTCAGAATAATTAAAAAATTTCAGAACTTGCTAGTAGAGTCCCACAAATTTGTCCTAGTTTTTATTGACTACAAACTAAAAGAATTAACCATATCACCAGTTTGTTTGTTAACAAAGAGAACTAAGGACCAGGAACACACAAATTGTAAATCATATTCTAAATTAATCTCCAACATATTACTTATTACAAAATATTAAGACGCGAATTGCAAAGGAACCAACACTTCAAAAATTTAAATTTTATTTAACTTTTACAAAATCTATCATTATAACAAACCCAAACTCAAAATAATTAAGGAATTTCAAAACTTGCTAACATAGTCACACAAATCTGTCCAAGTTCTTATTGACTACAAAATAAAAGAATTTACTAAAGTAAACCCAAGGTTAATTTTAAATTGAAAAACAAAACAAACAGACATCAACATCATATCCATCAACTTGCCACAATATTGGGGTAGAGACAACAAGTAGAATACAATCCAAAAAAACAATAGAAAACATGCTAATGCTCTAAGCAGTATAAGGAAAAACAAAAATAACAAAAACTATCTTTCCAATCCATGCAAGTAAAGGTTGACGAGTAGTTGTCGAAACGATATCTATAATCAAGAAAACAAGCTTTAAAAAATATTAAGACAAATACTATACTATATCACAAAAACAAGCTTTGAAAATATTAAGACAAATACTTCATAACATCAGGTAAAATATGGACATTAACCACATACACACTTACCCAATACAAAAGGGAAAACTTTTGAATGGCTCCATGAAAAATGGTATCCTCAATGTGCCTTAGTTGATTTTCTAAACCCTATAACACAAAGAACAAAAAAATTAACAATCAAACAATACAAACAAAATTAAGGCGCATTGAGGTTACCATTTTAATAACAACTTAAAATTAAACCCAATAGAAATTAACTCAAAAATACAAGAGAGTGGGTTTACCTTATATATCTTTAATAAGAAAAACCGGGTTTTCTCATTCTCTAACCGACTCGTTCTCTCTCTCTAATTCCTATGATCTCACTCTCTACCTTAACTTCTCTTTCAATCTCTCAGCTCACAGTTGGCCTTCCAAATAAATTCCTCAAGGACTTTTCCTTGAATACATACACCTATACACCCTTTTGGCCAACCCAGCAAAACTAACCCAAAACTCTTCGAATTCGGCCATAGCAACACCTTTAACAAAACATACTTCTAGACAAACTCGTATAGCTTAATTAAATTCAACTCCAATCCCACAAGAAACATATACTGTAAATAACATTCAACTCCAATCCCAAGTATATCAATATAGGATAAGACTAATAATCAAACTTCAAAACATAATTCCCATTCATCCGTACTGCACAAAAATCCACTCAAGGGTTCACACTAACTCTATATTCTGTAAATAACATTGAACACCAATCCTAAGAATATCAACATAAGATAAGACTAATAATCAAACTTCAAAACATAATTCCCATTCATCCGAACTGCAAAAAAATCCACTCAAAGGTTCCCACTAACTCTAAAATCAAACATAAAAATTCAACACTAAAACCGCTAGACACATTCAGTTAGGATTAGGAAAATTGACACAAAAATCCTCCACAATTGACGCCTAGAATCAAATGCTCACAAGAATCCATGGCTACCAAAATCAAAACAAGAAAACACAACTATAACCAAGAAATAAAAACAAAAGGAAACAAATTTCTACCCTTGAAGAACTCATTTTTCTGAAATTCAGACTCTGCACATTTTCTTCCTCCCTGAAACTCTCAGCCCAGCTCTCTGTCTTCCCATCCTCAAGCCATCTCTCTCAAATCCCAATCTCTCCCTACATCTCACTATGCTCTGCTTTACGCCAATCTCTGCTCCTTCACCAGCTCTCCTGGCTCTATCCCTCTCCCTCTCATTCAAGATCTTCTCTCAATCTCACAGCCTGTTCATTTCTCCCTTTCCTGTGTTTGTATTTTCAAGAATTAATATGTTATTATAGGAAATTAAATTAATATGCTATATTAAAAAAGTGTACTTGTTCGTTGAATTTAGTTGTTTTCAAAAGACGCTAAGTTCAAAGACCCTAAGTTCGTCTTACAATCAATTTTTCTCGTCAGTCCCTTTGTATGTGCATTAATCTCCCTATTTAAGTACTTGATTGTAGTACAACTCAAAATATATTACTATAGTAACCAAACAATTTAACCAAAATAGAACTATACAAAGACAAGCAGACAATCATTGTACCTATAACAATCTTGCCAATACATATCCTAGTAAATCTCTACATTTGGGTCGAACACAATAGTACCTCCAGTTGACTAGAACTTGCACAGGGGCCTATTCTAACTCCACATTTGCCTTTATCACCATCCAGCTTGTTAACCAAGAGAACTAAGGACATGAAAAACATAAATTGTAAATCAAATTCTAAAATGACCTTCAAAATATTACTACATAAAATATTAAGATGCGAATCAATCAGCAATCGTATTGCAAATGAACCCAACACTTCAAAAATTTAAACTTTATTTGATTTCTAAAAAATCAAGCATATAACAAATCCAATCTCAAAATAATTAAAAAATTTCAGAACTTGCTAGCAAAGTCACACAAATTTGTCCTAGTTCTTATTGACTACAAATTAAAAGAATTAACCATATCACCAATCTGTTTGTTAACCAAGAGAACTAAGGACAAGAATTACACAAATTGTAAATCATATTCTAAAATGATCTTCAACATATTAAGATGCGAATCAATCAGCAACCATATTGCAGATTAAACCAACACTTCAAAATTTTGAACTTTATTTGACTTTTAAAAAATCTAGCATTATAACAAACCAAATCTCAGAATAATTAAAGAGTTTCAGAACTTGCTAGCAGAGTCACACAAATCTATCCTAATTCTTATTGAAAGGCTGCATGAAAAATGGTAACCTCAATATGCCTTAATTGAATTACTTTATCCCTATAAGACAAAGAACCAAACAATACAAACAAAATTAAGGAGCATTGAGGTTACCATTTTAATAACAACTTAAAATTAAACCCAATAGAAATTAACTCAAAAATACAAGGGAGTGGGTTTACCTTCTATATGTTTAATCAGAAAAACCGGGTTTTCCCATTCTCTAACCGACTCGTTCTCTCTCTCTAATTCCTATGATCTCACTCTCTGCCTCAACTTCTCTTTCAATCTCTCAGCTAACAGTAGGCCTCCCAAATAAATTCTTCAAGGACTTTTCCTTGAATACACGCACCCATACACCCTTTTGGCCAACCTAGCAAACCTAACCCAAAACTCTTCGAATTCGGCCATAGCAACACCTCTAACAAAACACACTTCTAGACAAACTCGTATACCTTAATTGAATTCAACTCCAATCCCATAAGAAATATATACTGTAAATAACATTCAACTCCAATCCCAAGAATATCAATATAGGATAAGACTAATAATCAAACTTCAAAGCTATCTCACATTGAGAAACTCTTGAAAATTCCTCATTTGACACAGATATGAAAATAGCATTTAAAGCTTTGTCATTAGCTGTAGCAGCACTCTTTTCCTCTGTTGTCCAATTGGCTATCCCTGTGTCTAGAAGAGTCCATCCAGTTTCAATAATATACCAAACATTAATGGATTTAAAGTATGCTCTCATACAAATTTTTCAAAAAGAATAATTCGTTCTGTCAAAGACGGGAAAAGAGTTAGGAGCAACAATATGAGACATTTGATATGGAGCCTTGGATCACATTCAGGAAATAAATCCTTAAAGAGTGAACCTGCTTTGATACCAATTGAAAAACCTAATAGACTCCAATTAACACCTAGTTTGAGTAAATAAGTGTGACGCCCCGCCCGATAGGCAAATGAATTAACTAGTAATTGATCCCACGGCACGCCATTACAGCCATGTCCCTCCATGACACGACCTCCGAAAAATCACTTTTCTCGTCGTAACAAGAAAACTGCAGTGAAAGACTTTATTAAGACTATGGGATTAAGAGACAATAATAAAACATTACACAGCAATACTAGAGATAAGTATTATGTCATCATAATATTATAAATAGTCACCAAATATATTGGTCATTAGACCATCAGTAGGAAAATAGATACATCTCAAAATAAATAATTGTCAACATAGTTCACAAAAGATTAATAAATCAAAGCCTAGAACTAAGCTTAAGCAAGGCTAATGAGATCAAAATCTCTATCATGTCAGCATGAGCAGATCCTCCATCTTTTCACGTAGTCCTAAGCCAAATGGTATCTATATCCTCAAAGATCACTTGTATCAGGTCCTAAGCAATCACCCAAGTAGTCTCTGACGACATCTTCGTCTAGTGAAGCTATACCGCGTAATTATTCGTAATGATGGGGGAAATATATAAATAAAAAGGGTAAGTCTAAGACTTAGTGATTTTAACGTAGATAATAGCCATGCCAGTTTAGTAATGAACTCAGATGTTTAATAAGCAAAAATAGTTTCATCATGATAGCTTATTTTATACGTGATAGATATATAGTAAATGATATATGCATATCATGTAAATAATAGTAATAGTTCAACAGTATGGTCTACTCGAGATATTACCCCTTCTCAATAGGGTTGATGCTGCCTCGATGGACCTATAATACAATGTCAGTGTCCTAGCCATTGTATAACATACCGTACGAAACATTAGTGGCACGATGGAATCCGAGCTCGAGTAGCCCACACCAACTAATGATGTCCATCCTATAGTAACCAAACCATTGGGAATGGTTGCACTGTGGTCACGGAACCAATTGATCCAAAGCCCTATATAACACATATATTGACCATAAAGCTAACATGTATAGTAAGCCCATGGCCATTACTACCGCACGTATAGGTGTATCATGTTATACAATGCAATTATCTTGTCTGTATTTTACATGTCATTTTACAAGTCTCACTTGGTTAACATGTTCAACACAATATTTTTCTCAAAATGACAGAGCTCATATGCAATAAGTATAAACTGTGAAAGTTGTAAAATATGCATGTTTTCTCGACACACGAAATAGATGTGCAGTGCATGAAAATTAGCAATGAGCATTATGTAAGTTAAAACTCACCTGGATCAATAAGCGTATTTGAAAACTTCGAAAGATTCGGGTTCTACAAATCTCTGGAAAACCTTCTATTAGTCCTAATTTCACTAAAACAATTCTAAAGTAAGGAAAACATGAGCTATAAGACGGTTGGTGAAAATAGGGTTTCCCTGTCACACATTGACCGTACATCTAGGCTGGGGTTGTACGTTCGCCATATCACGATAAGCCATACGTCCGGCACAATATCGTACATCCAGTATGTGGGTTCTCAGGGAGAACCTTATTTTCTCTCCACTGTCTGCCTATTCTCTAACTCCTAGGGCTACTAAGAACACCCTAAAGCCTTCTAGTCTAGTTTACAACCTCCATGCAACGTAACAACGCTAAGCTAACAAAAATGCTAACCCAAACAAGTTTCAAAGCGTAACTAAGCTAGCAACTATAACTAAACATAAAAGAGTAGAATAACGACGCATTTAAAAGATAAAGATCGAATGTTACCTCTTTGAAACAAAACAGCAAGAGTTTCGCCTCACAATGTTCTGAAACTCATAAACGCCTCACACACATGCTCACAAAACACTCACAACACTTTGAAAACACTCTAGGAATACTTTGGCAGCCTAGGGGTGTCTGGAACTTGTGAAGAATGAAGAGGGATAGGGTGGTATTTATAGGCCTAGAAAAGCAGCGAACGTCCGGCCAAAGGGCGTACGTTCGGTGGTTTTTGCCCAGTAGTTCCATGGTTGCCTTGTACGTCTAGGTATTAATCAGAGGGTATTCAAAAAGTAGCATACGTCCGGGGATCCCACGTACATCTGCTTGTACGGTTTGCAGAGTGTACATTCGATGGTCCCCCCCGTATGTCTGCACTACAGATAGCAGAGACATCCATTAAACCTAGTGTATGTCCACTCAAAAGTCCAAATTGCCCCTCTAGTGTCCTTAGTGACCCAAAGCCCAAATTAACTCCCCCAACTAAGCTACTTACACCTAGTTAATAATTTTGGTCACTACAATAGGAGTTTCACAAAATAGTGTGCGAAATAGATTTAATCTAATAGATAATAATCAACTAAAACAGATATGTAATGAACATTCAAGGACACAGATATTTGGTTACGAAGAGGAAACAATTTAGATAACTCTTTAGACGAAAAATCTCTCCGAGGCAACCAAATTCAGAAAAATCAATCCACTATAAAAGAATAGGGAAAATTACTGTTCACCCCCTCTGAAGTTGGCAACGATTTTCAATTCGAGCCCAAAAGTTTCAATTTTCTTAATTTACCTCCTCAAAGTTTTAAATTTTTTAATTCAGGCACTCTCATCACCAAACCGCTGTATGACGTCAAGGGTCACGGTATCGCATGTGACTACTTTTGATTTTTTTCCAAATGCCTCAACGATTTGGAGAAACCTTAACTTGATTCCTGAAACTGGCGGATTCCAAAGAAATCTAGCAAGCTTTTTTTTTTATTCTTTTTTTTTTTTTAATCTATGATGAAGAAGACGAAGAGGATCAAGGGACTTATTTTGGATTGGGATTTGGTCTATCGGTTACTGAGAAAGGAGGCAATCGGAGAACAGCTTCCTCCGTCTTTACCGGGTCCAATCTAAGTGTCTACCAAGAAAAAAAACACACAAAAATCAATCAAAGTCACCACCTTTACATGGAAAAATACCTCAAACATGAACAAAACCCATCCTCAAAGCAATCAAAATCACACAAAATGGAAAACCCATAAGAAACAAAATCCATAGGCCTAAAATAAAAGAGAGAGAGAGAGAGAGAGAGAGAGAGAGAGAGTACTGGGTCTTGGAGAATAGGCTTGGTTTTGTCTTGAGTAGGTCTGAAAGGGGGTTTTGGTTTGTGGGGATTTTTTGAACTGCTGCTCTGGGCGCCATTTTTGTTCTTGTTGGTGGCGGGGGATTTGATTGAAATCTTTGAAACTTTCATTAATGATTATATATCATTTGAAACTAGGGTTTCAATTTAGGGTTCTGAGAGCATTTCAGTGATGCCGAGGAGTTGATGCCACAAAGGATGCCAAGGACCGGCCGACGAGCTCTTCTTTTACGGGAAGCTGATGCCTCTGCCGCTCTCATCGATCAAACCTTCACTGAACGAGCTCTTCGTCTTCTTCGTCAGAGATCAGAAAAAAGAGAGAAAAAAAAAGCTTGCTAGATTTCGCTGGAATCTAGCCAGGTTTTGTCGGAATCACTGTTGAGGTTTCATTAGAATCACTGTTAAGGGCATTTTGGAGAAAAAAAAAATCAAAAGTCGCACGTGACCACTAGTTCGCCAATCATAGCGGTTTTGACTGATGAAGTGCTTGAATTGAAAATTTTTGAAACTTTGGTGGGGTCAATTGAGAAAATTGAAACTTTGGGGGTCGAATTGAAAATCGCTACCAATTTCGGGGGGGTGAACAGTATTTTTCCCTAAAGAATAAGAATTACAAGAAATTCACAATTACAAAATCTTTGCATTAACACTTCCTTGCATAAGACAACCGACTCACTTGACTTTTACCGTAATAGCCCTTTCTAAAACATATGGCACAATTCTTCTATATGATTTCCTTTATCGAACCTTCGATTGACTTCAAGTTATTAATCACATAAACTTTACTCTAAGAGAGATCCAAATGCTTCAATTTGATATCTTTGTCTCTCTTTCTTAGCTCACAGTATTTTCTCTATGAATACATACCTAATAATGTGCATAACAATCGTTTAAATAGAAATTCGCACAATAATTAAACAGTGTCTGAACAGGGATAAATACATGTCTGCACACAACTAGGGTTACATATGCGTAAACCTTTGGTGTTCGGACATCCAAGCCCTTTGTCCGAACATGCCATGCAATTTGCACTCTTTGTAAATTCTGTTCGGACACGGCTTCTGATTGTCTGAACGAGTCAAGCAAAATAAACTTTCTATAAGTGCTGTTTAGACCTTGCTTCTGGATGTCTGGATAGGGTCTTCTTTCTAGACCCTAAACTTTCTAGATGTCTGAACAGGTCTTCGAGGACAGGGCTATTTGGACCCTAAACTTTTTGGATGTTCGGACAAGTCTTCGAGGAAAACAATTTTGCACTCTCTATAAATGCTATCTGGACAAGTCTTTGAAGAAACCAATTTTGAACTCTCTATAAGTTCTGTTCGGACACTACTTCTAGTTGTCCGGATAGGATGCTCAATTTCATCAGATTACATGCTCACCAAATGTGCAAAAATCATAAACTAACAAATTTTAATAACTGCAACTGCTTCACTTAGGCGGTTAGCGGTTATTTTTATAACCGGCGGTTAGTGGTTATTAAAATCAATAACCAACGGTTTTATAACCTTGTTTTATATACAAAATAATTGCAACAATCCGTGAGTTTTTCACTTACTTTCCCAACAACTACAAGTAGGTAGCCCATAAACTAAAAAATAAAGGGTTCAATGCATTTACAGTACTTGTGCTTTACGTCAAAATCAAATATCCATCTCGGTTTTAAAAAATGTAACAAATGGTACCTCGATAAGCAAATAAACCCACTTGGTACTTCCGTCACAATTTTGTTAGCTTCATGTAACCCCTTATACGTGGACTGGTACATATGATTTCAAAGCAACATGTGGACTGGTACCTATATTTTTTGATGCCATGTCAGATTAAAAAATGTTTAAAATAATATGTAACCCATAAAAAAAAATAAAATAAAAACACAGTAACCAATCCACGTGTCGCCTCAAAACCACATGTACTAGTCCACATGCAAGGGGTTACATGGAGCTTCGTAAAAAAATTAGGTTGAGTGAGTGAGTGTTTGTTTTCCTTCAAAACGACGTTGTTTTAGAGAAAAACATCAAAACAATGTTATTTTGATGTTATATTTCAAATATAAAATACAAAAAATATATATTTATATTATTATATATAAAGGTAGGCGGTTAGCTGTTATTAACCATTTTTTCCTACCCTTAAAACCGCTAACCACCCCGTCCTAGGTGGTTATTAGTTTTTAATAACTGCCCGTTATGTGGTTAGCGAAGCGGTTATAACCACCGTGAGTGAACACCCCTAGTTGATTGTAAGAGAATATGAGTTAAATATGAAAAACTTATTGACCTTAACACTTCTCTTTATATATATACATACACACTAATACACGCTTAGAAAATATTTTTTTCTACCCTTAAAACTGCTAACTGTCCCGCCCTAGGTGGTTATTAATTTTTAATAACTGCCGGTTATGTGGTTAGCAGAGCGGTTATAACTGCTGTACATGAACACTCCTAATTGATTGTAAGATAATATGAGTTAAATATGAAAAATTCATTGACCCTAATCGTGTATTAGTGTGTGTATACATATATACACTAACAAAGTGAAGACATTCAAATGAAAATCTCCCACACGCGAAACGCCGCCGTTTTGTTTATTCAAAGTAAGTGGCCGTCGATGTGGCAAGACATAGGCCGTTAATCGTATAAAACTAAACGGTCCAGATCACCCGAAATGTACACACTTGTGATTAAACCGATAAATCTAACTCCCCGCGGAGCCAAATTCAGATTCCGGGTTCTACCTTTCGCAGTTCTTCTCCTCTCTCCGGCTTGAATCCCAGGCTCTGAAACATAACCAAGACCATGAACGCACCCATAATCGGTGAGCTTTATCTCTTTCTCGCTGTCTCTCTTTCTCACACATACACACACAGACACAAATATTTTTGTTAATTTTAGTTTGAAAGTTTTGGTTTTTGATGCTGTCTGTAATTTGTGTATGTATGGTATTGTGAAGATCCATTGCAAGGAGACTTTCCGGAGGTGATAGAGGAGTATTTGGAACATGGGGTCATGAAGTGCATTTCATTCAATCGCCGTGGTACCCTTCTTGCTGGTAATCTCTCTCTCTTTCTCTCTCTCTCTCACTGTAGCTCGTTGAAAGAGTTTAGTGTATACTTATTGCGGTTTCTGTCTTTCTAGGTCGTGCTATTTCAGTTTCCTTTTGGGTTTTCTTTGTATAGCTGCAAGGTAGTAACTTTCTGGGTAACTTGTTCGGATGACGAGAAAATTTCGGAGTGAACTATTTATTTTCCCTCACAAATTTAACTCAAAAGATGTTTTATTTCGACAAGCCGCATGTTTGTGTTTTTGGGTGTGTATGTATCTGAAAGTATAGTTTGGGACATTATGCGTCTTTATTTTTTTGGGTTTTTTTCGCAATTGCTCAAGTTTATGTTGCTTCGGTAGGTGTTGTTGGGCTGGTAACAAATTGCGAGGAGTTTTGAAATTGATGATCGAGAGTACAATTGAAAATTTGAGTTTTTGGGGTATAAAGTGAGTTTTTTTGTTCTCTTGTTTTTCAGCAATGTGTGAAAGCTGATGCAGTGGTTGTTTTTGTTTTCAGAACATAACATATGGAGTTTTAACCAACTTCTTTTGGTAGTATCAACAGCTTGTGAGGACTTTCAAAATCGATAAACAAGAACTGCTTATGAAACTGGAGAGTAGAAGTTAAATAGTTTTTTGGAATAAAAAGTAATTTTATTTTTTATTTTTTATTTTTTATTCTTGTGCTTTTAGTTGGATCTTTCAGCAATGGGTGAATGCAGATGAGGTGGTTGTTTACGTTTTCAGAACATAACAAAGGGAGTTATAACGAACATTGTATTTTGCTAGCATTGGTGGTGAATGTGATGCAGCTAAAGGTGTGGCATTGGTGCCCACTTTGGAAAAATCAGCATTTTGGCAATCAGTTTGGTTACTTGTGTATGATCGTATTAGCATGCCGGCCCTAGGAAGATTAATTGGGGGTGTTGATCGGAAAATAGGAAGAATGAGGAAAGAATATTGTAGGGGTTTTGGGGATCACAGTGCTTGGATCTTGATTGTTAGTTGGCCTTCTAGCTGAAAAAAGTTTAAGCAAATTGTTTAAGTAAAATTTATAGGCATATTTTTTTGGTTAGTCTTCCTTTATTAATCTTAAAAATATTTTGCGGTTGCGTGGTAGATAGCCTGAATTTTGTTGCTTGTTGTTGTTCATCTTTATAATTATGTACAATTTATAATATGCTCAGTTTCTAATGTAATATCTAGCTACGTGATGTAGAGGATTGAATATTAATGTGGTTGGCACTTTTAATTGACTTTTTGATCCTATGTGTAACAATATTAACCGCTTATGAAGTCAAGTTTATGGAAGTGAGTAGGGACATGCTACAACTTCCTTTTTATGTAAATAATTTCTTAGTAACTAGTTTTGGTGATATTTCAATGGAAAAACTAATATTCTTGGAGTTATTCTGAGTTCTTTACTGCGCATGTTAATACTTGTTTGATTGGCCAGCTGGGTGCTCTGATGGAAACTGCGTTATCTGGGATTTTGAAACCAGGGGCATTGCTAAGGAACTCCGTGATAAAGACTGTATTGCTGCCATAACAAGTGTCTGCTGGTCAAAGTATGGTCATCGTATCCTTGTATCTTCTGCTGACAAGTCGTTAACACTTTGGGATGTCGTCAGTGGTGAAAGAATTTCACGCACAACTCTGCAGCAAACCCCTTTGCAAGCTCGTCTACATCCTGGTTCCTCTACCCCATCTCTTTGCCTGGCATGCCCCCTCTCATCTGCTCCCATGATAGTTGACTTGAACACTGGAAGCACAACTGTGCTTCCAGTTTTGATCCCAGACACAAGCAATGGACTTGTCCCTCAATCACGGAATAAATTCTCAGATGGAGCTCCTCCTTACACTCCAACTGCTGCTTGCTTTAATAAGTATGGGGATCTTGTTTACGTGGGGAACTCAAAAGGAGAAATTCTTATAATAGATTACGGAGCTATCCAAGTGCGTGCCATGGTTCCTGTTACTGGGGCTGCTGTGATCAAGAACATAGTATTCAGCAGAAGTGGAGAGTATTTGCTTACAAATTCAAATGATCGGACAATTAGGATCTATGAAAATCTTCTACCCTTGAAAGAAGGGCTTAGAGCCCTTGATGACTTGGACAAGACCGCTAATGAGCTAGATGGTGTTGAGAAGGTGAAGGCTATTGGATCAAAGTGTCTGACACTTTTCCGGGAGTTTCAAGATTCTATCACAAAAATGCATTGGAAAGCACCTTGCTTTAGTGGTGATGGTGAGTGGGTAATTGGTGGTTCTGCAAGCAAAGGGGAGCACAAGATTTACATATGGGATAGGGCTGGGCATCTTGTGAAAATCCTTGAAGGTCCAAAGGAAGCCCTGATTGACTTAGCATGGCATCCTGTGCACCCCATTGTTGTCTCTGTTTCCTTGACTGGCTTGGTTTATATTTGGGCTAAAGATTATACAGAGAACTGGAGTGCATTTGCTCCTGATTTCAAAGAGCTAGAGGAAAATGAGGAGTACATAGAACGAGAAGATGAATTTGATCTGGTGCCTGAAACTGAAAAGGTGAGAAGGCATTTATCTGGCTGAGCATACCATTTCTTCGCTTCTTTGTTTCTTAAATATATGTGTACTTACAGGTGAAAGAATCAGATGTTAATGAGGATGATGAGGTTGATATAGTGACGGTGGAGAAGGATTCAGCTTTCAGTGATTCAGATATGTCCCAAGAAGAATTGTGCTTCTTGCCAGCTATTCCTTCTCCTGATGTTCCGGAGCAGCAAGACAAGTGCGTAGAAAGTTCACCAAAGTTAGCGGACAGTAACCATTCTGGATCCCCGCTTTCAGATGACGCTGGACCAAATGGACGCATAACAAACCATGCATCAAGTCCACTCGAAGGTAAAATTATGCCTTGTACGTGTTTTTCTGTGAGTCATACCTTGCAATTGGAGGCGATATGATTATGGGTTGGGTGTCTAATTGTCTGCAGATAATGAGTATTTGAGCTAGCTGTACTAGTGAAGTTTGGCATCATATTCTTTACAAAAAATCTGGCTTCAGAACTCCAATATCAAGTTTGACAGCCTCAATTTCTAATCTTAATGCAAATTCGTAGGCATAGCAGTACATAGCAAAAGACAAAGAGGCTTGCTCTTGCAGTAGTATTCTCACTTATAACTTTGCAAAGTTCAAATTAAAGACCTCCCTGCCCTGCCCCACCTTTTTAACTGGCCATGTGAAACGTGAGCTCTTAAATTTACTCTATAAGAAACAAGTTTGATAGTCCACCCTGCCCTAAATAACATGAAGATTATTATATGAAGTACAGTTAGGACCTGAACATTAAACTTTTGTTTTTTCTTCTGTTCTTTTCTCCTTTTCTTTCTCCCTCTGAAGGGTGCCCTTTTTGTGTACCTTTTTTTTTTGAAAAGTCAATAGAATTAAAGAAGGCGCAGAGGCAACCCTTGGTACATTGGGGGTATACAAAGGGATTAGGGGGGAGGGGAAAAGAAAGAAAGAAAATCAGAATAACTAATCACTCTAGGCGCCAACCACCCCGTAGTCCAAGTGAAAAGTGTAAAATAAAACAAATGGATAAGTTCCTCCTATGTCCTCGACTTGTCCTCAAAGCACCTATCATTGCGCTCCCTCCAAATGCACCACATAATACACAGGGGAATCATTTTCCAAACGACTGCACTCCTTGTGTACTTGGGTCACACTGCGTTCTGTTTGGTGCTTTAACTAATACTTATCAGAAAAAAAGAAAAGAAAAGAGGGATTATTAGATCCTTGAAGAAAACCAAAAAGTTGAAGATAGTAATCATGCTAACTACTGCACTAATTGAACTGTGAGTCTGTGATCAGTGATAACATGTTAAGTTGGATATCCAATTGAATTGAATTTTGTACCTAGGATGGTTGACGTGCCTCACATGAGATTTGTGGGTTAAGAAAACATTGCTTGTAATTGTCTGGAAGTGATGCTTGGTGGGTGTTGCCTCATCTGATTTTTTAGGTCATATGCTAGATTTTTCAATTGTCAGAAAGCAATTGCTTTTTATTTATTTATTTATTTCTAAATTTAAAACAAGAAAGGGGTAAATGATATTTTTCCTCATAAACAATCATCCATGTATAACTTCCTGATTCTTTAGCTCAATGTAAGTTAGATACTATTTTGAAGTTTGGTGTTGATTTGCCCCTTCATCCAGATCAGCTGTTAATTTGGATGGGAAAATATGTGAAATGGCTAAATTGCTCCTTTATGTGAAAAGAGAGTATTAAACACTGAAAAAAAAAAGACAAAAGAAACTCATCAACCCCATATGTTGATTTCAACATAAAGATAGAAATATTTTGTATCTAATTTAAAATGGAAATGGTTGTCACGGAAAATTTAATTATTTTACATGATTTTGTTTAACTTAATGGTTGATTTGGATGGAGGGGGTAAATTGACGCTGCAACTTCAAAATAGGTTATGAGTTGCAGGGAGTTAACGTTTGTTTTTGGGGGGGAGGTGGGGGGGGGAAGTGAAATAAGGGTGGTAGTATGTGGGAGGAATGTGTCATTTACCAAAAAAGAAAAAAAAAGACAATTGTGCAAGGGTGAAATCTTTTTTAAGTTAAACACTAATTACATTAAAGTTTGAAAACCAAAATGGACTTAATTTCATATGCTTTGTAAATAAAAAGAACATCTTTCTAATCCCTCCAAAATTGTAATCATGTTCCCAATGTTCTGTGTTAGATTCCTGTAAATGAGGCACTGACTCATGCACTGCACTTGCAGATAATTCTGCTGCAGAGGATGCAGTAGCATGCAAAAGAAAGCGGAAGCCTTCGGAGAAGGGGTTGGAGTTGCAGGCAGAGAAGGTCAGGAAACCCTTGAAATCTTCTGGTAGATTGTCAAAAGTAAAAAGTAAATCTGTGATTCATCAGGATAATGGGAATGGTTTTCTTGGGGATGATGTTTCTGACTAGTACGATTAGATTTTAATTTATATAATTTTCCATTTGTACTTCTTAGATCTCCTTTTCCTACTGGACAACTTAGAGGCTTAGTTTTTCCTTAGTTTTTTGATTTGTGGTTGGCTTGGCAAAATGTGTATTTTCTTTGGATTCATGCCTGATTAAATTAACGCATGGCTAAATCATGAAAAGAAGAATTTGGATATCTCTTTAGTTTTGCAGTGTTTCATGCATTACCAAGGCACTAAATCTTTTGGAATTTACCATTGGTAAAACAAGGAGTTAAAGAGAATATTGCGTTTGCATCTTCTTTACCAAGACTGGAAGTGCAAGGTTGAGCATACTATCTAGAGGTAACCTGTAGTACTGACGGGCATGCTGATGCTAGTTTGGCTTAACTTGGTTTGGTTTCTGCTCATCTCCCTTTGGTGTTTTTCTTCTTTTCTTTATGTGCCCCCTCTCTCCCTCTCCCCAATAGTCATTAGAACTTCATTGAGGCACAGAACAAAAGGTTAGATACAATGACCACACACAAAAAATCGTACAAGTGATCTTTTCTAGTTTTCTTTGAGTAGTTTTAATTACATTATGATCTACTTTAATATACAACAGGAGACATTGAAGGATGATACATTTATTTGAATGTTGGCAAGCTTATTGGTGGTGGCTTGTTACCTCAATCTGTCAACAAAATGGAAGGCAATCAGTCAACATATGAACAAACTGAGATCCACATGAACTTGCACATTTCAGAGCCAGCAGGCAACTGCTTGCCTTCAGCCATGGCCGAAGCTTGATCAAATATGAATTTGGAAGCAGGCCTAATCTTCCTCACATACAATACACTGGTATCCTTGTGACAAGAAAGACTGCAATTGATGATGGAGTTGGACGAAAGGGATTGATCATTTACAGCAAGTTGTTTTTGAGTAAGTCGTGAGCTTTTGCTTGAAAGAAGTGCTCTTTGAAAGTTTTTATGAGCAGTCACGATTTGAATGGTCTTCTCCAGCAATGGCTTTGCCTTATTCTTGGCGTCATTGTTTTAGTTTGACCATGATTACCAGTGTTTGCAATACCATATCACCAATAAACAAGTGTTTTACTTCACAGTTTAAACGACAGAGCTTGAGAATTTCTCTAAGCCATTGAGCTGTTTGGTGGTCACGCAAAAGCATTTCATGAACACCTAGGCACCTGCTTGTTTAAAATGTTTTCTTGTCTTTGATGTTTGTGTAGCATTTCTCTTGATCTTTTGATGTCAAATAGGTGAGAATTTTTAAGCTCTTTAGATACATATACCCCCAGAGTTAGAAGCTCAGGCTTTGCTATGCAGTCTTTTTTTTTTCTCGTCTTTTTTAAGCTGAAATCTAACCTTTTATTATTTGGGAATTTGATTTGATATTATTCTTTATTGGAAAATGCTTGGGGGTATCGCAACTTGCTTAGAGATGACAGTTAATAATTGGTGAAATAATTAAGAGTACATGACTGACAAATGAGTAATGCTATACACACTTGCACTTCTTTACATCCACTTCTTTCACTCATAAGGGGCTTTTAAAACAACCGTTAGATTTTGAATGGATTTTTTATATTCTAATGGTGGTTTTAAAAGCTACTTATGGGTGTGGAGAAGTAGATGTAAGAAAGTGGGAGTATGTGTAGCATTACTTATTTTCAACTATTTATCTTTTCATTCCTCATTTTCTTTCAACAAAGCTGCCCTTATACTTACTGAAACTATGAATTGTTAGGCCAATTTGTAAATAAAAGTTGTAATACCTTAGCAAAACTCTTGATTATTTACTTGAATATTAAATTAACCCATGAAAGTAAGTGCATAGAGTTAGAATTTTGTAAGCTGAGGACCTGAGATTGATTGTTTAGGTAGTTTCTGGGTTCAATTAGTGATTCCCATACACAAATAGGGTTTCTGTAAGTTGAGGGCCTGAGGATATTTAGAGTGCTTTTGGCATTGTTTAACTAAAATTGTGATTTGGAAGTCCGAAGAAGTTTTTCACAATAGAGGATGCCTCACCCCCTCACATAACATATTTTTACTTTGGTGATCATTGGAAAGCATGACCAGAAGCACGAAACACTAATAATATAGTTTTGCTGTATTTAAAAGCAGTGAGACCAAATCACTAACCAACCGCTATTAGCTTGTCTTAGGAGAGTAATGCAATGCATCCTCTTTACTGTCTTTTTTTTGTCTCTCCAAAATTGATGTGGCTACGTTAGTTTTGAAAAGATACAAAAAGATGGGGAAAGACTTGTCTTAGGATTAGGAGTGTCAATGTACTGACGTGGCTACGTTAGTTTTGAAAAGATACAAAAGACAGGGAAAGACTCTACTTAGGATTAGGTGTCAAAAGTGGCGGTTAACCCCTTCAAGCTAATCGTTATAATTGCTCACAACCGCCTAACCACTATAATGTAATCGCTAATTATTCGCTATAATCATTAGCGATTAGCGTTATAAGGCTTACTAATCAGAACTTAACTGCTATGTTTTTATATACTATATTTTAAAATTATAATTATAATAATATTTATACATATAATATAATCAATTAATCATTAATTATTAAATTACATTTTTGTTTTAGATAATTAAATCATAATTTGAGTATTAATATATTATCACTATAATTTATATGATTATATTATATGATCAATTAATCATAAAATCATCTGATTGTATAATAACAAATTATACATACATATTCATAAGTTATAAGTTATAAGTATCCAAGTTTATATTAATACACCAATGAACAATTAAGTATCTATAGGCTTAGTTCCAATGTATGTTATCAACTTATAAGTCTATATACGTTATAAATTATAATTATAATTATAAATATATGCAATTATGTATTTTGAATAATATAAATGTAAAAAATCAATACTTAATCATATGATTCAATAACAATTCAAATACTTATTAAAGTTAATAATATTATTAATGTACAGTGATAATGTGATTCGTATAATATCAAATTAATTAATTGACATTGGATTAAACAATGTTACTTATAACCACAATTGAAATATTAATGTATTATCATTATAATTTAGATGATTATATAATAACAAATTATTCATATATAATATATATATTATATATATGATATGTTTGTAACTTTGTAATAATATATGATATGTTATGTAATAATATATATATATATATATATATATATATATATATATGATATGTTAGCAATAAGTAACATAAACTATATAAGTAATATAATTATTAATTAGTTTGTAGTTACATATTAACTAGCTTTGTAAGTACTTATATTATACATTCTTATTCTAATATTTTGTAATTTAGTATATATTAAGTAATTATACATATATGCAATTATGCATATTAAATAATATAAATGTATAAAATCAATACTTAATCATATGATTTAATATTTTATTTAAGTTAATCATATTATTAATGTACAATGATAATGTGATTTGTATAATATTAAATTAAGTAATTAATATTGGATTCATTAAACAATGTGTTACTTATAACCACAATTGAATCAAAGCATTATTAGATACTTTATACTTATAAAACATATATCAAATTATCTTAGATTTTTAGATCTAAGATAATTTTATTATATTAATATAAATTGTGATTTGTGAGATAATATGATCATATAATTTAAAATGAGTGTATGACCATTAGATCATTAAGAATTTAGGACTTACGAGTTTAAACATTACCATTAGATAATAAGTTCAATTAAAAAAAGCTTATAAGTAAATACGATAATAATTTCATAAAGAGTGAGACTATTTATAAACTTATTCATCTTAGTATCATAATATGAGTATATAATACTGTAGTAATAAAAGTCAAAAAGGCCTAAAAGCCCAAAAAAGCCAAATTTTGGCGTTAATAGTGTTACCTGTTACTAACCGCAGTTACTATTTCACTAACCGCTAGGCGGTTAGCGGATAGCAGTTAGCGATTAGTGAAATCTACTAATCTCTAAGGTGATTACGGTTAGCGGTTAGTGTCACTAACCTCTAACGGTAACCGCATTGATACCCCTACTTAGGATTACCCTCTTGCCAACTTTTCATAAGAGTACAAAACACGACAAGCTTTTCATGAGTTGTTATCGAGGGAGAATTCAACAAAGTACTAGCTTAACATGGTGCGAGGGATTGCTCTTGCTACTGGGATTGCATTCCTGTTTCTGCCTGCAGCCCCTAGCTTGTGCAGAGGAATATGTTGTTGGAGATGAAGAAGGCTGGAATTCTGACGTTGATTTCTATCAATGGGCTGATGGCAAGAAACTTTATGTCGGCGACATATTAGGTAATTAATCCTAGCTAGATTTTTAACCATGATTCTTCAAAACTTGATCTTCTGCAGGTTGATGAATATCTTTCTTTTTTTTAAAAAAAAAAAAAAAAATTTAATTTTTATCTCAATGAGTCAAATATATACTTCTAGAACTCAATATTGGAGGGGAAGATCTTTTCCCCTCTTGATCCGAAAGAAAGAGAGTGGATAATTATAATACCAAAATAAGGATGGGTTCCCAACAAAAGCACTATAAAGAAAATACACTGCAGTAATTTCCTCTTTGTTGTTTGTGTTTTTCTCTTTTGCTGTACTATTTGCTCAGGGAAAAAAAAAAAAAAGGTTAGCTTAATTAAGGTTTTGAAGTAATTTGAACTTGGGTGATTGAGTGAAAAGTAATACTACATTTCACTCTTATTTATCATGCCCATGTTAATTGGCTAACGTAACATGTTTTAAGTGATTAATATACATTTTATATCCATCTCAACTAGCTAACATGACGTGTTTTAAGTAATTTTTTATGTTAGCTACTTAAAAACCAAAAAGAATGCCGTTAATTCAAACAATATTCACTCGAGAGTAATTCTACTATTCTCGCCCATTTATCGCACCGACTAACGAATCCAAGAAATGGAAAATTAATCTAGTCAACAAATAAGACAAGAAATTAACCCGTTTAGTTTACTCCAAAGTACTTGCATATATAATTTACATCTTTGCTATTATTTTCACCAGTTTTCAACTACGCTAAGGATGAGCACAATGTCATTATAGTCAATGCTACTGGATATGGTAAGTGCCTTCCCTCTCCAAAAAACATGGGAGCTTTCGACGGTGGCAATGACAAGATAACCTTGACAACTCTGGGGACCAAATATTACATATGTCAATGGCATATGTTTAAATAGCTTGCACCATTTTTAATTTTACGTACATTTTAGACCCATTTCAGCTTATGTTTAAATAGCTTGGTGTTTCTTCTAAAATCAGAGGTAATATTAAAAGTCTGTTTGCTTCTGCATATCCTCTTTAACGTTAGTTGCTATTAATCATGTCTTCGGTTTCCAGGTAGAAAGATTCCTTGCAAATTAATGCATAGAGGTGACTATGTAATTTAAAGACAACCTTAAATTCCAAATTCATATAGCCAACAAGAAGAAAGTGCAGAAATTATGTGAATGTGATGCGGCACTAACGGATGACACAATTTTAGACCGAAAACTAACGGAAGAATCCATTTCAAATTTGCAAAAGACTTGTGTAGATAAAACTGGAAAAAAAAAAAAAAAAAAAGATGCTGTTTTGCTCATTGATTAAGGATTAATTATGTCAAAATACTTTAAAGATACAATTTGAAAATATTAAATTAATAAAAATTAAACAAAAAGAGGAAAAACTGAAAATACTAAAAAGGAGTGACACTTTCATATTAGCCCTATATATATTTTAATAACTTCAAAAGTATTTGAGAGAAAAATTCAAAATGTCTAATTTGACACTCTAGCAGTAGTTGATTTCACTTTTAAAGTTTTAGAGGCGAAATGAAAGTGTGTATGTAGTCGAGGGTTAAAGTATATTTTCTCCTATCATAATTTCGTAACTTAACATTTTAACAATTTTGACGGTTCAACATGATATCAGATCCAACGTTCCGTAATTAGCCACTTATTTTCAATTTAGACTTTTAGGAGGAGCTATGGTCTAAAAGGATTATGACAAGAACAAGAAACATGCAGGAGCATAACACATGATTAGAGACAGAACATGTCAAAGCATCACATTAAGATTTCGATTAATTCCGGCCATGTATTACACAAATGAAACAAACTCAAGGTAGTTTATAAATTACAGATCAATGCTTATTATGTTAAGATATGAAAATTACAGAACTATTTTTCAGGTTTTGCAGAGGAGCTATAGCGGTAGGATGCATAAACTCCAAACCCAAGTGCCACAATCACAAGAACTGCTACTCCAACATTTATCAGATTCTGCTTTTCTTCCTCATTCAGCTTCTTGTTCCCTAGATTCTTCACTTTCTGCCTTATTACTGTTTCTGCAGATTCCTTTTTCTTCTCTAAAATATTCTTTACGAAAGTCTTTTCTGCCATTACAGACTCTGCAATTTTCTGGACAGCTTCCTTTCCCTTGGCCTTATTCCTTTCCACAACTCTCTCAAATTCATTTGTTTCTTTATCCTTCCCATTTTCCTTAACCAATTTGTCCTTCTTTTCGATTGACTTTTGATCAATGTCCATTTGCTTTGGTGTATCTGTTGTTGTTGAAGCAGCTTTTGGAGGAGTTGCATCTTGACCCTCTTGTGCTTTAGGCTCAGTGCTTGCTTCTTGAGAGCGCCAAGTAACCCTTTGTCTTTCGTCTATGGAAGTTGAAGTTGAAGTTGAAGGAATGTCTCCCGCACCCTTTTGCACCTATTAAAATATTGATTAAATGATTAAATATTTTACTTTTTTTTTTTTAATTAGTTTGAGATAAATGATGATTTAACAATATCTTTGGCTCGGTGGTAGCTTTCTCATCCCTTTGTTTTTCAAACCCAGAATTGAAGGAATCTGCTCTTGAACCTTTTGAGTCTTTGGCTCTGCCGCAAACTTCGGAGGGCTTGCATACTTAGAAAGAATTTCCTCTAAACTCTGTTAAAATATTAATTAAATGATTAAATTTACTATTTTATATTAGCTTAAACTTTCTTGTATATTAAAAAAAAATTTAAAATATTGATTAAATAATTAAATTTATCCAACCTTTTGAAGTTTTGGCTCTGCATCAAGCTTTGGAGGGCTTGAAGCTTTTTGGGGTGCTGTTTTAGCCGAAGTAGGCTCAGGGGGAGGAATCTCCTTTGCAACTTCTTGAGGCTTTGGCCGATCTGCAGCAGAATTTGGAGTGCTTGTTGGGTTTTGGATTGTTTTGGCTTCTTCAGCTGGACGAAGCTGTGAAATGACATTCTTGGGCATGGTGATTGTGAGAATTCCCTGAAGAATTCTGGCTACAATTTTATCAACGTCACAATTTTCTGGAACAGGAAAAGCTTCGTTGAAACGACTCCATCTATTGTCCTGAATTGGTCGCTCTCCATTAACTCTTAAGATACGAGGGTCTTGCACAAATGTGATTTTTACTCTCTCCTTCACAAACCCTAAAAAGGCAAAAGGGTTATTCATTCAAAATATCAAATAAGTATATATATATATATATCAAGTAACATCTAAAAATTGATAGCCATTTGCTTAGAGTGCGTTTGACACTGATTTTACAAATCAAAAGTACAATTTTAAATCAGATCATAGAAAAATAAATCGTTTGAGAGCGCATTTTTAAAAATTACGATTTGACAAATGTAGAAAATTTTACATTTTCAAATCTCATACATGATGTTAAAGGCCAAACTACAATTTTACCA
The DNA here is from genome assembly GCA_013348765.1 of Carpinus viminea. Taxonomy (NCBI): domain Eukaryota; kingdom Viridiplantae; phylum Streptophyta; class Magnoliopsida; order Fagales; family Betulaceae; genus Carpinus; species Carpinus viminea. Next base: position 31,506,786 of record CP054668.1, on the reverse strand, counting down.
AACATTTAACTGTGTTTTTAAAAATTTTAAAATTGCACGCTTTTTATGTTGTAAACCTAATCAAACCTCGAAACAAGTTGTAAATGCATCTATATTGATTCAAACTAACAAATAAGTGTGTGTGTATATATATATATATATATAAGCCTAAACTTAAGGGTTGACCAAGTTTTTTTTTTTTTTTTTCTCAAAATGAGTTGAATGAATTTTTTTTACCCAATCTATTAAATTGACATGTGACAAAATGTATGCAAGACTTATACGCATTTTGAACACACACACGTCAATTTACTAGACCAGATTGGAAAAAATAGAAGAATCTTAATTAATTTGAAACTTACCTAAATAAATATATTCATGAAAAAAAAAAAACCCACACCTGGAAGATGAATAACTATAACAGTAGCTGCTGCTTCTTCCTTCCGCTCTGACTTTGGCTGGAAATCCTCATGTACAGGAAGGGCAGATTGTCGTGGAAGGGTAGCAGTAACTCCTCCAGATCTTTGCCTCATAGCCATTTCTGATGCTTTGTTTTTCTTTATTTGCAGACAAAATATGATGCTTTTGGATGAAAAAAGATGATGGTTTTGTGGACCTTTTTATACATGTGGCACCTTTGAGATCAAATGTTGTCTTTGTGTTTAAGTTTCCTTATGAATGAGACTATTCCTTTTTGGTTGCATTGGTTTTGTTATGTTTTATGTGGGCTTCTCAGGGTATTTCTTTTTGGTTGTTTTTGGGGTACTTGTGATGTTTTATGGGCTTCAAATTGTCTCCAAATCTTGGTATAACTTCTTCTACAAATAAAGGCAAGAGAGTTCCTTCTTTACCCAGCAAAATTGTTCCTTGTTTGGTCTCTACACTTTTTCAAGGCGTGCATCACTAGGTTTATTCATCTCCATACCCAACCCCACTCCAAAAATATAAATAAATAAAGTTGCTTATACATTAATTATCAAATTTCATTTATTATCTGGGTTAAATATATATATATACTTAAATCCCTTGAACTATCGGCCATTTTTAAAAAAAGAATTACAAACTGAGTGATGTGACACTTGAAACTACTATTTTGTTGAAATTAAGTTACTTTTCTATCATTCTTCCAAAAATAAAATACATAGAATAAGGTTCGATTAGTATAGAAAGAATTGCATTAAATTTTGATTTTTGATTTTAGTTTTTTAATTTAATTTTTTTTTAAGAAAATAGGGTTACTTTTTGAAAGAATGACAGAAAAATGGCTTAATTGTAACAAAACCGTAGTTTCATGTATCCAAGTGTCAATTCATGAAGCTTTTTTAAAAATGGGTGATGGTTCATTATTTTGGATAAACTTTATTTACCCTCAAAGTATCGGCATTTTTGCAATTATAACCTTGAACTTTTAACTTTTGCAATGTAGGTATTTCACCATTTTTTTTTGGTTAAAAAGTTGAAAATGCTCCTGTTTCATTTATAAAAAGACACGCACATAAAGTGAAAATGGTGACCTGCGGCTGGCTATGGGTGAAATTATAGTCTTTTAATTTTTTTTTTTACATGTCCACATAAGAGAATGGGAGGAGAGATTTGAACTAATGACTTCGTTTTGGGGGTGTTGTGGTTTACAACCAATTAAACTACCACATGAGGACTTTTTTAATATTTTTAAATGGGGGTTTTAACAAGAAAAGGTGAATTAAAAAGAAAAAAGAATTGAAATACCGATATTATAAAATAAAAATTTGAGATTATAATCGCAAAAAAATGGATGATTATGATGTAAGTGAAATTTTCTTATTATTTTTTAACTAATAGGATTTGCACCTACTAGGGAGAACTTCTCATTTATTTATTAACTAATATTCTTGTTTCACTTATGATTCGATTAAGATCTTTTCTAATTCATTTGAATTTGATAATATTCAGTTAACTATAATAGATGGGTATTCTTGTCCCCTCAAAAAGTGAGAAGACAAAAATGCTTATCTACTGTTAGGGGTGAAATTTAAAACCGCATAACCGTATTCGCTAACCGCTAACTGCATTAATCGCTAACCGCTATCCGCACTAATCACTAACAGCTTTGAAAGTGGTTAGTAAGAACTGTTAACCACCTAGGCGGTTAGCGGTTAGTGGATTTTGAAAAACTGCTTAACCGTTAACCGCTAACTGCTAACCGCTTTTTTAAAATATAATATATATTTATAATATATTAATATTTCATATAATAAGTAACAATGAGTTATTGTAGCCTAGTAGTTATTGTGCGCCTCTTTTATTCAGGAGTCTCAATTTCGATTCCCCCCACTTTCGACTTTTGTTTGGGTTTTATATTTATATTATATATATAATATAGAAGTGCAAAATGATGTAGTTTTGCAATTCTATATATTCATTTCTTCTTAACTCAAAACAATAATTTTGTTGTAATTTTATTTATATGTTATATGTGGTAGAAGGTGATCAACAAGATTTTGGTATAATGGTCCAACATATAATACTCACTTTAAACCAACAATTTTTAATGCTAAAATGGTCATGAAAGGGGAAAAAAATGTTTAAAGTGAGCAAAAAAAGGGTTTAAAGTGAGCCCAAAACCGGCAACAAAAAAAAAACCTAATAAAAAGTGGTTAGTAGAAAAGCGGTTAACCGCTAACCGGGCGGTTTACCACTTAGCCGCCTAAGCGGTTAGCGGAGGCGGTTAGTAGATTTTACTAACCGCCTAGGTGGTTAGTGGTTAGTGGTTTTAGCTATTAACCGCTAACCGCAACTGCTATTTCACCACTATCTACTGAAATTAACTAGATATTATCTCATTCATTTGAATCCTTTTCTGAAAGTGATCCCAAAGCGGCTACATTTATGAACATTAAATATTGCTAAAATAATATATCATTTTTTGACAATAAATCATAATTAACGATTTACAGAGAACTTCTCGGGTGGGCACAAGATTTACGGAGACTTATGTCATACTCTTTGTTTTTTTTTTTTTTTTGAGAATTCTTCAGAAATTTTATTGATGCTCGAAAAAACAATCAAACATCAAAGGGAGGGAGAAATCTCCTCTCTCCTTACAATACCACAAATACAAGGTGGAATTGAGGTCCACCTAATTGTATCCATGACATGGGTTCTAGCAGCAACAGCTAGTTCATGCGCAGCTACATTCAACTCCCTTTGAACATGCGTGAAAAGCAACCGGTTCAGTCCTTGGAGCCCCTTCTTTATAGCTTCTACTAAATGACCGTGCATGTTGTCACAAGGCTTCGCGGAGTTAACTTCATTCACTACTGCAATGCGTCCCTTTCAAACCATGCCTCCGAATAACCCATTTCGACACAAAACAGGACAGCATGTAGCGCTGCGAGAGTTTCGCTACCACAGGCCTAACTTCAATTTGTACGTTTACTAAGTGCAGCCAGGAACATGCCTTTATCATTCCTTATAATTATCCCCAGCCCAATCGTTTTATTTTGGACATCCACCGCCGCATCCCAATTTAATTTGACCATTGCTCCTACTGGCGTTGCCATCGCGTTGGGCCTACCTCTTGCATGACCCTTTCCCCCTCCTGACTCTTCTTGTTCACAGTCTGGAATTTGGTCAGAGCCTTTTCAGAATCTATCAACACATGAGCTGGGTGTGTAAAATTGCCACCATGAATAAAGTCATTTTGGCGTAACCACTAGCGACGTGCCACTACTGCAAACAACTCAACATCTTCCTTTTCGCATCTCTGTATCACTTCTCTGAAGAGCTGTCTGAAATCATCAATTCCAGTGGAGCATTTTTGTAATTTTATTTTGCAACCTCCCCAAACATCGTTGGCCGCTGGGCAGTTCTAGCAAACATGAGCCGCTGTCTCTTCCTCTCTTTTACATATGGGGCACAAGTTGCTGTAGCAAATTCCCTGTCGAAACAAATTTACTTTTGTCGGCAACAAGTTATGACTCGCCCTCCACAGGAACATTTTCACTGCATTGGGTATGTTTAGCCTCAACCGTCCTCCATACTTCATCCATATTTTCCTTCTCCGAACACTCAGGTTGTTGCACCGTCTTCATCTCCATTCCGAGATGGTAAGCACTTCGGACTGTGAACATTCCATTCTTTGTGCATCTCCATAGTAACTGGTCTTGGGGTAGGAACGGGCTTAATGGAATGCTCAGTATGGCTGCAACATCTTTAGGCAGAAAAATTGAGGATATCAGTGGTTTATCCCACTGATGTGTATTCATGTTGATCAAGTGCTTATAGTCATATTCTCCAAATGGGCCGGCTTAGGTGTCTTAATTGAGAAAGAACTAGGAATTGGAATCCGCTTCTCTCCCCACACTCGTACATCTTTCCCATTCCCTATCCTCCATATTACTCCATTAAGAAGTAATTCCTTAGAGGCCAGCAGGCTTTTCCAAACCAAGGAGGGTCTGGTCCCTAGCTTAGCTTCCAAGATCGAATTATTAGGGAAATATTTAGCCTTCATAATCAAGCCCACCAGCTACTCCGGATTTTGCATCATTCTCCACATTTGTTTGGCCAATAGAGCCTTATTAAACATAATAAGATCCTGAATGCCCAAACCACCTTGATCCTTTGAAGTGCCCATTTTCTCCCAACTCATCCAATGAATCTTGGCATTGTTCTCCCATACTCTTTGTTTTAAGAAAATAATTATGAAAGTAAAAAGAAAAAATTGGAAGTCTGATGAACCAAATGAGCTACAGCCTACAGTTCTTTGGCCTAATTATAGTATTAATTAAATATTAAATATATTATTTTTATTAACTTAAGTTTTGAAATAAATCATAATTTAATATGGTATTAGAGAAATAAAGATCTTGTCTTTATAATTCACTTCATATTTTAGGTAAATATTTATGTATCTAAATAGCAATAATGAAACAAAGATTATACTAAAGCAAGAGGGATAAATTAGTTTTCTTTTTTAACTGAATAAGAAAAATGATTATAAGAGTTACGTAAATTAGGTTTATGTAGAAGGCCAGCCCATTGACTTATCTTTGCCAAAAGGTCGGCTATCCTATAACTATTTTATAATATTGACGTGACAGTTCCAATAAATTATTGTAATATATATATATTTTTTAAACATCCCTAATGATTTCAACATATTATAACAAAGTTTTTCAACTCATCCGAAAAATAAAACTAAGAGAAATGCTATTTTTCTATCTCTATCCATATATATATATATATATATATATATATATATATATGAGTAATACTACAAGTCCTTCTTATATCACTCCAAGAATGATGTGACTTTTAAAATCACCATTAAACTTATGATTGATCAATTATTGAATTTTAATCAAATGATAATTTTAAAAGCCACCTCATTTTTAGAGGAACATAAAAGTGACATAAGAGGGACTTGTAGAATTACTGATATATATATATATATATTTTCATTATTTTCATTATTGCACTATTTTCTTGATATTAACTGCGCTTCCACCCCCCCCCCCCCTTGGTATCAGAGCCGTGAGTGTTGCAGTCTTTTGCTGCCTCTAGATCTTGCTCTTTACTTTTTTGCGTATCTGATCTGCTCCCTTTGCGATCTCTCTAGTTATCCACTTACTTTTGAACTTTTGTGTATTTCCTCACTCTTGATCTTTCTTTTCTGTATTCTGTCTTCCGGTTGTAAACCTACCACCCCAGTAGACATCACCTCAGGTTACCTGTAAGTCCCTTTTTGAAGCCGGGGAAGACATGTTGAAGGGCAGTTGGTGAAGGGTATGTATGTCTGTGATCGTGGGTATGTGTAGTTAGATTTCCGTAGGATAGTGCATGTCTAGAGAGTGATTTTGTGAGTTTATGCTTAGGAAGTGATTCTGTAAGTTGATGTCTAGTGAGTGAATTTTGTGAGTTGATTTGATTGTCAAAATGTGGAGATCAACCTCTTCTGTTAGCTCTAGATCTATCTTACCTCTTGATATTGTTAATAGTGAACAACTTTCTTTTGAAAATGATAATTCTTTTAATTTTGATAAATGGAATATTTCCAAAATTTCTAATAAGGATATTTATACTACTTGGTTGAAATCTGAATATTCTGTTAGAACTGTTGAACAAACATTTGCTATTTCTGGTAATAATTCAACATTTCAGTTATTTAATAAAAGATTTGTTAATGATTCAAAGAATACAAGTTTTTGCATGTTGGATCTATCCAAGTTGCTGTTAAACCTTCAACTAGACTTGGAATTAATGTTTCTGCTTTTATGTTTGCGTGATGCTAGATTTATTAATTTTAGAACTAGTATTCTTGGAATGATTCAATCTTCTTTGTTTAATGGTCCTGTTCATTTTGATGTTTTCCCTAATTTGACTCTTCCTCTGGATGATATTAATATTCTTAAAGCTTTGACTTTGAATATTTTGACCTCTGGTTACGATATGGAAGAAGGTAGCAGGCATCTTGCTATCATCTACTGAATTTATTAGAAACTTATGAAAACTAATTTAGATCTTCAGGCTGTGATTAAGAGTGCAGGTCAATCCACTTTGTTAATTCAAAGTTTTACTCATGATGCTAACATACAGATTCCAAAAATGATTTGATGGGATGACATTAATCTTCCTAACGAATGGCTTTTGGAAAATGTATCTAAGCCACTTCGAGTAGTTAAGGATTCCTCCAGTCTTGATTACATCCAACAATATTTGGATGGATCTGTTTAAATTAATTTTCCAGATTTAAATATTTCTAACCAAATTCAAAGACCACATTCAATTGATGAAAGAAGAAATTCTTTTGCTGGATCTTCAACCATTGAAGGACTCCACAAAAGAGACAAAGAAATTGAAGATTTGATTTTTCCTCCTCCTAACCATTCCAATTTCAAATTACAAGGAATCTCTACAAATTCTCAAATCTCCTCTGCTTTTTATTCAACCAAAACTCATCCTCCTATTCACAAGGATGATGAAGGTGATTCAACTTCTCCTTCTGCTTGATTTCAATGGCTCTCTTCCTCCTCCTCACCAGTGCAATGTAATCCATGTTGTTTCAAAAGATTTTTTCTCACTAATTGATTGGCCAGCTTTGCAAAAGATTTTTCTTCAAAAAAGAATACAGATTTACGGCATGCTTACCGTGCCAGATTTTCAGAAAGAGAACGAGATCTCATAAAAGTCCAATGGACAAGAAAAATGATTGAGTCTCAAAAACATATTTTGTTCTTTGATTTCCTCCAAAAATATTTCCCTTTTGACAATGCTCTAAATGTTGTCAAAAAGAATTTTGTCAAAGAAGACAAGACAGTTGTTCAGTCTTCTCATCCTCTTCTTGAAAATATTCTCATTGAATGTAAGGGAGTTACTGTCAAAGGTTCTCTCATCAAATCAGCCAATGATGTTCCTCATGAAAGCAGGAAAATTATTGAATAAAACAATTTTGTTAACCAATCTTTGCATACGATCGGACAACAGTTAGATCGTATTGAAGAAAAATTGATTTCCCCATCCTCTTCAAAAATTGAAAAACCTTTGATTTCTCCTCCTAAGAAAAAGGAGTCTCTTGATTCAAAATTTAATTCCAAGAAAAATATTAAGGAATTTGAAAAGAAATTTTCTGATTTTAAAATTGAATTTCACCAGAAGAAAACTAGTGAATTTTCTGACACAAATTACATATCCTCTAATTTCTCTTCCTCTAATAAATTGAATCATATGAATTGTAGTGTTTTAACAAAAACTGAAAAAAAAAAAAGAAGATTTGTTGATGACTCTTATTTCAAAAATTGAAAATCACGAATTAAAAGAAAAATACCTTAAAAAATTGAAGAAAACAATGATTAAAGATGTTAACAAACCTTCTAAGTCCAAGATCTCTCTTGATGAAACTTTGAAAGAATTTTCTAAACAAAAATCCAAAGTTGCTACTGTCTCAGATTTGCAATATGAGATTAGTATTATCAAGAAAGATATTGTTGATTTAAAGAAAGATTTGCATAATTTAAAAATTGATAATAAAAATTTAAAACAAGATCAAAATTATGATAACGATGATAACAAATCTGATCATTCTTATGTAGAAGAATCAAACAATACTTTGAATTCCAATGATGATAAGATTATCAGTTTAATAAATAAAGTTATTCTTCCAAAATGGTATGCCAAAGTTCATATTGTTGTTGCCCAAGATTATGCTTTTGATGTTATTGCTTTGATTGATTCTGGTGCTGATTTGAATTGCATTTAAGAATGACTTATTCCTAGTAAATATTTTGAAAAATCCACGGAAAAATTGAATTCTGCCAGTGGAAGCAAATTGCAAATAAAATATGAATTGAACAATGTCCATGTTTGCCAGAATAATGTTTGTTTTCACATTCCTTCTGTTCTTGTTAAAAATATGACTGATAAAGTGATACTTGGAATTCCATTTATTTTTATGCTTTATCCGTTTACAGTTGAAGATGATGGTGTGTCCACAGTTAAAATGGGAGTCCCAATTAAATTTCAATTTGTTTCAAGATTTGATAGTGATATCAATCAATTGAATTTCAATTTAATTTCTGTTAAGACTAAACATTTAAATTTCCTTAAACAAGAAGTTAAATACAAAAAGATTGCTAAACAACTTTTTGATAAATTGTTGCAGTCAAAGATTTCTGCTTTTAATAACAAAATTATTGACACTGTATGTTCTGAACTTCCAAATGCTTTTTGGCATAGAAAAAAGCATATTGTTTCTTTACCTTATATCAAAGATTTTTCTGAAAAGAAGATTCCTACTAAAGCCAGATCCATTCAAATGAATGCTGAAATTTTAGATTTTTGTCAAAAAGAAATTGCTGAATTGCTTGCAAAAGGAATCATTCGAAAGAGTAAATCTCCTTGATCTTGTGCTGCTTTTTATGTTAGGAAGAATGCTGAAATTGAAAGAGGAGTTCCTAGATTAGTCATAAACTATAAGCCTCTCAATGATGTGCTTGAATGGATTAGGTATCCTATCCCCAATAGGAAAGACTTAGTCAGCCGTCTGAGTGATGCTTTAATTTTCTCTAAGTTTGATATGAAGTCAGGATTTTGGCAAGTCCAGATTGATGACCATGATAGGTATAAGACTACTTTTACTACCCCATTTAGTCATTATGAGTGGAATGTTATGCCTTTTGGATTGAAGAATGCTCCTAGCGAATTTCAGAACATTATGAATGATATTTTTAATCCTTTCACCCATTTCACCATTGTTTATATTGATGATGTTCTTATTTTTTCCAAATCCATTGAGGAACATTGGAAACATCTGAATTCTTTTCTAGAAACCATTAAACACAATGGTCTTGTTGTTTCAGCCAAAAAGATTAAACTTTTTCAAACCAAGATCAGGTTTATTGATTTTGATATTTCTGAGGGCTAGATACGCCCAATCGATAGAGCCATCCAATTTGTTGATAAATTTCCTGATGTCATCATTGACAAAACCCAACTTTAAAGATTTCTTGGTTCTCTAAATTATATTGCCAATTTTTACAAAGATTTATGAAAATATTGTAAACCTTTGTTTGATAGATTACAGAATAATCTTTCACCTTGGACTGATATCCATACTTCCATTGTCGACAAATCAAAGTTCATGTTAAAACTTTTCCTTGCTTAGGTATTCCTTCAGACAATACTTTTAAAATTGTCGAGACAGATGCCTCTGAAATTGGTTTTGAAGGAATTCTGAAACAACTTGTTTCACCAGGATCTCCTGAACAAATTGTTCTATTTTATTCTGGATCCTGGAATTCTGCGCAATCTAATTATAGTACTATTAAAAAAGAAATTTTTTCAGTTGTTTTGTGCATTACAAAATTTCAATCTGATTTGCTTAATCAAAGATTTTTGCTAAGAATTGATTGCAAGTCTACAAAGTATATATTGAAAAAAGACATTGAAAACATTGCATCTAAACAGAGTTTTGCTAGATGGCAAGCAATTTTGAGTGCTTTCGATTTTGATATAGAATATATTAAAGGTTCTGATAATTCAATCCCTGATTTCCTCACTCGTGAATTTTTGTAGTGCCACCATGGCAAGCAAAAAAGACAAGGAGAAGATTGATATGTTATATGTGGCCTCAACTACAGAATCTTCTTCTTCCATAGTTCCTTATGTTCCCCCTATTATTCTTCCTCCTATTTATGTTCCCCTTCTCACTATTCATTATTTATTTTCAATTGAAAAGAATCATTCCCAAGATAAATCCCCCAGAGAATTAGCTCTTTCTTATTTTCCCCCTAATTTCCATTGGATTCCTGAAGATCTTCAGAAAAATTTAGATTATTACACTAATATTTTATTTCAAACTAAATCCATTCGATTCCATCCAATCTATTCCAAAAGTTCTAACTCCCTAATTGTTAGGGGCACTATTGCATATCTTGTCAAATTCATTCATGAAAAAGATTGGGGATTACATCCTTCTACTCTGAGACCTTTTGCTAATTCTATTATTCCATATTCTTATTATGATTATATCAATGCTTGGTTTAAATTCATGCTCTTACAAACTCTTGAATTTACTCATTTCTGGATCATTAATTTTGACAAAAATTTTGATGGTACTCTTCCTATTTGGTTCCTCCAGTGGTGGAAATTTTTTGGCTTTAATCCAGATACTCTTCCTCCCCAACTTATTGAAGCCTTTCATCTTTTCAAGATTCATTTCAATCATAAGAATTTTGATTCTGATTTTTCACCTATTTTGCATTTTGTTAAGAAATATAAAATTCCTTGGTTTATGAGATGAAGTATGTCAAGCGGGATGCCAAGATTGAAAGACATTGGTACTAAACCAAATTAAAGGAAAAAAGCCCAAAAATTGATGCTATAGTCAAAATGTTAAAGAAATAGCTCAAATGGCTCAAACTTCTGAAGCATCAACTTCATTTCAAATTTCTCCCCACAGTGTTTTTTCAAGATATTCAAACATTTCCAATAAGAAGAATGGTTGAAGACCTTTATTGATTCTTTGGATAATTGTTATGATGAAGAAAAGAATTTGTTCAGAAGATCCATGAATTGCGGATTTTCCAAGATTTTGTCTGATTAGTCTACCAGTGCTTCCGTCAGTGCAAAAATATTTCAAGATTTCCTAGATTCCCAAGATTTCAAGATTTTGTCCAAGATTTCAAGATTTTATTCAGATTCACTGCTCAAGATTCATCTGATTCCAAGATTTTCCTGTTGAAGATTTTCAAGATTTTCCCAAGATTTTGTCCAAGATTTCCAAGTTTCCAGACTATTTTGAAGACCAGAATGAAGACATTTTCATCCGACAAAGATTCAAGAATATTCAGATTTTACTATTCACCAATCACTATTCACCCGAACACTATTCATGTTACTGTTCATGCGTGAAATTTTGTACTTTCTTTGTACTTTGATTCCTCATGTTTGCTAGAAGCCTATCTATTTAAGGAGCTTCCCCACTTGTTGTAAGGCAGAGTTTTTCACGAAGGTTTTTGAGTGAGCCACTTTGAAAACTCCTGACCTTCTCATTTCCTTTGTAATTCCAGACTTCCTAGTTTCCTTATTTCCCTTTTCTAATTCCTCTTTTGTAAGTTTAACATTCCAATAATATTCTCAGTTCAGCTTAACTTATTTACTTTCAGTTATTACTTTCATTAATTGCATACCGCCAGATTGGACGGTTCTACTACTTTCTTTACATTACTGCAATTTTCATTCTGCAAATACTTAGGAAGTGATTTTGTGAGTTGATGACTAGTGAGTGAATTTGTGTGTTGATTTGATTGTCAAAATGTGGAGATCAACATCTTTAGTTAGCTCTATATCTAGTTTACCTCCTGATATTGTTAATAGTGAACAACTTTCTTTTGAAAGTGATAATTCTTTTAATTTTGATAAATGGAATATTCCCAAAATTTCTAATAAGGATATTTATACTACTTCTTGGTTGAAATCTACCTGGAAATTTGAATATTCTGTTAGAACTGTTGAACAAACATTTGCTATTTCTGGTAATAATTCAACATTTCAGTTATTTAATAAAAAGATTTGTTAATGATTCAAAGAATAAAGAATACAAGTTTTTGCATATTGGATCTGTCCAAGTTGCTGTTAAACCTTTAACTAGACTTGGAATTAAAGCTTCTGTGCTTTTATGTTTGCGTGATACTAGATTTATTAATTTTAGAACTAGTATTCTTGGAATGATTAAATCTTCTTTGTTTAATGGTCCTGTTCATTTTGATATTTTCCCGAATTTGACTCTTTCTTTGGATGATATTAATATTCTTAAAGTTTTGACTTTGAATGTTTTGACTTCTGGTTACGAAATGGAAGAAGGTAGCAGACCTCTTGCTATCATCTACCGAATTTATTATAAACTTATGAAAACTAATTTAGATCCTCAGGCTGTGATTAAGAGTGCAGGTCAATCCACTTTGTTAATTCAAAGTTCTACTCATGATGCTAACATACAGATTTCAAAAATGATTCGATGGGATGATATTAATCTTCCTAACGATTAAACATTGAAAAAAAAAAGACAAAAGAAACTCATCAACCCCATATGTTGATTTCAACATAAAGATGGAAATATTTTGTATCTAATTTAAAATGGAAATGGTTGTCACGGGAAATTTAATTATTTTACATGATTTTTGTTTAACTTAATGGTTGATTTGGATGGAGGGGGTAAATTGACGCTGCAACTTCAAAATAGGTTATGAGTTGCAGGGAGTTAACGTTTTTTTTTTGGGGGGGGGGGAAGTGAAATAAGGGTGGTAGTATGTGGGAGGAATGTGTCATTTACCAAAAAAAAAAAAAGACAATTGTGCAAGTACATGTTTGCAAGGGTGAAATCTTTTTTAAGTTAAACACTATTTACATTAAAGTTTGAAAACCAAAATGGACTTAATTTCATATGCTTTGTAAATAAAATGAACATCTTTCTAATCCCTCCAAGATTGTAATCATGTTCCCAATGTTGTGTGTTAGATTCCTATAAATGAGGCACTGACATGCACTGCACTTGCAGATAATTCTGCCGCAGAGGATGCAGTAGCATGCAAAAGAAAGCGGAAGCCTTCAGAGAAGGGGTTGGAGTTGCAGGCAGAGAAGGTCAGGAAACCCTTGAAATCTTCTGGTAGATTGTCAAAAGTAAAAAGTAAATCTGTGATTCATCAGGATAATGGGAATGGTTTTCTTGGGGATGATGTTTCTGACTAGTACGATTAGATTTTGATTTATATAATTTTCCATTTGTACTTCTTAGATCTCCTTTTCCTACTGGACAACTTAGAGGCTTAGTTTTTCCTTAGTTTTTTGATTTGTGGTTGGCTTGGCAAAATGTGTATTTTCTTTGGATTCATGCCTGATTAAATTAACGCATGGCTAAATCATGAAAGAGAAGAATTTGGATATCTCTTTAGTTTTTGCAGTGTTTCATGCATTACCAAGGCACTAAATCTTTTGGAATTTACCATTGGTAAAACAAGGAGTTAAAGAGAATATTGCGTTTGCATCTTCTTTACCAAGACTGGAAGTGCAAGGTTGAGCATACTATCTAGAGGTAACCTGTAGTACTGACGGGCATGCTGATGCTAGTTTGGCTTAACTTGGTTTGGTTTCTGCTCATCTCCCTATGGTGTTTTTCTTCTTTTCTTTATGTGCCCCCTCTCTCCCTCTCCCCAATGGTCATTAGAACTTCATTGAGGCACAGAACAAAAGGGTAGATACAATGACCACACACAAAATCGTGGGTACAAGTGATCTTTCTAGTTTTCTTTCGAGTAGTTTTAATTACATTATGATCTACTTTAATATACAACAGGAGACATTGAAGGATGATACATTTATTTGAATGTTGGCAAGCTTATTGGTGGTGGCTTGTTACCTCAATCTGTCAACAAAATGGAAGGCAATCAGTCAACATATGAACAAACTGAGATCCACATGAACTTGCACATTTCAGAGCCAGCAGGCAACTGCTTGCCTTCAGCTATGGCCGAAGCTTGATCAAATATGAATTTGGAAGCAGGCCTAATCTTCCTCACATACAATACACTGGTATCCTTGTGACAAGAAAGACTGCAATTGATGATGGAGTTGGACGAAAGGGATTGATCATTTACAGCAAGTTGTTTTTGAGTAAGTCGTGAGCTTTTGCTTGAAAGAGGTGCTCTTTGAAAGTTTTTATGAGCAGTCACGATTTGAATGGTCTTCTCCAGCAATGGCTTTGCCTTATTCTAGGCGTCATTGTTTTAGTTTGACCATGATTACCAGTGTTTGCAATACCATTATCACCAATAAACAAGTGTTTTACTTCACAGTTTAAACGACAGAGCTTGAGAATTTCTCTAAGCCATTGAGCTGTCTGGTGGCCACTCAAAAGCATTTCATGAACACCTAGGCACCTGCTTGTTTAAAATGTTTTCTTGTCTTTGATGTTTGTGTAGCATTTCTCTTGATCTTTTGATGTCAAATAGGTGAGAATTTTTAAGCTCTTTAGATACATATACCCCCAGAGTTAGAAGCTCAGGCTTTGCTATGCAATCTTTTTTTTTCTCGTCTTTTTTAAGCTGAAATTTAACCTTTTATTATTTGGGAATTTGATTTGATATTATTCTTTATTGGAAAATGCTTGGGGTATATAACTTGCTTGAGATGACAGTTAATAATTGGTGAAATAATTAAGAGTACATGACTGACAAATGAGTAATGCTATACACACTTGCACTTCTTTACATCCACTTCTTTCACTCATAAGGGGCTTTTAAAACAACCGTTAGATTTTGAATGGATTTTTTATATTCTAATGGTGGTTTTAAAAGCTACTATGGGTGTGAGAAGTAGATGTAAGAAAGTGGGAGTATGTGTAGCATTACTTATTTTCAACTATTTATCTTTTCATTCCTCATTTTCTTTCAACAAAGCTGCCCTTATACTTACTGAAACTATGAATTGTTAGGCCAATTTGTAAATAAAAGTTGTAATACCTTAGCAAAACTCTTGATTATTTACTTGAATATTAAATTAACCCATGAAAGTAAGTGCATAGAGTTAGAATTTTGTAAGCTGAGGACCTGAGATTGATTGTTTAGGTAGTTTCTGGGTTCAATTAGTGATTCCCATACACAAATAGGGTTTTGTAAGTTGAGGGCCTGAGGATATTTAGAGTACTTTTGGCATTGTTTAACTAAAATTGTGATTTGGAAGTCCGAAGAAGTTTTTCACAATAGAGGATGCCTCACCCCCTCATATAACATATTTTTACTCTGGTGATCATTGGAAAGCATGACCAGAAGCACGAAACACTAATAATATAGTTTTGCTGTATTTAAAAGCAGTGAGACCAAATCACTAACCAACAGCTATTAGCTTGTCTTAGGAGAGTAATGCAAGGCATCCTCTTTACTGTCTTTTTTTTGTCTCTCCAAAACTGATGTGGCTACCTTAGTTTTGAAAAGATACAAAAAGATGGGGAAAGACTTGTCTTAGGATTAGGGGTGTCAATGTACTGACGTCGCTACGTTAGTTTTGAAAAGATACAAAAAGACGGGGAAAGACTCATCTTAGGATTAGGGGTGTCAATGCGGGTGGTTCCCTAACCGCTAACTGTTATAACTGCCAACCGCCTAACCACTATAACCGCCTAACCGCTAACTGTTATCCGCTATAACCGCCTAGCGATTAGAGCGATTAGCAGTTATAGGGTTTACTAACTGCAACCGTTAACCGCTAACTGCTTTTTATATACTATATTTTTAAAATTATAATTATAATAATATTTATACATATAATATAATCAATTAATCATTAATTATTAAATTACATTTTTGTTTTAGATAATTAAATCATAATTTGAATATTAATATATTATCACTATAATTTATATGATTATATTATATGATCAGTTAATCATAAAATCATTTGATTGTATAATAACAAATTATACATACATATTCATAAGTTATAAGTTATAAGTATCCATGTTTATATTAATAGACCAATGACAATTAAGTATCTATAGGCTTAGTTTCAATATATGTTATCAACTTAGAAGTCTATATACGTTATAAATTATAATTATAATTATAAATATATGCAATTATGTATTTTGAATAATATAAATGTAAAAAATCAATACTTAATTATATGATTCAATAACAATTCAAATACTTATTAAAGTTAATAATATTATTAATGTACAGTGATAATGTGATTCGTATAATATCAAATTAATTAATTGACATTAGATTAAACAATGTTACTTATAACCACAATTGAAGTATTAATGTATTATCATTATAATTTAGATGATTATATAATAACAAATTATTCATATATAATAATTATATCATATTATATATATGATATGTTTGTAACTTTGTAATAATATATAATATGTTATGTACTAATAATATATATATATATATATATATATATATATGATATGTTAGCAATAAGTAATATAAACTATATAAGTAACATAATTATTAATTAGTTTGTAGTTACATATTAACTAGCTTTGTAAGTACTTATATCATACATTCTTATTCTAATATTTTGTAATTTAGTATATATTAAGTAATTATACATATATGCAATTATGCATATTAAATAATATAAATGTATAAAATCAATACTTAATCATATAATTTAATATTTTATTTAAGTTAATCATATTATTAATGTACAATAATAATGCGATTCGTATAATATTAAATTAAGTAATTAATATTTGATTCATTAAACAATGTATTACATATAACCAAATTGAATCAAAGCATTATTAGATACTTTATACTTATAAAACATATATCAAATTATCTTAGATTCTTAGATCTAAAATAATTTTATTATATTAATATGAATTGTGATTTGTGAGATAATATGATCATATAATTTAAATATGAGTGTATGACCATTAGATCATTAAGAATTTAGGATTTAGGAGTTTGAACATTACCATTAGATAATAAGTTCAATTAAAAAAAATTTATAAGTAAATATGATAATAATTTCATAAAGAGTGAGACTATTTATAAACTTATTCATCTTAGTATCATAATATGAGTATATAATACTGTAGTAATAAAAGTCAAAAAATGCCTAAAAAGCCCAAAAAAAAGCCAAATTTTAAAAAACAGTTAATGGGCGGTTACCTATTTCACTAACTGCTATGCGGTTAGCGGATAGCGGTTAGTGGTTAGTGAAATCTACTAACCTCTAAGATGGTTACGGTTAGCGGTTAGTGCCACTAACCTCTAACGGTAACCGCATTGATATCCCTACTTAGGATTACCCTCTTGCCAACTTTTCATAAGAGTACAAAACACGACAAGCTTTTCATGAGTTGTTATCGAGGGAGAATTCAACAAGTAGCAGCTTAACATGGTGCGAGGGATTGCTCTTGCTACTGGGATTGCATTCCTGTTTCTGCCTGCAGCCCCTAGCTTGTGCAGAGGAATATGTTGTTGGAGATGAAGAAGGCTGGAATTCTGACGTTGATTTCTATCAATGGGCTGATGGCAAGAAACTTTGTGTCGGCGACATATTAGGTAATTAATCCTAGCTAGATTTTTAACCATGATTCTTCAAAACTTGATCTTCTGCAGGTTGATGAATATCTTTCTTTTTTTTTTAAAATTAATTTTAATTTTTATCTCAGTGAGTCAAATATATACTTCTAGAACTCAATATTGGAGGGGAAGATCTTTTCCCCTCTTGATCCGAAAGAAAGAGAGTGGATAGTTATAATACCAAAATAAGGATGGGTTCCCAACAAAAGCACTATAAAGAAAATACACTGCAGTAATTTCCTCTTTGTTGTTTGTGTTTTTCTCTTTTGCTGTACTATTTGCTCAGGAAAAAAAAAAAAAAAGGTTAGCTTAATTAAGGTTTTGAAGTAATTTGAACTTGGGTGATTGAGTGAAAAGTAATACTACATTTCACTCTTATTTATCATGCCCATGTTAATTGGCTAACGTAACATGTTTTAAGTGATTAATATACATTTTATATCCATCTCAACTAGCTAACATGACGTGTTTTAGGTAATTTTTTATGTTAGCTACTTAAAAACAAAAAAGAATGCCGTTAATTCAAACAATATTCGCTCAAGAGTAATTCTACTATTCTCGCCCATTTATCGCACCGACTAACGAATCCAAGAAATGGAAAATTAATCTAGTCAACAAATAAGACAAGAAATTAACCCGTTTAGTTTACTCCAAAGTACTTGCATATATAATTTACATCTTTGCTATTATTTTCACCAGTTTTCAACTACGCTAAGGATGAGCACAATGTCATTATAGTCAATGCTACTGGATATGGTAAGTGCCTTCCCTCTCCAAAAAACATGGGAGCTTTCGACGGTGGCAATGACAAGATAACCTTGACAACTCTGGGGACCAAATATTACATATGTCAATGGCATATGTTTAAATAGCTTGCACCATTTTTAATTTTACGTACATTTTAGACCCATTTCAGCTTATGTTTAAATAGCTTGGTGTTTCTTCTAAAATCAGAGGTAATATTAAAAGTCTGTTTGCTTCTGCATATCCTCTTTAACGTTAGTTGCTATTAATCATGTCTTCGGTTTCCACAGGTAGAAAGATTCCTTGCAAATTAATGCATAGAGGTGACTATGTAATTTAAAGACAACCTTAAATTCCAAATTCATATAGCCAACAAGAAGAAAGTGCAGAAATTATGTGAATGTGATGCGGCACTAACGGATGACACAATTTTAGACCGAAAACTAACGGAAGAATCCATTTCAAATTTGCAAAAGACTTGTGTAGATAAAACTGAAAAAAAAAGAAGAAGAAGCTGTTTTTGCTCATTGATTAAGGGATTAATTATGTCAAAAATACTTTAAAGATACAATTTGAAAAATATTAAATTAATAAAAAATTAAACAAAAAAGAGGAAAAAACTGAAAATACTAAAAAGGAGTGACCCTTTCATATTAGCCCCTATATATATTTTAATAACTTCAAAAGTATTTGAGAGAAAAATTCAAAAATGTCTAATTTGACACTCTAGCAGTAGTTGATTTCACTTTTTAAAGTTTTAGAGGCGTAAATGAAAGTGTGGCGGTAGTCGAGGGGTTAAAGTATATTTTTCTCCTATCATAATTTCATAACAACTTAACATTTTGGGTCAATTTTGACGGTTCAACATGATATCAGATCCAACGTTCCGTAATTAGCCTCTTATTTTCAATTTAGACTTTTAGGAGGAGCTATGGTCTAAAAGGATTATGACAAGAACAAGAAACATGCAGGAGCATAACACATGATTAGAGACAGAACATGTCAAAGCATCACATTAAGATTTCGATTAATTCCGGCCATGTATTACACAAATGAAACAAACTCAAAGGTAGTTTATAAATTACAGATCAATGCTTATTATGTTAAGATATGAAAATTACAGAACTATTTTTCAGGTTTTGCAGAGGAGCTATAGCGGTAGGATGCATAACCTCCAAACCCAAGTGCCACAATCACAAGAACTACTACTCCAACATTTATCAGATTCTGCTTTTCTTCCTCATTCAGCTTCTTGTTCCCTAGATTCTTCACTTTCTGGACAGCTTCCTTTCCTTGGCCTTATTCCTTTCCACAACTCTCTCAAATTCATTTGTTTCTTTATCCTTCCCATTTTCCTTAACCAATTTATCCTTCTTTTCGATTGACTTTTGATCAATGTCCATTTGCTTTGGTGTATCTGTTGTTGTTGAAGCAGCTTTTGGAGGAGTTGTATCTTGACCCTCTTGTGCTTTAGGCTCAGTGCTTGCTTCTTGAGAGCGCCAAGCAACCCTTTGTCTTTCGTCTATGGAAGTTGAAGTTGAAGGAATGTCTCCCGCACCCTTTTGCACCTATTAAAATATTGATTAAATGATTAAATATTTTACTTTTTTTTTTTTTATTAGTTTGAGATAAATGATGATTTAACAATACCTTTGGCTCGGTGGTAGCTTTCTCATCCCTTTGTTTTTCAAACCCAGAAGTTGAAGGAATCTGCTTGAACCTTTTGAGTCTTTGGCTCTGCCGCAAACTTCGGAGGGCTTGCATACTTAGAAAGAATTTCCTCTAAACTCTATTAAAATATTAATTAAATGATTAAATTTACTATTTTATATTAGCTTAAACTTTCTTGTATATTAAAAATATATACATATATTGATTAAATAATTAAATTTATCGAACCATTTGAAGTTTTGGCTCTGCATCAAGCTTTGGAGGGCTTGGAGCTTTTTGGGGTGCTGTTTTAGCCGAAGTAGGCTCAGGGGAAGGAATCTCCTTTGCAACTTCTTGAGGCTTTGGCTGATCTGCAGCAGAATTTGGAGTGCTTGTTGGGTTTTGGATTGTTTTAGCTTCTTCAGCTGGACGAAGCTGTGAAATGACCGTCTTGGGCATGGTGATTGTGAGAATTCCCTGACGAAAACTGGCTTCAATTTTATCGACGTCACAATTTTCTGGAACAGGAAAGCTTCGTTGAAACGACTCCATCTATTGTCCTGAATTGGTCGCTCTCCATTAACTCTTAAGATACGAGGGTCTTGCACAAATGCGATTTTTACTCTCTCCTTCACAAACCCTAAAAAGGCAAAAGGGTTATTCATTCAAAATATCAAATAAGTATATATATATCAAGTAACACCTAAAAATTGATAGCCATCTGCTTAGAGTGCGTTTGACACTGATTTTGCAGATCAAAAGTACAATTTTAAATCAGATCATAGAAAAATGAATTGTTTGAGAGAAAATTTTTTCAAATCTCATACATGATATTAAAGGCCAAACTGCGATTTTATCAAACATTTAACTGTGTTTTTAAAAATTTTAAAATCGCACGCTTTTTATGTCGTAAACCTAATCAAACCTTGAAACAAGTTGTAGATGCATCTATATTGATTCAAACTAACAAATAAGTGTGTGTATATATATATATATATATATATATATATATAAGCCTAAACTTAAGGGTTGACCAAGTTTTTTTTTTTTTTTTTTTCTCAAAATGAGTTGAATGAATTTTTTTTGACCCAGTCTATTAAATTGACACGTGACAAAATGTATGCAAGACTCATACGCATTTTGAACACGCACACGTCAATTTACTAGACCAGATTGGAAGAAATAGAAGAATCTTAATTAATTTGAAACTTACCTAAATAAATATATTCATGGAAAAAAAAAAAACCCCACACCTGGAAGATGAATAACTATAACAGTAGCTGCTGCTTCTTCCTTCCGCTCTGACTTTGGCTGGAAATCCTCATGTACAGGACGGGTAGCAGTAACTCTTCCAGGTCTTTGCCTCATAGCCATTTCTGATGCTTTGTTTTTTCTTTATTTGCAGACAAAATATGATGCTTTTGGATGAAAAAAGATGATGGTTTTGTGGACCTTTTTATACATGTGGCACCTTTGAGATCAAATGTTGTCCTTGTGTTTAAGTTTCCTTATGAATGAGACTATCCCTTTTTGGTTGCATTGGTTTTGTTATGTTTTATGTGGGCTTCTCAGGGTATTCCTTTTTGGTTGTTTTTGAGGTACTTGTGATGTTTTATGGGCTTCAAATTGTCTCCAAATCTTGGTATAACTTCTTCTACAAATAAAGGCAAGAGAGTTCCTTCTTTACCCAGCAAAATTGTTCCTTGTTTGGTCTCTACACTTTTTCAAGGCGTGCATTACTAGGTTTATTCATCTCCATACCCAACCCCACCCCAAATAAATAAATAAATAAAGTTGCTTATATATTAATTATCAAATTTCATATATATATATATATATATATATATACTTAAATCCCTTGAACTATCGGCCATTTTTAAAAAAGAATTACAAACTGAGTGATGTGACACACTTGAAACTACTATTTTGTTGAAATTAAGTTACTTTTCTATCATTCTTCCAAAAATAAAATACATAGAATAAGGTTCGATTAGTAAGAAAGAATTTGCATTAAATTTTGATTTTAAAATTTAATTTTTAAGAAAATAGGGTTATTTTGAAAGAATGACAGAAAAATGGCTTAATTGTAACAAAACCGTAGTTTCATGTATCCAAGTGTCAATTCATGAAGCTTTTTAAAATGGGTGATGGTTCATTATTTTGGATAAACTTCACTTACCCCCAAAGTATTGGCATTTTGCAATTATAACCTTGAACTTTAACTTTGCAATGTAGGTATTTCACCATTTTTTTTTTTTGTTAAAAAGTTGAAAATGCTCCTGCTTCATTTATAAAAGACACGCACATAAAGTGAAAATGGTGACCAGCTGGCTATGGGTGAAATTATAGTCTTTAAATTTTTTTTTTTACATGTCCACATAAGGAATGGGGATGAGATTTGAACTAATGACTTTATTTCTTGAGGTGTATGGTTTACAACCAATTAAACTACTACATGAGGACTTTTTAATATTTTTAAATGGGGGTTTTAACAAGAAAAGGTGAATTAAAAAGAAAAAGAATTGAAATACTGATATTATAAAATAAAAATTCAAGATTATAATCAAAAACACGGATGATTATGATGTAAGTGAAATTTTCCTTATTATTTTTTAACTAATAGGATTTGCACCTACTAGGAGAACTTCGCTTTATTTATTAACTAATATTCTTGTTTCACTTATGATTCAATTAAGATCTTCTCAATTCATTTGAATTTGATAATATTTAGTTAACTATATATAATAGATGGGTATTGTTGTCCCCTCAAAAAGTGAGAAGACAAAAATATTTATCTACTATTAGGGGTGAAATTTAAAACCGCCTAACGCATCCGCTTCGCACTAATTGCTAATCACTATCACACTAACCACTAACCGCTTTGAAAGTGGTTAGTAAAACCTAACCACCTAGGGTTAGTGGTTAGTGGGTTTGAAAAATCGCCTAACCGTTAACCTCTAACCACCTTTTTTTAAAATATAATATATATTTATAATATATTAATATTTCATATAATAAGTAACAATGAGTTATTGTAGCCTAATAGTTATTAGCGCCTCTTGATTTCAATTCCCTCACTTTTGACTTTTGTTTGGGTTTTATATTTTATTATATATAATATAAAAGTGCAAAATAACGTAGTTTTGCACTTCTATATTCATTTCTTCTTAACTCAAAATGATAATTTTGTTGTAATTTTATTCATATGTTATACGTTGTAGAAGGTGATCAACAAGATTTTGGTATAATGGTCCAAGATATAATGCTCACTTTAAACCAACAATTTTTAATGTTAAAATGGTCATGAAAGGTGTTTAAAGCAAACAAATGGTTTAAAGTGAGCCCAAACCGCAACAACCAAAAAAAAAGCCCAATAAAAACCTAATAAAAAGTGGTTAGTAGAAAAACGGTTAACGCATTTGGTTAACCGCTAAATTAGCTTAACCTAAGGGAGATGGCTAGTAGATTTACTAACTTGGTCAATTCATTTTAGCTATTAACCGCTAACCGCAACCGCTTATTTCCCTATCTACCGTAATTAACTAGATATTATCTCATTCATTTAAATCTTTTTTTTTTTTTTTAAAAAGAACTCATTCTCATTTCATAGAATTCAAGAGCAAAGCTTATAATTCTGGCAAGCTCAAGTAACCAGTACATAAGCTACAAGTCAAATCGAATCTCATGCAAATCAATGAAATTGAAAACACATCCGCTACCCATAACTAAAACAACAAGATAAACATTCAAATGTAAGGTGTTCAAAGATTATCGAACCAAGCAACACCATCATTTAGGAAGCATTTATTCCACGACCCTAAGAGGTAAACCCTCTTATGCCGCTACTCATCCTCCTAACAATTAAGCGGATACACATTCATCCACGACATAGAAGTCTAGACTATTTTTCCTCCTTGACTGAAAGTCGTGGTAACATATTCATCCACACACGTGTCAAGATCAAAGGGATCCAATCGAACCATCGAGGCTAGAGCATTATTACAAGCAAATAATAATGAAATATAGGGAAAAAAAAGCAACATAACGAATACAAGCAAAAAAATACAGAAAGAAACCGATCGCGTGTATGTTGATTAAACAAAGAAGAGCACGTGGAAGCTCGCTATGTGGGAAAAGAAGCTCAAATGGGGAGGTAGCAAACCGGCGGAGAAGATCGAAATTGCAAAAAGCTCAAAAAACATGAAATGAAGAAAAAGTAATACAAAGAAACACCAAACAAAAATCGGGATGGAGGAGGCGAGGATGAGGAAAAGGGAGGAAGATTAGGGACATCAAGTAAACTACTAGAGCCCGTGCAAGAGGGACGGGGAGGAGGATGGTGGAGGCCATCCTCCTCCCTTGTAGTTACGGGCGTTTCGAGGGAGATGGCGACTTGAAGCTAGAAACCCTAGAGAGCTTTTTTAAAAGTTCATTTAAATCCTTTTAAAGTGATCCCAAAGTGACTACATTTATGAACATTAAATATTGCTAAAATAATATATCATTTTTGATAATAAATCAAAATTAACGATTTACAGAGAACTTTCCTAATTAGGGAAAACTTCTCAGGTGGGCACAAGATTTACGGAGACTTATGTCATACTCTTCGTTTTAAGAAAATAATTATGAAAGTAAAAAGAAAAAATTGGAAGTCTGATGAACCAAATGAGCTACAACCTACAGTTCTTTGGCCTAATTATAGTATTAATTAAATATTAAATATATTATTTTTATTAACTTAAGTTTTGAAATAAATCATAATTTAATATGGTATTAGAGAAATAAAGATCTTGTCTTTATAATTCACTTCATATTTCAGGTAAATATTTATGTATCTAAATAGCAATAATGAAACAAAGATTATACTAAAGCAAGAGGGATAAATTAGTTCTTTTTTAACTGAATAAGAAAATGATTATAAGAGTTACGAATTAGGTTTATGTAGAAGGCCAGCCCATTGACTTATCTTTGCCAAAAGGTCGGCTATCCTATAACTATTTTATAATATTGACGGACAATTCCAATAAAATTATTGTAATATTTTTTTTTTAAACATCCCTAATGATTTCAACATATTATAACAAAGTTTTTCAACTCATCCAAAAATAAAACTAAGAGAAATGCTATTCTTGATTAAGAAGCTCGCTTAAGGAGAGCTCGACTAGTTATATTCTAATTATGTTACTTATTTATGTAGTTATGTAACAATTGTTATTTAATTGTAAAATGTAAATATATTAATTATTACATCTATGATATATAATATATGAATCAATATGATTTGAAATTATTACAAAGTTATAAACATGTAACATTATATACAAATTAATTATAAATTATTACATATATGATGTATTGATATTATATATTAAAAAAATTTAAGTTTTTTTTAATAAGTATTAATTAAATATTATATTTTTTTATTAACTTAAGTTTTGATTAAAAATCATAAAATTAATATGGTACTTCCTAAAAAAAAAATATCCATCATCCTTCATTCTCTCTCCTAACCACTTAGGTTTTTGCAAACCCAAATACCATTTTGTCATCCCTCCCTCAATGATAAATTAGAACTCACAATGCATGATTATGAGTTTATGATTAGGTTTATGTAGAAGCAAACACTAAATTAAATAAAAATTCAAACTCAAGGGTCCTAATTACAAACTTTGTTGTAGACCCTATTATTGAGGAAGATCTTTTTAAACAAGGTTCCATAATGAATGTTAATTACCAATTGTCTCATTTTCAAAAGCCTCTTCTCCAAATGCCAAGAAGAGTTCTTATTTGAAGGCTATACGCTCGAGGTATCATCGACTAACTATGGAGCGTAAAGGAAATCCTTTCAACCAAACTCTATGAAAGCCCTCGTTTCACTCCAAATACCACGCCACCTTCTGAGAAAATATTTTCTCATTACCCTTCATCTAAGGTAAGTCTTATTGTTTTTACAATTTGTTTTGATAAGGTTCATTGGCAAAATAGATTTGGGTCAAAAACCTAAGTGGTTGGGAGAGGAGAATGGAGAGGCGATGATTTTATTTTTTTTAGGAAATACAGGTTCTTTAATTTTTTTTTGCATAATTTTAATATTATCTAATCTAATGTGCATCCAAAAACTGTGTACAATTGTAGTGCCTTTGAAACTAATGTAACCATATAAGGATGATTACATTTTAAAACTAATGAATCCTATGAATACAATGAGTTTATTTGATAAATTACAAAATTATAAACATGTGATATTTTTGAATACCAAGGTGGCTATTTGATTTTGTCTCAAAGCATAGGTAATTGAAAGGCATTTAACCCTAAAATTTAATTTAATATGGAATGACAGTAATGTAATTATGTTTATGAACTAGTTAATAGCTAAAATTATCCATTCCAAATTATTCTGATTATTTGAATTTTTGAAATTTCAGACATTTGAATCATAACCGTCCAATTTAATTTGATCGATGGAATACGTATAGCTGTTTAATATTTACTTTGTTTTCTTTATGTTTTATAACTTGTATAAATATTTAATAATGTTGTATTTTGTCAGTATGATAGTATTAAAAATCAATAGTATTTAATTTGTAACATTAAACTATATCTTCTCCAACATTCTGTTTTAAAAGTCTCATAGTTGAAAATGAAAAAAACAAATATAATAATAATAATAATAATAATAAATGATTAGAGGAAGGAAAGTCTCATTAGAAAATTCTCCTCTTCAATTTTATTTAAGATCCTATTCCGTTTTGGTCTTGGCTAATTAAGTATTTATATTCAAATCAACTAAAGCTAATTAATGATTTGTATTTAAAATGAACATAAATACTTTTGAAACGCCAAAAACATATAAACATTGAACCTTATGTGACAACTGACTTGATTGTATTTAATGTTTAGTGAAATATTTAAGAGTTTTGAATTTAGATCGTATGCCATGAATCGTAATCATAGAATATAGGATCATATAATATAACAATTAACATTGACCCATATAATGGTACAATCATATAACACTTCGAAATATTAACTAAATGATACTATATGTTAAGTATTAACCATATCACACTAAATAATGCTATATGTTAAGAATTTGGACCCATATAACACTTTGACATGTGTTAAGTATTAACATTTTAACATATTAACGAAATAATATTATATGTTATATGATAATAGTGATTAGTGTATGTGAAATCATGACATTATATGATAATAGTGAGTGACATAACATTAACTAACTATGGTACTTGTTTGTTAGTTAATAGTGTGTGACTTTATATAAAGATCATACACCTCTCAAACCATTATTTAATTGATAATGTATTTCTCAAACTTTCAATTGTGAGTCTAACAATATCTTTCCAAAATATTAGAGCATTGTCAATGTTCCTCCCAATAACTAACTACCATTAGTAATTTTAATTTTTTTTTAGAAAATTGAAAATTAGCTTCTTCTTTTTGTAATTTTGTTTTATAATTTTTAAAATAAAAACTCCATTTTAAAAATTTAAATTTTCATTGTAGAAATTTAAATTTTGTTTTTTAAAACAAATAAAAAAAAACTCGTTTCTTCTTTTTTATTTCGGTTTTGTTTTTTGTTTTAAAACTAACAATTAAAAAAAATAAAATACTCAATTTTTTTATACTGCAGTATAATAATAATTATAGATTCAAGTCCTTTTAAAAAAAAAAAAATTTATAGATTCAAGTCTCAAGATAATTGTCTCTATTTTCAATGGAAAACCGGAAAAGTGTATTAAATATTGGGCATTTACTAACTTGAAATTTTCAAATGTTCTCACACACAGTCAACGAAAAGTCCTAAATTTTGAAATTTGATTAAGTTTAATCTTAGCCATCCGATTTAATTGAGTTTAATATGTGCCGTTGGATTTAATAAATGTAATACAGCTGTATATCATTCAGAAAGTGAGAGTTATATGGTGTTTCAGATGACTCTATGTGCTCATAAATCCAACGTTCTAAATTGAATGTAATAATAATAATCCAAGTTAACGGTTAAGATCATTTATTGTGCTTGCAATGGAAACGGTCTCACCATCTTACGCACGCAGAGGATAACTCCTAGGTGATCAATGAGACTGACAACCTTCGTAATGCGCACATGCTGTCTCAACCGTCCAAACTTTTTTGATGAAATAACAGCCGTTGGATGCTATTAGTAGATGACAACTATTAAGCCTTACCTACAAAGGATTTATATGGTGTAACGGATGCACCATAAGTTTTCATTGATTGATCTAATCCAACAAGTAATATTAAATGGTGAAAATGTTTATATAATCAACAGACCCTATTAAGGTGGTGTTTGACAAAGGTTTTTGGGTTGCACTGTTCAGGGTTATACTGTTCATTCTTGTCGTTTAGTTTTAATGGTTTCAACATTAGTCAAATGCCTCAGATTTTGAAATTACCAAAATGCCCATTGATATGTTGCCTTCTCCCCTGTGATAGTCACACGACGTCAGCTTCGCCAGGCATAGCCAAAACCATCCTTCCTTGACAACCTCCATTTCCCTCCGTTCTCCAAATTTCCATCCAAACCCTCCCTCATCCACCGTTTTTGTTGTTTTCGTTGTTGTTTTTGGGGTTTTCACAGTTGGGGCTTATTCTTCATTAGACTGATTTGATTTTCAGCCCACGACGTCGCCGCCTCAAAGATCAAAGGAATTCGCCACACTCAATTTCCCTAGAGCTGGCCGCCCGCCGCCTTTCTGCCAAGGCCAAGGCAGGTCGTGTTGCGGAGGCCAGTGGCTCAGATGGTCCACTTCTGTCGTCGCCGCTGCCTCTGCCTCGGTTCTGCGATGGACTTGTCCAAGGAGTCGGAGGAGTTGAGTGAGATCAGAGCCGCCGAGTTTGGGGACGAAATTACAGTGGGAGGACTTGAATAAGGAGTTTGTGTTTGTTGACTCGGTGGACGGGTGGGGGATGTCTTGTCTCAACTTTTCCTTTTTGCCTTTCTCTTCATTTCAGACTCAGTTTTAGTTTTTGGGCGAGATCTGCGATTCTCCACACCCACACCCAGACTAACCCCTTCCCATTTTCCATCACTTTCCCCGCTGAGGAAGAAGAACAAGGGGCATGTCGAGTTTCAAGTGTTGAACAAGCCAGAGGAAAAAAAAACAAAAGTAAGGGTAAATTCGTATTTTTTGCCTGGACAGAAGTTTGAAAACTTGTGAATTAAAACGAACAACGTGTCTAAGTCTACAGTACAACCTTGCACAGTACAACCCTGCACAGTACAACCCCTATTATCAAACAACCCCTAAATGAGTACACCAGATGTAATTAAAAACGACTACATGGGATAATTATTTGTTAATTTTAAAAATTTTGTTATTTTCTCAAATCCAATGGTTTGGTTTTATAATGGAAGAATAACTAAAATTTCTCATCTCTCTCCATTCCAGTTATATGTTTACCAGAGGACTGGATTTCAAGGAAAAACACCCTACAGTAATAGTGCAGCAATGCCGACAAGGGACTGAGAGAGAGAAAGAGAGAGAGACGACCCTCATCCCTTTCTTGCGCATTTATTTTACTATCAAGAGCGAAAATATTCTGCGAAGGAAGCCACTTTAAGTTGAGTTTTTCTTAACAGTTTTGCTTCAATTTTCAGAGTATTTGTCATTTTATTTTTAGATTTGTTTGTTCCACTTCCAAACTTTTTGAAAAGCTTGTTTCTAACTCGAGCCGAGTCGAGCTAAACGGGACTTGGCTCGGCTCAAAAGTATCATTTTGTCGATCCCGAGCTCAAGCTCGAGCCACTAAAATTTACATACGAGCTAAGCCGAGCCGAGCTAAGTAAGAGTTCCATCTCACAAACGCTCTGAAACACAAGAACACTCCACCAACGCTCACAAAACACTCACAAAGCACACTCAAAACACTCTAGCAACCTAGGAGCATCTGAAAACTATGCAAAACACGAATGGGTAAACGGTATTTATAGGACCAAAAAGCAATGGACGTCCGGCCAAAGAGGCATACAGGGTATTCCAAAAGTAGCGTATGTCTAGTGGTCCCAATGTATATCCGCCAGTATGGTTTGTAGATGCATACATCTCGTTGGTTCAGACATCCGCACTATAGACAGATCAGTATGATGTACAAATTAAATATACTCAAGTGCACGAGTCGTGTGCAATATGGTGATGTGCAAGTAGGTCGAACCCACATGAAGTTGTGTTTTGAAAGCAAATTTAAGTCTAAAATAATTATATTCTAATCTAGTTCACAGTTTTTTGAATGGTGATTGTTTGAATGAACCAAAAGCGTAAAATTAATTAAATGAAAGTAATATGTTGATTAAACACTAGGGTTTTAGAATCACACTCACTCATTCTTAACAATCTAGTTCATGATCTCAGATATTCCCCAAAGTTCTCACATATCAATTTTAGGTATGTTTCACTTTTTGCTTCACAAATTAATCAAAACATTCCTTGTATCCATTCTTTACCCAAATCCCAATAGAAATCCAATAATCAATTAAATCATTAGTTGTATCCTCAGAAAATTGCACAAATATCCAATCTATATTGAAACATCCATTGTATTCAAAATAAATCACAAAAAAGATCCAATCTTTTAATCAAGAAAACCAAGCAATTAATTGTATTAAATTATCATAAATCATCTAATGTATCCTTAAATCATAAAAGATATCCAAGATACATTCAATCCAATTAATAGAAAAGTACAATAATAAGCAATTGAACCATTAAATTGGGAAATCTGGAATATATGAAACTAAATTCCTAATCATAAGTGAGGCTTCATCTTCAACCTTAGTTGAAGTTTTAACCTCTTATGTTATTGAAAGACAAAACGTTCTTGATGGAATTCATAATGGAAATTGAGTACTTACAAATAATGAATTACAACGTTGAGGTCCAAAAGTTAGGAAATCTTAGAACTCTCTTCTTTCTCCTCTAGAATTTCGTAATTCATAGCCTCCTCTTCTTGAACACAAAGAGGTCTATTTATAGGCTTTAGAAGAGTCCTAAAAACCCTAGCAAACCTAGAAAATTCGGAATTCTATCTCCTAGTCAATTTAGGAGACAATCCTTATCCAAACTGGGTTAGGATTCTTTCAAAATCGCGTTCCTATCTTGCGGGGTGATTTTGGCATTGCGGTAGTCCGAAATAGGAAAATTATATTTTACAATGATTTGTAGCCTGTTGCGTTAGCTTTCCAATGCCATTGGAATCACCTCAATCCGATATTTGCATAGAAAGTTATTATCAAAACACTGAAATATGTGCAGAATCTGAATTTGAATCTAATCCAAAATTATCTCTATTTAGGGAAATTTTGATTTTATTCTTTCTTTGATTTAGTTAAACTTAACCACATTTTTTACGTCTTTTCAAAGTATGCTTTATTCCAAGACTTTGCAATTTTTCCCATTTAAGACGCAGTTTCTCTTTGGCAACCTACAAAACACTAAAAACACAAAATTACACCAAAACATTAGATAATAACATAACTAAAAGATTAACAATAGCAAATTAAGGGGTCTAAAATGCAATTATTGGTACACATCAAACACCCCCAAACTTAACTTTTACTAGTCTCTTAACAAAACGACACTAAAAATAACATGAAAGCAATAAACATAAATCCTCTGTCGTGGGAGAGACGGTTGCATTTAACATATGCAACAAGCATTTTAAACCCCTAGGCATCCCTAGAGGACGAGTGAAATCTCGTGAGGGTTTACTGAAATGACACCCACAAACACTATAGCACAATTCTGTTAACAAGAAAGAATTTTCACAAAAACTATGGTGCTTATTCATGAGTAAGCTTAAAAAAACAAACACCATCATCACAATCAGCGGGCATCCAAGATCAAATAACTCATAAATGGACAACTAAGACATCATATGTTCTTGAAATGTGCAAAGTGAAATTAGCATGTAATAATGAAACTTTCAGTTTAAACTTAAAACAAGTTCCACAAAATTCGTAAGAATCCCAAATAAATGAAACAACCAAGGCAAGATATGCATTTACTTTCTCTTTTTACAGGCTATACAATGCATGACTCTTTTAAGCTTTCTAATTGACCCATGTAACAAGTGTTAGGCCAATGACTCCCAAGCCAAATGGCTTTAGGGCACTAGATGTAGAACATCCCTAAGGGCTTAATAACTTAAGTTAAAAAGGCTACGAGCCATATTAGCCATACCATAACTCAACTTGAACTTCACACATTTTGACACGAACACTCAATACTTAGTGAGGCAAAAGGTCCGGTTACTCAATGAGGAACTCAAACTGATCTCTTTTTTTCTTTTCTCTCTTTATTTATTTATTTATTTTTTATTATTATGAAGCAAGCCAAGATTATTCATCAATAGGTCATCCAACAAATATCACAAGAAACAAGCTTAAGCTAAAACCTTATACCTCACAAAAACCATGCTAATGTGCTCAAAGAAAAATTTATCTCAAAAACACATACAATCTCAATTACCCAAAAACAAGTCTCAAGATTTAGACTCCTACTGACATAATGAAGAGTTCAGCCTTTTAAGCAAACTAATGAAATGCAAACCACAGTCACAGTTTATAACCCAAACTTGACAACAACATTGCACAATTAAAAGAAAAAAAAAAAAAAATAAAAATAAAATAAACTAAAACTAAAAATGACAAAAATAATAACTAAAAATTAAAAATGACAACTAAAATAAAAATGGACAACGGTTTGCCATACCCCCAAACTTGAATCACACAATGTCCACAATGTGTGCAAAGATACAATACTAAGAGGTGAAGAGAACCGAAGTGAGTCGAGAGGTGTCCTCCACCAAACTTACTTGTGATAACACTTGTCCTGAAAAATAAGAAAAATCACAATTACCACAAAAATTAAAAATAACTAAAAGGAAATAAAAGGATAGAGGGGTGCCTCCCATGAGCGCTAAGTTTATAGTCTTCAGCTAGACTTTTCACAGCGGATGCTCAGTTGGATGAAGTCGGGTCTTCCAAAGGCAATTCCTCAATCTCTAGAATCTCTAGTTCTAGGAATGGCTTCAGCCGCAGGCCATTGACTTTTTGAGTATTTCCGCTCTTGAGATCCTCAATCTTGATGGCTCCATGAGTAGAAACTGCCCGCACTATGAATGGTCCTGTCCATCGGGACTTTAACTTCCCTGGAAATAGATGTAGGCGTGAGTTGTAAAGGACTTTCTAACTAACTTCAAAGGATCTTCTCAATATGTTTTGATCATGAGTCTTCATCATCTTTGCTTTGTATTGATTGGCACAGTCGTAGGCATCGTTCCTCAATTCTTCTAGTTCATCCATCTGGAGCTTTCTCTAATTGCTAGCCTTGATGATATTGAAGTTTAATTGTTTGATGGCCCAATATGCTCGATGCTCCAATTCTACAGGAAGATGACACGCCTTGCCATACACTAATCGGTAGGGAGACATGCTAATTGGAATCTTGAATGCTGTCCAATAAGCCCACAAAGCATCATTGAGTCGTAGAGACCAATCTTTCCTCGTCAGGTTCACTGTCTTCTCTAATATCCTCTTGATTTCTCTGTTGGATATCTCAACCTGCCCACTTGTTTGAGGATGGTAGGGTGTTGCAACTTTGTGATTGATCCCATATTTCTTCATGAGTTGCTCGAAAAATCGGTTGCAGAAATGCTTCCTCCCATCGCTGATGATGGCATGTGGTGTCCCAAAATGTGCAAACACATTTTCTTTTAAGAATTGAAGCACAACTCGATAATCATTCGTCTTGCAAGCAATGGCATCCACCCATTTGGAAACATAATCAACAGCCACAAGGATGAAAAGGTACCCATAAGAGTTAAGGAAGGGTCCCATGAAGTCGATGCCCCAAACATAAAAAAGTTACACAATAAGAATCGGGTTCAACAGAATCATATTTCTTCTTCCTATGCTCCCTAACTTCTAACACCTCTCACAAGCTGAACAGTAGGCATGAGCATCACAAAAGATGGAGGGCCAATAGAATCCACTTTGAAGAATCTTCGCAATGGTCTTTTTAGAACTTAAGTGTCCTCCACATGCATGATCATGGCAGAAAGAGAGGATCTTCTGGTATTCATTCTCAGGAATGCATCTCCGTATAATCTGATCTAGGCAGTATTTAAACATGTACGAATCATCCCAAAAGAAGTATTTCACCCCAGCCAAGAATTTTGATATGTCTTGCTTAGTCCAATGTGAGGGTATCTAGGCGGTGACAAGGTAGTTCATAATATCTACAAACCAAGGTGCAGGGATTTGAAAAATGTGCATAAGTTGTTCATCAGGGAACGTCTCAGCAATCGGCACAACATCTTCATTGAAGTCCACAACTAGCATGGATAGATGGTCAGCTACCATATTCTTAGAACCCTTCTTGTCCCGAATCTCAATGTCAAATTCTTGCAGCAACAGAATCCACCGGATGAGACGAGATTTGGCATCTTTCTTAGATAAAAGATACTTCAGAACAACATGATCCGAGTAGACCAAGACCTTAGATCCTAGCAAGTAAGATATAAACTTATCTAAAGCAAACACAACAGCCAATAGTTCCTTTTCAGTGGTAGAGTAATTTAGTTATGCATCATTCAGGGTTTTGCTGGCATAGTATATGACATGAGGAAGCTTCTCCATTCTCTGCCCCAACACGACTCCCATAGCATAATCAGAAGTATCACACATTATCTCAAATGACAGTCCCCAATTAGGTGGTTGGATGATTGGTGTAGAGGTCAATGTCTTCTTCAAAATCTCGAAGGCTGTCTGGCATTTATCATTGAAGTCAAACAGAACATCTTTTGCAAGTAGATTGCACAAAGGTCTCGCTATCTTGCTGAAATCCTTGATGAACCTTCTGTAAAATCCTGCGTGTCCTAGAAATGATCGAATTTCCTTAACTGTCCATGGTGGCGAAAGACTGGAAATTAGATCCACCTTAGCTTTGTCAACCTCTATCCTTTTGGAAGAAATCACATAGCCTAAAACAATCCCTTATTTTACCATAAAATGACATTTTTCCCAATTCAGAACCAGATTCTTCTCCTTTACGTCGTACTAACACCAATGTGAGATGATTCAGACATTCCTCAAATGATGAACCAAAAACTGAGAAGTCATCCATGAATATTTCCAGGTGACGTTCGACCATGTCTGAAAAGATGCTGATCATGCATCGTTGAAAAGTAGCAGGTTCATTGCACAGCTTAAATGGCATACGACGATAGGCAAATGTACCAAAAGGGCAAGTGAATGTAGTCTTCTCTTGGTCTTCTGGATCCAATAGAATTCGGTTATAACCGGAGTATCCATCCAGGAGACAGTAGTAATCATAGCCCGCCAATCTTTCTATCATCCAATCAATGAACGGGAGAGGGAAATGGTCTTTCCTCGTTACAGAGTTCAGCTTTTGTAGTCGATGCTGATGTGTCAGTGGTTCCCTCAATATTAGTCTCACTTGCTGTAATTGAGTCCAACATTGCATCAGCTTGTTCTAGAAGTGTATCCAGGTTCATGTCACCTCCATATGCAGTAAGGCATTCTCCTAAATGATCGTCACTGCTCAGCTCATTTACCAACTATCAGTGAATCTCTCTCCCTCTTTCTACCTGAAGTTAGTGATCTTGATACGATAATCATTAATTTTGGCAATTGGGAAAAAATTATGATAAAACTTACTTTGCATCATTTCCCAAGAGGTGATAGATTATGGTCTCAAGTTATATAGCCAAGCTTTCGCCCTATCATGTAAGGAAAAAGGAAATAACCAAAGACGTACCAAGTCTATCAGGAAATTTGGTGATTTAATTAAATCACATACCTCCTTAAAGGTCCTCACATGATCATATGGATCTTCGTTCTCCAACCCTCTAAAACAAGGAAGGTTGTTGAGCATTATCCGCACTACTATACATGACGATGCACCGTAGCCTCGGGTGCAAATAGTCGCCTAAAAGATCTGGGTGGATTTCGTTCTCCCATGTTCACAAATTTTTCGAATCAGACTCAGAATTTTGAGAATCGACAGGCAAATTTTATGCTACTCTTCGATTATCTCTTGCCGTTCGTTCAATCTCTGAATCAAAATTGGCTAGCTCCAGATTTAGAGATCTACGTCCAAGCATGCAAAAAGAAATAAAAAATAGTTAATAGAAGACAAACAAACACTACAAAATATAAATAAATAAAAAGAAGAAATTAGTCTGGACTCTGTAACTGGGCTCGAGTGTAGTAAGGGTAGGATCGAGCGCAGGTGCGCTGATCCGTAGATGCTATCGAACTACAGTCGTGCGCAGATGCACGCACTCCTGTTCTTTTGGCCTCGAGTGTAATCGATCTCTCTAACAAGAACAGATGCAGTCCGTAGCTGGAAAAGAAAATAGAAACAACAACAACAACAACAAACTAATCTAATTTTTTTTTATTTGTTAACACGGAAATAAAAATTGGATAAAAATTAAATCCTAATTATAACAAAAAGAAGAATAAAACTAATTTAGAAATAAATTGATTTCAAGAATTAAACAACTCCCCGGCAACGGCACCAAAATTTGATGTACAAATTAAATGTACTCGCAAGCGCACGAGTCGTGTGCATTATGGTGATGTGCAAGTGCGAGGTCGAACTCATAGGAAATTATGTTCTTGAAAGCAAATTTAAGCCTAAATAATTATATTCTAATCTAGTTCACAGTTTTTTTGAATGGTGATTGTTTGAATGAACCAAAAGCGTAAAACTAATTAAATGAAAGTAACATGTTGACGAAACACTAGGGTTTCAGAATCCACACTTACTAATTCTTAACAACCTAGTTCCATGATCTCAGATATTCCCCAAAGTTCTCACATATTAATCTTAGGTATGTTTCACTTTTTGCTTCACAAATTAATCAAAACATTCCTTGTATCCATTCTTTACCCAAATCCTAATAGAAATCCAATAATCAATTAAATCATTAGTTGTATCCGTAAATCACAGACAAATATCCAATCTATATTGAAACATCCATTGTATCCAGAAAATAAATCACAAGAAAGATCCAATCTTTTAATCAAGAAAACCAAGCAATTAATTGTATTGAATTATCATAAATCATCTAATGTATCCTTAAATCACAAAAGATATCCAAGATACATTCAATCCAATTAATAGAAAAGTAAAACAATAAGCAATTAAACCATTAAATTGGGAAATGAATACATGAAACTAAATTGCTAATCATAAGTGAGGCTTCATCTTCAACCTTAGTTGAAGGTTTAGCCTCTCATGTTATTGAAAGACAAAACGTTGTTGATGGAATTCATAATGGAAATTGAGTACTTACAAATAAAGAATTACAAAATTGAGGTCCAAAAGTTAGGAAATCCTAGAACTCTCTTCTTTCTCCTCTGAATTTTGTAATTGTAGCCTCTCTTCTTGAATGCAAAGAGGTCAATTTATAGGCTTTAGGAGAGTCCTAGAAACCCTAGCAAACCTAGAAAATTTGGAATTCTATCTCCTAGTCAATTTAGGAAACAATCCTTATCCAAATCGGGTTAGGATTCTTCCAGAATCGTGTTCCTATCTTGCAGGGTGATTTTGGCATTGTGGCAATCCGAAATAGGAAAATTCTATTTCACAATGATTTGTAGCCTGTTGCGTTAGCTTTCCAATGCCATTGGAATCACTTCAATCCAATATTTTCACAGAAAGTTATTATCAAAACACTGAAATGTGTGCAGAATCTGAATTTGAATCTAATCCGAAATTATCTCTATTTAGGGAAATTTCGATTTTATCCTTTCTTTGATTTGGTTAAACTTAACCACATCTTCTAGGTCTTTTCAAAGTATGCTTTATTCTAAGACATTGCAATTTTCCCCATTTATGACGCAGTTTCATTTTGGCAACCTACAAAACACTAAAAACACAAAACTACACCAAAACATTAGATAATAACACAGCTAAAAGATTAACAATAACAAATTAAGGGGTCTAAATATGTAATATTTGGTACAGATCAGTGTACGTTCGCTAGACCTAACGTACGTCCACCCAAAAGTCCAAATTGCCCATCTAGTGTCCTTAGTGACCTAAAGCCCCAATTAACTCTCCCAACTAAACTATTTACACCTAGTTAATAATTTGGGTTACTACAGCATTATAGGCATTTGATCCTGCTTCATACTCAAATGCGCGATGGATGTCGACGCCGAACGACTGTGCGAGAGTGGCTGGTTGAGTTCGAGCCTTATGCGCCTGGATATCAACCTCGCTCTGATAAGCGCAGGGTTTCGACTCGGCTTATCCAGGAACTAGAGCCCTCGCTCGCTCCCGAACCAATCATGGAGAAGAAGGCACGAGTAGCACCCAAGGAAGGCTCGGTAGTGGTGAAATGGAAGCGCCACAATGTTTCTGTAATACGAGACTTTCCACCTATCCTCGAAAGTTTAACCCCTATCTTAGTGAGGAAAGGAGGCGCGCGTTGCATACTCACCTAACCCAAATTTCTGATGAATACACCTGAATGGAGCTAGAAGAGATCCGACTGTTGAAGGCTAGAGCCTTGCCTGAAGAATCCGACCGCCAAAGGACTGCATTCCTCACGACCAAGCAAGGATTACGGGCGATGGTTAAGGATGAAGAAGACCCGTCTGAGGACTCATCCGAGGAGTGTTAGGTCTTAGGGTAGTGTAGTAGGTAGCTAGGTCTCTTCTCTCACTTACAAGTGATGTGATTTGTGCTTAGGCATCTTGGGGTGAATTTTTTTTAAAGCAAAATGAATTTTTACTTGTACCTCGAGCTTTGAAAATAAAATTAGTTTGAAATACCTAGTTTCTTTTTAACCTTTCTGTGCTTTAAAGTTTTCAAAAAAAAAGTGTTTTAGGGTTTGAGCGGATGTACGCTCCCGTGACCAGACGTACATTGTTCACCCAACATTTTTAAAAAGCGGCCGAACATCCTCGAACCCTATTCATTTCAATTTTCTCCCTTTTTCACTCAAACCAAACACTTCCAAAGGGATTTTCGGCCAAGTCTCCAAGGATCTTAAAGGTTTTCACCCTCTATTTCAAAGATTAGCACAAAGTATGAGATTTTATCCTAGTTTTCTCAAATTTTCACAATTTTAGGGATTTGATTTTAATCTTTGATTTCTTGCATACTAGCTGGTTCATTGTGAACTAGGATCATGGTATAAGCTACATGTGCATACATTTTGTGTATTTTTCCCTTTGAAATTGTACCCATTCGGATTTGAGGGTTTTTCTACATCAAGAAACCCTTGAAATTTGTTGATTTCTCCATGCAATTGATGCATGGATTGAAGTCCAAATCCTTCTATGATGATCTAGGAACAAAGCCCACACAAGCCCTTGCCTGATTTGATCAAAATTGTTTGGGCCAAACCCTAGTTCATCTGTTCATGGATTTAGGGGTTTTGCCTAAACATGAAAAGCCTTAATTTGCTAACTTGAATTGGGCCCCTTGGGCCAATTGAAACCCAATATTTGTAATTAGAAACTTGATCTATGATCTTGACCCTTTGGATTAGGAATTTCGACCAAAACCAAAAATTACCAAAAT
Organism: Carpinus viminea; assembly: GCA_013348765.1. Classification (NCBI taxonomy): domain Eukaryota; kingdom Viridiplantae; phylum Streptophyta; class Magnoliopsida; order Fagales; family Betulaceae; genus Carpinus; species Carpinus viminea. Next base: position 31,467,227 of record CP054668.1, on the reverse strand, counting down.
GCCCTTACTCCTAACAATTAGGGCTTTTGCCCTAGTTTGATTTAGGGCCCGTTTGTCGAATTGAGCCACAAGCCTTTTCATCAAAGACCCAATTTACAAGCCTAGCATTGAGACTTTGACAAATTCAATTGTAACCTCAAATGACTAAAATACCCATCTTTTTTGACAATTAGGGTTTTCGCTATAATTTGAGAGTAACTTGATTTCTTACGAAAGCACGAGTCGATTTAACCCTTGGACCCCTTCTATTTAAACCTAAGCCATGTGCTTAGCCTTGAATTCAAAACTTTTGCCGAAGATGTGAAATGATCAATATGCCCCTAGACTAAATATCATCGCTTGGGTACGGACTTGCTTTGCAAAAGTACCAAGCCTTTTAAGCCAAAAACCTTAGCCACACAAACCGACAAATTTTCATGATGCCCTTCAAACTAGACCTTGATTCTTGAATCAATTACCTAGGGTGTTAGCCATAAATTTCAACACTATTTCTTTCAGCATCATTACCTGATCCATTAGCCATGACATTGGACTCTTTGTTATGCTTTACCCTGTTTCCTCAGTTCATTTAGGGCATGTAGAAATAGGACATTTTATACTTTGTAAGGGTAGGGGTTTGCATGGGATTTTGTGAGCTTAGAAATTTTCTGTGCAGGATGATGGTATGGACTAAAGCCAGTGAGGCAACTTCTTTTTCCACACGCCCGCGATCCCGCCAAACCCATGATCCGTTTCAGGATGCTTAGGGTACCAAGTCTAATCCGGTGGTGGTGACATCGCCGGTAGCAAGACAGACTCTGGGGGACCCATCAGAGAGGCCAGTAGTGCCACCAACGCAGAGGACTACAACCTCATCTATGATCGAGAACACTTCAGGAAGAACAAGGCCTGATGCCGTTACGACTTCTACTATTGAGACTGTAGGGTCATCGTCAAGCGGGGAGTGGTCGTGTCAGACTTTGATGACCACACACTGAAGGTACGGGTAGTCCCGGATGCCCAAGGATGGATGAAGATGGTAGGAGATCACCGCCCCACGGTGGAAGAGATAGTACAGGAGATTTACGCTAACTTGTATCGGAGGTGTGGCAATTCCTTTCTGACCTGGGTCAGGGGGAAGGTTATTGAGGTGACTCCTTCTCTCATTAACAACATCAAGGGAGCACCACGTGAATGTGACACAGTCTACCCTTAGCCAATAGATCATCTTCCCTCCCGTACTGATATAATGGAGTGTTTTACAGAGGGGTGCCCTCATCAGATGGAGACAATGGGAGAGGGCAGTTTCCAACTGAGCAACCTCAGCAATGATGTCTAGTGCATCTATCACATTCTGACCAATCAGGTGCATCCTGTGCTAAGCCACACCATGATCACCATCGAGCGAGCCCACTATCTCTACGCACTCTTGACTGAGGCCTCCATTGACTTCAGCTCCTTGGTCATCGCCACGATGATGTCAACTTGACTCACTGACCGGGGCATCACCTTGCCATATGGAACCCTGATCACCCGAATTGCTGAGCATGCTGGAGTACGCATTTAGGACATGAGGGAGTTTCATCCTAAGAAGGGGCCCATTGGAGCTCACTTCTTGAATGCAAGCAACGCCCACCTGTGAGAGGCCGAGTAGGAGTCGAAACCTAGATGGCCGCCAAGATAGCCAGAGTTGGTGGAGCATTAGTCAGAGTAGAGGAGTGTTTGGAGCATATCGAGGCTTTGCTTCGAGAGCTGCATGCCGCACGGGCTGCGAACCATGCCATTTTGGAGCAGCTACGGGATTATCTTATGGGATCCCTGGATGTCAAAGACTACGACATTCACAGCCTAAGCAGGGCTAGAGGGAGCCCGAGTGAGAGGAGTACCCTAGCACTAGGATCGATGGACTGCAATTCGAGGAGGCAATCTCGATCTTAGATTAGCTTTTGTGTGACTTTTGTAAGTCCACCGTTGTGGGTGTCAATTTTGTATATTTTGCTACACTAGAAGTCCACCATGGGGTGGCAATTTTGATGTGTTTATGATGACTAGTTGTATGCTTATTACGGCTTTGGAACTTTTCTTCTAAAAAATTTTGAAATTGCAAACCTTTTCAAGCATTTGTTTATAACCTTCAGATTTCAAAAGCTTTAATTTTGAGGACGAAATTCCTATAAAGGGGGGATAGTGTAATACCCCGATAAAAATAACCCTTATATGTTTTCAATAATTTCTCTTTACAAAAATCGGTTAAGGAGTTTTTAAATTTGGCTTTAAACAAGGACCCAGACCCTTCATGGTAACCTAATAACACCCTAAAATCTCTTAGAAAATAGAAACCAAAACACTAGAGTGGATGTATGAGTTAACTGGACGTGACATCCCTATTTCTCTGACATACATGGGCGACTATCAAACGACGTTTCACAAATAGTATACGACGCAACAGTAAAATCATATGGATGTGTACACTATTTTTTGAAATACCCTTTCAATAATACCTAGAAGTACGATGCACCATTTGGACCACTGTGTAAAAGTACCGGACATCTAAGCGAACGTCCGCTACTTTTTCAAAGAATTGGTAGCACCCCTTAGCTATAAATACCGCTCGTCCCACCTTTCTTCTTCACATCTAACTAGAGCCCTAGTACGCCTCTAGGTTGCCAAAATTGAGAGGGTTTTGTAATCTTGAGAGTTGTGAGTTTGAAGGAGTTTTGTGAGAAGGAGCCTATATCTTGCTTGGTTTTGAGGTAACCCCTACCTAATTTACATTTAGCATTGTTTCATTTCAATATATGTTTTAACAAGTTTTCCAAATAGTTTATTAAGCATTTCCTTAAAAGTGTTAATGTTTTCTAAAGAGCCTTCACAAGTTTCATGCTGATAATATTTCTACGTTGCATGTACTTATTTTCTAACTTAGAGGAGGTGTAGAAGCCTAGAAATACCCTAAGAATCATGTATTGTTCGAATCTTAGGTAGTGTGCTTAACTCACTGAGCGGACGTATGCCATCGGGGTCAAATGTACAATCAGTGAGCAGAGCACCAGTTTTAAGTTTCGCACATGTACGCTTTAGCTTAGCCACCTTTTTGGTTAAATAAGACTTAGAATAATGGTGTCTTATATATATTATAACAGGATTTATCTATGTTGGAGGAATCGCTCGAATGTGCGAGGTAAGTGAACACTTACAACCATTTTTACTTAAAACGTGAAATATGTTAGTTAATTGACCACGAGTATGATATGAGCATGCATACTTTTGTAAATACTTGGTAATTGCATTATAAATTGATTGAGTTTTAAAATTGGCTTTAAACAAGGACTCGACCCTTCATGGTAACCTAATAACACCCTAAAATCCCTTAGAAAATAGAAACCAAAACACTAACCTCTAGAGTGGATGTATTACGCTAGGGTTAACGGACGTCCATCCCTATTTGGTAGCATGCATACATGGGCTAATTATCAATGTATCGTTGCAATAGTACATAGATGTACACGTAATCATATGGATGTTACACTTATTTTTGAAATATTTCAATAATACCTAAGTAAATGCACCATTTAAAACCCAAAAAGCTAAGTATCAACATCCCTTTTTATTCTTACCCAAATTACGTTTTTTTTTAAAGAGTTGGTAGCACCCCTAGCTATAAATACCGTTATTACCTTTCTTCTTCACATCTAGTGAGCCTAGCACGCCTAGGCTACCAAAATTGAGAGGGTTTTGTAACTTGAAAGAGTTGTGAGTTTGAAGGAGTTTGTGAGAAGGAGCCTATATCTTTGCTTGGTTTGAGGTAAGCCCTACCTACCAGATTTCTATTTAGCATTGTTTCATTTAGAATATATGTTTTAACAAGTTTTCCAAATAGTTTATTAAGCATTTCTTAAAAGTGTTAATGTTTTCTAAAGAGCCTTTTCAAGTTTCATCCATAATATTTCTACGTTCATGTACTTATTTTCTAATTGAGAAGAGGTGTAGAAGCCTAGAAATACCCTAAGAATCATGTATTGTTCGAATCTTATAATTTAACTCACCGGAAAAAATATTGACGATGTCAAAATGTACAATCAATATGGAGCAGACCGCTTTAAGTTTCACATATAAGCTTTAGCTTAGCCACCTTTTGGGTTAAATAAGACTTAGAATAATGGTGTCTTATAGTCTATTTAACATTTATTTAGGAATCGTAATGTTAGCGGAGGGAACCTCCCATAAAAAAAATTATTGGTTAAAATATTGAATAGTCATCCCTATTTTTTTTGTGTTTTTTTGTAATTTTGATGGGTTTTATAACTAATGTCATTAAAAATCTCTAGCTAGTTTCTCTTTGAGTTTTTGTTCTACCCATTGAATTTCAAGTTTAAAATCACAATGATTTGAGTAATTTTTTATTAAATCCGAATTTGAGAGAATTTTAGTAAGAAGTTAAATTCCTAAAATTAATTTGGGGCTTTTGTGTATAGTGAATTTCTATGCATGATTTAAGATCCGAATTGCTTGCTAAGAGTTTGAAGAAGCATGTGAGGAAGGGGGACATCCCCCCCCAATTTCCTAAAAAAAAAAATTTAAGGAGTAAAAAAAAAAAAAATACTGGTCCCCCTCCAAAATAAATTGATAAGTCACGATCCTCCCAAATTTTTTTTTTGTGTTTTTGTTGTTGTAATTTTGATGGGTTTTTATAACTAATGTCATTAAAAAATCTCTAGCTAGTTTCTCTTTGAGTTTTTGTTCTACCCATTGAATTTCAAGTTTAAAATCACAATGATTTGAGTAATTTTTTATTAAATCCGAATTTGAGAGAATTTTAGTAAGAAGTTAAATTCCTAAAATTAATTTGGGGCTTTTGTGTATAGTGAATTTCTATGCATGATTTAAGATAATTGTTAGATTAATAGGTTGAAAGCTTCAATTTCACTATTGTTAATACTTAATAGTATGGATATAAACCCTAATTTGTGTAGTATAATTAAATTAGGGTTTTTTGTATTTAAACACTAGGATTGCTAATTGGATGTGTTAATTATATTTAAAGTGTTAATTAACCCTATACTCTTATGAGTTCAATGGAAATTGATGCCTATAGGGTTTAGGTTCTAATATGTCATATTAGAATCATATTGATTATTGTATGTGAATATGACTATTATAAATTGGAGGTAAGTAGCTAGATTGATGGAATAGGAAGAGAATAATAATTATAGGGTTAAAGTGTAATGTTTAACTTAGAGTCTCTATGTGATGATTATGTTATTCATGTGAGTTTGTTCATTGTTAACCTACGCATATATATATTTTATTTCCTAAAGGCAAAAATAATCATGTAATTTTATTTATAAATGATGGGAAAATTAAATACAATATTTGACTATTTCAAAAGAAAAATGCACAAAGTTTATTAGAGCTTGATCCTCGATTGTGTGTCATATATGAATATGATGTTAATAAACAAGATGCAAAATAACTCAACAGTTGTACTTTTGAAGTTTGTGCTTTAAGTTCAATTCCTAATCTAAGTGGTATTGTAATTTGGATATTATGATTATTCAATATTGAGAATATTGTTTGTTGAATTTAAACATTTAATTGGAGAATATGACACAATTTTAAGCTCAATTACTCATTGTATTTAAGTACGTGATTGGAAAAAAAAAAATCATGCATTACACATTGCAAAATAAATAAATAAAAAATCAAAAAAAAATTGCTTTGGTCCCCTCCCATAAAACTTTCTGGCTCCGTCCCTGGTCGAATGACCTATAATATGACACTGGTGCCCTAGTTATCATATATTCATATGCATACCATCCACTCACTAGTAATCCAACCAAATCTAGCCTCGGGGACAAAATCAAAATTTTTTACCAATAGAGGCCAAAAGATGAATTTGAAATATATTTAAATAGGGAGTCAATAATTGATGAGAAATATATTAAGAATAAAGACTAAATTAATGTATAAAAAAATAGTATTCATTCAATGTTAAGAAAATATAAACAAAATAAAAATAGTTATTTTTTAATATAATTCAATTTTCAATTTAATCCTCGAATTTAAAGTGTATTAAAGCTTATCAGACAAAAACATCACACGCAGCTACACAACAAAATGTAAAGAGTATTAAAACCTAAAAAATTTTGACTATTTTTATGGTCCAGGACTAAATTTTAGACTTTTTTTTAATGGGCCTGAGGCCTAACTAAAAGCTTTTGGCTCAAATTCATATTTTAAAGCATATTTAATAATACCACCCCATTTGCGTGTAAGTCCTGTCTCTGCCTGCTAATGATGTTTGTCTATTGTAATCACTACACAAACTTGGTTACACCGATCTCAGGCATCCATTGAATCCAATGTCAAACATAAACAATAAATATATTTTGGGGTAATTATCATTTTTTCTTATAAACCAATACTCGATTATCATATGCCCCCATCAGCTATCAATTTTACATTACGATCCCATTAAGCTATTATTTAATTACCAAAACTTTCATTCTGTCAGCCAAGATCGTTAAATCGGACGGTCAACCCATCACATGCCAATAAAATCCATGGATCAATCGAAAGTTTAAAACTTTGAATATATATTATGCTTCTCATTGTGAATATTCATCTTTATTCAGCAGTTTAAGATTGAAGTGGAGACATCAGTGGGGAGTAGTAGCAAAAATTATTTACTTTTCTCTGTTCAAATGCAAGGAAAATGAGTCATTTCAGGAAAAAAAATGATTTTTGGTAACTGAATTGTGAAAGTGGTCGTGTGTGGCGGCCTGAGATCTTATATATATCTGGTAGGCCACCTCGATGGTCTTGTGGTGGAGCTCCCCGCGGTCGTTGAGATTGAAGACAAGCTTCTCGTTCCAGTAAGGGTTGAGAGCTTTCTGCTTGGTTTGCGTGCGTTGTTTCTGCTCCAAATTTATTTCCACAGAAGGGCTGGGAATGGAAAATATAAATTTATTTTCCCCACACAAACACTAACACTAACACAAACATTTCTTCATAAAACAAAAACAAAAAATCCATAGCTACATGACTTTAAAATTTTTCATTCCTATCTCTCACTCCATTTTCTGAGTGAGCAAACAGAGGTGAAGGGGTGGTAGCCCGCCCACTGGCTACCCTTTCAATTTTTTATTTTTTATTATTTTTTTAGAATTAATTTTTAAATTAAATTAATAAAAATTAATATACTAACATGGCAAAATAATGTGTTTTGGTTGAGACTAATGGCTGTTAGAGCATTTTGACGGTAGAAATTTTATTGGCATTCGATTCACCCAACGAGTAAATTTTCAAAAAAAAAAAAAAAAAAAAAACTTAAGTTGATTTAGTTTTGAGAGTTGACTTATGGACTTATAATATATTTATAAAAAATAAAAAAAAAAAGTTTTTAAACAAAATAAAAATAAATTTTTTTTAATTAAAATTTCTGCTTTTAAAAAATAAATAATTAATTAAAAAAATTCTAATTTATATGGGTATTTTTATCTTAATGAGAAATAATAGGGGCATTTTTTTTTATCTATATATTTGCTAGCCTTAGGGAGACACTGATAATGTTTGGTGGTTTGGAGGGACATTGTCAGAATTGAAAGTTTGAAAAATATTGTCAATTAGATAGTAATTTGAAAGGGTATGTGAACTTTATCCTAAAAATTATTATGAAATTTGATATCAAGATTTATTGTAATTAATCTCCTATAATAAAATTTGATGGTAATCAAATATGATTGATTTGATTGTTATTAGATTTGACAACTACCAACTTAACCATCTCAATTCTTTTATAAATAGAAGTCTCATGTACTCTAAAAATATCAATTTGAATAAGAGCACAATGTATTGTCCTTAAGGCTTTATCCTAACCACGTAAAATACAATTTGGTATTCACATAAATTTTGTTTCACTATAAGTTTTTGTTTCTTTTAAGGAAAATTTTAGTTGTTTTTTTAGTGTTTTCCCAATTATGATATGGTTTTTAAAATCACCGTTGAATTTAAAATTATTATTATTATTAACTTTTAATCTATTGGTGATTTTAAAATTCTTTTAATTAGTAGAGAGATATTGGAGGTCCAATTACAACACGTTTGAAACTGTAAAATAGATAATGGTGTAATTAAAGTTTCTGAAATCATATCAAGCTTTAAATTTTATTTTATAATTACATGAAACCATTTAATTAAATAAGAGAAAGACAAATATAACTCTATCTGTTAATGCGTTTTATGTTTCAAAAGTTTTTGATATCACATAAAGGGAAAAATATTTTTGTATTTTTAAAAGTGTTTTACGTTTGAAGTTATTTCTTAATACTTTTCTTCTAAAATAGTAAACAAACAACAAAAAATTAAAAATTTTAACAAACCAGATTAACTCAAATTATTATTATTTGAGATGAACACAAATTATTTGATGATGATGAAATATAAAATCTCTTTCTTGCTGTCATTATTCTCATTAAGGTGTCTTTCCCTCATCTTAACCATACAATGTTTTATAAAGTCGTGCATGGATTATTTAAAGAAAAATAAAAAAGGAAAAGAGATCCACTACAAAAATAATATCAATGACAGAAATTTTTTCCAAATCAGTCAACCTTTTTTTTTTTTATGCAATCAGTCAACCTATTTAAAATAGTGTTAAGTGTTTATAAACATTTAAAAAACATATTAAGGCCCCGTTTAGTTTGCAAAATGGATATTCCATTAGGAAAAAGAATAGATATTTATGGGAATAGAAGAGGTTGGAATGAAATAATTATTCCAATTCTTTAGTTTGATGGCAAAACATATTTCATCACTAGAATTGAACTAAAATTACTAAAAAGCCCATTCGATTTCTAATAAAATAAAATAAAAATTGGTTAGTAAATGGCTATTAATGACGCTAGGAATTTAGTATGTCTTTTAAATGTTCATAAACACTAATACTATTTTAAATTGGTTAAAGGAAATTTCCTCCGGTTTGAAAAAAATTTATATCCATATCAAAAGGCAACTATATCTTTCTGAAAAAGCTTCCCCTATCTACTTAATGACCAAAACAATTATCACGTGGGATTTTAAAGCTCCATTTTTCATTGGTCAAGAGACAATTATCTATTGATATCAAACAAATATACGGACTCCCCGCTATGTTCTAGGAGAAACCGAACATAAACATAAGTACTAGTCTCACAATTGGCTTCTGTCTCCTAATTATAAGCTGCAACAGGTTTCTTTATATATATATATATATATATATCCCCAGCCTTCAACCTCCACAATAGCATTTTGCTGTTAAGTTCTTGTACGTTCTTCTTTCTTTGCTTTCTTTTCTGATCCTTTTTGTGATTTTTACTCTCCACATGCTTCTTGGGTTTTCACAGTTTAATCATTCTTTAGCTTTCCATTCAAAGCAGAAACTGTTCCTATCCATGATCTTTCAACGACTTTTCTACATCCGATTCTTTTGTTTCTTTTTTCTTTTTTTCTTCATGTTTGTTTGCTTTGACGTCAATTGCATTAGATATGAGTTTCCATTGCTGTTTTATGTTCTCAATGCGATCAGATCACATGAAGCTTTTTTTATTTTATTTTTTTTTTTTATGGATTATATAATATTCCTTCTCGGGTTTATTTGTTTAAAAATTAATCATGTTGGTCCTACAAATTTAATGGTTAACTTTCAAGCTTCTGACTAGTTTTTTTTTTTTTATTTGGTTGCATCTTTTAGGGTTCTTGTTTTTTTATTGCTTTCGTTTGACTTTTCCTTTTTCTACATTTACAGGATTTAATAAGTGGGACATAATGGGAAGAATATCAGTCTCCTTGTTGGGATTTTTGTTTTTAGCATTATGTTTGAGGGCATCCATGGCAGAAGGCACAGGATATGTGAAATACAAAGACCCAAAACAACGGCTTGGTGCGAGGATGAAGAATCTCTTGAAGCAAATGACTCTTGAAGAAAAGATTGGTCAGATGGTCCAAATTGAAAGGCTCAATGCCACTGCCGATGTCATGAAGAATTACTTCATTGGTATATATAATATATATATGCATCGTTTAGAATGTTTTCTCTTTCTTTAGCATCACAAGTTTTGCAATGCTAATCTCAAATGATCGAAATTTGCAATGTCGATATTCCATGTTTCAATCCTTTTTAATTTTATGATTTTTTTTTCTTTTTTTAAAATATGAATATCTTGAAAATGAAAAAGGCCTGAAACATGGAACACTAGCATTGCAAAACCCTTGAACATGATCTTTTGTTGCATTTATTATCATGGTTTGGAATAATTAACGTGAAAAATGGGCATTAATTATTCATAGGGAGTGTACTAAGTGGTGGAGGGAGTGTGCCTGCTCCAGAGGCTTCTCCGCAGCAATGGGTTGATATGGTGAATGAATTTCAGAAAGGTTCTCTTGCCACTCGTCTTGGAATCCCTATGATATATGGAATTGATGCTGTTCATGGCCACAACAATGTTTACAAGGCAACCATTTTCCCACATAATGTTGGCCTCGGAGTCACCAGGCAAGTGAATATTATGTACTGTTTTTATAATAATAAAAATGTGAATATTATGACTGAATCGAGCTAGCCTTGTTTATCGTCCATTTGGTTTAATGGTTTCAAAACATGCAATTTGAAAAGATAGTGATTTAAAAACGCTTTTAATGAAAACACAAGTAAAAGAATGGCGTTTCTATCAACTGAGCATTCAAACAGCCATTATTTTAAAATGCATTCTCAAACGGGACACTTAATTTTCATAATTTCATTTAAAACCTTATATGTTTGGCCTAGGAAACCTACTAATATGCATTCTGTGTATATGTATTTTATTTTATTTCTTATTGTGTATTTTATTTTATTATGTTATAACAGTTCTTGCACTTTTAGACACATAAGATACCCTGATTTTGCATTTGTTATTGTTATATATACTCCTAGCTATGTATCCTTTGTTAATTGAAATTCATAGTTAATTTGCTTTCTTTGCCAGCATTCAGTCTTATTACAGCTGTATTGGTTTTTTGAATACTATATTTCTGTTTTTATTCAACAAGCAAACGGATAATTTTCATCCGTCTATCATATCCTCTGTTAGAATATTAATTTAAATGATTATTTTTATCAGTTTGATCAAACTTTTGAAACGTTTTCTTTGATATACTAGGGATCCCGCTCTCATAAAGAAGATTGGTGCCGCAACTGCTCTTGAAGTTCGAGCCACCGGAATCCCATACGCTTTTGCTCCATGTATTGCGGTAAATAAATATGTTTGTGAATAATGCAACTATTGAAGATGATTTGAACTAGAGCAAGTAATTTTTTACCCGACTCTTGAACCCAATACGAACTCGACATAAAATTAGCAAGTCAAGAGTGAAGGATGTAACCCATTTAATTAATTGTTGAATAATGCAGGTTTGCAGAGATCCAAGGTGGGGTCGGTGCTATGAGAGCTATAGCGAGGACCCCAAGATTGTTCGGATGATGACAGAGATCATCCCAGGTTTGCAAGGGGATATTCCTCCGACATCCAAAAAGGGAAAGCCTTATATTGGTGGAAAGTAAGAATTCGTATTTATTTGCTTTACATAAATAAATTTGATCTTTATTTGTTTCAAGCAAAGTTACCTTAAATGTATTTATTCTGTGCATTAATTAGATGATAAACTCCAAAACTCTTGTACACAAATTATAACACTCCAATCCCATATTGAAAAGATGAGTACTTAACCCACACATGACTAGCCAAATTACTGACTAAGAATTTGTTGAGCACTTTATATATAATAATAAATTTTTAAAAAAAAATCTAATCTTGTTCTCTCTTTTTTTGGGGAATGAGGAAGTAGATAAATAAATAATATTTTAAATAAAAAATAAAAGTTGATAGTTAAAATTTAAAAATGTGATCTTTTAACTAAAATTTAGCTAAACATTTGTTGAGCCGGATATAAATGCTTTTATTAGATAAAACTAAACTTTATAAGTGATTATAGCTAGGGAAGCTACAATTGTAATTTGACTATTTCTTTCTAAGTATAAACTTAAATATGGCCAGCGCTTCTTTATTTTGGTATAAAGCAATCTTGTAACACTATATAGTACTAAGCAATGCATAAGGTAACCTTGACAATGGCATAACAAATTTGAAAGGGAAAAATTATAACACTCAAATCTCATATTAAGAAGGTGAGTAGCTTAGATAGAGTAGATAATTTATGAGGTCATCTAAATATATATATATATATATATTGAAAATTGTAGTTATATTTAAGATGATTACATATATATATATATATATATATATATATATACAGGCAAAAGGTGGCAGGTTGCGCAAAGCATTATGTTGGAGATGGAGGAACGGTGAATGGCATAAATGAAAACAACACCATAGTTAGCCAGCGTGGTTTGTACAGCATCCACATGCCTGCGTACTATGACTCAATCATCAAGGGTGTTGCTACCGTTATGGCTTCCTACTCCAGCTTGAATGGAATCAAGATGCATGCTAACCGTCAGATGCTCACTGGCTTTCTCAAAGACACCCTCAAGTTCAAGGCATTTTCCTATTTATTTTATCTTTTCTGTTTTTTACATAAATTCATGGAGAAATATTTTGTTCCGAAAACTTCACTTACCCCGATGTTTTGGCACTTTTGCAATCATGCCCTAAAGCTTAAAAAGTTCCAATGTCACTCTTCCGTTACGATTTTCTGTTAAATCCTAATGAATTAAGTATTATTGGCCGAATCTTTTTCAGGGTTTTGTCATCTCAGACTGGCAAGGAATTGACAGGATTACCTATCCAGATCATGCAAACTACACTTACTCTGTTCAAGCTTCAATTCTAGCTGGTGTTGACATGGTAAGCTAAAGATTTCTTTAAGGAATGTTCCCCAAAAATGTTTTTGGTGGAACCGTGTGCCTGCAAATACTCCTATGCTTTTACAAATCTTTCTGTAGTTTTGTAAAGAACTTCTAATTCTTTCACAATATTTGGTCCTGAGTCTGCAAAATTAGGTGCACCCTTTTGAGAATTCCGTATTTGCTGATTGTTCAGAAGAACACTTTTGCTTTGTTTGCATGTTGTTAAAGTATTGATTAAATAATTAGATTTACTATTTCTTATAAACTTAAACTTTTAGGATTATGTGCTGTGAAGTTGAGGGCAAGAGAATTTTAGAATCATTCAACAACTATTTGATGTCATCTTCTCATATATACTTTCACTATATATCCTAAATTGTAGTATAAAATCTAGAAAAGCAAAATTTCGTATAGGTAATGATATAGAAATCTGCAATAATGGATAGTTACTGATATCAGTTTTTCATTGCTCAACCATGTTGCTATGATTATCAAGAACTCATGTTGACAGAGAGACTTTCATATGTTCTGCAGGTGATGGTTCCTTACGATTACCCTGAATTTATCAATATACTGACCAATCTGGTTAAGAAGGAAGTCATTCCCATGAGCCGCATAAATGATGCAGTAAAGAGGATCTTGCGAGTCAAGTTTTCTTTGGGTCTCTTTGAGAACCCCTTGGCTGATTACAGTTTAGTCGACAAAGTTGGATGCAAGGTCAGCTAAATTCTCAAGAGTTTTTTTTTTGTTTCTTTTTAATTGACACAATAAAACTGAAAATAGAAAAGGAATACATGGCTTGTTATTTGTAATGGTTAAGGCCCCAGTTGATCAGATTCCCTCTTTTTATCAGGAGCATAGAGAACTGGCAAGAGAAGCTGTGAGGAAATCACTTGTGTTGTTGAAAAATGGCAAATCTGAACCTGCTGGGCCTCTGTTGCCCCTGGCAAAGAAAGTGCCTAAGATTCTTGTTGCTGGGAGCCATGCAGACAACTTGGGCTATCAATGTGGTGGATGGACAATCGAATGGCAGGGAATCGGCGGCAATAACCTCACTGCCGGTACGTAATCCCAACCAGTATGACTTAACGCTATGCTTATAGGTTGCCTCTTCCGTGACTTGAACATGAAATAGTTTTTGCTCTGATACTAATTGTTAAAGTGCTTAACCATTAATCAAAAAGTATTAGGATTATTGGATACTCATTTGGTAAACCCTCAACCCTTTGGATTGTAAGATAAACCACATGCATATGAACTAGTCTCATTATAATGTGGTTTTAGATGTGTACTTGGTAGCTAAGTTCATATGTTTGTAACAAAAATAAGGTAAAGCAACCTCTTTACGCTTAAGTTTCAGCTAGACCCTTGTAAAAATGGAAAGAAATGGAAAAGTAAATGTTAACAAGAAATATATATCTTAGGCTAGTCATTCATATTTGGAAACTGGCGAGGTTCCTTTGGGGATATGCAGTCAGCCGGTCATTGCCTACCTTAGAGAACAAAATGCTCACTTTAAATGCCTTATGAGCATTTCCATTCTCCCATAATGCCTTTTTATTCCATTTATCATTCAAATTGAGCACAGCCTATCTCATTGAGAGGATTATATTTTATGATAGGAACTACAATCCTCAATGCCATCAAAGCCACTGTCGACACAAGCACCCAGGTCGTCTTCAATGAGAACCCTGACCCTGCCTTTGTCAACTCCAATGGCTTCTCCTATGCCATTGTTGTAGTAGGCGAGCAACCATACGCAGAGACAAAGGGTGATAATTTGAACCTCACTCTCCCTGAGCCTGGCCCAAGCACAATCAACAATGTCTGCGGGGCTGTCAAGTGTGTTGTAATCGTCATCTCCGGCCGTCCACTCGTGATTGAACCATATCTTGCATCAGTGGATGCTCTTGTGGCTGCATGGCTCCCAGGTATTGTTTAATCACCACTTATTTCAAAATTTTAAGCTGTAGAAAGTGATGAATTTAATCGTTTAATTTATGTTCTAACAGGTAGCGAAGGTGAAGGTGTAGCTGATGTTCTTTTCGGTGACTATGGATTTACCGGCAAGCTGGCTCGAACATGGCTCAAACGAGTTGATCAGCTCCCCATGAATGTTGGGGATCAACATTATGACCCACTTTTCCCATTTGGATTTGGGCTTACAACTAATCCTTTGAGGCAAAGCTGAAGACTGATCCCTACAGAAGTTTCTTTTGCTTAGTATGCTACAAAATATTTTATTATTTACGATACATATGATTTTATCTATCAAAAACTTCCCTGCATTTGGGGTTTTGGAATATTATGAGCACCCATTTTGGATTATAAATATAACTCGCACAATTTCCCTTTAGACTCTTGCCTTCTCTTTCACAAAATCCTCATTTTTTTCTCACCCCATTTCTTGCAAGAGTTTTGTCATTTATGCCTGCTTGGAACTAATCTTTCGCTGTATTTGTGTTTGTTGTGAGTGTTGTGAGTGCACTTGTGAATATTAAATCCCACATTGATTGTTGGCAGCCACTTGCATGCTACACTTGACGCCTTAAACCTGTGCATAAATGATGCAACCCCCAATTGTGGGGTTCAAACAATGGAAGTATGAAAGGAAATATTGTTCCTTTTATTTCAAGACCCAACCAATTTTACATCCCAATTCGATTCCAAATTGAACTTGGTTGGGATTGTAAAACTGCTTATAGAAACATAATCCTCAAGTGTGGAAGATTAATCATTTGATTCTCTCGGCCGAGCAAATTTGGTTGGGCGGATTTGAGGAAGCGGAATCACTCATTTGCAAAGCCTGTTCGAACGAGTTCTGCAAACGAGCAAACAGAACCACTCGTTTGCGGGCGGACGTGCAATTGGGTCATTGACTGCATAAGTCTAGAGAGTGCTCAGGCCACCTTTGGCACCAGCTGACATTTCTTGGTAGTATGTAGGTTCAGCTGCACTTGATCTAGATCTTTTCTTTTATAAAAATGCATTAACTTTTTCTTCACTCTTTGAATCCCACATATATCCCTGTGGCAAAAACCAAAGAAAATACATGTAAGAGGACATAATAGTCCACAATGAAAATTGATGACTCTTCATGGAACCCACGTTTTGACAAAGACAGCCTAGAAAAGGTGCAAATATTAGGCTCTCTTTATGTTCTGTACATCTTGCTTAGTCAACCTGCCAACTTGCAACCAGATTTCAGATTTCAGGTAAATGATTTCTCCCCACTTCTGATTTCAGATTTCACATAACTGAGTTTTTCTCTGCTTTTGGCTACTCTGCTTCTTTCTTCTGGATACACTCTTTCAGGAGTGCACACTAGTAGTTGCATCAATAGAAGAGAAACAGAAAAAGAACAAAGAACAAAGAAAAACCCACTGAGCAGTGGCTTTCATGGTGATTGCAGAAGAAAACACCCATTATTGAAGAATTCTTTGAGAAATTTGTAATGGCTGTACAAAGAACAAAGCCACACCCTTTGGGTTAGCTTTCCATTGCACCTTTTCTTCAAACAATTGTCTGTGACTTTATCTGGAAGCAACATTGGAAGATTGATTGAGTGAGTAAGGAACCTTTGATGGAGTTCAATTTTCACTTGATGATCTTCACTATTATTTTCTTTTTCTAACTCCTTTTCTTCTGACAGCTTTAGAAAATGCTTTAGAGGTGCATCTTGGCTCTGGTTATTAGCTAATCTTCTTGTGTCTATGCCAATGTGGAAATGGCCAATGGTTAGTCTTCTCTCTATTTATTTATTTATTTTGGGAAAATTCATTTTACCAACGTGAAGTTTTAAAAAGTGGCAATTTAAACCCTTCATTAATATTTTCCGTCAAATTGGACGGAAATTTGTGAAATTACGTAACTACCTGCATGCTTTTTTTTAAAAAAAATTAATCCATTTAGATGGAAAAAGTTAACGGGAATTTAAATTGCCACTTTTTGAAACTTTAGAGGAATACATTGCCAATTTTAAAACTTTGTGTTAAAATTGAAAAACCCCTGAAACTTAAAGGGATAAAGTAAATTTTCCCCTATTTATTTTGATTGCCTCTATCATTCTATGCAATAACTTTAGATACTAGAGTTCCCATAATTTTTATAAATTACATGCACATATGTGATTTGTCCACATTTCTTGTACACACACATTGCTTATATCTTTAGGAAATTAAATGAAATAGGTGTCTTTGTGAGAGGATTACATATAAGAAGCAACAGCAACATTTTATATAATTGAGTCAACTTCAATTTAATAAACTATAGTCATCCTCCCTCTCACATAAAAGAAGCAACAGCAACATTTTACATAATTGAGTCAACTGCAATTTAATAAACTATAGTCATCCTCACTTCTCAGCAACATTGGGATTCATCCACAGGACCCCAAAGATTAAATTTTGATGCAAAAGCCAAACCAAAATATTGGTTTTTGGGTTACTAATATTTAATTTTCAAGAGTTGAGGGCATTTTGCAATTCAATAAATGCATGTTGCCTTAGATTATTTTACGCAATTCAATAAATGGACGTTACTCTATATTATGTTAGGTGAGTCAATAAATGGGTGTTGCCCTAGGGTTTAGTCATTGTGTTTGTAATTTCAAAAGTACAATTTTAAAATGTGATTTTTAAAAATGTAATTAAGTGTTTAGCAAAATTGTAGTTTGATCTTTAAAATTGTACATTTTCAAAAAAAAAAAAAAAAAATCATCTTTACCTGTGATTTGGAAATGTAGATTTTCAAATCGCAATTTTTTAACCAATTTCCTATTGTTTATAATTATGAGATGTGATACAGCCACAACAAAGACCCAACTTTTATCCTATTTTATAGTTTAAAGCTTTCTCTCTCCTCCACTAACAGTTTTTTTTTAAAAAAAAATTTAACACTTAAAGGAAGAAGTTGGGTCTTTGTTGGGTGTATGTTGTGCCTTAAACATATCTCTATAATTATTGTCGCGTTGTTTTTATTTGTTCTAAGTATGTCGTTGGGGAGCTCACCCAATTTTTTTTTTCATTTTTAGGATCACTCACTTCTTTTTCTTCCTCTTGGATCAAGAGTTGGAACGATCCTCCCTATAACCATTTCCTTATTCAATTAGAGTAATTTTAAGATTCTACAAGTCCATCTTGTATCCCTCTAATGGTGACACAAGATAAACTTATAAAATTACTCTTAACTACTGCTATTATGGCATTTTCCTTGTCATAAAGAGGCACATTTTTTCTCAATTTTCTTTTTCTTTTCTCATACCTTCATAAGATTTGAATCTAATAAAAAATCAATCAGATCTTATCCCATCTCTTCACAACTTCAACCTATTCCCAAAGGCCAAAATACATATCATTTGAATACTTTCTCTCTCTATGCTGATAATTACTAAATTGTCCAAATTATTATACCAATTTGATTAAGGGTAGCGCCGATCAATCACATGGGCTAATTATATATTAATGAACTGGAACCGTCTCAACCACACGTTCTCAGGAATCCATGTGACAAATTATTGCCTTCCAAAAAAAAATAAAACAGCATTGCTTCCCCACCATCATCATTTCTCAGGAAAATTATTAGGAAAAAAAAAAAATCAAATTTGATCCTTTAAATGTTCTTGCGACTTAAATTTAATTTTAAGGGTTAATAACTTTTTTAGTATTTGGGTTTTCAGATTTTATTTTTTCTCTTTAAGGTTTCAAAATAGTCACAAATGGTATTTGGCCTATAGGAAGAGAACAAATTGATACCTTGGTTAGGTTCTGTTAGCCTCTATCACACGTGTCGCCATATAAATATGCCACTTCTCTTAAAAATTAAAAATACAAAATAAAAAATAAAAAACTAAACCTAAATAACAATAAGGAAAATGCTAGGGGTTCTTCTCGTAGGTTCTCCTAGCGTTCTCCCAGTTTTACATAAAACATGATTTAAGAAAAAATAAAATTGTAATTGCCTTCACCACTAGTTTTTTTAGGCATTAGCACCAAATTTAAGGCATTAGCACCAAATTTGTAAGGCATTAGCACCAAAATTGAGACATTAGCATAAAATTTAGGATGATCAAATCCATTTTTGGTGATACCATCCTTAAAGGGTTAACCTTCCACTCTTAGGTTTTAGTTTTGAATCCAAAAACAAGTTTCAAAGCATTAGAACCTAACTATTAACTCATAGAAATTAATTTATTAGCAAAAAAAATGGTACTACAATTTTATTTTTTCTTAAATCATGTTCTACATAAATCTGGGAAATGCCAGGAGAACACCAGGAGAACACTACGGGGAGAACCTCTAGAATAATAATTAAAAAATCTAATGGTTACTGGCCACCCCCAAACCCCAATTGCCAAAAAGGGGGTAGTCGGATTGTGGCTTTGGCCAACCCCAAACACCCCTCAATCTTCAAACTTTACTTTAAATTACAAATATATACTAAATAAAGAATTACAACTACTAACATTTTTTTTTTTTTAATGGGAAAATTTTACTTACCCTCCGAATCTATGCGCTTTTAGCATATACCCCTCAATCTTCAAACACTTTCATTTTAATGTATCGAATTTTTGTTTCGTTTCAGTTATCTTCTTCCTTTAAGATTTTCTGTTAAATCCTAACGAAGTATAAAATTCCTAAATTACCCTTTTTTTATTAAAAATAATTTAAAAAAAAAAATCTTGATCCGTGGGTTCAATGGTGGATCTAACCCACCTATATAGTGAACCACGGGTCATATTAGCATTATTATATACTTAAAAATAAAAAAAATTAAATTTAAAATTTAAAATTATAAAATTTAAAAAAAAAAAAAAAAAAAAAAAAAGTAGGGATACTTCGTGGGTCACCAATGACCCATCGTGGGATGACCCACGATGGATCACTCCTTTTTAAATAATAATAATTTTTTATTTATAAATAAAGGTAAATTTAAAATTTTTAAAATTTTAAATGTATAAAGGTTTTTTACTCATTTTACCATTTGATTTAACTTTAATATCTAACGGCATAGGGTATTTGGAAACGAAATAAAATTTGGGTAAAGTCCACTTAACTACCTAAAACTATTATCACAATGATAATCTACCTCTCAAATTATCAATTGCAAATTTAACCCACAAACTACCAAAACAATAATATACCCCAAATTTTAAATAAATAACAAAATTACCCTTACTAAAATAAAAAATACTGAATTTTTTTTTCAAAAATTTAAGGGTATTTTTGTCTTAATTTCATCATTTTGCTAGCGTTTGGGGTACATTATCATTGATTTGGTAGTTTGAAAGGTAAATTGTCACAATTGATTGTTTGAGAGGTAAATTTTTGAGAAAAAGTGCACTTTATTGCAACTTATAATGAAAGAGATCCAGCAGAAATATCTGCTCTTGAGATCTCACTGATACAATCCGATGGGTTTGAAAACCACACCCTGTTTACATTTGTCTCACCGCCAATTCAGCCAGGGCATGGGTTGCACGATTGGCATCTCTACGAGTAAATTTTTATTATGGTGGTAGTTTGAAGGAGTTAAATAGACTTTACCCCAAAAATTTAATACATCAAAGTGAGATAATTTAAATATTAGGAAGGTGTTTGTAAAAAGCATGTAAGTTTATGGGGATAAGAAATTTCCCCTTTTTTAATTTATTAAAAATTTTGATAGGGTATATTTATAATTTAAAGTAATTATGACACATGCCACATACAATTAACACTTGATATATCAAAACGAAAGCCATATAGCATTAATTGATTAGTCTTGTAGTATACTGTATATTAAATGAACAATAAGTTAGTGGAACTACATATTTGAAAAAAAAAAAAAACTAATTGTTGAAATTAAGAAAAAAAAACTAAAGATTAAATTATAATGACATGAAAATTTAAGGACTATATTTAATTTTTTTCCTTATTATTATTGTCATTAATTTTTAGCTTAGGAGCCAGACACTGAAGCCTATTGGACTGAATTCTGAGTATGGCCTCGGACCTAGTGCATTTTTTGGCCCTTTCTAACAGGAGACTTTCTTACAATTAATTGTATTATTAGTTTTTTTTTTTTTTTTTTGTGTTTTTTGTTTTGTTTTGTTTTTGTTTTTTTTTTTAAAAAATTATTTTGATGCGAGGTAGAAGGTGAAAAGAGTTTTTTTTTTTTTTTTTTAGAGCCTACGTTGGAAAGAATGTTTTCTATGGGTTATACCAACTTTGCATCCTTTTAAGTTCATCTAACACTGTCGGTGTATGGATTCTTCTAATTTACAACATATCACATTTCATGTCACATATCCAAAATATTAGGATTGGCAACTTTTTTACATGACTCATGAACTTTGTACGAATCAAACACAAAATTAAAAGGTTGGGGTTGAAGAGTCTGACTAGCTCGTTTAATTAAATGTGACGGGTTATGGGTTATCTATATAATCTTATATTTATGCATCAATATGACTCAAACCTAACATGTGACATAATGACATGCAAATTCAACATAAATCCAATACAAAATTAGAAGGTTATGCTTGAGGAGTTTAATCCATTTAATTAAATAGGCCGGGTTATGGTTCACCAATATAATTAATAATCTTATATTTATGTCTTGATTCAACTTGACACATTAACACAAACTGACACCGCAATAAAATATGATAATTGACAAGCAAAAAGAGCCCCAATTTTGAATGTGTTATGTTCATGTTTGCACTCTAATTGCTTGACCTTATATGAACCCTAATGTGTTAGTGATTTTCATTTGTTAATTAATTCAAATAAATTATGTGATATTAATGTATGGCAAATGGCGGAAAAAAGGTTTTTAAGCCAATTGTACTTTCACAAGTAAGAGTATCTAAAACACTAAAAATAATATGCAAGCAATAAATATAGTTTGCCAATAAGAATAGTAGTCTATAAATGATAAAAATAGGAGTAATATGTAAGTAATTTCTCCTCACGTGGTGGACTTTCTGTGTTCTCAGACAGCAATGACTAACAGATGGTTTGAATTAAAATTTTTTAAAACTTTAGGAGAGTACATTGCAAATTTTTAAACACTAAAGTTTAAATTGAAAAAATGTCAAACTTTAGAAGGTAAAGTGCATTTTTTCTAATATAGTTTTGTTGATTTCCTTGGGATTGAGAATTTTTTTTGTCAACTTCTCATAATCAAAATTTTGACGTTGGGTTTTGTGATGTTGGAGGATAGTTTGAATTTTAGTGGTAGAAAAATAATTGATCCTTTTTAGAGACTTTTTTGGTGCATGAATTGAAAAAATAAAATTTTAGGGGTCTAATTCAAATATATCCCTAACATATTATCTTAAGGTATTTTAATCCTAAAATACCTCTATTATTAGACCCCTAATAGAAAATGAGGGTTATGTGAAGATTGTGTAGTTATCTCAAATTGGGCTGAATAGTTTCCGAAATACTATTTAGAGTCTTGTTGTGATAATTGTGATAATTTGAATGAACTTTCTCTCTCTCTCTCTCTCTCTCTCTATCTCTTTTTCTTTTTTTTTTTTTTTGTGTGGGTATCAAGTTGTTTTACTATTTAAAAGAATGAGATGAAAGTGATTAATTGGGTATCAAAAGGATTTATGCAAGAACAATCTAAATTTGAGGGTGAATTCTCTCCAACCAATAAGTGGTGCTTGAGTTAATGAAGGAAAAAGGTTTTGGCATTGGCACCTAAACAATGTCTCAAACTCATCCGAACAAACTTGTTAAGAAGGGGACTAGAGAGCCTCATTCGGAATGGTGTTTAGAACAAGTCCGAAAAGGTTAGTAGACCCATCTAGATGGGTTCGCGCCAATTTGATATTCAACTTTATTTAAGTGTTTTAATAGGTTTATGGATCTAGTTAGGATAAATAATTGTTAGAGCATTTCTAATAGAGGAGTTAGATTTTTATGCAAAATGACTCCTTAAAACTTATTTTATTTAGTTTAGTTAATAAATTTTTAAATGTCTCCTACATCCGATTAGTTATATTTTTATCTATATTATTTAAATATTATTATTTTTTTATAAGGATTGTATTTTTCTTAAATATCATATTTTTCAACTTTTGAGAAAAAAAAAAGATGTGAAGACCGAAGAGAGAAATAGTATGAGAAAATTTTGGAAAAAGATAGGTGGAAGAAAAATAGCAAGAGAAAATTTTGGAAAAAGAGAAAGCATGTGAAAGAAACAATAGAAAAATAAAATGGCTTCGGAAAAAAGTACTGCTACATGTAGCAATTTTTTTTTGGTTAATATAATAAAATATCTATTTTGCATCATTTTTGGCTAATCCAATATGAGAGTTTTTTTTACAAATCTAATTAACAATTTTAAGATAAAAGTACAATTTAATTTATTCATTGAGAATGCTCTTATAGGTGATTGTAGATACAATTTATGTTTGCTATTCTTTAATTTCCAATAAGAAACGCTCTAGGAGTATTATCTATCTATTTTTACTTCAAATCCTTGATTTTTTTTCTTGGATTTGAGAACAATTATTAATAAGATATTGTTTGTTTTGAGGAATATTAGCCCACTCTCATTCTCACAAATGCATGCCGGAAAAAATTTACTATTAAATTCATCTAAAACTTTTAAGTAAATACTCGCTAATGTCAGCAAATATGCAGTTAAATTCAATAGTAATTATCAATGTCACGCCAGCCGGCGAATGGAGGATTGAAAATATAGAAGTGGAAGTCTGAATAGGAATTATTTTTTCCATCCATATTTTCCAACATTTATTGCGACCAACTCGAGATATTTATGAATAATTTCGTTGAACTCTAGTTGAGTTTACAAAAGACGAGGTAGAGTTAAAGGAAAAGTCCTTTGTTTTCTCATCTTTATTATAAAGGCGACAGTTGCTGCATCAGTTGTTGTCCCACGCGACCTCATTGCAGAGAGCCTGCAACTGGTTTAGTGCATAAAATTGTGCACTGTTCGTGCAAAAAGATCTCAGGCGAGTCAGGTTCATCATCGAAACCAAGCCCCCACTCATTTTGTCGTTCTTTAGCTTTATAGATCACTGCTAAGTCACACCCACGCATTCACATTTCGCTAAAGTATCTTTCTTTTCACGCACACACTAGAACGTAGTTGCTCTGTGACTGTGATTTCTCAAGTGTCCGTTTGGATAGTAAGAGAACTTTGAGGAAAGGTAATGAAAAGAGAATAAGAGGCATTGCTGAATCGAATTCTTGAGCTTTTAAGCTGGAGTTGCTTTTTCCTGGAAATGTGGATAGGACCCAGGAAAAAAAATAATCCGTGATACTTTCTTTTCCTACATTTTTCTTAGCAGCAAAGCAAAAAGATATGTTTTTCAATTTGTTTAAGTAATTGGGTTTTCTTTGTTTTAGTGTGGGATACCAGCTGGAAGGAAAAAGAAGATGGTTAGGGTTTTGATCCAAATAGTGGGGATACTATGCTTGTG
This sequence comes from Carpinus viminea, assembly GCA_013348765.1. Taxonomy (NCBI): domain Eukaryota; kingdom Viridiplantae; phylum Streptophyta; class Magnoliopsida; order Fagales; family Betulaceae; genus Carpinus; species Carpinus viminea. Next base: position 31,442,925 of record CP054668.1, on the reverse strand, counting down.
GTGGTGGTGGGCTTCACTGGCAGATGCAGGGTACATGACATACAAAGACCCAAACCAAACGGCGGCGGTTCGGGTTAAGGACTTGTTGAGTCGAATGAGTTTGGAGGAGAAGATTGGTCAGATGGTTCAGATTGACAGGACTGTGGCCAATGCAGAGGTTATGAAGTCTTACTTCATTGGTAAAAATACCCTACACAAAGGCTTTCTATATGCATTTGAATTTATGGCATTACGTGTTTAGTTTTGAATGATTTCACTTTGTGGCATCTTTTAATGTAAAGGGTCAATTTTGGTGTTTGTTGTATGGTCCTACACTGGGTTTTATATCTTTGCTCTGAATCATAAAGGTGGTGTTTTTCTTATTGAAGCTAATCATTTAAGTTATTATGATTCTTTTGTTAAATCATCACTTATTCCAAAAACTTAAGCTGTTAGGAGTAAATGAATTTAATCATTTAATGTATATTTTAGCACTGTTCTTCACGTGGACTCAAACTTCTCCTTAATAGGTGAGGCCTAACACATAAAATATTTAATTGAAATGGAAGCTAAATGACAGAGACAAGGTTTGAACTTAGGACCTTTGTTATGATATTATGTTAAATTACCACTTATCCCAAAAAATTAAGATGATAGGAATGAATGAATAGGTTTAATCATTTAATTTATATTCTAACACCCATGAAGTTTGAAGTTTGGGAATCTCTCTGGTAAAGATATCAAATTTGTTGATTTTTCATGAAATGTTTGGAAGTTATAGTTATTGATAGCAGAGTTCAAGTGACAAGGCAACAACTTAGATTATAGATTTTTAAACTACAACATTTTGCTTTGCTCATTGGTTTAAGGAAATTTCTTGATTCTTTAACTTCATAGATGACTTTTGAGTTGTATGTGCTCCAATTTTATACTATTAAATACCTGTACTGAAGTAGTGTACATAAGTACATATAATATCCAATTATAAGTCACGTGGATTCTAAAATTCCTACTTTTGTGCAGACTCTATTAATAGTATATGTAGACTCTTGGGACACTAAAATCTCTTAGCTCCTGTTGGAGTTGCGTCTATGCTTTTTTTTATGCTTGATGCTTTAGTTACATTACTCTCTCTCTCTAACACCTTGGTCCCATATTGGGAAGATGAGAAGTAGTCCATATAGAGTGGGTGGTTTATAAAGTTGGTTATGAGTGTTAAGTTTCATATTACCTTGTTACTAGGTGAAATTGAGCTTTATAATGAATTATAAGGAAGCTCTTAATTGACTAATCATTTTGGTGTGATAGCACAAATGTGGCTGTGCTTTTTCTGGGGCTGTATACTCTCTCCCCACCCCTATTGAATGTGAAGTTTGTAATGTCTTAGTTTAAACGATGGGTTTGTTTTACTTGTCAAATAAAATAAATATGGGTGTAATTTTACATATTCCATTAGACATAAACTAAAATAAAGTGGTGTATTATTAATATGGGACCTAGAAAGTTAACTATTAATAAGACTTATTAATGAAGACAATGGGAAAACGTAGAGAATGAAGATGAATGTATACAAGAAAAGGTTGACTGAAGCTTTGTTTGGATATTTGCAGGCAGTGTATTGAGTGGTGGTGGGAGTGTACCACTACCAAAGGCTAGTGCAGAGGATTGGATTAATATGATTAATGAATATCAGAAAGGGTCTCTATCAACTCGTTTGGGCATTCCAATGATCTATGGCATTGATGCTGTTCATGGACACAATAATGTCTATAATGCTACAATATTTCCTCATAACATTGCTCTTGGAGCTGCGAGGCAAGTAGAGATTTGAAGTTGTTTTGGCATTTAGTTTACAACACATTCAAAATGGCATTAGTCACAAGGAGATAGCATCTTCCATTATAAATCTCTATGGCTGAGTGCCTTTTAAATGTATGAGATCAACTAAATCCTGTTAAAGTTGCATTTCTTTTGAATAGATTTCCATCATGGTGATTCAAACAGGTGAGAAGTAATATACTTCCTTATATTGAAATAACCTTTTAATGCATAGGGATCATGCTAAAACAGAACTATTTTGCATGATTTACTGTGGATTTCTGTGTTTAGGCTAGGGAGATACTGAACTAGATATGTAGACTTCCTTATATTGAAATAATCTTTTAACACACAGGGATCCTGACCTGGTGCGGAGGATTGGTGCTGCAACTGCTGCTGAAGTCAGAGCCACAGGAATTCCTTATGTCTTTGCTCCATGCATTGCGGTAAAATATATTCTGCATTTGTTCTAAACCAAATCATAATTTTTTAGATAGTGTACTGAAATCTTGAAGTTGTAAAATGGATGCCTTATATATGCTTTGTTTTAAAACTCTGCATGTTTTATCTGAAAGTATGAAACCTTCTCCAGGTCTGTAGAGATCCAAGGTGGGGACGGTGTTATGAAAGCTACAGTGAGGATCCCAAAATTGTGCAAGAAATGACGGAAGTTATTCCTGGATTACAAGGAGATATTCCTGCTAATTCTCGGAAGGGAGTTCCATATGTTGGTGGAAAGTATGAACTTTATGACAATAATAAATTTTTTTGTGGGGATGGGGAGGCTAGGACATTGAAACATAATTTCATCATAGGATACATCATACCGTGGGAGTTTTTCAGTATAGTCTTTTGCCTAATTTGCTAATTCTTCTCCTTTTTGAAAGCCAATATAGGATGGCATATTAATACGACAAACCAAAATAAAGAAGTAATAGCCCCCCCTCCCCCCCATCCTCTTCATCCCAACAATTAGTGTACAACTGCTTTAGCATCTCTGATAATTTACTCTCTCTGTCTTTCTCATTATTCTTATATTTATTGATTGAGGGGACAGTAACTCAATAGCTGAAATGCATACTATTCAATCCTCAAAACAAAAATTAAAAAAAAAAAAAAAAAAATAGAAGGAAGAAAGCACGTGGTTGATTTGTATATGTAATTGCTAATTCATATTAATTTGACTTTTTCACTGTTTCCTCCATTTAATTTATAAATTTCTTGCAGGAATAAGGTGGCAGCTTGTGCAAAGCACTTTGTGGGAGATGGTGGGACAACCAAGGGCGTCAACGAGTACAACACAGTGATTGACTGGCATGGTTTGCTCAGCATTCACATGCCTGGCTATTCTGATTCCGTCGTTAAGGGTGTATCTACAATTATGGTCTCATACTCCAGCTGGAATGGAGAAAAGATGCATGCGAACCATGAACTAGTTACTGGCTTTCTGAAAGACACTCTTAAATTTAAGGTTACTGTCTTTTTCTTATTTCCAGGCTTCTTGTAGCTTCCTGTCTGTTATTTAATAATGGTAGCTAAATCAGATGGACACTGAAGAGTGATTGCCTGATGTTGATGCAGTGAGAATTAGGCATAGACATATTGACATAAAACTGAAACACCTGATGCTGGCAGCTTCATTTTTTAAGGAATGAAAAGATGTTTTCTTTCAAATTATACTCCAATTCGAAGAGATATTTTGCTTGCTTTATTCCATTTTGTAGTCTATTTAGCTTTAGATGCAGTACTCCACTTAATATTTGAGTTTGGCTAGCGAATCCCCTTTGACAACCTAGCCCTAGCTAGAGTCTAGTCCTTCATTAAACACTTGGCTGTTGTATCATTTTACACAATTGTTCTTTACAACACCTTCGACCCGTTTAATATGAAAGTAATCACTTAATATTCATCAATTTGTTGGTCTTGTTGTACATGGAGCTTCTCTCAAGTGCATTCATTTCATTTTCTATCTCTCATAGTATTTCCCCTTCTCTGAGTCAACATTTTCATTTTGGCTACATTCTTTTTCTGAAAGGTTTTCCCGACTGTGTAACACTTTATCCATGAAGAATGTACAATTCTCTTAGAATTGATAGGTATATTTTGATTAACAAATGGCACCCCTGATACGCATATTGTTCATCTATCTTTCTGTCATTTTATGTGCAAGGTCTTCCTCTGTAAAGTCCTTTATGAATGATTCATCACATTTACAGAAGCAGTCACTTTTTCACATGTTTTGAGCCATCAATCTTCACTATAGTTTCTGTTTTTATTTTCAGTAAATTTAGGTATGACATATTCTGTTTGCTCTTGCTTCACCTCTAGATTGACACTGAAGCTTAAATATATTATGCATTCCTCCAACCATTTCTGTATTATTGTTGTTGTTGTTGCTGCTGCTGCTGTTGTTTATTGGTCTCACAGTAGGTGCCTCTATTCTGCCTATGCAACTACTATTCCCATATCTCCTACTAATTATAATTACTGTTTTATTAACTGTCAGGGTTTTGTTATCTCAGATTGGGAGGGTATTGATAGAATTACCACACCACCACATTCCAACTACTCATACTCCGTCGAAGCTGCAATTAAAGCTGGCATCGACATGGTCAGTGTCTATCTTTTGGGACAAATCTCAGAAGAATCAAAAAGAAATCTATATTGATGTTAGACTATAGTTGATACAAAATGCAATCTGGATGAAACTATTTAATTGTCAGACTCAGAGGCTTGGTTCTGTGTTTAACAGGTAATGGTCCCTTTCAAATATGTTGAGTTCATTGATGATCTTACCCAGCTGGTCAAGAACAACATTATACCAATGGATCGTATTGACGATGCTGTGGCAAGGATTTTACTTGTCAAGTTCAGCATGGGTCTCTTTGAGAACCCCCTGGCTGATTTCAGCCTAGTCAATGAACTTGGAAGCCAGGTCAGTCAATCTGTTCCCAGAATTCAACTTGGTCTGTCAATTTAAAAATTTCCAAGTGCTATTTACTTTATGAATTAGGCTTTCACTGTAGTTAGCTTAAATTAGATGGGAGAAAAATCTCTCTTATTGAAATTGCATGCCCAAAAAGGACTTTATAATTTTTCGGAAATTCTTTGTGGTCAAAATGTAATTATTGTTAATGCATGCATGGTAATCTAGTTTAAATAAATAAATTAACATTCATGAACAAATTGATTTCCTATTGCTTGACCAGCCACACAGAGACTTGGCAAGAGAAGCTGTGAGGAAATCACTAGTGCTACTGAAGAATGGGGAAAACAGAACAAACGGACTACTACCCCTTTCCAAGAAGGCTCCGAAGATCCTAGTTGCTGGTAGTCATGCTGATAATTTGGGTTATCAGTGTGGTGGGTGGACAATCAATTGGCAAGGATTTAGTGGCAACAACTATACTAGGGGTAAGTTCTGGGCCTTGAGTCCAATATTTGACATCTCTAAATTGGACCACAATGACAAATATGATCCGCTTATTGATTGATTAGGGTTTGTCAATTTAGAGATTAGGCTGGCTGGTATTGCTATTAAGTACGGATAATTGCATCTCAGATTGGAAAATATTTGGAAATGAAGGTTTTCTTCTGAATATTTCCAAATAACTCAGGCAGTATCTGTCAACACTGAGATGCATTTGAACAGTTGGCAGATAATATGCAGAAGCAGCCCTTTTCTATTTGCCATCCCGTGTTTTAAGAATTTATTTTACCCAAATAACTCAGGCAGTATCTGTCAACAATGAGATGCATGTGAACATTTGGCAGATAAGCAGCCCTTTTCTGTTTACCATCCCGTGTTTTAAGAATTTATTTTACCAGCTCCCGAGGAGATGATCTTACTGGGGCACATCAATCCCTATGATCTATGGAATTGTTTCAGTGACTTTGGTCAACCTCGTTGGGATTCATTGCATCTTGCTTGAATGTTTTTTCAGTATATAGGTGTTTGGTGAGCTTCACATAAGCACTTGTTGTCTAGACAAGGTGTACAAGCTACTGTTCTATCATTGGCTTTTCTAATTCATTTTGTTTTGTTTTTGGTACAGCCCTATTCCTTCTTATTTTCAGTGTAGATAATAAATGCCAGATAACCATTTAGAAATAAAACTGACAGATTTCCTGTCGTTGAGTAGGAACCACCATCCTTGGTGCCATCACTTCAACAGTTGACCCAAGCACAGAAATTGTCTACCGTGAGAATCCTGATGGTGACTTTGTCAAGTCTAACAGCTTTGAATATGCCATTGTTGTTGTTGGAGAGCGCCCTTATGCTGAGACTGCAGGGGACAGCATGACCCTCACTATGGTGGATCCTGGCCCAAACATCATTAAGAATGTTTGTGAGGCTGTCAAGTGTGTGGTTGTCATCATTTCTGGCAGACCTATTGTAATTGAACCATATCTTTCCTCAATTAACACCCTGGTGGCAGCATGGTTACCAGGAACTGAGGGCCAAGGTGTGACTGATGTCCTTTTTGGGGACTATGGATTTAGTGGAAAGCTTCCCAGAACATGGTTCAGAACTGCCGATCAACTGCCAATGAATGTTGGGGATTCACACTATGATCCGCTTTTCCCATTAGGGTTTGGGTTCATGACCGAGTCTGTTAAGGACCTTGTGAACAGGTATATTCCTATTATGTACTCATGTTTTGATAAGTGTCTGATGACTATGGCCCAAGAAATAAAAAGTTGAGTAATTTATGTTATATTGGCTCCTTGTTTTGTATGGTTCCTTGGCTTAGTTTCTGTTATTTTGGTTTCTTTATACGTTGACCATTATTTTGTGAAGTCTGATTACACATGGATATAAATTTTCCGTTTTCTTCCTTGGCATTTGCTCTAAGTCCATATTGCTTCTTTAGCGGAACAACTTGTTTTACTGAGCCATGTATACTCTTACTACAGGTCAACTTCAGCTGGTGTTGGTGAAAAGCCATATATGCTTACCATCATAGTTTCTGTAATTATCAGTTTGTATTTCTCAGGTATGTTTTCGTTTACCTGTGTAACCTAAATGAATTGATTAACCCCAAAGGGTTGGCCCAAGTAGTGGAAGCCTTAGTCTTAAGGTTTGCTCCTTTAAGGTCTAAGGTTCAATATCTAATGGGTGTAAACAATCTCTTGGGGCCACACCCCCTGGTGAAAAGCCAACGATTTAATCAGTTCCGTGTAGGAAAACTTCTGAGGGTGCAGTACACGGGACCGGGGTTTACTTTGTAGGGGTGGGTCCGAAGGGCCCTGCCTTGGAGAGGTTCCCCGACATGAATGAATTGTGTATTTTTGAATTCTCTATATGTTGCACCTTTGTACTTACCATTTGTTTTCCTTAAATGTTGGCTAACTTGGCAGCTTCGAGAGGCTGGCTACAAAAGAAGTAATTGGATTTTTTCAAGAGTTTAGCCCTTAAAAGTACACTGGATGCTATTGAAGTACAAGGTAGCAACTAACTTCTGCAAGCTTACAGGAAAAAATAAAAAGAAAGGCAGCTGCTTCAAGCGCTTAGGGTATTTCTTTTTCTAATTGATTGTACTATGACTCACTGAGTATGGTAAGAAGTAGCCTTAGAAGCATTTATTGTTGAGCTTCATTTTTCTCTCTAATGATGTGCATGATTAAGGGGATTTTGTCATTCGGAGGGACCTAGGCTACTCAGAATTTTAAATTTCAGTTATTTTATGTCATCAGCCCTCCCTATGTAACTAACTTGAACTAGAATAAACTATAACCCCAAAAGAACCAAATTCCCCCATTATTATAATTTGTTGTTAGAATGAATATGATTATGCAGGTCTTCCTATTATTTTATTTTAAAAAGAATAGTTTTATTTCCAATTATCATATTGTAGGTGAAGATTGACAAAATAAGTGTACATTTCTGATCCCACATTCCTTATAATTGAAGAAAGAAAAATTATTACTTAAAGATGGAATTCCACTTAAAGAGTGACTGCATCATTATATACACTCTTCTAAAGTAATTGCAAAGGGGCATAAAGCTGAAAACATTCAAATTTCGCAACTGTAATATTTGTGTTGATTGCAGAGAGTATGCAAATCATAAATGCTTAATCTCAATACTTGGAAGCACTTGTGTTTCAAATGGCTGGCCTGATTAGTTTGCCATGCCATGCCCTGCCCTTTTCTTTTTGCCTAATTTCTGCAACAAAGCATAAAAGAGAAAATGCAAGGCAGGAAAACCTCTCACCCAAAAATAAAAAATAACAGTGCAAGTAAACAAACAAGAGTAAAAAATTGGTCAAACAAATGACTCGATCCTCTCTAAGGAACTTAACAAAACTTAACAAAACCATTTATAAAACAAAAGGATCACGGGAAGAGTAACAAACTTTAAAAGGGACACCAAGCCTATTTATAGGTGAAAGAACCTCAAGAGGTCCAAACCCATTTGAACATGGTAACAACCATCAGAAGAAAGTAGAAGCAGGAAAGGCACTGTCAAAATCAAGTATTGGAGAAAAAAGAGGTAGAGAGGAAGATCCTTCTCTCCTCCACAAGCAACCACGCCACCAGTGGTAAAAGGCCTCACAAGGAGGAAGGAATTATCTAACTAGAGGAGGAGGAGCTTTTCTGATTTCTCACTAAGAGAAGAATTTCTGTATAGCGTTGAGCCTCAATTAGATTTTAGCCATTTGATAATGAAAAAGGAAGAGCACAATTGTGAAGGGCCCCATGAGGATCAGGAATATTTTCTCTAATTAAAATTTTCTTGGGGAAACTTTATTTTAAACCCCTGAATTATCACACGATTTAACAAACCTTCAAACTTAAAACTTCTCAATTTGGACCTGTAAACTTTCAATTGCAATCAATTTAAATTTCTCATTCATATTTTAAACGTTAAAAGTGAAACTAACATTTATACCCTCAACTTTTTTTTATAAAATTTCAAATTTACCCTTAATTCTAAATTAAAAATAAAGTTCAAAAAATTGTAGTCACAAGGTTTTTTTTTTTAATGATAATCAGGGATATTTTGGTTTTTTTAGGTATTGTCGTTAAAAGTTAAAGGCTAAGTTTGACAGAGGGATTCAAATTGATTACATTTGAAAGTTCATGGGTCTAAATGGAGAGGTTTTAAGTGAAGTTACCCTAATTTCTTCAAATTTTGAAAAATAACTTCTTCTTCTTTTTTTTTCTTAAAGAAATAATAATTATAGAGAGAAGTAGAGTTCGGAGAGATAAATTAATAAAATAGGAGATAAAAAAATGTGCAGGGATCATTGTAGCATCTCCTTTAAAATGAAGAAAAATCGGATAAAATGTGAATTTAAGGTGTAGTTCTTCACAAAAAAAAAAAAGAAAAAAAAAAAAAAAAAAAAGTTATTTAAAGGGAACAAGATACTTTTTGGTCCAAAATAAATTGGAGAATGTCCAGTTAATGGTCTAGATCTCTCTAATCCTGAGGCCATAAATGACACATTTGTCTCATTATTTATATATATATATTAAAAATAATTATAAAACAAAATAAAAAAAAAAAAAAAAAACTTAAGGGTGGCCATATTCCAATTGGGCCAAAAAAAAAAAAAAAAAGAAGAAAAGATTTGGCCATTGAGGTTGGCCAATCCACCCCTAAAGGGTCATGGGCTGGCTCTGTCCATCTCTTTAGTTTTTTATTATTATTTATTATTTTTTAATTATTTTTAATATATATATTAATGAGATAGATGTTTCACTTATGATCTCAAGATCTCTCTAGAGAAATCTTGACCATTAGCTAGATATCCTCTAATTCCTTATTGGAGTGGAGAGATACAAATTCAATTTCAAAGATCTACTGTAAATGCTCATTTATTACTAGATATATCACAATTGTTCTTCAAAAGAAATTATTCCAGAGTTAATTGTAGCTTGTTTTACACTTCTTCCTTTTTTTGTTTTTTTTTGGGGGGGGGGAGAACCTAAACATTATTGAAATATCAAAATTATCGCAAAGTTAATTTTAGCATGTTTTACGCTTCTTTTTCGGTGGGCAGGGGATTTTTTAGGTAAAGAACCTAAGCATTATTGAAATATCAAGAGAAGTTTCTTTAGTCTAAAATTATTTTGAAAAGAAAACGGATGGAAAGTACTCAATCATTAGCCAAATAGTGAAACCTTGGAAAAAGTGAATTTCATTTTCAAGGTTCAAAATTTGGATAGGGATTTTTTTTTAATTATTATTTACAACGAAAAATCTTTTTAAGGTAGAGACACTTTGTGTATTCACCTTCAAAAGGTAAATTTTATTTTCAAAGGGCCAAAATTTAGATGGGAAATTTTTTTATTATTATTATTTACGACAAGAAACCCCTTCAAGACAAAAATACTTTGTGTACTCATTCCTATCGGATAAACCTCGAATCCATGCAAAATGTCACCTCTAGACAGATCATGTAATACTTAAGATTCACCGAGAGAGTTAGCTCCAAAGAATTCTTTGCATTCAAGGGGATTTGAACTTTAGACTTATGAAAAATCCACAAAGACCAAGACCCTTTATGTGTTTCATGAACCATCAAACATAATGTAGAACACAAGTTATTCGACCCAATTTCTTTGGTTACTGAGGAAGTTTGTCCTTGTTGCTAAGACGTCCAAGATGTTCATATGTTACTTATCAATTCTAGAGAACAAACTAAAGCCAAGCCTTTCTAAGAGTGCGTTTAGTATTACGATTTCGTAGACCAAAAGTATGATTTTAAACTAAATCATAAAAATATATCATTAGGTAGTGCGCTTTAAAATAATTACAATTTAAAAAAATAGAAAAATCTGTATTTTCAAATCATAAGTAAAGAAATGTATTTTTTTATTAAAATGCGCAATTTTAAATGTAAAATTGTAATTTTAAAGGTCAAACTGTAATTTTACTAAACACTTGACTGTGATTTTAAATTGCACGTTTTAAATTGCAAACTCAATAATTGAGTGATAGAACATCTTAGCAATGTTGCAGGACAAGACAATTAGCACTCAAGCATTCCTAAATGAACTTTACTACTCAGAAGTTACAAAGGCTCAAACTATCCTCAAACATGTCATCATCCCAGTGAACATCAAAAAAAGGAAGCCATTTACACATCATGATTATACAATAACACCCACTTCCTCATACCATATTCTGAAATTCACAGAGATTGTAATCATAATCTGAAGGGACTTCATTTACTAATCAGTCAAAGAACAAATATTCTGCTCATGATAGCTTGGGATAATTGGATTTTTTTTATAAGGAAACATATACTGTGTTTGTTGGAGATAGGCTGTTAGGTGTTTGAGAAAAGGGGAAGCTGAAGACAGGAAAGTGGAAGCTGAAGAAAGGAAGGAGTCAAGCCTTCTAGGAGTTTCGGTCTCTGCGTGAATGAGAAAGGAAGGGAAGATATTTTAGATGAAGGGACACTTGGTTGGCAGGGAGGAGAAGTAGGTGAAGGAAGCAACACGTGGGCTTAAGCTGGCATGCACTTAGGAAGTAAGTGACCTTGCGAGGGAGCACATGAAGCATTCAAATGCCAGGCGTAATGGGCTCAAATAACTGCTGGGCTTATGGTTGTAACTAACTAGGCTTGTTAGTTTGGGCTTATAGTTGTAACTGAATTAGATTGCAACTGTTTTGAATTGTTAGCTTGATTCAATAAGCTGTAGGTTGATTGCATATATAATGCAATTAGCGTGAATGTAAGGTTACATTTTAGACTAAATTGTTTTGCTGAAACGTCTGGAGATCCTTGAGTATCTCGAACACTCAATATACCTTTGGTTTAGGCCGATTCTTGTCCATTTCCATTTCTAATATCTCTTCCATTTCAATCCATACATTATATCCATTCTAAATACATCCAAAGAGTTCCTCACAAGTGGTATCAGAGCCTATTCAATTACATACAAGCGTGTTGGCAATTTTTTTTTTTTTCACGGCTGCAACAATGGCAGATGGCACTAGATTATCATAGATGCAGAAGGAGATGGATCTCATGAGTTGTCAAATGGGAGAGTTTGCTGGGGTTAAAACTCAGGTGGAAGAGTTAAGGTCTCAGATGATGGCTCTCAATGCCAGCATGACCTCCATAGCCAACAACATATCCACCCTGCTCAAAGACAAAGCATCAAGTTCATATCAAGGAGAAACTCACAATGGAAGATATACAGATTTTGTTAAATTGCCAGTTATCCCAAAAGCTTAAGTTTATAGGAAGAGGTAAATTTAATCATTTAACCATTACTTTAACACTCCCCCTCATGTGTGGGCTCAAACTCCCTTTTAATAGGTGAGGCCCAACACGTGAAATATTTAATTTAAATGGGGGGTGAATTGACGAAGTCAAGATTTGATCCCATGACCTTTGGCTCTGATACCATGTTAAATTACCAGTTATCCCAAAAGCTTAAGTTTATAGGAAGAGGTAAATTTAATCACTTAACCATTACTTTAACAGATTTTCCCAGAGACAAACAACATCACAATGAAGAAATTCATAGAGAAAGATAGCATTACAATGAAGAAATTCCTAGAGAAAGGCAGCATTACAATGAAGAGGAATATTATGGAGGTTACAGGAAGTATAAATTTAGAGGAAAGATGGATTTTCCAAAGTTTGAGGGTGAAAATCCTACTGATTGGTTGTACAAAGCTAAGCAGTATTTTCTTATTCATGAGACTTATAAGGATGGCAAGATTCCTATGGCTTCATTCCATTTGGAGGGAGTAGCTTTAACCTGGTTTTAAGATGCTGAGGGAATGCCTCAGGTTAATACATGGGATGCATTCTGTTGGTCTTGCATGACTAGGCTTGAACCTACTACATATGATGATCCAATGGAAGCTATGATGAGGTTGAAACAAACTAGCAATGTGGCAGTGTATAAAGCTGAGTTTGAGGTATTATCCAATAGATTGAGGAACTTAACTCCAGGATATAAGCTGAGTTGTTTTTTGAGTGGCTTGAATGAAGAAATCAGACTTCCTGTCAGATTGTTAGCTCCTACTAATCTATTACAAGCTTTTGCCTTAGCAAAAATTCAAGAAGAATATGTGACTATTGCTAAGAAGACTTTTAAGCCATATTATATGGGAGGTGTGGTCTTATTGGCACAATTCTGGAAAGGGAACAACACCTTTTACTCAAGGAGGGTCAAGTAATTTTGGTCAATTTTCTAAAAAAGATGAGGGACATAATTATTTGTTTAGAAAACCCAATAGCACATTACCTGTACAAAGGGTTTCTTCTGCAATTATGAAGGAAAGAAGAACTAAAGGTCTTTGTTATACTTGTGATGAAAAATGGAACCCTGCACATGCGTGCAAATCCCTTAAAGTTTATATGATGCAAGGGGGAGAGAGTCAACAGGTTGATTATGTAGATGATGTTTTTTTCGATTCTATTGATGGTGTAGTTGCTGTGGAGGATCAACAGTGTGCAGAATTTGTTGGAAATCCTGATATTTCTATACATGCTATTTCAGATACTCCTACACCTAATACTATGAGAATTGTGGGCACTATTCAGCAACAAAGGGTGGTAATTTTGGTGGATTCAGGTAGTACACATAATTTTCTAGACCCTCCTATTGTTAAAAGAACAAAAATCTCTAGAATTTTTCAGCAAATTATCAAAGTGATAGTTGCAAATGGGGAAGAGATGCTAAGTGAAGACAAGTGTACAGATGTTTGTTTGAGACTCCAAGTTAACACTTTCTACTCAGAATTTTTTGTACTTACTTTAGGAGGTTGTGATGTTGTTTTGGAGGTTCAATGGCTTAGGACCTTAGGCCCTATTGTTTGGGATTTTTTGCAATTGACAATGTCATTTTCTTGGAAGGGTATTTTAGTTTTATTAAGGGGTTTACAGCCTACTGCTTTATCTTGGGAAGAAAACTCTAATTTCTTTAAGTCTTCTAACAAAGGGGTAGTTTTACAATTGATTGAGGGAACATCAATTAAGGTGGTTTTACCTATTCCAGAAGTGTTGAATAAATTGTTGGGAGGTTTTAATGATGTGTTTGAGGAGCCTAAGGGTTTACCACCTACAAGATCATATGACCACAGAATTTTGTTGAAGGAAGATTCCACACCTGTGTGTGTGAGACCTTATAGGTATCCATACTTTCAAAAAACTGAAATTGAGAAAATTGTAAGGGAGTTATTACAATCAGGGGTTATAAGGCCTAGTCAAAGCCCTTTTTCTTCACTTGTTTTGCTAGTAAGGAAGGTTGATGGGAGTTGGAGGATGTGCATGGACTATAGGGCTTTGAATTTGGTGACAATGAAAGATAAATTCCCTATCTCTGTTATAGATGAACTTTTGGATGAGTTATTTGGGGCAAAAGTATTTTCTAAACTGGATCTAAGGTCGGGTTACTACCAAATTCGGGTTTGTGAGGAAGACATTCCTAAAACGGCTTTTAGAACCCATGAGGGCCATTATGAATTTTTAGTGATGTCTTTTGGCCTTACTAATACCCCTTCCACTTTTCGGGTTAATGAATGAGGTGTTTAAACCATTCTTGAGGAGGTTTGTACTGGTTTTTTTTTTATGATATTCTGGTATATAGTAAAACTATGGAAGACCATGTTGTTCATGTGGGTCAAGTTTTACAGATTTTACAAGCTCATCAACTATATGCTAAAAGGTCAAAGTGCAGATTCGGGGTAAAATTGACTACTTTTTAGGACATTTATTTGACGGGGTGTGAGACGAGATCCTTCCAAGTTGGAAGCTATGTCAAAGTGGCCTTTACCTACTACAATTAAGTCATTGAGGGGGTTTTTGGGCTTAACAGGGTATTATCAAAAGTTTATTTGAGGTTATGGGATAATTGCTCCTCTAACAGCTTTGTTGAGAAAAAATTGTTTTAAGTGGAATGAAGCAATAGGAAAGGCTTTTGATTCCCTTAAATATGTTGTCACTCATCCACCAGTTTTGAGATTGCCAGATTTTTCTAAGCCCTTTACTATTGAATGTGATGCTAGTGGGTTGGGTATTAGGGATGTTTTGATGCAAGAAGGGCAGCCTATTGCTTTTATGAGCCAGGCTTTAAAAGGTAAAGGTCTTTTTAACTCTACATATGAGAAGGAGTTACTATCTTTAGTCTCAGCAGTGCAAAAATGGAGACCTTATTTGCTAGGATAATCTTTTAAGATTAAGACTGATCAACAGTCTTTGAAATTTTTGCTAGAGCAAAAGGTGGGCACTGTTACTCAGTAGAGATGGATGTTAAAGCTGTTGGGATATGATTTTGTAATTGAGTATAAAAAAGGTAAGGAAAACAAAGTGGCTAATGCCCTATCTAAGGTTTTTGAAGAGCCAGCAGTGCCTATGGCAGCTACTTGTTCTTTGATCTCTTTTCCTTCTCTTACTTGGTTAGAAGAGCTCAGATTGAGCTATGATTCTGATCCGAGTACTACAGAATTATTGCACAAGTTTCAGCTGGGTGAAGATGTTCCTAAGGGCTACATGTTAAAGCAGGTTTGATTTTGAAAAAAGGCAAAATTTTATTGTTAAGAATTCCCCCTTTAAAGGTAAAATTTTGGACTATATTCACAATAGTCCACAAGCAGGTCATTCTGGTTATAGAAAGATTGTTCAAAGAGCTAAAGCTAATTTTTATTGGGAAGGTATGAGGAAAGACATCCGACAAATGGTGAGGGAGTGACCTATATGTTAAGTGTCTAAGATGGAGAATATTCATTCACCTGGTCTACTACAGCCTTTACCTATTCCTCAGGGCAGTTGGATTGGTATCTCAATGGATTTTATTGAGGGTTTTCCCCTTTCCCAAGGGAAGAGTGTGATTTTGTTGTGGTGGACAGATTGACTAAATATGGTCACTTTCTAGCTCTGGCTCATCCTTTATAGCTATAACAATGGCTAACCTATTTTTTGAGTAATTTTTAGGTTACATGGTTTGCCTCAAACAATAGTGTCTGACAGGGATAAGGTGTTTACAAGCTCTTTTTGGAGGGAATTGTTTAGATTTCAAGGTACCACATTAGCTTTTAACTCAGCTTACCATCCACAGACGGATGGTCAGACTGAAGCTTTAAACAAATGTTTGGAGGGGTACTTGAGGTGTTTTGTTGGAATTAAGCCTAAAGCTTGGATTAAATGGTTACCAATGGCCGAGTGGTGGTATAATACCAATCATCACTCTTCTACTGCCCTAACTCCATTTGAAGCTGTTTATGGGTTTGTGCCTCCTAAGCTACTGTCATATGTTCCAAGTATTGCAACTAATGATGCAGTAGATCAATCCATAAAATCTAGGGAGCAGATAATTCAAATTTTAAAGGATAATTTGCTGAAATCACAAAACCAAATGAAGCTATATGCAAACAAACTCAGAACTGAAAGACATTTTGTTGAAGGTGATTGGGTTTTTCTAAGATTACAACCCTACCGTCAAAAATCAGTAGCAATGAGAAGTAATTTGAAACTCTCTCCTAGGTTTTTTGGGCCTTTTCAAGTTGTCAAAAAAATAGGAGCAGTAGCTTATAAAATTGCATTATACAATTCAAAACAGCTTAACTGTTGTGAATTGTTAGCTTGATTCAATAAGCTGTAGGCTGATTGCATATATAATGCAATCAACGTGAATGTACGGTTATGTTTTAGACTGAATTGTTTTGCTGAAATGTCTGGAGATCCTTGAGTATCTCGAACACTTAATATACCTTTGGTTTAGACCAATTCCTGTCCATTTCCATTTCTAATATCTCTTCCATTTCAATCCATACAATATATCCATTCTAAATACACAAATCCAGAGAGTTCCTCACATAGGCTTCAACCAAATGGTCCTCTACTGCTCAACTATGGTTAGAGGATGACATATGACTCAGCCACGAAAATGCCAAACTACTAGTATATTCCAAGATGGCAATTGGAACTAACAGCCTACAAGATCAGAGAACTTGGTTTGTATATGGCACTAAACCCAAAGGAGGATCAACCTATTGAGTAAATCAAGGATGTATTATTGTGCAGCAACCTGGAATCCTAAAAAAGGAGTTTGTTCTTCAAAAAAAAAAAAAAAAAAGAGCGGAAAGGCTATTTAAAGGGAACAAGATACTTTTCGGTCCAAAATGGACTGGAGAATATCTAGTTAATGGTCTGGATCTCTCTAATCCTGAGGCCATAAATGACACATATGTCCCATTAATAATATATATTAAAAATAATTAAAAAAACAAAATAATAATAATTTTTTTTAAAAAAAAAAAAGAAGAAGAAGAAAAAAAAAAGAAAAGAAAAGAAAAGAAGAGAGATTTGGCCATTGGGGTTGGCCAATTCACCCTCAAGGGCCATAGGATGGCTCTGTCCACCTCTTTAGTTTTTTATTATTTTTTTAACATTTAATATATATATTAATGAAACATATGTTCTATTTATGGTCTCAAGATCTCTTTAGAGAAACTTGACCATTAGCTAGATATTCTCCAGTTCATTATTGGAGTGGAGAGATCTGAATTCTATTTCAAGGATCTATTGTAAATGCCCATTCATTACAAGGTATATCACAATCGTTCTTCAAAAGAAATTATCCCAGAATTAATTTTAGCTTGTTTTACACTTTTTTAGGGGAGGATGAAACATATGTTCTATTGTAAATGCTCATTCATTACAAGGTATATCACAATCGTTCTTCAAAAGTAGGTAAAGAACCTAAGCATTATTGAAATATCAAGCGAAGTTTCTTTACTCTAAAATTATTTTGAAAAGAAAACGGATGGAAAGGACTCAGACATTAGCCAAATAGTGAAACCTTGGGAAAAGTGAATTTCATTTTTCAAGGTTCAAAATTTGGATAGGGATTTATTATTATTATTATTTAGGACGAAAAATCTTTTCAAAGTAGAGACACTTTGTGTATCTACCTTGGAAAGGTGAGCTTTATTTTTAAAGGTCCAAAATTTAGATGGGAAATTTTATTATTATTATTATTTACGACAAGAAACCCCTTCAAGGCAAAAATATTTTGTGTACCCATTCCTGTCGTATAAACTTTAAATCCATGCAAAATGTCACTTCCAAATGGATCATATAATACTTAAGATTCACTGGGGATTAGCCCCAAAGAATTCTTTGCATTCAAGAGGATTTAAACTTTAGACTTATGAAAAATCCACAAAGACCAAGACCCTTTATGTGTTTCATGTGAACCATCAAACATAATGTAAAACACAAATCATTCAACCCAATTTTTGGTTACTGAGGAAGTTTGTCCTTGTTCAGGCACGCTTAGCTAAGACGTCCAAGATGTTCATATGTTATTTAGCAATTTTGGAGAACAAACTGAAGCCTTTCTAAAGTGCATTTAGTATTATGATTTTGTAGACCAAAAGTACGATTTTGTAGACCAAACGATTTTAAATTAAATCGTAAAAATATATCATTGGGTAGTATGTTCTAAAATAATTACAATTTAAAAAAGTAGAAAAGTCTGCATTTTCAAATCATAAGTAAGGAAATGTATTTTTTTTTAAAACGCGCAATTTAAAATGCAAAACTATGATTTTAAAGGTCAAATTGTAATTTTATCAAACGCTTTACTGTGATTTTAAATTGTACGTTTTAAATTGCAAACTCAATAATTGAGTGGTAGAACATCTTAGCAATGTTGCAGGACAGGACAATTAGCACTCAAGCATCCCTAAATGAACTCTACTACTCGGAAGTTACAAAGGCTCAAACTATCCTCAAACATGTCATCATCCCCATGAACATCAAAAAAAGGAAGCCATTTACACATCATGATTATACAATAACACCTACTTCCTCATACCATATTCTGAAATTCACACAGATTGTAATCATAATCTGAAGGGACTTCATTTACTGATCAGTCAAAGAACAAATATTCTGCTCATGATAGTTTGGGATAATTGGAATTTTTTTTTTTGTTAGGAAACATAGACTGTGTTCGTTGGAGATAGGCTTCATCCAGATGGTCCTCTACTGCTCAACTATGGTCAGAGGATGACATATGACTCAGCCACGAAAATGCCAAACTACTAGTATATTCCAAGATGGTAACTGGAACTAGCAACCTGCGAGATCAGAGAACTTATTTTGCATATATGGCACTAAACCTAGAGGAGGATCATACCTATTGGGTAAATCAAGGATGTATTATTGTGCAGCAACCTGGAATCCCAAAAAAGGAGTTTGATCTACTGATTATTGGAATGCAGAAATCAGATGGGATCAAAGCAACTGGAAAGCAAAATCTCTTCTTGTTTTGCTATTGAAACTGGATTTGATGGCTTATAACTCCCACATATGGATCGAGAGAAATGCACACAATCATCCAAACAGACTCGTTTTTCTTTATTTCCTTTTTTCCTGAGCAATCATGTGAACTGATTCAAAGATAAAGAAAGACTGCTCAATACCATTTCCGAAGATGTCAGATAAAGAGTTTCTTCTGATAGAAACATCAAATCTAAACATCTCCACAGAATGCGTTTTCATAATTGCAATAGTCCATTTATTGTTTTTGAATTGTTTATCTTTGTCTTGAGCTTGTTCTGTATGTTCTACTTATTATTTTTAACTGGACTCGAGAGTGTTTCTGCTGGCCCCAAAACACAAGTCCTTTCAAAAGGCTAGAACTTCCTATGCCTACAACCTTTCACATATGGATTCCTGGCTTCTCCAGTTCAACTTTTTGTAAGCTGTCATGGTTTAAGCGGCAAATGAACATGCAGAAATTGGCTTAACTAACTAAACTAAAACAGCAGACTTTCTTTTCCTGTAAGCACCTTTCTAAATATTATGGCTCCTAATTATCTAGGTTTGGTCACAGCATCCTTGTGATCTGGTGGGTAGCATGAAGGAATATGATGTTAATTATGATGACAAATCTGGTGAACAATTTGGTGTACGGCGTTCTCTTAGACTGAGCAGCAGTATCGTGGTATGTACGTGAATTATAGCCCACTTCAACAGCATCATGTAACAGTAAAGAATTATTGAGAAACCAGTGGCAGATCAGATGATTTTATTGATGTATCCAGCATAGTTAACAGTATAAATAACAAAACAGCCGTGCACTAGATGCAGAAAACTATTACATAGGTGTTATGAAGAGAAAAATATTGGGTCCAGACAATAAAGCTGAGCTAGTTGGAAACCTAGAAACAAATGATCGTCTGGTCTCTTGCTCTTGAACCATCCAGCCATGTCTGGTGCATATGAACCCAGGTGAACCCGTCTGGTTCCCCAGCCTGCTGAAAGTCACAGAAATCATGGGAAATAATTACCATGCTTTTGCTCTTTCTGATATAATCATGAAGTAGTATATCGGATTGAGAACAACTGATTTAAGGCAATACCTTTAAGCTCAATAAGACTGTGGTCACGTGGCACTGCAGCTCATCCCCTAGAAGAATAACCAAGAATTTAGCAATGAACATGTGTTCTTGTCTAGAAAAATTCTCATGGCATTCGCCATCTTTGATTTTTCTTAGCAAAAAACATAATCCAAATAAAAAGGTCAATTAGGCGATTTGATAGTGAGATGACATCTGAAAATTTCATTTTCTTAACTTCTCTCACGCTCTGTTATTTTTCTCTCTCTATCTGCCTGCAATGAACGCACACCCTCTTGCTGCACAAGCTTTTTTATGAAAAACAAAAAGAAAGAAAATCTCATGAAAAAATTTCAACAACCAAGAACCAGCTACGAGCTGTTGCGTTTTTTAGTTTTCCATTTGATCCGTATATGTCAATAATTGGAGTTAGCAATGTGGATAATGATGTATATGTGTTTCAATGCTATAGCATAAGTGCCTTGTTTCACATCTTTTAGAAAAATAAAATAGCAAATTCACAATAACAATAAGCAACTGGCATCTGTGAAATGGTTGCAGAGTGAAAGCGGTGGCAACAATTGCCATTCATTTCATCCTTGCAATCTCCAAACTATTGAAATGAAGGGACGACAGCTGACACTTAATTTATAGACTTTTTCCTATGCTAGTAAGAAATAAGAAGTAAGAGAAAATTGCATCACTGAGAGACAGAGTTGGAGTTATTCTCTAGTCCTAAGGCATTGCCACCTGGGATATGGAAAAAAAAAAAACCCTTTATATTTGGGTATATATTCTAGGAAAAATAGATATGTTTTAGCTAAATTCATTTATCTGCTTTATGCACAAATTTTTCTTTAAAAGATACAGCACTGACAATTGCAAAAGATGAGGCTAATTTTGATGGTTGGACAACAATTTGTTGAATAGTCTAGGACAGCATAGTCAGGACCAGTTCTGATTAGGTTCAGTAATCTGCATTGAGTTCATAGCTAGACAGAACCGAGACATGCTTCAAATAGAGAGGTTGAACAGGACTGAACCAGGCTGAGCATAGCCTGATTCATCCCTAAAAATGTAAAGTAGAATAACAGACTAAGATTTCAGATATAGATATCAATTATGTTATATCAAGCAAAACTCACCAGATAATTCCCACTTATCAAACTTCACCAACCATGTGTCTGAACCAATTTGTGAAGAAGATACTCGATCTAACCATATTCGAAATCGGTGTCCCTGCTTGT
The DNA here is from genome assembly GCA_013348765.1 of Carpinus viminea. Classification (NCBI taxonomy): domain Eukaryota; kingdom Viridiplantae; phylum Streptophyta; class Magnoliopsida; order Fagales; family Betulaceae; genus Carpinus; species Carpinus viminea. Next base: position 31,421,559 of record CP054668.1, on the reverse strand, counting down.
CCCCATACAATCTTGTCATAGAATCTATACACTGGTGGAAAGGTTGCTCAACTCCTGAGGGATGGACAAAGATACCCAATGGACACTAGAGGATAGAAGGAAAAAAGAAAAAAAAGCAAACTAGTAATTAAAATGTCCCTTTTTTTTAGCAAATTCTAATCAATTGAAATGACGGAAAAGAGATGCATGGTCAGAATTTAGCATCCATACATAAAGCCTTTACAAGAAGCAAGTCATGACACTTTAGTTGGAATATGGGCCAATAACTTGCCAAGTTCAAATCTTATAAAATAGTTCATGAAAAAGCTCTTATGTCAACATATTTTGAGATTTAAAGCAATTATCTATTCCAGAAAGAAGTGCTCTAGCAAAATTTGATTCTTGACAAGCACACAGCATGCGCCATAGAAATAAAGAAATTGGTAGATATTGATTGTGCCACAAATTATAGAACACTCAACTTGATGCTGCAAACCATATCCTATCTATTTAGGGTCATCTACAAAAATCCAAGTTTTCCATTTTTCATTATCTACGGTCACATTTGTTATTGATCAAAGAACATTATTTCTTGTCTTGCTGGGCCTGTAATTCTACTAAACAATATTAACTCTTCAACCCAAAAAATGGGTCTTCAATTTTGCAGTCAACAATTTGCAAATAATAAAATGACTTCTAAATGGCACTTGGCAGTCTAGAATGCTGGGTCACAGAAATGCTTAAAATAGAATAAAAGCTCCATAAGATTAATAAAACTACCACCAGATCACACTTACAAAGACTGACTTTAGATTTTGCACATACTGCTCAGAAGTAACAACTTCTGCACGTCGCCATCGCTCATAAAACAGATAAAACTTCACCACCTCATGACCAGGATTGAAGATGTCCACTTTGCATTTTTGGAAGTCTTTGATAGCTCTTGGAGACACATTTGGACCCAGACAAAAATTACCAATGGCTTGTATGATCCCATCTGCGCATCTCTCAGTGGCATGAATTATATTAGGATTGTTTTTTGCATTTTGTGCATACCACTGCAACAATTCTTCCCGCGAGTTGCTAACCTGCATATTCAAGAAAAGTGGCACTCAACATCAAACCATCTTGATGATTATAAGGACATAAAACAAGTACAAGTACATGATGAATTAAACATTGCTTATGAGACTACAAACCATCACACCATAGACTTCAGGAATGCTAAACAGTTCAGCATCATTTCCGGAGTCACCACAAACAAGAGTATTTATCGGAACTTTTCCGTCAGCTTTGAAATTTTTAAGCAAGTATGCAAGAGCTTGTCCTTTGCCAGCACCTTGCGGTAATATGTCCAATGCAATACCACATGCACTGCTATAAATTATTTTGACATCTAACTGGCCATGAACAAATCAAGATAGTTAGATATGTCAACAAGAATAAAAAAAAAGGAAGCTTTTATGTTTGGATCTACAAAAAATCCTTACACCACGTTTCTCCAAACGTTCAGATAGAACATTCATTATTTCCAAGGCCTTAACCTCCTCCACAAAAAAGCTAACTTTGTGAGGTCGTTGCTCAGATTCTGACTGCAACAAACCCAAAAAATTCTATGCATGAAAATTCGTTACAAATAACTCCATCATCTTATATGGTTTCACATAATACTTGTATAACACAATATGAAAATACTCAATAGTGTTAAGCACGCAGCCCATATTACAGCCAAAGTTATATCAACTACCGAAGTCTATAAGCAAGAATGTACCTGAGGTTTAAGTTGAGGAAACTTGGCTGTCTCCTCTGACTATGTCTCTGTTCCACTTCTGGTTCAGATATTGTGTCCAGCTATTATCTGGTACCATTGATTCACCATATGTAATCTCAGTTCCCACAGACATTATAGTTATATCAGGGGTCAACAAAGGTTTAGGTTTCCCATTCCTAAACCTTTTGTAACTTGTAGGTGACCTTCCCGTTGAAAACACAAGCAAGGAATCATGACGGTAATAAGCTTCCCACAGCGCATTAAATCTAAGAAGAGAGAGGTTCTCTGGGTCATGATGATCAACCTGCAACAACAGACCCCTAATCCATTTGAATAACTTGAGGGATAGCATGAAAAGATGAATTAAGACATCATAAACAAGTTAACAGGAAATCTACCATTGTAGAATCAAGATCAGAAACTATCATGAGACGAGCAGAACCATTAAGACGATCCATAAGTCTTCTGTCTGCTAAACTCTACAAATACACATCAGGTAAATTGCTGATAAATAACTTTGTTGAATAATGTTCATAACATGACAATTTGTGAATTCCCCATTTTCTATAAAAAGAAAATTGGGATCTCAAAGTTCCCACCTAGTGAAAATTAGGGAGTCTGTCCATCCTTAGGTGTTTTGTTTAATGTCCTCTATAGCAATGTCTTACTTCTCAAAAAAAATAATGTTATAAAAATGGCCAAGAATAATGTGTTTCATAGAACTCATAGAATGATAATGATGGTGACATTGATGATATTATTATAATGGAGAAAACCATGGAAACGATGATGATGTTGACCATGAGCTTATGGTGATAACCATTACACTATAACAAGGATAACTACATTTGTTGAAGGATGACTGTACCCATGATTCCAAGACCATGAAGCTAATGATGACTAAATGACAATAATTGTACCGGCTATTCCTTAAGATGGTATCTCATGGTGAATGATAGTGACAAGGAAGCAATGATGTTGACAATAGCATATCATACTAAAGACATTGGTCATGAATGGTGATGACAACAACAAAAAACGCATTGCAGGGGTAGAATGGCCATGCATGACATATGCCACTACTCTAGATTATTGGCAAAGTTTATCCAATCAAACTGCAAAAAGAAATTCTAAAATTCATTTTTCAAACTCTTTTTACAACAGTCTCAAAACTAAGAAAATAAAATTCAACAGTGCCAACTAAAGTTCACTTTGTCCAATTTTTCCGTTGAAGAATGAATGGAGACCAACAAGAAACCAAAACCATCACTCTAAATAAATCCCACACACTTAAGGACCCATATCAAAATCTAACTAATTTAATATATGTAAAATTGTGTATAAACTATAATGTTAGTAGCTTATGCTTTTAGCAGAATAACAAGATGCTAAGCTTGTTAATCACAATGAAATATTTGAGAAATCTAATAAAGGTCATATCCTGTCTACCCTACTCCCATCCCCGCCCCCCACATCCACCTCCCCAAAAAAGTCAGATATTACAATGCACTTAGGATGGTAATATCATTAAAGCAGTGATTATTAGTTGGATAGCGATTACTAATTGGGCTGTAATTATTCAAAAAACCATACCATTGCATAAAAAACCACACAATTGCATACCCAGCATCTTCCTTATGAGTTGCTGCCCTTGACAATAACATTTGACACCACTTTGGCCTAATTGATGATTTAATATGGTATCAAAGTGAAGTGTTTCGAACCTTGACTCTAGAGTTTACCCCATTTCAGTTAATTCCACGTGTTGTGCTTTACGTATGGAGGGAGAGTTTAAGTCCATATGTGATGGGATGTTAAAATAACAATTAAATTACTAAATTCACTATTTCCTATTAGTATAAGCTTTTGGAATAAGTGATAATTTAACAAATGGCATGTTGAATAGATTCAGCACCACCATAAACTATTATGACAAGTGATTCACGTTACACTATTGCCTTACCGGCCTCCCTCAACCCCGCACCAACTTGTAATTTAAATTGTCAAACTGTGACACTTGTCATGGCTGATCAAATGGCACTTCCAGATAGCTTGCCTCATAAATCTAGGCCAAAAAGAAAAAACAGATAAACCAACCATAACAACTGCAATCAATTAAATGAACAGCCCCCTCCCCCTCCCCTTCCCCCTCTTTATGAGTGAGCTTGGCCCCAAGGGAAGGGAGAGGGAGTGATCCAAACTAATGACAACCGGTTCATGAGGCATGATCTCTAGCTGATTTTGCTATCCACGGGGGTTAACATGCAAACAACACTGCAGCCATACGAACACGATCAAAATTATAAAAATCTTAAATTTTTAGAATCAGTTATAAAGCATTAGATTGGAGTTAATATTTGAAACATGTGAAGAAATTTTACCAAGATTACTGTTACATTGACCAATATGCGCGTTCTCCATATCTAAGGAACACTGATAAAATAATTATTCTGCTAAAAAGAACACAGTGAACATAGCCACCTCCCATGTCAAAATATCCGTTCAAAATCCTGGAATCAGCCTAATGCATAAAGACAATCCAAAATGTGTTAAAACACTATTTCTCAGAATGGTGAAAAGGCATGGCCACAAACAAAACGAGAAGCACAGTTTTACACTTTTACTCATTCACAAGGGGTTCGTTCATAAATATAACACAAGCCACGATACACCAAGTAACACAACACCCATCACAAATAACCTCAGCCCACATATCCTCGTTATCAGCAAATGCTTAAAAATCATGCCTTTTACATTATCAGCTTCAACAAGATTAAGTTTTTCTCTTTCTTTTTTCTTTTTTCTTTTTTCCTCTTTCTTTTCTGGGTTGGTAAGTTTAGACAAACACTATTATAAATTCTCTTTAACCAACACTATTAACTTCTTTTTTTTTTTCTTTCTTTTATGTAATTTGGGGAAAACATGCACCAAGTGAGCTGCAGTTTCAGTCGCATGTACTTGAAATTCAGGGTGACAAAATGCTAATACAAAATATTGAAAGGAGAAACGAAGGGAAAGAAATGGTTACCCAAAATGCGAATCCCAAAGATAAACAGCAGTCCACAATGAGAATTGTCTTTGAGTTCGTAAGCCAACTCTGGCTTAGCACTTTGTTTTCACTTTGCTAGATATAGATATCTCAACTCTCAAGGGGATTGACTTTCTCCTCAAATTTTTTATTTTTTATTTTTTTATAAAAAAGTTCTAAATTTTGGGTGGGGAGTATCTGATTCCTTGCAAGCGGCGAATCGTGTTTGGCGTGCTTTTCAAATATTTTATTTTAGAATAAATTCTCTGTATGACTTTCAACCCTTTCTCTTTAATATATAACTTAAATGTATTGGTTTTTGCTCAAGAGGAATTTAATTATTTAAAAAAAAAATGTTTTTACAATATTATAATAAATTTTAAAATTTTGGATGGGAAAGAACTAAGAAGTGCTGGGATCTTTCCTTGCAAGTCCAGAAACATTTTCTGGTGTTCCTTCAAGTATTTTATTTTTGGTCAAAAGTAGAACTAATTATTTGTATGACTTTGTCCCTCTGTTTTACTGGGTCGCTGGTTGAAACTTGAGATTAATTTTTCAAAACAAAAGACTTTATTATAAGCATGTTGTCTAAGTTTGTATTCGTTTTTTCTTGAGGTGGTTGGCTACTATAATGCAGTAATTGGTTCGGTGTTGGGATCATCGAAGAGAATTTTGATTTTCTATGAAAAAAATCATTTTTCGTCCCTAAATTTTTATCTGGTTTGGATTTAGTCGGTGATTTTTCAATTTTAAAAATAAAATCCTCAAATTTTGTCTAATTTTTAAATTGGTTTCTCTAACAGTTTTATATTTGTAATTGTCTTATTTAACACGCTAGGGTTCTTATTAGTGTCAAAGTTAATGGTTTTTCTTCTAACACTACAAATCTAAAAGATTAAGATAGATGAAGAATATTGTTTTTGTTTATGGAATTGGGTCTTTTTTTTTTTTTTTTTTTAATTTTTGTTTTTTATGGATGACTTAGAGCTTAATGATATGGCATTGATATTAGATACTCATAATTTAGAAAAAAAAAAAGATATTAGATACTCATATAAATGCCGACGTATCAATTGAAACATATATATATGACAAATAATTCATTTTCTGAAAAATAATAGATGGACCTATTTAAAATTTGGACAAAAAACCTAAGGACCATATCCTTGAAATTAGAAACCGAAAAACTTCTATAAAAAAAAAAAAAAAAAAAAAAAAAACTGAAAAACTAAATTTAGATTGAATAAATAAAAACCTAGGTGCTAAATATGATTTTTGCCTTTTCTATAATTGAGGTGCTTGAATTGTAGTATAATTGGACCGCCCTACAAAGAGGGGGTTACAAAATTCTTCAGTCTAAGAGCTTGTTGAGATTGTGTTAATTAGGAAAGGTCAAAAATATTTTTAATATTTAGAAAGTTGTACAAAATAAAAGGTTGACATATTTGGTAAAAGATTTCAAAAGTATTTCTTCGATTTTTTTTTACTTTAAAAATTGCTCCAATGCATTTTTTGTTAAAAAAAACTAAAAATTGAAGCTTTTTCTAAAAAGCCTTTTTTTCTTTTTAGGTTATACCCCCAATACAACTCCAAACATGCTCTAAAATGGTTTGAAATGTAGCCCACCTATGAATCTTAGCAATACTTAACTTAGAATAGAGATCCATCCTTTAAAAATATTGATTTTTTTCGTTACTTGTAACTTGATACCATCTATGCCTATATCTGCAAATATGTTCATCCTCATTCATATTGTTTATGGGAAAAAAAAATGGTGGCTAAAGTCTTATAAGTTATAATTATAAGGGTTTATCTATACGCATACACATACATATTGTAACACAACAGTCTTGTATTAAAAATATGATTAGCCAACATAAAGCGAATGAATTATAGATGAGTTAAGTCCTCATATTAGTTTCTTACTGAGTGAGATTGATTTTTGTAAACGATTTTAGAGAGTTCCAATTACAACTTGACTAATACTTGAAGAGTAATATTGTATATATAACTAATTAACGTCACAATGAAAGTTACTATTAAACCCAAAATTTAGTAATAATCCATCCAAATTTCAATGGTAATTTTATTGCTATCCGTCCCGACATTTTTCTTAACAAAAAGATGATTGTATGTGATTGGTGCCATGTCCTTGTTTGTTAAACAACTACACATTCCCCCACATTACAACACATTCTCTCACATTTTATCACATTATTTACTTCTTTTTTTTCAACAAAAAAAAAAATATCAAATCATTTACTTTTTATATCATATCACTTATTATTCAAATAAAAAAACACTACAAAACAAAATTTTTATTTTTCAATACCACTTTTTATTTTCCATATCAATAATTTATTATTATTATTTTTATCTTTTTTTTTAATACATTAACAGTACCCATGAGTGCTACCGTGGAATGTGGTGTTTTTTATCAAACACCACCCATGTATATGTTAGTGGTAGACTTAATTATAAGTCTAGGGGTGGAGGGTGGGGCACATAATTAACAATTTGTGTACCTAAACCTATTTGAAGAAAGTTGATGTAACCAGGAGGGTTGTTCCAAATGAATGTGACACACACCCTATGCTTGTACCAAGACTTTTTGGACGGTGCGTCCAAAAGTTGGACCAACCCACTTCACTTTATATCAAATTGAATCTAGAAGATTGATGAAAAATTGAAAATGTTATTCATTCCATATAACAATGGATCGTTTATTATTATTGTTGTTATTCATTTTCCATATAACAATGGATCGTTTATTATTATTGTTATTATTATTAGTAGTATTAGTATTATGCTAAAAATGTGGGTTTTATCCACCGTTTTATTGTAATTATGGTTAGTACACCATTTTTCAATTGTTCAAACATCATACTGGATCACATACCGCAATCACAAAAGCCCTTTCATCCGCTTTGACCGTTTGAGAATGTGTGTAATTGTATTTGAGAAATAGAGTTTTTAAGTTAAAAAAATTGGCAAAATTTTCTTTTTAAGCTTTTGCAAAAAGTATGTTTTGGCTATTTTTAAGCCTTTTAATCCTTAAAAGCACTTTTAATTTTTGTTACCAAACATATATTTTTTTTCTTCAAATATGCTTTTTGGATATTAAACGCAGTTTTAAGCTTATCAAATGCATGCTCTAACAGACTCTTAGTCAAGAAATTATGAGACCAAATCTATTCAAATTTGTATTTCGTTCTATAATTTTAATTTCTTGGACGGTATTAATTATTTTTAAGGTGTTTGTTTGGTTCTCACTTCTCACTCCCTCTTTTTGTAGTTTTATTTTATTGTATTGTATTGTGTTTTTTTTTTTTTTGAAGAAATTTTATTGTATTGTAATGTATTAGTTAAGTTGCTAAAAATAAAAATAAAAACACTTTATTAACTCCTCTTAACTCACTTTTGCATTCTCCGTTCTTTCGCTCTCAATTTAGTGTGTCAAATTTTAACAAATTTGTAATCTCGTCCCTCTGAGAATTTTCTGTTAATAAAACCGAAGATTTTTTTTTTTGGGTGGGTGCCGGTGGAGCTCTAGAACTGGGAACCACTTGAAAGCATGCACCACCCATGTCAGCATTAGGAGGCTAGGAGCACATGCAGAGTCCCCAGCGTCATCGCTGGACAGGAGCGAAACCACCTTTTGGCTTGGGAGAGCCCCCCAAGCCATAGGGGGTCCCAAAAAACTAATATATATATATATATATTTTTAATTTTGTCCTTTAAACTAAGAATTATAATCCCGCCCCTGTTGCCGGGCCCAAACAGTAGCGTCCGTGTATAATTTTGAAGATTGGTGGTGGACACATTCATAATGTTTGCACCAAGACTTTCAGGCGAGCCCGGTCAGATTGGTGCGTCCAAAAGTTGGACCAACCCCTTTCATATCAAATTTGAATCTAGAAGACTGAAATATTATTCATCTTCCATTTAACAATCAATCGTGTATCGTGCTTCTTTTTTTTTTTTTTTCTTTTATTATTTCTTTCTAGAAGGATTATCTGATCTCTTCGCTTAGGTTTTTCCATTGCAAATTTCTGTTGGAAAATTATTTTGACGAGGCAAAAATTATCGTTAATAATAAATAAAATATAAGAGATTAATAGATCTCATAATGTTATAAAATCAGTCACTTTTACATTCCCACATGTTATAGCCATTGGTGATTGGATCCCTTTGTGACAGTCGGATGTTAGCTTATTTTGCAAACTAGTGTTCTCTTTTATAATCCCACCAAAGAACACTTTAGATATTATCTCTTTTTATCATTCTTTTTCCTTATGTTGCTTAAGGAAATTTTGAGAATTATCTCACAAGAAGAATAAGAATTATTTTATTAGTCTTCGTTATTGGAATCTAATCTTCAAAATAAGCTAACATCCAACGGTCACAAGTGATCAACTAACCGAAGGCTATAACATGTGGCAGTGTAAAAGGCTAGTGTGAAAAGAGTAGTGATAGAGATCAGGTTGGCGTGAGTAAACAGTACTCACGTCAGCCTGATTTTGATATTAAAATATTATGTAATTTTACATAATATTTTAATATCAAATCAGTGACGTGATAATCTTTTATAATATCCGAATAAATAGTGCCAACTATTCAAAACTAGTTCCAAGAGAGCCTTGAGACTAGTTCCAAGGCAAATGAATGGGTTGAACCGTTGAAGAAAATAAAATAAACACATTTGGGACACACTCCCAACAATTTCTTCATTAAGGGCATTCACAATAAAAAAGCTAATTTTTTATGTAAAGTAGCTCCTCAAAACTCAATTTATCTAGTTTAGCTAATGACTTTTTATGGGCATCCTACATCGGATTAGTTATATTTATATCTATATCATTTAATTTTTATTATTTCTATTTTTATAATGATAGTATTTTTCTTAAATATCTTATTTTTCAACTTTTGAGAAAAAAGTGATGTAAAGAGAAAAATAATAGGAGAAAATTTTGGAAAAAATGATATGTGAAAGAGAAATAGTAGGAGAAAATTTTGAAAAAAAGGAAAAAATAGGTGAGAGAAACAATAAAAAAAACATAGGAAGAAAATTTTGGAAGAGATAGTGGGAAAAAAAAAGGAGAAGAAAATTTAGGAAAATAACTATTTGAATAGTGCTGCTACATATAGCTTTTTTTTTTTAGCTCATTTAATAAAATATCTATTCTACATTTTTTTTAGCTTATCCAATGTATATGGTATTTTATCAATTTAAGGAGTTATTTTAGATAAAAGTAACAAGTGGCCTCTATTTCATTATGCATGATATTTAGGTACTCGCAATTGAACGAACCAAAACTCGTATAGTGGTTGCGCAAGTACCGAGTCGAACCCACAAGGAACCGTAAATTGCTTTGTGTGAAAATAACTTCGAGTCTAGGTTAGTGCTATTTTAACCTAGCTTCGCAGTGGGTGTTTGTGACAACTTGAAAGTAAATAATAGCGAAAATGTAAACAAAATGAAAGTACCAAGGTTGAGGTTTTCACCTCACCATTTCAACTACATTAATTGAAAACACTAAGCTAAAACATCCGTCTATCGGTTTGAAATAAAACTAAATCTCTTGCACCTATCGAAGGATTAAAAGAATCTGTCCCTTTGACGAAAGACAAACCATAAACGGTTTAAGGCTCAAAGGATCCAAAGTGAATGTGTTAAGACACAAACTACTATGGATAAATGAGCGTAAACCGAATGATGGAATGTATCCATCGGACAAAAAACCAAAAATAAACGACTACGGTGCAATCTCACTTGGTTTTGTCTCCAAACCAAGTGAGAGACAATTTAAGCACATAAAGAAATAACGGAATGAAATGACTTAAATGTAAGCAATTAACATAGCATTCATGGTGAGGCTACATCCTCAACCTTAGTTGGGGATCTAGCCTCCCATAAGCAAAGAAAGTGTAAATAAACAAAGAGGAAGCATTAATATTAAACTAATGTAAATGAATACAAAGAAAAGGGCATAGCAGAGCCAATAGTGGCAAATTGCTCTCTAAAACAAGCTAAAAAGTAAAAGCTCTCAAACAAATGGACCTAGGGTCCTATTTATAGGCTGAGTGTCAACATCAGGTGAGTTCAATGCACTACTGCGTTGAGCGCTCAATATTTGTGGTCAAACGTAGGGTACACGTTCGATCGCAAATAACTACTGTGGCGGCTAGGGCTGACATGGGCGTGCATTCGACCGCAGAGCACTTGCGTTTCACTGAGATAAAGTGACCGTGGTTGCCGTGGTTGCTTAAGTCCACTTTCTTGCCCTTTGCTAGCCATGTTTGTTGCAATGACTTACACAACACAAAACATTAAAAACTATACAAAATAATTAGATATTAACAACACTAAGAGCCTAACAAACATAAGTAAAGGAGGGGTCCAATATACAATATTTGACACCGATTAAATATCCCAAAACTTACATTTTGCTAGTCCCTTAGCAAAACAAAAATGAAAAACACAATAAAAACATAAGTCCGCTTTCGTGGGAGAACGATTGCATTGAGCGTATGCAACAAGCCTTTTAAACCTCTAGGAATTCCCTAGAGGGCGAGTGAAGTCTCGTGAGGGTTTTTTAGGAATGATACTCACAAACATTTGTGCAAACATTTTATTCTCAATCATGCAAAAATATATCAATCATGGTTTAAATTCAAAAGCAAGCTTCATCAAACAAACACCATCTTCACAAATTTTAGGGAATTAATAGTTAAGATACAAACATAGCATAATGAGATACAAAAATCAATTCTAGTGAAAGTGAGATTAACACAAAAATATGGGATTTCAAAACTAATCTGTAGTCTTGTATGCTTTGACACTCAAAATTCATTGGACAACACATCAAAAACAATAACCAAGGTTCATCAAAAACTTTTTTTTTTTAATTTTTTTATTGCATAACTTCATTAAGCTATCTAATTGACCCATGTATCAAGCGTTAAATCAATGACTCCTAAACCAAATGGTTTTAGGGCATTAAGTGTAAAAACAGCCCTAAGGACCTACTAACTCGAGTCAAAAAGGCTACGAAGCTTTGCTAACCACATCTAACTTCTCACTTTTTTACGCGAATACTCATTGCTTAATGAGGCAAGAGATCCGGTTACGCGGTGGAAAGCTCAAAATGATCATTTTTTTTTAAACAAAACCACGGTTATCTTTCCAAACGGTTTTCCAACTGTATTCAAGCTTACAAAACTAACAAGACCAAAATCAAATTTTTATCCCACAAATTACGTACCAATTGTGCTCGTGAAACTCAAATTGAACTACAATATCTCATTATGCCAAGAAAGTAACATAATTGAAAATCCCTTAATCAATGTGATCATATGTTCGTCAAATTAAACACATAAATGAAAATAAACCATAACTGAAATAAAAATGCATAATAAAAAAAATCAAATGTGTACACAAACTCAAAATCTGCACTGTCTACAGTGTGCTGATATAGAAAATGAAAAACATAGTGCAAGGGGTGTAAAAATAAACCAGGACGTCACAAAGACATCACAGGGCTAGTGGTGCTGCAGAAGGTCCTGCTGCTAAGGGCGGTTTATCCATGATGTCTCGGAACATCTTCTGGACCTCGAGTCTGTCCTGACGAGCTCCCTCTAAAAATCTACAAATTGTGATCGTACGTCCCTAATCTGGGACTGTATGTCCACGAGGGTGTCCTGGAAGTGTAATAGATTTGACGTAGCATGATACATTCCTCATCCTCGTACTCCTCAGGCTGCTCCTCTTGCTCTGCCTCTCTTTGTGCTCAAATGCCATCTCATGCTCAGCTACCATCTCTGGAATGCCTATAGGCTCTGGCACCAGTGCGGGGTGTGGCTGTGGGGCATCTCTGGGCATGTAGACAGACTCTGGCACCACTGGATCGGGCCAAAGTATGGGCTCTCAGTGATAGGCCCATCCCCTGGTGTGCCTCTGATCCCCATCTTTCTCAGAATATGTGTGATGAGAAAAGGGAAAGGCAATCCCCACGTCTTCGTGTGCTCCACCCCCCGATGGTGCACTCCCTTATAGAATTTCTGGATCTAACGCCAGATAATCTCAGGAATGGAACACCAGAATCCTCGGTGGAATGAATAGAGGGCACTGAGGAATAGGTCCCGCCTCTGGGTCTTGTGTCCCAAAGGACACACATTACAATACAACACCATGCCAATATAAAGAGAAGATTCCAAGGAATCTTCGTCTTGCTGGCTGCATTTCGGCGGTCATCGGCGTACTTCCCTTTATACATATCGAAAACGATGTCCTCGAGTGTGAGCATGGAGGGGCACTCAATCCAGGGGATGTCCAACTCAGGCGGCTCACGGCTGCATTTCAACACAGCCGCTACATCAGCAATGGTCACCTCCACCTCTTTTCTATCAATGGAAGAGAAAAGTATGTCCGGCTGGTCACCATCAATCCTTAGATGAGTGTAAAACTCTCTGACCAACCGCTCGTATGCAGTGGAGGCGACGGGTTTGAAAAACCTCTTCAAACCCTAGCTCTTTAATTCCTCAACGGCCCAACTTGTGGCTTCATTGTTGGAGAACACCTCTTTGATAGCAAAAGTGTTCTTCTACAAGAGCTTCCGGCTCTCCATAGATAGCCTAGTTGCAATAGCGTGGGACCCCGAAGACCGGGATGACAAACCTCGCCCTCTAGGCATGATGGAGGTTTGTTGGGGCAATCTGCCGAGCACCTGGTGTGCGCCCCAAAAATAAAGGGTTTAAGAACCCTGTTGAAATTAAGCCCAAGCCCCAGCAAAAATGAAGCACAACCAACACCAAACAATTGGGCACAATTCAAGAGTGGAATTGTGCCCAAATTCAACCAAAAAATGAAAAAAAAAAAAAATGGAGGATTTGAAGGTAAAATGGGTTTTCAGGTGGGTTGGGGACAAAATGGAAAATCTGGGATTTTGGGTGGCCGGCAGTGGGTGGGTACGGTGGAGAATGGCCAGCGGTGATGGCTTGGTGGTGGGGGAGGTGATGGGTGGCGGTGGGTTGGTGGATTTTGGATTTTAGGGAGGAGAGTGATGGAGGAGAGGGAAGGGGTGTTTGTACGGCTGTTGGAAAATGGGGGAAGGGGGGGAGAAATGTGACCTAAAAACTATTTAAGCTGGCCTAAAACCGAGTACGTTCAAACGTACATAAGTACATTCGTGACTACTGCAGGTGCATGGGTGTGTGGGTGAACTATGCGTTCGAACTTACGTAAGTAAGTTTACGTAAGTTCGAATGTATACGTGCAGTGAAATGTGCGTATGAGGGGCACTGCGGTCGAACTCACCAAGGCAAGGTCGAACGCAGCGCCTAGTGCACGTTCGAACGTACAGGCATAAGTTCAAATGCAAAGAGCAAACCAAAAAAAAAAATTTTACAAAATTTATACAGAGGTTTTTTTTTTTTGCATAAAAACACAAAACACACACAAAAAAAAAAAAAAAAAGAACATTTACTCAAACACACAAAATAAAATATTTACAAAAAACACAAAATAAAATATTTTCAAAAACACCCCCAAACCTAAAACGTTACATTGCCCGCAATGTAACCGAATTAACCTAGGAGACAAGTCAATTTAGGTACAGCATAAAAGAATGCTTCCCCAAATTTGACTAAAAAGTAAAACAAAAAGCAATAAATATAATGAGGGGTGCCTCCCACAAGCGCTAAGTTTAACGTCTTCAGCCAGACTTGTGATAAGGAACAAACTACCTATGATACTAGGTAGACACAACAACTGCTGTACCGAGAATGGTGGGCACTATCTTGCCTGGGTCAAATGAGTGATGGTTGTAGCTGGGATAATCAATAAGCAAAGATGGATGTCCAGCTAATACTGACCTCAGATGATCATAAAATGGGGGAGAAAAATAGTCATTCCTTCCCAGGTTCCATCTCGGCCTCCTTGGCCACATATGAATGGGAGCAAAAAGTTTGCTCTTAGTAGTAAAATCAGGTGACTCAAATGTGGAGGAATAAACAGTGGGAAAAACTAAATCCATGGTTTCCCCACACTCTGACTATAACTAAGATATGAGATCGAAAATGAAAGGGAGTAGCTCAACTACTTCCTCAAAATACTGATCATGTCCTAACTGAGCAAATAGCTCCAACTCAATGTCCTCCAAACTTTGCTCAACTACTTTCGTAGTTGGCTCAAGTATCCTACCAAAATCTATGTTTCCTCCATCCTGAATGAAACATTCCAACTCCGGGTCCTCTAGGCTGAGCTCATACCTCAGCTCGTTAAGCTGTAGTGGCTCACTTAAATGACCTCCAGATAGTGCAAAGCACTCCATGTTAGGGTCCTCCAGGCTAGGCTCATGCAAAACTGGACTAATCAGCCTGTCTAAATCTAGGTCCTGAGTAAAACACTCAATCTCCGGTTCCTCAAAATCAAAATCATCAGTGATTTCTTCAATGAAGCACATAGGATGGGTCTCATCGTACTCTAGAGGCTGGCTATTGATGTTGAAAATATTAAGCTCAACCGTTATGTTTCCAAATGAGATCTTCATCACTCTCGTCCTATAGCTGATTAGGGCATTAGCCGTAGCTAAAAATGGTCACCCTAAAATCATTGAAATTTGATTTGCCACGTCGTGAACTGGCTCCGTGTCTATCACTATAAAGTCCATAGGGAAATAAAACTTGTCAACCTTGATTAACACATCCTCAAGTATTCCCCGTGGTCTCTTAAGTGACCTATTCGCCAACTGGAGTGTCACAGTGGTTGGCTTCAACTCTCCCAGTCCCAATTTCAAATACACTGAATAAGGAAGGAGATTTACACTTGCCCCCAAGTCCAACAATGCCCTGTTGATCTGACTCTCTCCAATCATGCAAGCAATGGTCGGACATCCAGGGTCCTTATACTTGATGGGTAGCTTGCATTGGAGGATGGAGCTCACTTGCTCCGTCAGATAAGCCTTCTTTAGGACATTGATCTTTCTCTTAATTGTGACCAGATCCTTCAAGAATTTCGCATATGATGGCACTTGCTGAATTGCATCCAAGAATGGGATGTTTATTTGGACTTGCTTAAACAGCTCTAATATTTCAGCAAATTGCGCATTCTTCTTTGGCGCTCTCAATCTCTCTGGATAAGGGGCTTTTGGGACAAATGACCTTGTAAGTTCCTTCTCAGGGGGAGTGACTGTAGATGGCTCAGCATCTTTCTTCTCATTGTTGTCACTCTTTTTCTCCTCTTTCTCAGCAAGGTCTGTTGTTGGTACTGTTTCATCAACTGCTTTTGGCTCATCCACTCGGTTGTCCACTTATTTCCTTGACCTCAGTGTGACAATCGCATGAGCATGTTCTTGATTTGGAGTACTTCCAATAGTGCATGCCTTAGGATTATTTACTGGTTGGCTGGGGAGCTTCCCTTGTCTCTCTCACCTATGTGACTTGCCAACTGTCCCACTTGGGTCTTCAACTTGGAGATTGCCTGGGTGTTCACCATGGTGGAGTGTCTAATATCACTGATGGACTGGCCAGTCATCTTCATGAATTCTTTCATTGACTCTTCTAATGACTGAGTTGATGATGTTGGGAGTTGAGTGGGGGCTTGATAGGAAGATGACGTTGGCTGGGCCAAGCGTCCAGGATTTTGGTAAGTAGGAGGAAAACCTCCTTGATTTGTGGGTTGGTTTTGCTTCCATGAAAAATTTGGGTGATTCCTCCACCCAGGGTTGTAAGTTTCAAAGTATGGACCAGTTGACTGCTTTTGGAAATTGTTGAAAGCGTTCACTTGTTCCATCTCAGAGAAAACTGCCATAGATGGACAATTCTGTGCTTGGTGCAAAGGACTAGCACAGACAGAACAACTTTGAACTGGAAATGTGTTCACAGCTTTAACGGCCTTTTCCATACTCAAATTATCCAGCCTCTTGACAATGGCATCCATTCTTTGAGTCAACTCTTACTCAGCATTCAGCTCCAGTACGCCTATTTTCTTTTGGGTAGATTTGTCTCGGCTGCTGGTGAAATCCCAGTTTTGGGTGTTGGCAGCAATCTTCTCCAAAGCTTTGTAGGCCAAATCTCCCATCAAATTCAGGAATGTCCCACCATTCATTAGTTCAATCATGCTACGGTTGGTCTGAGACAGACCTTGGTAGAAAAATTGAACTAGACGCCATTTCTCATATCCGTGGGGTGGACACTTCATCAACATATCCTTAAATCTTGTCCAATATTCCGTGAATTTTTCGTCCTCATCCTGAGTAAAGGAACTAATTTCCTTTCTAGCATCATTTACTCTGGACATTGGATAGAATTTGTGGTAGAATTGCTTCAATAGTTCTTTCCAGGACGTAATAGAACGAGGGGCTAAGGAATCTAGCCACTCGGTGGCTCTGTCATGAAGGGAGAAAGGAAAAAGTCAAAGATTGACCGATTCTTCTGAGAAGTTTTGGAATTTGGTCGTGGCAGTTATACTCCTAAACTTCTTAACATGGGAATAAGGGTTTTCATGATCTAAGCCATAGAAAGATGGTAGCATCTGAATCACATGTGGCTTTAGATCATACTGAGTGGCATTAGTTGGAGGGAACACTATGCACGAATGGGTCTGACATGATGAGTCGAACAATTCAGTGTAGTCTCGTGAAATCCAACTCATACATTCGTCTATGCTCCCCATTCCCAGCTCTCGCATCTTGGAACTCTTCGTTCTCCTCTTCCTCATTCCTTCGATCTTCTTCGTGCGGTTCCACCCTTGGCTCTCTTTGATTGTCCCCCATCTCGGCTTGAGCTCGACGCACTCTCCTAATGTTTCTTTCTAAGTCGGGATCTAATGGTGTTAACTCTAGGTTCAACGATCGCCGACCATGCATAAACTAACAGAAATTTAACTATACACTAAGGAAAAACAGCAAGCTAGAAAAGCAAAAAAAATGCAGGAAAAAAATAAGGAAAATAGCAAACAACAAGATGGCAAAAACAACTATAAACTAAAACTACTCAACAATAAACTAAAAACAACATGTGAGCAAAAACAAATATAAAAAGATGCAGTAAAAACAGAGCAGAAACAATAATAAAAACAGAGAATAAATTTAACTAAAAACCAAAACAGCAGCAAAAACAAACTAATTTAAACAACTAAAATTTAAACTAACAAAATTATTGACTAAACACATGCAAAATATATAAACAACTAAAAATAAATATAAACTAAACACAACTAAACTCAGCAAACAAAATACTTAAAACAGGTAATATAAATAATTAAAATACGTCTAACAATTAATCAAAGCGTAAAGAAAATAAAAATTGAACATACTGTCTCAAGTATGTTGATGTTGGAAGCAGAGGTGCGCTTGAGCGCAGGTTAGTATGCTCATTCGCACTGATGCAGAAATGTGGCAGGTTGTTGCACGTGCTTTTGAATGTCTGATGCGTTCGACAGCGGAGCTGTTGCGTCTCTGTCGGGCCTTGAGTTCACATGCAGTAGCGTGACTAGTGCTGCGTCTTGTGAGCGTCTTTGGAATACGATGCGTTCGTTCGACCGCCTTTCGACGCTTT
Source organism: Carpinus viminea (assembly GCA_013348765.1). Taxonomy (NCBI): domain Eukaryota; kingdom Viridiplantae; phylum Streptophyta; class Magnoliopsida; order Fagales; family Betulaceae; genus Carpinus; species Carpinus viminea. The sequence continues at coordinate 31,403,224 of CP054668.1, read as the reverse complement.
CGAGAACTAGAACAGAAAGCTATAAACGACTAAAAACTAACTAAAAATTAACAAAAATGAACTAAAACACAAAACAAACTATAAACAGAATGTACAATGCAGAAAATAAAAACTAGTAGAAAAATAACATCAAACTAAAAACAAAGTTAAATTCAAAACAATTTAGACGGTTCCCCGGCAACGGCGCCAAAATTTGATCGGACCAAATTTAGGTACTTGCAATTGAACGAACCGAAGCTCGTATAGTGGTTGCGCAAGTACCGAGTCGAACCCACAAGGAATCGTAAATTGCTTTGTACGAAAATAACTTCGAGTCTAGGTTAGTGCTATTTTAACCTATCTCCGCAGTGGGTGTTTGTGACAACTTGAAAGTAAATAATAGCGGAAATGTAAACGAAATGAAAGTACCAAGGTTGAGGTTTTCACCTCACCATTTCAATTACATTAATTGAAAACACTAAGCTAAAACATCCGTCTATTGGTTTGAAATAAAACTAAATCTCTTGCACCTATTGAAGGATCAAAGGAATCCGTCCCTTTGACGAAAGACAAATCATAAACGGTTTAAGGCTCAAAGGATCCAAAGTGAATGTCTTAAGACACAAACTACTATGGATAAATGAGCGTAAACCAAAGGATGGAATGTATCCATTGGACAAAAAACCAAAAATAAACGACTACGGTGCAATCTCACTTGGTTTTGTCTCCAAACCAAGTGAGAGACGATTTAAGCACATAAAGAAATAACGGAATGAAATGACTTAAATGTAAGCAATTAACATATCATTCATGGTGAGGCTACATCCTCAACCTTAGTTGGGGATCTAGCCTCCCATAGTGGCAAATTGCTCTCTAAAACACGCCCAAAAGTAAAAGCTCTTGAACAAATGGACCTAGGGTCATATGGGCGGCGTCATTACGTAGCACTTTATGTTCAATGCGAGATAATCGCTAGGGCTACCGAGTGTCAAGGTCCGACCGTGGTTGCTGCGTGCGACCGTGGGTACATTCGAACGCACCAAGTGCGATCGAACACACTTTGGTAGGATCTTCACTTTAAGTCCACTTTCTTGCCCTTTGCTAGCGATGTTTGTTGCAATGACCTGCACAACACAAAACACTAAAAACTATACAAAATAGTTAGATATTAACAACACTAAGAGCTTAACAAACATAAGTAAAGGGGGGTCCAATATACAATATTTGACATCGGAAGCATGATTTCAACTGATTGAGCTATCTCTTGAGGACATATCAAGGGACTCAAAAGAATAGATAATATAAAGCAAACTAAATATAATAGGCACCCAGAATTATATGGTTTGGTGTATGACTTACATTTAGGCATGATGAAACTTAGAATAAATGATAATGGATCTGGCTTAAGTGTGGTAGTGTAAAACTATCGTACCCTGCTGTAGCCTAAAACGACCCAATTTGGGGTCATTTTGGGCAGTAAAAAAAATATTTTTAAAGTAATAATATAAAATTAATTAAATATTAAAAAATCAATAATTAAAAAAAAATATTAAAAAACTAAAACCATTAAAAATAAAAATAAAAATCAAGTCTAGCCACCCCCTTGGCCAAAATTGGGTGGTCTGGCCACCCTAGTTTGGCCAAGGGGATGGGTCCCATGGCCGGTCTGGGGGTGGACGAACCACCCCCAAAAGGCCAAACAAAAAAAAAAGGGGTTTGGCCTTTTGGGGTAGCCAAACCACCCCCTTGACCATGGGGGTAGTTCATTACTTCATTCACCCCTATACCGGCCATGGGGGTGGCTTTAGCCACCTCCTTGGCCAAAATGGGGTGGTCCGGCCACCCAAATTTGGCCAATCACCCATTGATTTTCATTTTCATTTTATTTTTTTTAATGGTTTAAGTTTTTTAATATTTTTTATTTTTTAATTATTGATTTTTTAACATTTAATTAATTTTTACTTTAAAAATAATATTTCTTTTATTGCCCACTATAAAAATAGTGCAAAGCCAGATCAAATGATAATAATACAAATAGACTTTAATTAGTCTTTAATGGTAGATTGATGATAGACTTCAAATATAACTAAATAATAGTCTTTATTTTTTTGACATGTCCACGTAAGAGGAGGAAGGAAAACTAAATAATAGTCTTTTAACTGTAAATAAATGACAGACTTTAACTCTAAATAACTTATAATCTTCAACTGTAATTAGGTGATTGATTTTGACCGTTTCTTCCCATTTTGCTGTCCAAGAAAGAAATTAAAGACACCCGTTGAACATTCAGCGGGGATTGGTTGAAAGGTTTTTCATCGGCACAATAGTTTCATGCATTGTTTTTGAAAGGAAAGTGGCAGTGCCGTGAGTTCATGTTGTTTGAAAACAAACGTATGCCTCGGTCAAAGATTTATCTTTACACTTAATTTGCATGGTTGACTACGTGAATAAATGTATAAATATATAGGTTTCTTGTGTCTTCTTTTGCATGGAAATGGTTGTGTCATAAAAGTGTCATGTCTTTTGATTTAAAGAACATGACTCTGAGTTTCATGGTTGAAAAGTCATCTAGCAGTGCATGTTGTCTTTTCTTTCCGATGCACAAGTTTTTCAATGCAATTGCATCATTTGTGTTAGAACACGTTTTTCCAGTACAACCGTGTCTGAATGATGTGATCTTCCGTTACGTCTTCGATTATTGACTTTCAAGTTTCTACAAAATAACAAGAGTGTCAAAAAGTCTCCAAGCTGAGTGCCTTAGAAACTCTCCAATGCTTAAATCAGCAATCGTATGGAATCAGTGTAAGCCTATTCAATATTCAGAGTATTTAGAGATTGTGATATTCTGAGAGCTAGAAAAGAGAGATACCGAAAATAGTGTGGAGGCCCCTTTTTACAGGGGTTTGGTAGCAGCTGGTGCTATTGATGATATAAATTCTAGAGTATCCATGATGTGCCACGTAGGTGGAGTGATTCAAGGCAGTGATGACACGTGTCGATGAAGGTCCATATGTTTGATGATTCGAAACCATATATGTTGATTTGTTGAGGGTCACGCGTATCGTTGAGGGTGAGTCAGCGTGTTGTATTCTCGAGTATTGATTGGGAAAATATGGTTCTACATTAATTTGTAACAATTTTTTTTTTTTTTTTTTTCTATAGATGCATATTTTGGCTGTATTAATTGAATTTTTTTAATTTAGATTATCAAATTACGAAATTTAAGTTGTTTTTGGGTATCGAAATACTTCGAAAATGTCACATATAAAAAATGTGGTGTATTATAGTTGAAAATTGAATATATTTTTATCGATTTGTTGCCCAATATATTTAGTGGCGGAGCCAATTTTTTTTTTAAAAAAATTCTTTTTCCTACCTACAACACCCAAAAATTAATATATAGAAAACGTCTGCTCTGTCTCACTCTTTTTCTTTCTTTTTTTTTTTTTTTTTCAATAATCGATTTGGTGATTTATAATAATTTTTGTGGGATAAAACAAATCTATAAGCATAGATGTAGTTGAAGCTATCGATTGAAGTGATTTTTTTATTTTAGATGGTGTCTGAATATATTTTCTTAGACCAGTTATAATTTATTGAATTACTTTGTACTCTTCCAAGAGCCTATAAAGTGTAGTTGTAGACACTTTTTATTTTATTTATTTATTTATGTTTCTTTGATATAGTGCTGACATGTTACTTTTCTAATATATCAATTTAAACACATATTTATGAACTTTTATAAATATCTTTTTTGTGATACATATATTGTGTGAATTACTCAATTTTTATTTAAAATTATGTTTATCATATTTTTAGTTCAGCAGGTTTTTGGGCGGGGGATAAAGGATGGCCTAGCCTACTCCCAAATCCTCCAAAAATAAAAATAATAATAAAAAAGAATAAAAACAAATTATTTAAAGGCATTTGGCCCGGCCTAAACAATAAAAATACACATTTAGTCCCTCCTAATCCAACTTTCTAAATCTATCCCTGTCAATGACCCTTACAATATGAATTGTCTGGCTCTATCACTGTCTATATTGTAAAGAAGCATTAAGCCAATACGAATTGTCTAGCTCCACCACTGTTTATATTGTAAAGAAGCTTCAAGCTAAAAATAGTTTTGTTTTGTTTTGTTTTTAAGTTTCTTAAAGAGTAAGTGTTTCTACACAAATGAAGAAAAATCATTTTGGAAGGAAAATTTGTTTCTACCTACCTCTATAATTTACCACCGTTTTTTATGTGACATTTTCGAAGTGTTTCAATATCTAGAAACATTATAAATTTCATAATTTGAGAATCAACAAATTTTTTTTTAAATTTTTTTAAGGGAAATTATATCAAAACGCCTTGAGTAATCAAGCCAAAACTAAAAACTCTATAAGTTTTTTTTTTTTGGACTTTTTACTCCCTAGGTTAATCCAAATGCCAATAAAATTTTAGCTATCAAAAATTTTTTAACAGTCGTTAGTCTGGGTTAAAATGCATCGTTTTACCTCATTAAAATATTATTTTTTAAAATTTAATTTTAAAATTTAAATCTAAAAATAAAATAAAATAAAATATTTTTTTTAAAAAAAAGAATGACAGTGGTGGCTGAACCACCCCTTGGGCCATGGGGGTGGTTCAGCCACCCCCAGACCAGCTGTAGGGGGGTGGCCGAACCACCGGCCCCCAGGCAAAATGGGATGGCCAACCACCCCCCTATGGGGTGGTTTGGCCGCCCTTATTGTTCCTTTTTTTAAAAAAAAAAATAGATTTAAATTTTAAAATTAAATTAAAAAAATTTAATATTTTAAAACAATGTGTTTTGACTTAGACTAATGACTGTAAAAAAATTTTATTTTCATTTCGATTGACCCAAGGAGTAAAAAGTTTGAAAAAAAAAAAAAAAAACTTAGGGAGTTTTTAGGTTTGATGTGCTTACCCAAGGTGTTTTGATATAATTTCTCTATTTTTAATTGTATGGAATTCTGATTCATATGAGTTAGAAATTTTTTTTTTTGACATGTCCACACAAAAGTGGGGAGGGGGATTCAAACTAGTAACCTCTGCTTAATTAGGCGTGATTCCAACCAATTGAGCTACCTTTTAACATATGAGTTAGAAATTTAGATAAGGTTTAGCAACATATTAATTGTAAGTATGTAATAATTATTTTGCATTTTTAGTACTCCCCACACTTTATTGATCTCAATCAACATCAAACATCTCAGTATTAAATGGTTCAAAACTTTAGAATGAAAAGATAGAATAACATTTACATTCGGTGGATTGAGATTTCTTAGATTTTTTAAAATATTAGATTCTCGAATTTTTAAATTTGAGCATTCCATTACATTCCAAATAAATGTACAAATTTGTGTATTACCGAAGTAATTAATTTTAGATTTCGACATGTCAAACCTATTTGCGTCGGTAACACACAAATTCTACAATTATTTGGACGGTTAGATGTAATGAATGACTAAGATTTGACGCAATGTGACGACATGTCCCCACGGAATTAAGTACACCAAATGAGAAAATGTTGTATGAGAGGTGGGAGCGGTTTAACCGCCTTAGAGCATGTGTTGGGATTGTGTTTGAGAAATTGAGCTTTTAACTCAAAAATGATTTTTGGCAAAAACTTTATTTTTAAGCTTTTGCCAAAAGTGTATCTTGGCAGCTTTTAGACTTTTTGAACCTTAAAAAGTGTTTTTAATTTTTTTTATCAAACGAGTACTTTTTTTATTCAAACGGATTTTTTGAGTGTTAAACACACTTTTAAGCCCTTCAAACGCAATCCCAAACTAACACTTAGGGCCCGTTTAGTTTGCGGAATGGCTATTCCATCAGAGATATGTCCTCAAACAGAACGCCGAAATAAAATATTAAAAACAAAATACAGAGGTATGAACACCAAAACAAAGAGAGGGGTGAGAGAAACACTTTTTTCAGCCATTCATCATTCTGTTTGAGGAAGACAGAATACATAAATAAAAAATTTAAAAAATCTTTAAAAAAAAAGAAGAAGAAGAAGAAGAAGAAAGAAAGAGATATGAGCACCAAAACAAAGAGAAGGGGCAAGAGACTAGAGATAAAAGAGATGGAGAAAGAGATATCTGGTTGGAAGGCAATGAGTTGCAGTTTGGGGAAGACGAATGGGTTGCAGTTGAGAAAGACAGAACGTTTGAAGTTTGAGGAAGATGGATTGTTTGAGGAAGAAGACACTGGAATATTGAGAGGGAAAAAAAAAAAGCTTATGGGAAAAAAAAATGGTGGCTAAAGTCTTATAAGTTATAATTATAAGAGTTTATCTATATGCATACACATACATATTGTAGCACAACAGTCTTGTATTAAAAATATGATTAGCCAACATAAAGTGAGTGAATTATAGACAAGTTAAGTCCTCATATTAGTTTCTTACTGAGTGAGATTGATTTTTGTAAACGATTTTAGAGAGCTCCAATTACAACTTGACTAATACTTGAAGAGTGATGGTGTATATATAACTAATTAACGTCACAATGAAAGTTACTATTAAACCCAAAATTTAATAATAATCCATCCAAATTTCAATGGTAATTTTTATTGCTATCCGTCCCGACATTTTTCTTAACAAAAAGATGATTGTATGTGATTGGTGCCATGGCCTTATTTGTTAAACAACTACACATTCTTCCACATTTTATCATATTATTTACTTCATTTTTTTTCAAAATATATATATATATATCAAATCATTCACTTTTTATATCATATCACTTACTATTCAAATAAAAAAATCACTACAGAACAAAATTTTTATTTTTCAATATTACTTTTTTATTTTCCCATATCAATCATTTATTATTATTATTTATCTTTTTCTTTAATACATTAATAGTACCCAGGAGTGCTACCTCGTGGAATGTGGTGTTTTTTAACAAACACCACCCATGTATACGTTGGTGGTAGACTTAATTAAAAAAGATGATTGTATGTGATTGGTGCCATGTATATGTTAGTGGTAGACTTAATTAAAAATCTAGGGGTGGAGGGTGGGGCACATAACTAACAATATGTGTACCTAAACCTATTTGAAGAAAGTTGATGTAACCATAGAGGGTTATTCCAAATGAATGTGACACACACCCTATGCTTGTACCAAGACTTTTTGGATGGTGCGTCCAAAAGTTGGACCAACCCACTTCACTTCATATCAAATTGAATCTAGAAGATTGATGAAAAATTGAAAATGTTATTCATTTTCCATATAACAATGGATCGTTTATTATTATTGTTATTAGTATTAGTATTAGTATTATGCTGAAAATGTGGGTTTTATCCACTGTTTTATTGTAATTATGGTTAGTACACCATTTTTTAATTGTTCAAACATCATACTGGATCAAATACCGCAATCATGAAAGCCTTTTCATTCGCTTTGACCGTTTGAGAATGTGTGTAATTGTATTTGAGAAATAGAATTTTTAAGTTAAAAGAAGAAAAGAAGTTCCTTTTTTTTTTTTTTTTGGGCAAAAATTTCATTTTTAAGCTTTTGCCAAAAGTACGTTTTGACTATTTTTAAGGTTTTTTTTTTTTTTTTCTCTAATTGAATAAGGGAATGGGTTACAGTGAAGGATCTTTTCCATTCTTGATCCGAATGGAAGAAAGAATGGGAGATCCTGTGGGAATGCTTCCAAAAACAAAGTTAGAAGCGGCCCATTTGGCTAAAGCATGTGCACGAAAATCGGCACATCTAGACACTTTCAAAGCATTCCAGCTTTGAAAGGAGGAAATAACTAGACTAATGTCAGAAATACAATGAGAAAAATTCCACGAAGAAAATAAAGAAGGGTTCTTAATGGCCAACACCACAAGAAGAGCATCTCCCTCCAACAAAATGTGATCACAACCAGAAGAGACAGCCAACCGAACAGCCAAAAGAGCAGCAGCTGCTTCACCTTGCAACACATCCGTGGATAAAAGCCTTTGAGTAGTAGCAAGAAAATGTTCCCTTGATCATCACTGAGAACTGCCACAGCCACAGCAAAAGAATCTTTGACAGCCACGTCAAAATTTGCCTTGAGCCAACCCACGTCTGGTGGAACCCACAAAGGAGGAAGAGAGCAATCCCTCCAGGCAGTAACATGCATATGCACAATTCTAGATAGCTGAAAAAAAGCTTGACTTGGAGAAGTTACAGTACCCTTATGAACCAAAAGGTTCCTACCCCTCCAAATAAAATCCAACACAAGAGAGGCAAAGAGCTGAAATTTCCTAACCTCAGCCTTGGCAATACCCAAAATAGCCACAGGAGAGATAATAGCTAAAATCCAATTTGAAATAGGTTGATGGGCAAAACCCCTAATAATATTAGGCCAAGGGGAGGCATTCCATAAAAAGATGGCTAAGGCACAATCCAAGAAAATATGGGAAGGAGTTTTTAATCATTGAAAGTGTTGGGTCATGGATCAACCTCATAGACCAAACCCAATGACTTACTGGGCCGAATCACATACTCCAAGACATTCTCGGAGCTCAACCATCTGTTACTGAATACCCGGGTTTGTGACATCCGAGACTTATCTCTGAGGCCTCATAGACCTCTTGTGTCCGAGACCTCTGAGACCGTATGTCCGAGGCCTTCTCGAATCCGAGGCTTCTTCCACCTTAGTGACATGCATTGCAATCATATCAACAGTCTTCGGCGACACACCTGGAAACTCGAGATTAAAGATCCTGTAAACAAGAATTCAAAATTCAAACATCAACCACCACATCCCTCCTCGATCTCATCAAATCTTGAGACGGGTAACTAATCAAATCCCTCAATAACAAACTGTCTGGCAGAAAATCAGGGATGAATCATTAATCGGTTAGGAGACCACCATGCCATGCCTATATAATGCAGGTAGTACAGCACATTCAAGAGAGGCAGTTATTGCCTCCATTGCATATTGGTACTTTCTCTCCCTCTTCCACAAAATACTTACTTAGGCATCGGAGTGGCTCCACCGACTCACCCCCGGTCTCCCTTCGATCCTCTTGTTTTCCTCCTTGTGCAGGTACCCAAACTTGGAGCAGTCAAACCATTAGCGTGCCACGTCACCAATCAAAAATTGTGCATCAACAGTTTGGCGCCGTCTGTGGGAATGATTTCTCAAATCGATTTTCATTCCTCTAAATATCCGACATGGTGAACACACGCTCCTCACATCCGCTGCTGCCTCACCCTTTGTAGCCACCCCCTAGCGCTCCCGGAGCGTCCAATGACCCAAATTTAGGGACTTTCTCAAGTCTATGGCGGAGTCAATGGAATTCCTTAGGAAGCAGAATGAGGAATTAAATGCTCAGCTCACTGCGGTCGAAGCCTGAAGCAGTGAGAAAGAAAGAGAATGCGCTGAACACCACAAGAAAGATAAGCAAGATAGGATCCACCGTGGAAAGCGGCACGCCAATCCCCAAGAGGACAATGAAAGTACCGTCCAAGGAGAGAATGAGGAGGACCAGGATAAGTCACGTCGAATAGAGGAAGGATCTCAGAGGGACCGATCCCACCAAGAGGAATCCCCCCGTGGCGAATCTCGTCGTGAAAGGAGGGAAGGTGAAAAGTCTTGTGAAGATAGGCGAAGGAGAAAGATCTCACCGATCAGGGCGACACCGAGATAATGAGGAGTCTCGACACAGCCACCAGGAGGCAAAGATGAAAGATCTCGAAGACAAGTATACTCGGATGCTCCGCCGAATGGATGGGGAGGACCCGAAATTGATGGCATGGGAAATGTTGGAAGATGAGAGTCTCGTTCAACGAACGGGTGAAGGCATACCCTATGCCCGATAAGTTTAAGATGCCGCAGATTGAAAAGTATAATGGAAGCGGGGATCCGCAGGACCATTTGAAGGTCTTTAGAGAGCACATTATCTTGCACGGCACTTCGGATGAGATTGCATGTAGGGCTTTCTCATTGACCCTAAAAAGGGTGGCGAAAGATTGGTTTACTGGGCTTCCCCCGAAGTCAGTAGGCACTTTCAAGGAGCTGGGACGCCTGTTCCTAACCCAGTTCCTTGCAACCAGAAAAAGGAAGAAGAACGCCACTTGTCTGTTGACCCTACGTCAGGATAAAGAGGAAAGTCTGAAGGACTTCATGCTTCGCTTTAACAGAGAGAAGCTTGAGTCGACGCCCCTGATGACAAGACGCTGTTATGCGCCTTAATGCAGGGGGTATGGGCAAAGGGGCCACTGATGGCCGAAGTGGGAAGAAAGAATGTGAAGAAGGTTACTCTCCCTTAATTCATGAAACTGACCAAGGAGTTCATCCACCAGGAAGAGTTAGTCGGGACACTTCTTAAGGCTCAGACGTTGGAAGAGCAGGCAAAACAGGAGAGCAAGAAGGCCTCGACTGATCCCAAGTCGAAGGAGGAAAAGAATCCTCGAAGAGGGGACAAGAAGTCGGGCCCACCATTAAAAATGAGCCTCGAAGGGCCAGAGCCACCGAGATTCGGAAGGAAGTTTTCACACCTTTGAACACTAGCCTCACGAGGCGTTCTCGACTATTAAAGGGGATCCGGCATTTGTGGCCACAAAGATGAAGGCCGACCCATTCAAGCGAGATCGGAGCAAGTTACATGAATACCATGCTGATCATGGACATCGGCGAAGATTGCATATCTCTCCATCGAGAGATCGAGTTTTCATCTGAGAATGGGAAACTAGTCGGGTTCCTCACAGGAGAGGACTCGGGAAGCAAATCAACAAGGGTCGAGAAGGCCTCGGTCGCTGAACCAAGGTATCAAGGTGAGCTCAGAAGCGTCGTGGCCGAGAAGAGGCGAGAAATGTTAGGAAGAAACAGCAACCTCACGAATCGAGGAGTAAGAGAGATCCACACCATTTTGGAGGAATTGCGGTGGGGGGAGTCAAACTCGGCTAGAAAAGCGTATGCTAGAAGCATGCTGGCCGAGGTGTATTCCTTATACAGACCCTCGAAAGCAGCAAAAATAGAACTAGTGGTGCTATCATTCTCGGAGGAAGACGCACGGAGGGTTATGATGCCACACGATGATGCTCTAGTAGTGACCTTAACAATTGCCAATCATGAGATCTATCGAATTCTGGTGGACAACGGAAGCTCCGCCGATATCCTCTATTGGTTGGCCTTCTAGTAGATGGGAATTGATCGTGAAAGGATCAAATTGTTTGGGTCTCCGTTAGTCGGATTTGGCGGGGAAGTGGTATACCCCCTAGGGATCATTCCTTTGCCAGTAACAGCTGGAACAGCACCTAGGGTATCCACGATAATGGTGGACTTCTTGGTGATCGCGGCCTCCTACTAGCGCGATTGTGGGATTGACCAACCTCGACCTACCATCTTATGATGAAATTCCCAACGGAGGAAAGGGTCGGAGAAGTGCGAGGCGATCAACTTACAGCAAGGAAGTGTTACAACCTCTCCATGAAGGCCTCGAACACAACCACACTCACAGTGGCCTTGGTATCCGAGGCGAGAGGAGAGCCAGCAGAGCCGATCGAGGAGGTCTCAATTGGGGAAGGAAGGGTCCTTCAGATAGGAACCTGTTTCAATGCAGAAGTCCGAAACAACCTCATAAATTTTCTCCAAAGGAACATGGAGGTTTTCGCTTGGTCGCATGAAGACATGCCAGGAATCAGCCCCGGAAAGATCATCCATGTTTTAAACGTTGATCCTGAAATAAAGCTAGTAAGACAGAAGAGAAGGAAGTTCGCACCAGAATGGGTTGAGGCGATAACCGTGGAAGTCGATAAGCTCTTGAAGGTGCAGTTTATTGAGGAGATTTATTACCCCGACTGGTTAGCCAATGTAGTCTTGGTGAAGAAATCCAATGGCAAATAGAGAATGTGCGTGGACTTCACTGACCTTAATAAAGCCTGTCCCAAAGACAGCTTTCCTCTCCCATGCATCGATGCATTGGTTGACTCTACCTCAGGTTACGAGTTACTCAGCTTCATGGATGCCTTTTCCGGATATAACCAAATCATCATGCACCCAGAAGATCGAGAAAAGACAGCATTCATCACCGATCGAGGCCTTTACTGTTACAAGGTCATGTCTTTCGGCCTGAAGAATGCAGGAACTACGTACCAGCGGCTTGTGAACAAAATGTTCCAAGCCCAAATAGGAAGGAACATGGAGGTTTATGTGGATGACATGCTGGTAAAGAGCACAGAATCAATTACCCACATTGACGATCTTCACGAGGCATTTGGGATACTAAAGCAGTATGGGATGAAGCTGAATCCCGCAAAATGTGCATTTGGGGTATCCTCCAGAAAGTTCCTGGGCTACATGGTTTCAAGCAGAGGAATCAAGGCCAATCCCGAGAAGATCCAGGCAGTATTGGAGATGCAATCCCCGAAATCCACAAAGTAGCTCCAACAACTAACCGGGAGGCTAGCCGCCCTAAACCGCTTCATTTCTTGATCCACTGACAAATGCCTCCCTTTCTTCAAGATTTTGAGGAAAGCCTTCGAGTGGACCACCGAATGCGAGGATGCATTCTCCCAGTTGAAGATATACTTGACAAGCCCTCATTTGTTGAGCCGAACTGTTCCAGGAGAAGTGCTATATCTATACTTGGCAATTTCCCCCACGGCAGTCAGTGCAGCTTTGATTTGGGAAGAAGATGGGATACAGAAGCCAGTATACTTTGTCAGCAAAGCGTTGCACGGTGCAGAGGAAAGATATTCCCAAATCGAGAAGCTGGCATTCGCCCTCATAATGGCTTCAAGGAAACTTCGACCCTACTTTCAAGCTCATTCCATCCGAGTCCTCATTGAATACCCATTCCGAAAAGTGATGCAGAAACTGGATCTATCTGGACGATTGGCAAACTAGGCTATCGAACTGGGGCAGTTCGACCTCGAATTCATTCCCAGAAATGCAATCAAAGGCCAAGCCCTTGTAGATTTTCTAGTTGAGTTCACAAACTTGCTAGGAACAGAAGAAGAAGAATGGAAATGGGTCGTCTATGTCGACGGCTCGTCAACAAAGAGGAACGGAGGCGTTGGGATAGTGATCATCACTCCATAGGGGGAAGAGTTGAATGGTTCCTTAAGACTAAATTCAGAACCACCAACAATGAAGCTGAATATAAAGCTGTTATAGCAGGACTTGGCTTGGCCCTCGAATTGGGAGCTGAATCCGTGGAAGTATGAAGCGACTCTCAGGTCATCGTGGGTCATATCAGATGAGAGTTTGAAGTGAAGGGAGATAAAATGAAAAGGTACCTTGCAAAAGTACAGGGTATGCAGACCTCTTTTCAGAAGTTCAGCATTACAAAAATTCCCAGGAAAGACAATGAGAAGGCCGATTACCTGGCCCGTATGGCCTCGGCCGAGGAGATGGGAAATGAGGAAGGCAAGAAAGACATTCGGAGCCTAAGGCATTCCTCGATCTCTGACGACGCCTCGGACGTTCCACTTGTATCATCGATCGAGGAAGTCTTGGACTGGAGGAAGGAGATCATCAAGTATCTGTAAACTGGATCCTTACCATCCGAGAAGAAATCTGCCATACAAGTGAGAATGAAGGCCGGGAGGTTCACGATGGTGAATGGGATGCTATATAAGAGGGGGTTTACATTGCCTCTCTTCAAGTGCGTCTCTCCCGAAGAAGGGAACTACATCCTCCGAGAAATTCATGAGGGTATTTGTGGAAGCCATTCCGGAGCCAGGGTGCTGGCACATTAGGCCGTAAGAGTAGGATTTTTTTGGCCTAACATGAGCAAAGAATCAACAGCTATTGTCAGGAACTGTGACAAGTGCCAACGATTCGCAAACATTACTAAGCAACCCCCCGAGGAGTTAAATGCAATTTCTTCTCCTTGGCCCTTCTCACAATAGGGGGTAGATATAGTGGACCATTGCCCCGAGGAAAAGGGGGTGTTCGATTTGCAGTGGTCGCTGTAGACTATTTCACTAAGTGGGTGGAAGTCGAACTTTTAGTAAACATAATGGCCAAGACCGTCGAGCGTTTCCTATGGAAGAATGTCGTCTGCTGCTACGGCGTTCCACATGCATTCGTCACGGACAATGATAAACAGTTTGACTGCGAACCATTCCGAAAGTGGTGTGCTGAGCTTCATATCAGGAATTACTTCTCATCTCCCGGACATCCTCAAGCAAATGGGCAAGTAGAAGCCACCAACAAAACCATTTTCAAAATTTTAAAAAAGAAATTAAGCAACAAAAAAGGAGATTAGGCGGACAATCTTCCGGAAGTCCTTTGGGCATATCGAACTACGAAGAGAACTCCCACTAAAGAAACCCCTTACACTCTGGCATTCGGAACCGAAGCAATCATTCCTGCAGAATTGGGGTCCGGAAGCCTAGGGGTAGAAGTGTACAAGGAGGGAACCAATAATGAAGGGCTGAAGCTCCACCTGGACCTACTGCAGGAAAGGCGCGATCAGGCCCAGGTCACACAATCAGCTTACCAGGAAAGGATGGCGAAGTACTTCGACAAGAAGGTGAGGCCGCGGAACTTCAAAATTGGAGATCTGGTTTTGCGCAAAGTTACCCTCGCCACCAGAGACCCAGCCGAAGGGAAGCTAGCCCCGAGCTGGGAAGGCCTATACAAGGTGATTAGCTGTCAAAGGCCTAGAGCATACTACTTAGAAGACTCTATAGGGAAGGTCTTGTCGAGGCCATGGAATGCGGAGCATCTTAAAAGATATTTCTTTTAAACGATGTAATTCCCATTTACTTTTTGGGATCTGACTTCAGCAAGAGTTAATTCAATAAAAGAAATTCTCGGAGTTTATCTTCATATACTTTTGAACTTGACCAAACCAAGATTTAACCAACTGGATGGATCAATCAAGTCTTCAACGGAACTAAGGTCAGTCATCGATCCGAGACCTGATCTTCATCGGGCTCGGCATCCGAGACCAGACACTTGGAGTGGAACTAAGGTCAGTCATCGATCCGAGACCTGGTCTTCATCGGGCTTGGCATCCGAGACCTAACACTTAGAATGGAACTAAGGTCAGTCATCGATCCGAGACCTAGTCTCCACCGGGCTTGGCTCCAAGACCTGACACTTAGAGTGAAACTAAGGTCAGTCATCAATCTGAGACCTGGTCTTCACCGGGCTCGGCATTCGAGACCTGACACTTAGAGTGGAACTAAGGTCAGTCATCGATCCAAGACCTGGTCTTCACCGGGCTCAACATCCGAGACCTGACACTTAGAGTGGAACTAAGGTCAGTCATCGATCCGAGACCTGGTCTTCACCGGGCTCGGCATCGAGACCTGACACTTAAGAGTGGAACTAAGGTCAGTCATCGATCTGAGACCTGGTCTTTACCGGGCTCGACATCGAGACCTGACACTTAAAGTGGAGCTAAGGTCAGTCATCGATTCGAGACCTGGTCTTCACCGGGCTCGGCATTCGAGACCTAACACTTAGAGTGGAACTAAGGTCAGTCATCGATCCGAGACCTGGTCTTCACCGGGCTCAGCATCGAGACCTATCACTTGTCCGAACCCTCTAGAACCGCAATGTTCGAGGCCCAGTAAGTAAAGATCAAAATAAAAAAATATGTATATACAAACATATAAAGAATACTAGAAAGCAGTAAGATAGCGAGGAAAAGTCATGAATGAAATCCGTTATTTTATTAAAGGTTAAGCTTTACATGGAAATGATTCACAACTGTTTAAATACAATAGAACACTATATATAATCTACTTGGCCCCCTCAGGATCATCAGGGGAATCCTGCAAAATAGGAGAAGCCTCGGCAGTCCCGGATGCCTCCCTAGCTTCTCCACAATCACTGGCGGCCTCAGGCCCGAGAGTAGGAGGTCAATAATCGAACTCAGTAATCCCAGCTGCATTTGGCATCTCTTCCGCTCCTAAGGAAAGCAGACGCCGAATAGCCTTACTAGTGCAGGGAATGTCCTCAATGTTCACCGAGTTGAGGTCCAATCTCTGAGCTGGGTCCCTTCACCAGGTCCTAAATGTCTCGAACCTGAGATATATCCCATCAGCCCAGGTGGCGTCTCGGACCCTTGAAGCAAATGACAGCTGATGGAGATAGTCTGCCGCTCTCGCTTCATCCTTCTTCAGCCCGTGCGTCAATTTCCTGTGCTCATTACGGAAATGCTTGTATCTTTCCTTTGCAACGAGCTTGTCCTCCGAGACCTTCTCGACCATGGCTTGGCTCTCCTTCAGCTGCTTGAGGGTCTCACTGTGCTTCTCCTTGAGCTACCCTAGTTCCTCATTGAGGATCGAGTGGTCTTTTTGGAGCTCCGCATGCGCGGCCTATAAAGCAGCAAAGCTTTCTTGAAGGGCAACATGTATGGCACGCATGCCCTGGATATCCTTAGACAGCGAGGCAAGTTCGGCCACATCTCGATCACGAGCCTTGGACGCATCCGCAGCCTTGACCTCCATCATCGCCGAGTGATTCCCAAGAACTCAAAGATCATCTTCGTGCTTGGTGACCACAGTTTTGAGCCTAGCGTTCCCTTCCTCTGCGTCCGTCAGGTTCTTCTTCAGGTCCTCTCCTTCCTTATCATCGCCCGAGGCCTTCCTAAAATAACAATAGAAGAGGGCCGACCTAAGGAAAGACTACAAAGGAAGAGCCCACATTAAAAAAAAAAAAAAAGTTAACCAAACGACGAAACACTCACCAAAAAGTGCAAAGCCAGCATCTTTTCAGCCATCCCTCGAGCCGAGATCACGATCCTTCAACTGAAGATTGTGGTGGTCGAACATGTCAAACACCGCCTTGACGGGATTTCCCTTTAAATCCCCTCCGAACCTGGACAGCCTCCCTCTGAAGGCCCAGTTAGCCCCTTCAGGCCGTATTTCGACCGTGCTCTCAGACTCCTTGGACATCCGAGGCCTCTTCGACGAAGAGGCCTTCTCAACAAGAGTCAGGTTCCGAGACCTTTTTGGTGTCGGAGCTCGAGATGAAGCCCCCGCCTCTAGTATGGTGGACAAGGGTCCCTGAGGGGCCTGTCCAGCAGTTGCCACAAATGGTTTCAAGTTCTCGTCCGCCATTCCAACAGAGTTTTCAGATACCATCTCAAGGTCCTCTAAGATGTACTGGATATTGGAACCTAGCTGCTGGTTCAGCACGGAAGGAATTGGCCCCTCCGATGCCACCAAGGGCTCTTCAACTAGCCCTACAGTGTTCACCGGGACCGTTGGAATCGGCTCGTTAGAGCCAGGAAGGTAGCAACCTCCTCTACTCGTGGCACCGAGAGGGGAGGCACCTGGCTCCTTCGAGCTGCCAGGAAACCTGCCACGTTTTCCACCTTGACAGCCGGGGCAACGGTCTCGAAAGTTGGTGTGGCAAGCTCGACCTCCAGTGCTGTAGGCTACGACGCCCTTTTCAGCTTTTTCCTTTTTATCAAAAAGCTTCGACCACCTGGACGTCTGACTCCGCAGCAGGGACTTTATCTTGGATGGTCTTCTTAGGGGTGCCCTTATGAGGCTCCTTCACGCCATGCTCCTTAGCAGGAGCTTCAGTACGGGGGGTCTGTTTAGAGGTGCCCTCGATGGGCTTCTAGACTTCTGACTCCTCATTGTCGGCCAGCTTTAACGCCCTCGCTACCTTCGGGTGGGCTTCAGTCCTCATCCCCTCGACTAAGGGACTTTTCTTAATAGGTGGCGCAATTGGGAGAACTGGTGGGGAAGGGAGTCTCAGTTCTTGAATCTTGAAATCCCCACCAGTTTGAACGAGGTAAGTAGTCTTCTTGGGCTTCTCTGGCTCGACCATTTTGCCCTTGCCCTTGTCTACTTTCTTGGACTTGTCGTCGGCCGCCGGGGCCTTATCCTTTCTAGGGGTAACCCCCTTGTATTTGCAGCTGGAAGGCTGGGGTCGAAGGGAATTTCTAATAAGTTCCTTAACTAGCTCAACCGCCACATGGCCGGCGGGAGCATAGACCATCTCCATGAGTCTCGAAACCAAGCCCAGCATTTCGAAGGTCAAACATGACTCGTGCTTTCGAGCCCATTTCTACACATCGCTGACCCGAATAAGCTCCTTGGGAGTAAGACGGGGTTCTCGACCACCCTTTTCAGAAAGCACGTTCACTTCTCGAGGAACCCTAATGTCCGTGGCCTTCTCCGTAGGGGCAAACTCCTACTACCCCGAGGCGAAGAAAAATTTACTCTTCCAGCCGTGATTGCTGGAATACCTTGGCTCCAAGGTTATTAGACGACCCTGCCTCGTCTGGATGTTGTAAACTCCAGAGCCCCTAGGGTTCCTGTGAACCCGATGCAGGTGTAAAAACTCCCTCGCGGTTAGTTGATGCTCCTTACCCAGAGCAAGAGGCCATAGCACCATGCAGCCGAAGAGGTACCTCCATGCATTGGGAGCCACCTGGTGGGGTGACAAGTCCAAGTAATTGAGAAGTTCTCGGACCAAAGAAAGAAAGGGGAGATGGAAGCCTACTCTGAACATGGTCTCGTAAACACAAACCTCATAGCGGTCTGAACGTAAGATGGCTCTGGACCCCCTCTCAGCGAACCGTATTTTGACAAACAGAGGAATGAAACATTCCTTTCTAATCCTACGTTCGTCGGCCTTTGATAATTTACTCTCCCACATAGCAGGGTGGGCATCACCAAGACCATCAGAATCTTCACCGCCACCCCTAGGCATTGTCGAGAAAATTAAGTAAGAGATTGACGAAAGAAAAGGAGAGTGGGAGCGAAGAAGTCCAATGTAGGGGTGCAAGAAAGGAAGGTAGACAGCGAGAGAGCTAGAGTACGGGATTTATGGGGTAGAGAGAAGACGAAGCGTCGGTGTGCTTGAAAGGGAAGATAACGAAGAGACGTACCTCAAATCCCTGCAAAACGCTTCGACTTCTCGACAGCTGGCCTCTCATAATGATCAACAATTAATAGCCGTCTGAACAACAAATCCGAGACCAACACGTGGCACCATCCCAAAAAAGTCGAATCGACGCAATAAATGCTCTTCACCGCCTCTAACAAACCTAGCGTCTCGACGATTTCTGGCGGGAAAATTCAAAACTTTTCCCGCCCAAAGTATTTTTGAAAAACGCGAACGCTTACCTTCTCGACCACGTCGAGGCTTGCCTTCTCGACCACATCGAGGCTTACCTTCTCGACCACATCGAGGCTTACCTTCTCGACCACGTTGAGGCCCATCTTCTAGACCATGCCTCGAAACTTTCCATGAATCGAGGACCATGAATGCCTCAAAATTTGGGTGAGTCTGGAAAGGTTGACCCATTCTTCTGAACACAAGAATTCCCTTGTTCCTCCAGACAAGAAAATTGGGGGGTAACTGTTGGGTCATGGATCAACCTCATAGACCGAACCCAATGACTTACTAGGCCGAATCACATACTCCGAGACATTCTCGGAGCTTAACCATCTGTTACTGAATACCTGGGTTCGTGACACCCGAGACTTATCTCCGAGGCCTCCTAGACCTCTTGTGTCCGAGACCTCTAAGACCGTATGTCCGAGGCCTTCTTGGATCTGAGGCTTCTTCCACCTTAGTAACATGCATTGCAATCATATCAACAGTCTTCGACGACACACCTGGAAACTCGGGATTAAAGATCCTGTAAATAAGAATTCAAAATTCAAACATCAACCACCACATCCCTCCTCGATCTCATCAGATCTTGAGACGGGTAACTAATCAAATCCTTCAATAACAAATTGCCTGGCAGAAAATCAGGGATGAATCATTAATTAGTTAGGAGACCATCATGCCATGCCTATATAATGCAGGTAGTACAACACATTCAAGAGAGGCAGTTATTGCCTCCATTGCATATCTTTCTCTCCCTCTTCCACAAAATACTTACTTAGGCATCAGAGTGGCTCCACCGGCTCACCCCCAGTCTTCCTTTGATCCTCTTGTTTTCCTCCTTGTGCAAGTACCCAAACCCGGAGCAGTCAAACCATTAGCGTGCCATGTCACCAATCAGCTGTGCATCAACATAAAGCACTTTTAATTTTTGTTACCAAACATATACTTTTTTTCTTTAAATATGCTTTTTGAATATTAAACGCAGTTTTAAGCTTATCAAATGCATGCTCAAACAGACTCTTAGTCAAAACATGTCAAAAAAAAAAAAAGACTCTTAGTCAAAAAATTACGAGACCAAATCTATTTGGATTTGTATTTCCTTTTATAATTTTAATTTCTTGGACGGTATTAATTATTTTTAAGGTGTTTGTTGGGTTCTCACTTCTCACACCCTCTTTTTGTAGTTTTATTTTATTGTATTGTATTTTTTTATTTTTTTGAAAAAATTTTGTTGTATTGTAATGTATTAGTTAAGTTGCTAAAAAAAAAAAAAAACACTTTATTAACTCCTCTTAACTCACTTTTGCATTCTCCGTTCTTTTGCTCTCAATTTAGTGTGTTAAATTTTAACAAATTTGTAATCTCGTCCCTCCGTTAGAATTTTTTGTTAAAAAAATTGAAGATTTTTTTTTTTTTTTTTGGGTGGATGCTAGTGGAGCTCTAGAACTGGGAACCACTTGGAAGCATGCACCAGCCATGTCAGCATTAGGAGCACATGCAGAGTCCCCAGCGTCATTGCTGGACAAGAGCAAAACCACCTTTTCGCTTGGAGAAATGCTTCTTTACTAGCAAATTTTCATTTTTCCCCATCAATGCTGAGATGGCAAGCTCATTTGTTATTATTTTATTATTTTTTTTAAATAAATTTAAATCAAAATCAAAATAAAGAAAAATTGAAAAAAAAAACTTTAAAAAATAGAAAGGGTGGCCAACCACCCCAAAGGCCACCCTAGTATAGCACAGGGGTGGCCCAGACCGTTGGTATAGGGTGGCTGAAGCCACCCATTGGCCCTTGGGGGATGGATTGGCCACCCCCAAGGGCCAAAAAGAATTAATTAATTAATTATTATTTAAAAAAGGTTTGGCCCTTGAGGGTGGCCGATCCACCCCCAAGAGCCATTGGGGGTGGCAGAAAGCCCCCCCCATGGCCCTTGGGGTGGATCGGCTACCCCCAATGGCCAAACCCATTTAAAAAAAAATTGGCCCTTGGGGGTGGATAGTCCACCCCCAAGGGCCAAAGGGTGGCAGAAGCCACTCCTTTGCTATACTGGGGTGGCCAGCCATCCCAAAGGGGGTGGCCGGCCACCCTTTACATTTTTTTAAGTTTGTTTTTTTAAAAAAAAACTTTTCTTTATTTTTATTTTGATTTTAATTTATTTAAAAAAATAATAAAATATTAGTAAGTGAGCTTGCCACATCAGCATTTATGGGAAAAATATGGACTTTTGATTGCATTGTAGCAAGACCCTTTGGCTTGGGAGAGCCCCCCCAGGCCATAGGGAGGTCCCAAAAAACTAATAATTTTTTTTTAATTTTTAATTTTGCCCTTTAAACTAAGAGTTATAATCCCACCCCTGTTGCCAGACCTGAACAGTAGCATTCATTTGGTGTATAATTTTGAAAATGCTGAGGTGTTATTGGTAGATTGGTGGGGGACACATGCATAATGTTTGTACCCAGTGGCGGAGGGAGGGGGGGTTGAAGGGGGGGCATACTCTTAAAATTTTTATTATTGCCTTTGTAAAAAAAATTATGCCCCTTGTAAATGAATGATGCTCCCTAGATCCTGAGTCTTGATCCTCAACCATAAATTTGGCATTTTTTTTCATAAAAAGTTTTTTTTTTTTTTTTCTTGAGCCATTGATGCTGGAAGCAGGTTTCGTGGAAGCTAGGTGGAAGATGAACAGTTTATACACACCGTTTCATTAAAGAGGAAAAAAAAAAAGAAAAGAAAAAAAGAGTACATGTGCTATATAGCATGCCAAAAAATGAACAAAATAATAAAAAAATAAAAGGGTACATGTACAACTAGGCTGTAAAGGCTACAGCATGCCAAAAAAAAAAAAAAAAGAGGGTACACCTACACGCCCCATTGGCCAAAAAAAAAAAAAGTGGACCTAATGGGATACATTTTTAACCTAAAAAAACAAATGTTTTGTTTTGTTTCTTCTGCTGCTAATTGCCTCATTACAATTTCTCTTTAATCTTTTTTATTTTCTTCTAGTTCTTGTCTTCTTGAGGATTCCAATTTCCTGCACTTTTTTCTTAACTCTTGAGGACTTATCACTTGACAACTTTGTGTTTTGTTTTTTTCATTGTCCAATTTCTAACTTCAACGAGATATATAATTTTTTAGATTTAGATTTAAATTGTTTTTGTAAATTAAATTTTTTTTTCATGATATTTCTAACTTTCTAAGCCATATTTTGTTTCTATCTTTTTAATGTAGAAAGATTGAAGATCAATTGTCCAACTTCAAGGAAAAATTAAGCTATTGACGTATATAATTAAATTTTCAGATTTTAATTTTAATTGTTCTTGTAAGTTGTAAATTAATTGTTTTTCTTGTACTATTTATGCATTTATATAGTTTTTATTTCATATTTTAATTATATAAATATATATAATTGTAGTTAGGAAGAAAAACAATGATTCCATTAAGCTCTAGTCAAATTCTAAATGACCTTGTGTTAAAGTAGATTTAGCAAATTTTCTCATAAATCCTTGCTTAAGATAAAAAAAATTGTGATTATTATCATAATAATAGAGACCAAATTTGAAGAATATATCTACAAATAAGAGCTTATCAATTCTTTGAGCATGATTTTCCAAAAAAAATAGAAATACAATGCGTCGTTTTAATCTAGCATAATGGCTTAAGACAAAAAAAAGATTTAAAAAAAAAAAGATAAAAAAATTATTTTTTAATATTTAATTTTTTTTATTAAAAAAATGCTCCCCATTGTCCAATCTTCTGGCTCCGCCACTGTTTGTACCAAGACTTTCAGCCGAGCCCGGTCAGATTGGTGCGTCCAAAAGTTGGACCAACCCCTTTCATATCAAATTTGAATCTAGAAGATTGAAATATTATTCATCTTCCATTTAACAATCAATTGTGTATCGTGCTTCCTTTTTATTATTATTATTATTATTATTATTATTATTTCTTTCTAGAAGGATTATCTGATCTCTTCGCTTAAGTTTTTCCATTGCAAATTTCTGTTGGAAAATTATTTTGACAAGGCAAAAATTCTCGTTAATAATAAATAAAATATAAGAGATTAATAGATCTCATATTGTTATAAAATCAATCACTTCTACATTCCCACATGCTATAGCCGTTGGTGATTGGATCCCTTTGTGACCGTTGGATGTTAGCTTATTTTGAAAACTAACGTTCTCTTTTATAATCCCACCAAAGAACACTTTAGATATTATCTCTTTTTATCATTCTTTTTCCTTATGTTGCTGAAGGAACAATACTCACGTCATCCTGATTTTGATATTAAAATATTATGTAAAATTTACTCAGGTCAGCCTGATTTTGATATTAAATACATAATATTTTAGTATAAAAATCAGGCTGACCTTCATCACTACCCATGTAAAAGGTCAAAAGACTTTTAATATCCGAATAAATAGTGCCAACAATTCAAAATTAGTTCCAAGAGAGCCTTGAGACTAGTTCCAAGTCAAATAAATGGGTTGAACCGTTCAAGAAAATAAAATTAATGCGTTTGGGACGAATCAAGATCCTCAGCAATTTTTTCAAAATTATCAGTCAGTTTTTTTGAAAATCTTAGCCATTAAAGTAATCTAATGGCTCAAAATAAAATACTCATTTTTTTAGTAGATAGCATATATTTCGAGGTTAAATTTCAAATTTCAAAATTTTAAGTTTATCTCTTCTATATCAAATGGGTGTTTAATTTTGAACCATTAGATCTCTTTAATGACAGAGATTTTTAAAAAAATTGATTAACAATTTTTCAAAATTGCTGGGGATCTTGATCCGTTTGGGACACACTCCCAACCATTTCTTCATAGTCAAAGTCTAATGTAATGGGCAATTAATTATAAATGGAATAAATAAAATAGAAGTTATTGCATCAAGGGACTCTTTTTTTTTTTTTTTTTGGTCCGCACAAGAGGGGGAAGGAGAATTCAAACTAGTGACATTCACTTCATTAAGTATGGTTCCAGCCAATTGAATTACCTCTTAAGGACGCATCAAGGGACTCGAAAGAAAAGATAATATAAAGCAAACTAAATATAATAGACACCCAGAATTATATGGTTTAGTGTATGACTTACGTTTAGGCATGATGAAACTTAGAATAAATGATGATGGATCCGGCTTAAATGAGGTAGTGTAAAACTATTGTACCCTACTGTAGCCTAAAACGACCTAGTTTGGGGTCATTTTGGGCAATAAAAAATATAATATTTTTAAAGTAATAATATAAAATTAATTAAATATTAAAAAATCAATAATTAAAAAAATAAAAATATTAAAAAACTAAAACCATTAAAAATAACAATAAAAATCAAGTCTAACCACCCTGATCGGTGTCAAATATTGTTTATTAGACCCCCCTTGACTTATGTTTGTTAGGCTCTTAGCTGCGTTAATAACTAATATTTTGTATAGTTTTTAGTATTTTGTGTTGTGCAGGTCATTGCAACAAACATAGCTAGCAAAGGGTAAGAAAGTGGACTTAAAGTGGAAATCACCTTAAAATCGTTCGGCAGTACTTGGTGCGTTCGAGCGCACCTGACTCATACGCAACACCCATGGTCATGGCAGACCTCGACCCTATCAATTATCTGCGTTTGAGCGAGGGATCTGATCGACGCATGCCAATCGACCCTAGCCGCCATAGCAGTTATTTGCGGTCGGCTGCACACCCTACGTTCGACCACAAATAAGTAGTGCGTTCAAACACACTCCAGTGACCTGTCAGCCTATAAATAGGCCTCGATGTATCATTCGTTTTTCACGTTTGAGAGGTGCCTCTAGGGCCCAAAACCCTCTATTTTCCACTGTAAATCTCTACTAAATTGTCATTTATTTAATTTATGTTTTATTTTACTTTTATTTAGTCTCTTATTCCCTTCATGTTTATATATATTTATGTTTAGTTCGTATTTTTTCTGTCTTTTAAGATTTATGTTTATTTGTTTCAATGCGTTTTAATGATAAAAGTGTATTGATTGTTGTTTACAAATCGTCAAATGTCAAACACTCATTGCAACCGGAGATATATCGGATATTCTTCTTCGGACCATTATCCATTGTGACCTCTTGTAACAGTGTTTGTCTCGAGTAGTTTGACAAGATTGTGTAGCAACAATAGGATATACATATATACTTTATCGATAGACGAAAATATGAACAATGTGTTAACACTCAGAGTATGCCTTGTAGCATAAATGTTTAATAAATATGAGCTAAGCATGTTTATATGTGAATTAATTTATTGTGAGGTGGATTAGGGACTTTAGTTATTTTATTTCTTTATTTTAATGCATTTTTAGTTTAGTTTCTTTTCTGCACGTTACTTGTTCGGTATTGAGATTAGGTTAAGGTATTTTTAGTTTAGGCATTTAAAAGTTAATTTTTACAAAGCCGATTCTCTGTGGGTTCGACACTCGCACTTGCACATCCACTTTATTACGATCGACTCGTGCAATTGACGAGTACTATTTTTGGTACAATCACACCCCCTTGGCCAAAATTGGATGGTTTGACTACCCTAGTTTGGCCAAGGAGATGGGTCCCATGGCCGGTTTGGGGGTGGACGAACCACTCCCATGGCCAAGGAGGTGGTCCGGCCACCCCTAAAAGGCCAAACGAAAAAAAAAAAAAAATTTGGGTTTTGGCCTTTTGGGGTAGCCGAACCACCTCCTTGACCATAGGGGTAGTTCATTAACCCCCATACCAACCATGGGGGTGGCTTTAGCCACCTCCTTGGCCAAAATGGGGTGGTCCGGCCACCCTAGTTTGGCCAGTCACCCATTTATTTTCATTTTATTTTTTTGATGGTTTTAGTTTTTCAATATATTTTTTTATTTTTTAATTATTGATTTTTTAACATTTAATTAATTTTTACTTTAAAAATAATATTTTTTTTTATTGCCAAAATGACCCCAAATTGGGTCATTTTAAGCTACAACAGGGTGCAGTAGTGCAAAGCCAAATCAAATGATAATAATACAAATAGACTTCGATTAGTCTTTAATGGTAGATTGGTGATAGATTTCAAATATGACTAAATAATAGTCTTTATTTTTCTGACATGTTCACACAAGAGAGGGAGGAAGAACTAAATAATAGTCTTTTAACTATAGATAAATGACAGACTTTAACTCTAAATAACTTATAATGTTCAACTGTAACTAGGAGATAAATTTTGACCGTATCTTCCCATTTTGCTGTCCAAGAAAGAAATTAAAGACACCCGTTGAACATTCAGGGGGATTGGTTGAAAGGTTTTTCATCGGCACAATAGTTTCATGCATTGTTTTTGAAAGGAAGGTGCCGTGAGTTCATGTCGTTTTAAAACAAACGTATGCCTCGGTCAAAGATTTATCTTTACACTGAATTTGCATGGTTGACTACGTGAATAAATGTACAAATAGGTTTCTTGTGTCTTCTTTTGCATGGAAATGGTGGTGTCATAAAAGTGTCATGTCTTTTGATTTAAAAAACAAGACTTTGAGTTTCATGGTTGAAAAGTCATCTAGCAGTGCATGTTGTCTTTTCTTTCCAATGCACAAGTTTTTCAATGCAATTGCATCATTTGTGTTAGAACACATTTTTCATGTACAACCGTGTCCGAATGATGTGATCTTCCGTTCTCCAAGACGTCTTCGATTATTGGCCTTCAAGTTTCTACAAAATAACAAGAGCGTCAAAGAGTCTCCAGGCTGGGTGTCTTAGAAACTCTCCAATGCTTAAATCAGCAATCGTATGGAATCAGTGTAAACCTATTCAATATTCAAAGTATTTAGAGATTGTGATATTCAAAGAGCTAGAAAAGAGAGATACCGAAAATAGTGTGGAGGCCCCTTTTTATAGGGGTTTGGTAGCAGCTGGTGCTATTGATGATATAAATTGTAGAGGATCCATGATGTGCCACATAGGTGGAGTGATTCATGGTGGTGGTGACACGTGTCGATGAAGGTCCATATGTTTGATGATTCGAAACCATGTTGATTTGTTGAGGGTCACGTGTATTGTTGAGGGTGAGTCAGTGTGTTGTATTCTCGAGTATTGATTGGGAAAATATGGTTCTACATTAATTTGTAACAATTTTTTTTTTATTATTATTATTTTTTTTCTATAGATGCATATTTTGGCCGTATTAATTGAATTTTTTAATTTAGATTATCAAATTACAAAATTTAAGTTGTTTTTGGGCATCGAAATACTTTAATAACATCACATATAAAAAATGTGGTGTATTATAATTGATAATTGAATATATTTTTATCAATTTCTTGCTCAATATATTTAGTGGTGGAGCCAAATTTTTTTAAAAAAATTATTTTTCCTACCTACAACACCCAAAAATTAATATATAGAAAACGTCTGCTCTCTCTCTCTCTCTTTTATTTTTTAGATAATCGATTTGGTGATTTATAATAATTTTTGTGGGATAAAACAAATCTATAAGCATAGATGTAGTTGAAGCTATCGATTGAAGTGATTTTTTGATTTTAGATGGTGTCTGAATATATTTTCTTAGACTAGTTATAATTTATTGAATTACTTTGTACTCTTCCAAGAGACTATAAAGTGTAGTTCTAGACACTTTTTTATTATTATTATTATTTTATTTATTTATATCTATTTGATACAATGCCGACATATTACATTTATAATATATCAATTTAAACACATATTTATAAACTTTTATAAATATCTTTTTTGTTATGCATATATTATGTGAATTACTCAATTTTTATTTAAAATTATGTTTATCATATTTTTAGTTTAGTGGCCAAAGGCGGGTTTGGGGGGATAAAGGATGGCCTAGCCTACTCCCAAATCCTCCCAAAAAAAAAAAAAAAAAAATTAGGAATAAAAAATTATTTAAAGGCATTTGGCCCTGCCCAAAAAATAAAAATACCCATTTGGTCCCTCCTAATCCAACTTTCTAAATCCGTCCCTGTCAACAACCCTTACAATATGAATTGTTTAGCTTTGCCACTGTCTATATTGTAAAGAAGCTTTAAGCCAATATATATTGTCTAGCTCCGCCACTGTTTATATTGTAAAGAAGTTTCAAGCTAATTTTATTTTTTAATTTTTTTTAATTTTTTAAGTTTCTTACATAGTAGGTGTTTCTACAAAAATGAAGAAAAATCATTTTGGAAGGAAAATTTGTTTCTACCTACCTCTATAATTTACCACCTTTTTTTATGTGACATTTTCGAAGTGTTTCAATATCTAGAAACATTATAAATTTCATAATTTGAGAATCAACAATATTTTTATTTTTATTTTTATTTTTTAAACACATTGGGTAATCATGCCAAAACTAAAAACTTCATAAGTTTTTTTTTTGGACTTTTTACTCCCTAGGTTAATCGAAATGACAATAAAATCTCTGCTATCAAAATTTTTTGACAGTCGTTAGTTTGGGTTAAAATGCATTGTTTTACCTCATTAAAATATATTTTTTTAATTTAAATCTAAAAATAAAATTTAAAAAAAGAACGACAGTGGTGGTCAAACCACCCCTTGGACTCAACCACCCACCCCTGTTGTTCCTTTTTTTAATAAAAAAGATTTAAATTTTAAAATTAAATTAAAAAAATTTAATATTTTAATGAGGTAAAACAATGCGTTTTGACTTAGACTAATGGCTGTAAAAAAATTTTGATGGTGAATTTTATTTTCATTTCGATTGACCCAGGGAGTAAAAAGTTTGAAAAAAAAAAAAAACTTAGGGAGTTTTTTTAGTTTTGATGTGCTTACTCAAGGTGTTTTGATATAATTTCCCTATTTTTAATTGTATGGAATTCTGATTCATATGAGTTAGATTTTTTTTTTTGACATGTCCACACAAGAAGGGGGAGGCAGGTTCAAACTAGTGACTTCCGGTTCATTAGGCGTGATCCCAGCTGATTAAGCTACTTCTTAGGATATGAGTTAGAAATTTAGATAAGGTTTAGCAACATATTAATTGTAAGTATGTAATAATTATTTTGCATTTTTAGTACTCCCCACACTTTATTGATCTCAATCAACATCAAACATCTTAGTATTAAATGGTTCAAATCTTTTAGAATGGAAAGAAAGAATAACATTTACATTTGGTGGATTGAGATCTCTCGGATTTTTTAAAATATTAGATTCTCAAATTTTTAAATTTGAGCATTCCATTACGTTCCAAATAAATATACAAATTTGTGTATTACCGAAGTAATTAATTTTAGTTTTCAACATGTCAAACCTATTTGCGTCGGTAGCACACAAATTCTACAATTAGTTGGAATGTTAGATGTAATGACTAAGATTTGACGCAATGTGACGACATGTCTCCATGGAATCAAGTACACCAAATGAGAAAACGTTGTATGAGAGGTGGGAACGGTCTAACCGCCTTAGAGCATGTGTTGGGATTGTGTTTGAGAAATTGAGCTTTTAAGTCAAAAACAATTTTTGGCAAAAACTTTATTTTTAAGCTTTTGCCGAAAGTGCATTTTGACAACTTTTAAACTTTTCGAACCTTTAAAAGCGCTTTTAATTTTTTTTACCAAATGAGTACTTTTTATTCAAAGGACTTTTTGAGTGTTAAACACATTTTTAAACCCTTCAAATGCAATCCCATACAGTCATATCTCCAGAAAGATAAGGGTCTCCATTAATCTTGATTCCAAAACTGTAAAAGGTTTATTGAAAGCAGTCGAGGAGCAGACTCTTAAGTTCTGAAAAGGCAGAATCCTTTTCAGAATCCTCGATATTCTAGAGTAGGTTTATTACAAGATATTCACAATGAAATTAGAATCAAGTCTTTCCTTGTGTGTTGAGTATCTTCACGTCTATCAACGGAGGAGGATATTGCCTTTGCTACACCTTTGAGAGAATCATGGGATGTTAATGCAAAATCTCTTGGATTCTTAGCTGCCACGAGATTTTGTTCCTTGTGAAGCTCAACTTGATGATCTAGTGATGCTGAGTTGGCTGCATGGTTGATGACAGTGAGTGGAAGAGACCATTAGTTCCAATGATGGGAGAGAAATTGAAAAATCCACACAAAAATGGGCTTTGTGTATTCATCAATATCCATAGCGTACTTACAAGACTCTACTAGTTACAAGAGATGAACATCAAATAAAACATATTACATCAAACAACTATATATAGTTGTCTCTAGGTAGGGATAAAACAAATACAATGCAAACCTATGCAATCGATTAACTATTGGACGGAAACAATTCAAATGTAATAGTTAACAGGAAAACAAATTGAAAGAGAAAAGATTGATTCTCATTCACAATGGATAACTGTTACATTGAGCCATGCTCTGTTTATATACTACCTAAAGAGAGAGCAGCGAGATAACAAGATAACTAACTTATCTAACTGTCCTCATTACAAGGGATGCACATATGCGTAAAGGATAACAACCAGCTAACCAACTTAAGCTAACTAACTTGCTAAACTGTAAAACTAACTAAATAGATTAGTTTAATACAGTTTGATACCCCCCCTCAAGTGGAATGTTCATCAGTGTGAAAAATATTGATGACATTCAACTTGGCCAACAGAGAATGAAAATCTATGCGAGATAGAAGCTTGGTAAGTATGTCTGCCAGTTGATGTTTGGACTGTACATGCAATGTTCTAATCAAACCAGCAGCAATTTTCTCTCTTACAATGTGACAATCTATTTCGATATGCTTGGTTCGTTCGTGGAATACAGGGTTAGTAGGAATGTGAGTAGCTGCTTGACTATCACAGAAAACCAAAGCTGGTTAAGGATGTAGAAGCTGTAAATCTTTAGCAAACCATGTAACCAAGTAAGCTCACATGTGATAGCAGCCATCGATCTGTATTCTACCTCAGCAGAGGATCTTGATACGATGTGTTGCTTCTTGGATTTCCAAGAGATTAAAGAATCTCCTAGAAAAATACAAAACCCTGTTACTGATCTACGACTATCAGGACATCCGGCCCAATCAGAATCACAAAATGCCTTCAAATGCAATTCTGAAGAAGCTGAGAAGAAAATGCCCTGTCTAGGAGAGGATTTAATGTATCTGAGAACCTTGTGTGCAGCATCAAGGTGAGGCTTGCGAGGAGAATCCATGTATTGACTCAATAGTTGTACAGAATAGGACAAATCTGGTCTTGTGATTGTAAGATAAACCAACTTTCCTACAAGTCTTCTGTAAATGGTTGGATCAGGAATCAATTCACCTTCTTCTCTAGACAACTTGAAATTAGATTCCATAGGAACAGAAGAAGGTTTACTTGCAAGCATGCCACATTCATCTAAAACTTCTAAGGCATACTTCCTCTGTGATAGGGAAATACCCTTTGCACTTCTTGCAATCTCAAGCCCTAAAAAATATTTCAGCTCTCCAAGATCTTTCAAACTAAAAGCAGAATTGAGAATTTTAGTGAGTTCTTCAATTGCTAGGCTATCATTACTTGCTATGACAATGTCATCTACATAGACAAGTAAGATAAGAAAAGAGTGTTTATTCACTCGAGTAAACAGAGAATAATCAGACATGGATTGAGTAAAACCATTATGTATAAGGGTAGAAGAAAATTTAGAGAACCATTGCCTAGAGGCTTGTTTGAGACCATAAAGAGATTTCTTAAGCTTGCAAACTTTAGATGAATTCTTCAAACCAAAACCAGGAGGTAACTTCATAAAAATCTCCTCATCAAGAGACCCATGCAGGAATGCATTATTGACATCCAATTGATGAAGATGCCAATTATGAATTGCTGCTAAGGCTAGAAGACATCTCACTGTGGTCAGTTTGGCAACCGGGGAGAAAGTGTCACTATAATCAAGACCTTCTCTTTGAGTGTATCCCTTTGCAATCAAACGAGCTTTG
Source organism: Carpinus viminea (assembly GCA_013348765.1). Classification (NCBI taxonomy): domain Eukaryota; kingdom Viridiplantae; phylum Streptophyta; class Magnoliopsida; order Fagales; family Betulaceae; genus Carpinus; species Carpinus viminea. Next base: position 31,371,344 of record CP054668.1, on the reverse strand, counting down.
TACCTTTCAATTTCCCCATTTGCTCTATGTTTGATCTTATAAACCCATTTGCAGCCTATAGGGTGTTTATCAGGAGGAAGATTAGTAATTTCCCAAGTGTTATTAGCTTCAAGAGCACTAATTTCAGTTGCCATGGCCTCACGCCATTGAGGGGAAGATACAGCTTGATAAAAAAATTGAGGTTCAACTTGTGATGATACAACCAAACTAAAATGTTTGTAAGAATCAGAAAGCATACTATAATCAAGGAAAGAATTGAGTGGAAAGGGAATACCTGGAACAGAATTACCACTCTTATGATCAACTGAATTGGGAGATTGAGTAGCTAAATTGCAATGATATTGCTGCAAGTATCCAGGTTTACATTTCTGCCAAGTAGACTTTCTAGAAGGAATACAATAAGGAATTGAAGTGATGGAGGACTCATGTACAGAATCAAGTACAAAATTAGGTATAAAATCAAGTGTGGGAGATGAAACAGAAGGTATGAGAGGATGAGAGATAGAGTCTCTAGGAGAATTGTTTGATGCAGAAAATGGATTAGAAACATTGGAATTTTGAGCATCAGATAATGAATGTGGGAGTACAATGCAGCCATCAGATTTGAATTGATGAGGATAAGCAAAAGGAAAAACAGATTCATGGAAATAAACATCTCGAGATATAATATGAGTTTTGGAAGTAAGATCATAGAGTTTATATCCTTTAATGCCATTAGGATATCCTAAGAAAACACAAGGTTTTGCCCTAGCATCAAACTTGTTTCTATTGCGATGAAGAGTAAAAGAAAAACACAAATAGCCAAACACTCTAAGATGATCATAGGATGGAAGTTTGGAAAACAAAAGCTCATAAGGAGACTTATTAGAAAGATTTGGAGTAGGAATTCTGTTAATAATGTGAGTGGCTGTTAGAACACATTCACCCCAAAATTTGAAAGGTAAATGAGCTTGAAATTTTAATGCTCGAGCTACATTCAGAGATCTTTGATATTTCCACAACAGAATTCTGTTGTGGAGTTTCTTTCTGACTAAGTTGGTGCACAATACCATGAGAATTGAAGAAATCATGCATGACAAATTCATTGCCATTATCAAATCGAACTGTTTTTATTTTGACTTTGAATTGAGTAAGAACTAAGCTGTAGAAGGATTGAATGATATGACTTGTTTGGGATTTTGAGTGAAGTAAGTAAATCCATGTGTATCTAGAAAAGTCATCAACTATTGTAAGAAAATAGTGACTTCCATTTATTGATGAGACAGCAAAAGGTCCCCATATGTCACAGTGAATCAATTCAAAAACAGAATTTGAATTTGAACTACTAACAGGAAATGCAAGCCTACGTTGCTTAGCTAAAGGACAAACAGTACAAATGGTAGAAGGATTACATGATATGGCAGGGATAGAATCATGTAATAGCTTTATTCTAGAATTGGAAATGTGGCCTAACCTAAAATGCCATATATCAAAAACAGAATTTTTAAAAGGACTTAAAGCAGAAACATTAGCTCTAATTGGAATGGAAGTCTTGACAGCAGATGAATGTCTCTTAGATTCAGGCAGCAATAGATGGAACAAACCACTCTTCTCTCTACCCAAGCCAATTGTCTTCCAAGTGAGTAAGTTTTGTATGAAACAATGACCAGAAAGAAAAATAATGCAGCAATGAACATTGTGAAGAAGTTTACTAATAGAAATGAGATTGAATGAGAAAGATGGAACACATAGGACATTAGTGAGAATGAAAGACTCTGAAATTTTGACAGTCCCTATGTGAGTGACTTCAACAAATTGACCATTAGGCAATTTAACCTTTCTAGACACTTTTGCAGTAATTGAAGTAAAAAGTGATATAAAGCTAACCATATGGTTTGTAGCTCCTGTGTCTATAATCCAAATAGAATTTTGAATATGTATTTGTGAATGCAGATGTGAAGGTGAAAAAACAGAATATTGTTGGTTCAAATAACTACAATATGGAGATGAAAGATTAACTGCCATGTTTGAAAACAAATGATCTTGAGTAGGTGAAACAGTACCTACTTGATTAGCACAAGACAGATCATGGTTATCATTCACTTGTGGTTTGATCAGATCAAGCAATTGACAACACTGATCAGGAGTAATCTGCAGTATAGGCTCTTCTTAAGATGCTTCCTGAACTTGATTAGCAGAATAAGCAATTCTGCTTCTTGGCTTGTAACTTGTTAGATGTCCATGTAATTTGTAACACTTGTCCATTGTATGGCCAAGGAAACCACAATGAGTACAAGAAGGGTGTTCCTTGCGGTCATATGGTTTAGAAAAACGATTTGGAATTGGAGGTTTAGTGATGGCTTTGGATATCAATGCAGTAGGCTCGGAGTACAGAGGAATGGTACGAGAGAGAGCAACCAAACGTTGTCTTTCTTCTTGAAGAATCATGGCAAAGATTTTGTTAATGGAAGGAAGAGGATCAATTATAAGAATTTGACCTCGAATGCTTGAAAAGGAATCATTTAGTCCCATGAGGAACTGGAAAATATATTCTTGATGATGAAAATCAGTAAGGATTTTCAGATCACCACATGTACAAGTAGGAAGAGGACGAAAGCTAGAGAGTTCATCCCACAAACTCTTAATTTGAGTGAAATAGGTACCTACAGAATTAGTACCTTGCTGAAGAGAGGATAAAGATCTCTTCAATTTAAACACTCGTGGTCCATTGCTGTGGCTGAAACGCTCATTCAGATCACTCCATACAGCAGAAGCAGTGTTGAGAAACAAAACACTGCTGGCAATCTCTCGAGAAACAGAGTTCAATAGCCATGATAACACCATGTTATTGCAACGCACCCAAGAACGCAGGTTAGGATCACCTACAGGTGGTTTGGGAAGACTTCCATCCACAAAACCAAATTTATTCTTGGCATCTAGTACCATATCCATTGATCGTTTCCATGTGACAAAATTGTCACCATTCAGCTGTTGAGAGACGAGAACAGTGCCAGGATTGTTTGCATGGTGAAGAAAATATGGATTTTCTCCAAGATTCTCAGCTGTAGTAGATGAAGATGATGCAGAAACCAAAACATGATTGGCCATTGCAGGAGTTTGTATTGAAGGATCGAAAAAGAAAGCTTTGAAGGAATTTTAATGGCGGAAGGAACAGGGAAAACAGGGAGCTCTTATGGCTCTGATACCATAACAGGAAAACAAATTGAAAGAGAAAAGATTGATTCTCATTCACAATGGATAACTGTTACATTGAGCCATGCTCTGTTTATATACTACCTAAAGAGAGAGCAGAGATAACAAGATAACTAACTTATCTAACTGTCCTCATTACAAGGGATGCACATGTGCGTAAAGGATAACAACCAGCGAACCAACTTAAGCTAACTAACTTGCTAAACTGTAAAACTAAGTAAATAGATTAGTTTAATACAGTTTGATAATAGTCTCGAAGTAGGACTTTGATCTCCAACCTTATCAGAACTTCTTGTTGGATTAGTTACTGCAACAGAGTTGGTTGGTCGCTTTGCTGTAGAATTCTTACTGCACAAGCATCATTAGTTGTCTGAATTTGATCATTTACTCTTTAACATCATGCTCAAAATAGCAAACATCTGAAAATTGTGAGGCTAATTATGTTCAAAAGAATCAAATGTTGTCGTAAATGAATTTCAAGGGCATTCGACAGACAAAGGTGTTTTGAGGTTGTTCATGCCTGCTTGGGCATTGAAGTGAACCCATGCATGTTAAAAGAATCAAAGTGAGCCAAAGCGAGGAGATCGAAGAAACTAGTAGTAGATAGAGATGAAGAGATAGTTGATATTTATGAAGACGTGCAAGTTTGCTGGAAATTGGTTTGTACAAAGATTGAATCATCTAGTCATGCAAGTATAGTTAGAGCCTCTTTGGAATTATGCTTGATAATAGAATTTTGCTTATATAATAAAAACCTTATTTTCAAATTTTTCTAAAACACAAATTTTGGCCTTCTTTTAGTAGTAAAAAACTTTGTTTGTTGTTGTTTGCTTGTTTGTTTGTCTGTTTTGTTTTGTTTGTTTGTTTTTAATTTTTAATTAATTTATATTTTAAAAAGAAGAAGTGTATAAGTTTTTGTAAAATTACATTTTTGGTTTATTTGATTGGGGACATTTTATGGAATTCTTCCAAAAAATATGGGGCACCTTTGAAAGTTTAAACCAAATAACGTACACGTGGCGTAAGTGAACCATTTTCCGTCAAATTTGTAGAAATGGTTAGCAGAGTGGCTACATAACATTGTACATTTTTGATATTTTGTTGGGAGACATTGCCAATTTTCAAACATTAAAAGCCAAATTGAAAATATGGTGAAACTTTGAGAGAATAAAATGTATTTTTCCCTTAATTTTTTTTTTGAACCAAACTTCCCTATTTTTGCTTGGCATTACTTTTTATGTGCTAGAAGTGCTTCACACTGTTGGTTGTTGGAATTTAAACACTATAATTAATTTTCACCACCCAATGAACTTTGGGACCTTTTAATATAAATATTAGGTAAAACTCATCATTAAAAATTGGTTTATAAGAGGAGTTACTACAACCAAAAAAAAAAAAAAAAAAAAACCAAACTTTTTGGAGGTGTTGGGCCATTTGGCACGTCAAAAACATTTTTGACGTGTTTACCAATTCAAAAATCTAGGTGTCAAAAAAGTCCAATTTTTGACATTGCAAATAGTGCCATGTCAGACATTTTTGTCGTGGCAAAAATGGCACGTCAAAATAGTTTTTTGATGTGCCAATTTTTCACATCTCAAAAAAATTTATGATGTAGCAACCAGTGCCACATTAGAAATTTTAATTATATTCATTTTTTCTGCTTTTTTGAATTATTTGAGAATTTTTGAATTATTTGAGGTTTTTAATTACTAATACAAATTTTATTTTGTTTTGTTTCATTTTATTTTATTTGTGCTCCTCTCCGGTCCCCTTCCCAAATAAACAATTTCATTACACAAACTATATAAACGTTCAACGTCGCAAACATAACACAAAAAAACAATAGTTCTTTTGACAAAAAACAATCAACTTAAAACAAAAAAAAAAACAATAAACTTATACCAAAAAACAATCATCAACTTATAACAGAAAATAATCAACATAAAACCAAAAACAATTAACTTAACCATAAACTACCAACAACATATATAATCAATAACAAACTATGAATCCATCTATATATTCAAAAACAAACTATATATCCTTCAACATAATCAACAACAAACTATATATATCCATCTTCATAACCCAAAATAAACTATATACAATATCATAATCAATAACAAATGTTATATATCCTTCAACATAATTCTATTAACATAATCAAAATGAATTACATATCAACATATTCATCAACATCATCAAAAACGAACTACATATCCATCTATATATTAAAAAACAAATTATATATCCTTTAATATAATAAAAAAACAAATAATATACCATTCAACATAATAAAAACTAACTATATATCAATTTACATAACCAAAAACATACTATTTCCATTAACATAATCCATAACAAATTATATATCCTTCAAATTAACGTCATCAACATAATAAATAACAAATTATATATCCTTCAACTTAATACCAACAACATAATCATTTATAAACTACAAATCCATCTACATAACCAAAACAAACTATATATCCTTCAACATACTACCATCAAAATAATTAATAACAAACTACAAATCTATTTACATAATCAAAAACAAATTATATATCCGTTAACATAATCGAAAACAAACTATATATATCCATCTATATAATAAAAACAAACTATATAGTTCCTTCAACTATATCCAACACAAATATTTTTCATTGTCAACAACAAATTACACAAACTATATCCAAACATAAACTATATCCATCAATATAATCAAAAAACAAGATATACTTCCATCAACATAACCAATAACAAGCGGCATAATTCCATCAATATAACCAAAAAATATTATATCCATTAATATAATAAATAACAAAGCTATATATCATTCAAACTAATATCATTAACATAATAAATAACAAATTATATATCCTTCAACAAAATACTAGCAACATAATCAGTAACAAACTTAATATATATCCATCTACATAACCCAAATCAAACTATAGTTTCATCAACTATATCCAAAACAAACAATTTTCATCACCAACAACAAACTACACAAACTATATCCAAATACAAACTATATCAATCAATATAATAAAAAAAAACAATATATAGTTGCATCAAAATAACAAAAAATAAGTTATAGTTCCATTAATATAATAAAAAAACAAGCGGCATAGTTCCATCAACATAACCAAAAACAAGTTACAAATGTTTCATCAACATAATAAAAAACAAACTATATATTTTCATCAAATATACCCAACACTAACATTTGTCATCACCTATATATGTCCAACATCAACAACCACCTCTGTAACGATAAATATACATGCTATCATGTATCTATATACAAGTTAGGAATGCATACATACAAAATACAGGAAAAAATAAATACACAAGTTAGGCTACCCAACCACTTGCTTAATCCAATTGAACAATATCATCTTGAACGTCTAATCTGCAGTATCTACAATGAATCGTTAAGCATAATCATCAAAGTGATTGAATCAGATTATAGTCATGTTAACATAAGAAAAAACAAAAACAATACAAATTTAGCATTACCTCCTTCTGGGTGAGCCCTACGTTGAGTCACATCATGAACAGATGAGGAAGAACTCTCATACAATAACAAGGTCTCAAGCATCCGAAAGTGGGCTTTATTCTCGATTTCTTTGTTGCCATCCAAGTTGTTAGTTCTTCAATCTGTGATCGTTGTTGGTCCATCTCCACTTCAAGTTTTCTTATCCTCTCCACCATATGTGAGACTATTGAGTTACTAGTGTTCTGTGACTGGAATTGAGACAATGTATAGTATGTGTGTATGTTGTCTCGTACTGGTAGAATGTTTGGTCCTACTTGTCTGACCCAACCAGCATACTCTATCTTATTTTCGAGTGCCTGAGAAAATGCATCATTCGATGCCTACCGTACGGTTCCTTTGGTCACACTCGATGATGCGTCGGGTCATTTAGTATCAATTCTAACATCCTCTCATGTACATTGTACATTAAAATCAAAGTTAGTGTGTTATATAAATAGTTTAATTATAAATAATATACCAATACCAAATATTTGGGTTAGTAGCATACATATCTCTCTGCAACTATATCATTTGGATATGAACCATCTAATTTCTTGTGAGTTTAGACATAATTTTGTGCTCTTGTAGGAGGAGTACCGGTAGCTAAAGTTTGCATTCAAAAAATACGCATATAAGCATACAGTTACTATATATTTATTAAAAATAAAGACTACGACAAATAGACTAATTTATAAAACGTATACTTTTTCATGGATTATCCTTGCATAGCTCTTTCCACCGGAGTAGTGGGGCCTATTGTTCAATGCTCGCAATCCCTTCATATACTTTGCAAATTCCTATATAATTAATATAAATAATGTATAAGGTATAAACACAATTATAATTAATGAAACTATACAAAATAACATAATTTAACTCAACCGTGACCTACCTTATTCTTCTTCGAACACCATTTATCCAACAACGCTTCCAAATCCAAAGGGTCGTAGCGGTTGAGAAAAATTTGACCTATTCTCACCCTAACCGTCTCAAGAGTATCATCGTCTGTAATCTTCAATTTACTTTTCAATGAGTGCTTTCAATCCTTCAACTTTGACCCCATATCTCGAAAAACATCTTTCTTAATGGTCACTATATTCATCTCAGGCGAGATGTAAAAGTATATATGCAAATGTAAACAAATGAACATTTATAATAATTAACAAATAGCATGTTTAACATAATGAAATAAACATATTATCATATAATATATAGTTTAATCATACCATCAAGGCGTCCCGTATATCCTCCTTGGTACGCTGCGGTACCTGCTTCCAGTCGTCCCGTATTCTAACATAATTCCCACTATTTATAATATTACCAATCATTCTTCTTAATTTCATAGCATACATCCCTATAGGCTGCCACGAATTATTATACTCGGCCACGACCCTTTGCTTGAAAGGAATATCCCACAAAGCGTGCGACCCTTTCATGTTCAACACTTGAAAAACCGTGCTTCCATCTAACTGGATACCTAACACATTAATAATTACAAGAGTTATTTATTATTCAATATGAACTACAAAATGTGTGTGTGTGTGTGTGTGTATGTATATATTGCTATTTTTAGCATATGTACTTACTTATTGTCCGAAGCTCTTTCTCACATAACACTCGCGTAACAAGGTCCTCGAACTGCTCACCGTGCGTGACACCAGTCCCGCTATGTAGGTCATCCGGCCCCTATGTCTCACTATCCCCTACATCTGCCTCATTGTGGGAGTAGAGGCGCTCCATAATTGCATCATCATAAATAGGAGCGTGATCCATATCTTTCATGCTGGGCTATGCCTTCCCGGCTATACGGATTGGGAACTGCAGTTTGATCAAATTCAAGCATTGGTCTATATTCAAGTGGTTGATCGGTAATAATGGCAATGTCTTGTGTGTCAAGGTTAACATGTCCAGACCCATGCGCGGGAGACTGCCGCACTGAATGTGACCCCTATGCTCTCTTCCCCCGATAACTCATGTCAATCTATAAAATAAATCAGTTACAAAATCAATTAATATGATCATCAAATGATGAAATATGTACCACTATTTTTTTAGGGTTTTTTTTTTTTTTTTTTTGTCCTTTCAAACCGTAGCCCTTTACACCACTCCATACCATCGTTTTTTTTTTTTTTGGATTAAGTAACACACTTAACCTAAAACAGTTCATAAACTAACACATAAACAAATATAAAGTCAAAATTAACCCTAAGTTGTTTCTTAATAAATTGCTCATATTATATGGAGACACTAAATAAATTAGGTTAAATATGATTAAGTAACGTACATAACATAATTAACTACCTACACTTAGACAGAAACAAACGTAAAAGTCATAATTAACCCTAAGTTGTTTCCTAAAATTGCTCATATTATATGGGGACCTTAAATAAAGTAGGATAAGTATGATTTAAGTAACAAACTTAGCCTCATTAATTTCCTAAACATATATGTAAAACACACATAAAAGTCATAATTAACCATGTCAAAAAAAAAAAAAGGTCATTATTAACCTAAGTTGTTTACTAAAATTGATCATATTATATGGGGAGTCATAAAAAAGTAGGTTAAGTATGATTTAAGTAACAAACTTAAGCTAATTAATTTTTGTTTTTTAAAGTGTATTTCTTAATATCGTTAACAATTAAATTTTTCTTTTTTTGTTAGTGATAAACCCTAAACATACTTAACCTAATTAATTTGTTTTATCACCCTAATACAATGTAAAAATGTAAATTGATATGTACGTAGACCATAAACCCTATTATATATACCTATATATAATAGGTACCCTAAATAAGATAAACATCGGTTAACTAATTTGTTTTTATTAATGTCCTTCTTTACACCATTCCATTTTTTGTTCGTTAGCACAAACCCTAACATAAACAACCTAACTAATTTGCTAAACGTCTACTTATTTGGCACACATGGACTTCCAATTAAAAACATCAAGATTAATTTTAGAACCTAAACATCATATAAATTTATTATTTTGTTTTTTTGAAAAACAAAAAAACTAGCATTAAGTAAACAATTTGCATGCATGCAGTTTTATATCTACATGTTAGGCCAACATAATCAAAACATACACATGCATAAATATCAATTTTTTGAAATCCCCATTTTTTTCAAATCCCAAATTTATCAAAACATATATAAGCATGCATATGTTCCACTTGAATTAAGACATTATATTGTTTATATTATAAATATATGTAACTAATATATATATATATATATATATACACTAATTAGCTACCTAAAGAGGAGGAAAACCGCCGGAGCTGCTGAAGTAGTTGCTGGAGAATAGTCCCGCCCTGCCGGAAGAGGACATGTGTCAATATATTACATGGCTAAAAATAAATTTCGTTTTTTACAAATTAATTCATATTTTTAAAATAGGGTTAAATACCTAATACCCCCTTAGGGTTTCAAGACTTTATTTATTTTCCCTTAGGGTTTGATTTTTATCATAGAAGGTATTTATGGTTTTCATAAATGACTGTTTTGGTACTTCCATCCATTTGCCGTTAAGTTATTTAACGGAACTCCATGTCACTATAGGTGGTACACTAAAATTTGCATAAGTGTCATCATAAATTATTTTTGACCTAATATCTAAGTAAATTAAAATATTAACTTTTATTTTTTAAAAGGAATTAATAATTAAAAATTAAAACAAGTACAAATTTAAAATACTAATTATCGAATTAAACACGTTTTCAATTCCTTGCTTCAGAACGAATGCCCAAACCTTAGGTGAAGGAATTGAAAACGTGAAAAGTGGAAACAGTGTTTTAATTCGATGGTTGTGGTTTTTTTTTTGAAGTGGTTATGGATATTTTAAATCTGTACTTGTTTTAATTTTTAATTAATATTAATTTATTTAAAAAAATAAAAGTTAATGTTTTTAATTTTACTTACCTAGATATTAGGTGGTAGGATGCATAATTTATGATGTGGCACTTATGCCATGTGTCAAAATTTTAGTGTTAGTAATATAGAGTTCCGTTAAATAACTTAACGGCAAATAGATGGAAGTATCAAAACAGTTATTTATGAAAATTATAAGTACCTCCTATGATAAAAATCAAACCCTAAGGAAAAATAAATAAAGTCTTGAAACCCTAAGGGGATATTAGGTATTTAATCCTTTAAAATATAAATATATAAAATACATAAATATATACCTGAGTGAGGTGGCCGGCGGTGAGGGCGATGCTAGATGAAAAGGGAAGTTTAAATTTTTTTTAAGAAGAAGAAGCTGCAGAGAAGCTGGAGGGAGAGAGGGAAACAATGGAGCGCGCGGGAGAGGGAGAAAATGAGAGAAGGACAGAAAGAAATGGGGGCCAGCTGTGCCGCGGTGCCCCATGCAGAAATTCTGACGTGTCAGCAGGTGACACGTCAGAATTTTCTGACGTGCTACCTGCTGAAATGTCAAAATAGTTTTCTCCTTTGTTCACGCCCTCCCAAAGCTTTTCAGCTGTCACAAGCAGCATCCGTTCTAACTTCTTTTTGAGAAAAATGTAATCTTCATTCATTAATATCAAAACAATAACAGAGGACAAAACCTCCAATACATCTCATGAAAGAACAAAAACTCTCCAGATAAACAAACACAAAATCCCACCCAACCAAAAAACAACCTCTCCCTGATGGTTTGGAATAGTTAATAGCTAGCGCCACCATACAGGCTACACCCGCTACTAACCCCACCAGGTTTTTTGAGATTGATATTTTGCTAAGGCACATTATTATTTGCTGCTAAAAATAGATCCCATGCTTCTCCAGCCTATTGAAGTAGAATTTTTGGATGCATGAAAGGCCCATTGTGGACGACCTCATTTCTTCTAAACCAAATTCTCCGTGCAATACCAATAAACCGGCACAGTTCCTCCTCATCACAGATTTGGAACATTTCAGCTGCCAGCTGCTTGAAAGTCTGGCCACGACAGGAACTCTTCTGAAATTTTTTTAAACTTCCACTCCATACATCCCTAGCAGAGGGGCAGTCCCACAAGATATGGAAACAAGTCTCCTCCCCTATTCCACAGATGGGACACAAATTATCACGAACTACCTTTCGCTTATGTAAACTTACCTTGGTGGGAAGGATTTCATGACATGCTCTCCACAAGAAATTCTTCTCAGAATTAGGAATTGGGAGCCTCCACATTGCACCCCACATCTAGAGGGGTTCATCTCTTCTAGAGCACTCTGCCTGCTCCTGATTTTCCTTCATCTTTGCCATATGGTATGCACTTTTAACAGTGAACATGCCGTTCTTTGTGCCCTTCCAACACAACGTGTCTTCGCGATGTGGACTAATAGCAACTGACAAAATTGCCCTCACCTCATCCGGATAAAACAGGGTTTCCAACAAATTTTTATTCTATCCATTTATATCTCTATCCATAAGCTCCAGCACCTTGGCCTCATGACTAAGGACTCGAGGAGGAGAGTGGATAGTAAAAGTAGTCGGAAGAGGGACCCATTTATCGCCCCAAATCTTCACCTTTTCCCCGTTCCCAATCCTCCAATACAAACCCTCTTTAAGAAGATCACACGAGCTCAAAATACTCCTCCACGCATAAGAGGGGTTATGGCCCAATTTTGCTTCTAGAATGGATCCATTTGCATAGTATTTTCCTTGCATAATCTGGGAGACTAAGCTACCCGGCGTTTGCCATAACCGCCAAGATTGTTTAGCAAGAAGGGCCTTATTAAAACATATAATATCCCTAAAGCCCATCCCTCCTCGAGATTTAAAAATCCCCATTTACTCCACTTCATCCAGTGAATACTCGAATTTCCCCACCAAAAACTTTGCATAAGAGTATTAATTCTGGAGCACAGAGTTTTAGGAAGCAGGAATACGCTCATACAATATGTTGGGATGGCTTGTATAACCGCCTTGAGCAAAATCTCCCGACCATCTTGGGATAGAAATTTAAGTTTCCAGTCTTGGAGACGCGACCACACTCTGTCAACAATACTTTGGAATTCTTTAGTGCGAGATTTCCCCACCAATGCCGGTAACCCCAAATATGTATCATACCTTTGCGAACTCGGTATGCCCGACGCATCAAGAATTTGTCGTCTCGCCTCCTGCGGTGTGTTGCGACTAATATATATAGCTGTCTTGGAGGAGTTCAATCGCTGTCCTGAAGCCACTTCATAGGAATGAAGAAGAGTGGATAATCTATTCCAATGATCCAAATCTGCCCAACAAAAAAGTAAACTGTCGTCAGCAAAAAATAAGTGATTAAGGCGCGGCCCCCTCCTAGACGTAGGAACCCCTTCCAAAGCACCCGTTCCATCAACTTTTGACAACAAAGAACTCAAAGCTTCTGCACACATCAAAAATAAATATGGTGAAATAGGGTCACCCTACCGGATACCCCTTGTGGGGACAATACTTCCTGTAGGTATACCGTTTACCAAGACAGCATAGTGTACTGAAGAAACACACATCATCACAAGCTTTATCCATAGTGGCGCAAAACCCAACCTCTTCATTACCGCCTCCAGAAAACCCCATTCAACCCTGTCATATGCCTTACTCATATCTATTTTTACTGCCATATATCCTTTCTTACCCCTCATACGAGTTTGCATTGTGTGTAGTGTTTCATAGGCAGCCAAAATGTTGTCTGAAATCGAACGACCAGGAATAAAAGCACTCTGAAAAGGGGAGATGATTTGGGGTAATACTGTCTTAAGTCGATTAGCTAGCACCTTAGAGATAATTTTATACATGACATTGCACAAACTTATGGGTCTGAAATCTGTGACAGAGATCGGATTTTTAACCTTGGGAATAAGTGCAATATATGTGGAGTTCAATGCTTTGTCAATCACAACATTATTAAGGGAAAAAAGAATAGCATTGCAAACCTCAGTTCCCACGATGTCCCAGTGTTTTTGGAAAAAACCCGCATTGAAACCGTCCGGCCCTGGGGCTTTTAGCGGGGCCATTTGGAAAAGAGCAGCTCGGACCTCTTCCTCCACAAATGGTCGTATAAGAGACTCATTCATAGTCTCTGTAATTCGCCCCCCCAAAGCTCCCAAATAGTCATCATAGTCTACCTCTCCACCAGTTGAGAATAGGCTTTGAAAATAATTGGTGAAAATTCCCCCAACCTCCTCTTGAGACTCCCATAGCCTGCCACCTTCATCTTTAATTTGGCTAATGTTGTTCACCTTCCGACGTTGGTTTGCACAAGCATGGAAGAACTTTGAATTTTTATCGCCGTGGCTCAGCCAATTTATTTTTGCCCGTTGCCTCCATTTTAATTCCTCTTGTTCCAATTGCACTTGAAGGTCTCGTTGAACACCCAAGGCATGTCTCCCATCATGGTCATTCTCATCACCTTGAAGAGATGCCAAATTTTGGCATTGCTCCCTAAAAACTCGGTTTGGCTTACTAACCTCCATTTTCTGCCATCTTGTCAATGCCATTTTGCACCCCTCCATATTATAAAATAGCTTCATCCATGGGTCATTGATGTTGGTCCCTTTCCACGAATTTTCAATAATCTGTCTGCACTTATTGTGAATTTCCCAACCAGCTTCATACTTGAAGCTTCGTGGTCTTCGCAAATTGCCCTCACTTTGACCCAATGGGAAAACCGACATAGGGGAGTGATTCGAACAGATAGCCGGCCCAATAATAACCTCCACCTCCGAGAATGCTTCGCACCATTCCTTATTGGCGACCACTCTGTCAAGACGCTCCTTGATAAAATCCGTCCCTTCTTTTCCATTGTTCCATGTAAACTTAGGACCTCGATATTCCAACTCCGACAAGCCACAATCATCCAAAGTCCTTTGAAAATTTTCCATAAGCCCCCTTTGTCGCCCGCTTTCACCACATTTTTCATCAATGCGAAGTGTCTCGTTAAAATCACCAAGACAAAACCATGGAGAGGGTTCCATCTAGGCAATAAAACGAAGCAAGTTCCACGCTTCCATTCTCTTACTAGCATCCGGGTGGCCATAAAAACTCGTGAATTTCCAAACCATATTCGTCGAAGAAGAGCACACCTTCGCATTAATATGTCGGCGACTATAGTTTTGAATTTCTACTCCGGATTCTGTCATCCAAAGCAGCGCTAATCCTCCACTCTTCCCCACACTATCGACCACCAACATGTGTTCGAATCCCAGCTGCAACCTCACTTTTTCCATTCTTTTTGTACGAGCCTTAGTCTCTATTAAAAAGACTATTTTGGGTTTCTTTTCTTTCACCAAACGGCAAAGTTCCTGAACTATCCGAAGGTTCCCAAGCCCTCGGCAGTTCCAACTTAGAATATTCATTGTGGTCGGCGGGGCTGGACTCCAGCCTCCGCCAATCCCAATCCATTAAAGGTTTTAGTATCATCATCACCCATTCGTCCCCGTTTAGTAACCCCAAGAGCAGCATCATCGCCATCTTCATTATTTTTTGCTAGAACAATAACAAATTCCCTTCATGATTACCATGTGCTCCATCTCTGGATTTTCTCTTCCTTACCACACTCCCCCAATGGGCCTCCATAATAGATTTCTCTATGTCTGCAAGAAAAAGACCCGAGTAAGGGCCCCCCGAGTTCTGGAGAGCTGCTTCATACGTTACAAGCTCCTGTTGCTGTTTTGGGCTTTTTGTTTCACGGCCTGCACGCCCGGGAACACGTGGAGACAAGCCCATGTTTGTTTTGGAAAAATTCTCTACATGTACAGCTTTGTTTTCACGTGGAGACAAAACTCGATTTGTTTTGGAAATTTTCCCTGTATGGACAGCTGTGTCTTGTGGACGTGGTGACAGTTTCATTCTGGAATGTTCTCCTGCCTGATCGCCTTCCGAGCCCCTTAATTCACTCGGTGCCAACTTGTTTTTGGAAAAAACTTCTGCATGTGCTCCATCAGAATCCCCTGCAATATTCTCTCCTTTTCTCTGGGATCCATGCCTCTTTGGTAGGAGTGGAAAATTTTTCAAATTTTCCTTTAATAGCTTCAACATTATTACTTTCCTTTTCCATTTGTGTTTCAAACTTGAAATCCACATAACGTTCTCCACGATTTCTGCCTGTAATTTCGCTCCTTGCCTCCTTGGCCCGAACGGTATGATTGGCCTTTGAATTTTCTCCGGCGAAAATTCTCTCCCCTTGTTCTGCCATTCTCCTTTTCCGGCCATCATCTCGTTTCCCTTGGGCACCAAGCTGCTTCAACTCCTCTTCATGCATAGGCTTGGCATACCTTACCGAGTCATGACTTTCAGCATGGCGGTCATGTGTTCTACTCTCTCTTCTTGTCGGGGAAGCTGCTCGCAACCATAATCCGAACTAATTCACCACCTGATTTCTCATATTGGTGCGTTTAAGGCAGCCCTCCACCCCATGGCAAATAACGCCACAGTGAAAACAAAATTTCGGTAGGTGCTCATATTTGAATCCAACCAAAGTCGACTTTCCATCGAACTTTAGCATTCGGCCTCTACAGAGGGGTTTGTATAGATCAATATTAATCTTGACCCGTAAAAATTCCCCCCATCCGACCCCATCTTTCTCTGCGTCCACCTCCTCTACCTTTCCCACTGACGCTCCAAGCTTGAGTCCAACCTCACGTCCCATACAAGCCAAGGGTAGATTCACCATTCGTACCCAAAAAGAAGCCCTGTCAAACGTAAACCCTAAACCCTAAACCCAACCGTACCCTCTCACGTCCCATATATTATATGTATCTTTAAAATCAATTGACAACTAGGTACACCATATATATATATATATATACACCTTGTAGCGGTGATATTGATCAACAGCTACATCTCTATTACTATGATCCGTTAACAAATAAATTCTCAGTTACTAGCCGATTTCGAATGTATCCGATCTAGTAAAATTTAATTATATATTAAGAGAAAATATTTTTGTGCTTATTTTAGGTCTTGGCCCATTTATAAAAAAAATCTACTAACCCTTTTTGTACAAATTTACTGGAATTTGTTGTAGCGGTGATATTGATCAACAGCTACATCTCTATTACTATGATCCGTTAACAAATAAATTCTCAATTACTAGCCAGTTTCGAATGTATCCGATCTAGTAAAATTTAATTATATATTAAGAGAAAATATTTTTGTGCTTATTTTAGGTCTTGGCCCATTTATAAAAAAATCTACTAGCCCTTTTTGTACTAATTTACTGGAATTTGTTGTGATTATTTTAAATAATTTTTTTTTTAAAAAAAAAAATCTCCTCCATAGAAAATTTGTAAATTTTGACGTGGTGGAATTTGCCACCTCAAAAAAGTTTGATTGGTAATTCCTGCCATGTCAAAAACATAAAAATAATATAAGATATATATTTTTTTCGAAAAATAATTTTTATTTTTTAAAGTGGAATTTTTACAACGTTAAACAAATGATCCAGTGAGCCTAGGCATCCTTAAATACTTCTAATTTCTTATTCCTATATGCATATATATATATATAGGAATAAGACGAATAAACTCGTACAAGCCATAGCAGTACTGGAAAAAGTCCCTAGCCTGCATGTATAAAAACAAAAAGCTTCTGCATGTCAAACACCACGAACTATGAGTTTAGACAAGTTATGTGTGAAAGTTAGCTAACTTCATAGTCCGGCAGGTGAAATATTGAGACCTTAAGCACAACAGGATTTCGCTTGATTAGCTCAAACACACACACATCTCTTGCTTAAGTCATTGTCTATGCAAAACTGACACCACCCTCTAGTTTTTGCTGAATTTGAATTTCCAACATGGCCACAGCACCGGAAACGCCATTGTTTTCCATCACAAGTTTGAAGTTTGACAAACTGATGCCCACTAAGATATTTGCCACCAAATTCATGAGGCACATACTGCACAAGAAACAAGGAGTGAAACAATTGTGTGTCTATATATATATATATAAAATTGTCCAATAAGATAGGGTAATATAGATTTTCTTAAAAATGAAAATGCTAAATATAATAATAATATTGTTAAAATAAATATTATTTAATTGATATTTAAACATTTTAAAAATAAGAGGCTATCGGACTTCCTAGTTCTATCCATGCTAGAGAGCTAAACAAATGAAGCCAAAAAAAGTTTCAAACTGCCGTGACAAACAAGGGAGAGAGGTATTATTAATGGGACAAAGTTTTCCTCCAAATTGGGTTGGAGAATTTCCTTCAACCCAATCTATAAAAGTGACGGACAAAGTTTTCCTTCAAACTGGGTTGGAGGAATTTTCTTTAACCTAATCTATAAAAGTGACATGTGTCCTATGAACATGTGAGATGCACATGTTTTTTTAATTGTAGGGACAAAGTTGGAAGAAATTATATTAAAACTCCAACCTAGTATATAAAAATGACATGTGTCCATTTTTTCAATAACATGTGAGATGCACATGATTTTTTAATAAAATTTATTCCAACTTTGTCCCAACTATTAAAAAAACATGTGCATCTCACATGTTAAAGACACATGTCATTTTTATAGACTAGGTTGAAGGAAATTCCTCCAACCCAGTTTGGAGGAAAACTTTGTCCTTGGAATATTGCTACAAGACCTTGCATTTATTGCATGCAGAAAAAGTTTCAAACTGACATGACAAACAAGGGAGAGAGGTATTATTAATGTAGGTATTGGAATATTGCTACAAGACCTTGCATTTATTGCATGCAGAAAAAGTTTCAAATTGACGTGACAAACAAGGGAGAGAGGTATTATTAATGTAGGTATTGGAATATTGCTACAAGACCTTACATTTATTGCATGCAGAAAAAGTTTCAAACTGACATGACAAACAAGGATAAGGATCCTATCCAGTTCATAATGGATTGGACAGGATTCAGTTAAAGGTTGAGATTTTCCTATGCAAATTTAATGGTGCAGAAAAAGATACATCATTTTGCAGCTTTCCATCATTAAGTTCTTTTTGTAATAAAAAAAAAAAAGGTTCTTGATTTCTGGTGCTGCACACTTAACAAGCTAGGGGAAGGTTATTTTATTAGATTTGTATGTTGTGTCTTTTTCTGCACCCTTAGATTTGTATAGGAAAATCTTAGTCTTTAACTGGATCCTGTCCAGTCCATTATAATATTTTTTTTTTTTGAAGGAGTATTGTGAATATTCATTATCTTAGAAAATTCCAAACGGATTACACAAGAAGAAGAGATTGTTCTCTTCTTACAATATCATCTACACTAGGTGGGGCATACCCCAACCAAGTGGACAAAGTGACATGGGTGGTAGCCAACTGTGCAAGCAAATGAGCCGCACTATTGCCTTCCTTACGAACATGAATAAATCTGGCTTGCTCCAGTTTTCGTAACTCAATATGAATACAATCAATCAGATGACCAAAGCTATTAAAACATGGGCCTTCTTCTCCAATAGCTTTTATAACTTGCAGGGCGTCACCTTCAAATAAAATGTTAGTATAACCCAACTCTTTGCAGAACAAAATAGCATGGACTGCTGCAAGTGCCTCTGCCATGGCTGCTTCGGTGTGTATATTCAAACACAAACTTCGTGCAGCAAGGCAGAAACCGGTAGAGTCTCTGACGATAAGTCCAGTCCAATGCCTACCCACCTTTCAGACTTATTTATCCCTGCATCCCAATTCATCTTGAGCATGTTCTCTGGCGGGGATTCCCACTTCACTTCCACAGTGTCCCTTGAAGTCTGCATTCCATCCCGGCTTCCACTTTGAATGCGTTGGAACTCTTCAAGGGAATTCTGGGCTTCCCGTAGCAGCTGTGTTGGGTGAGAGAAAAATTCCCCATGGACCACAGAGTTCCTTCTAAGCCAAATTTTTCTGGTTGTGACAGCAAAGAACTCCAGCTCTTCTTTGGTGCACCTTCCCATTAGCACTTCGAAAAAATCTGAAAATCTGCCCTCAGTTGTTCCAAGCTTTTGTAGACTTCTTGGGCCTCCCCCCCACACATCCTTTGAAGAAGGGCAGCTCCACAGAATGTGCTCCACGGTCTCATCCTCATTTTCACAGATGGGGCAGCCTGTATCATTAATGATTCCTTTTCTAGTGAGATTGGTTCTTGTCGGTAGTAGGTTGTGCAAAGCCTTCCACAGAAAATGTTTAACCACGTTTGGTACCTTTAAATTCCATATTTCTTTCCAATTCCTCCCCTCATCTGGTTTGGACATACTCACTTGTAGATTGACAATATTTTCTATCTCCATGTAATAAGCACTGCGGACTGAAAAAATACCATTTTTTGTTCCTCACCAAATGATTCTATCCTCAGCCGGTAAAGGACTAAGGGGTATGCTCCTGATCATCTCAGCTTCCTCCTCTAAGAAGATCTCCGAAATAAGCTCAAAATTCCACGTCCTTGTAGCCTGGTCAATAAGTTCTGATACACGTGCTTGGTGATCAAGAATTCTTCTCGGTGAGATGAT
The DNA here is from genome assembly GCA_013348765.1 of Carpinus viminea. NCBI lineage: Eukaryota > Viridiplantae > Streptophyta > Magnoliopsida > Fagales > Betulaceae > Carpinus > Carpinus viminea. The sequence continues at coordinate 31,351,195 of CP054668.1, read as the reverse complement.
CAGGAGCATAACCCTTAGTCCAGTCCATTATGAATTGGATAGGATCCTTTTCCGACAAATAAGGGAGAGAGGTATTATTAATGTAGGTATTGGAATATTGCTACAAGACCTTGCATTTATTGCATTGCTACAAGACCTTGCATTTATTGCATGCAGAAAAAGTTTCAAATTGACATGACAAACAAGGGAGAGAGGTATTATTAATGTAGGTATTGGAATATTGCTACAAGACCTTGCATTTATTGCATGCAGAAAAAGTTTCAAACTGACATAACAAACAAGGATAAGGATCCTATCCAGTTCATAATGGACTGGACAGGATCCAGTTAAAGGTTGAGATTTTTTTTTTTTTGAAAAGATACTGATCTCATTAAGGTAGAAGTCAAAAGCACGAAGCTTATACAACGCAAAGCAACAAAACTCTGACAAATCTTAACCATAGCCAATACAAAACCATAGTCAAAACTGCGACTTCACTAACTGACTAACCTATGTGTGACTTACGATATTAGAACAGATCTGCAACAAACAGATACCAACAATACATAGGTGTAGCCCCTAACGGAACCCCCACAACCAAAAGCCAGGGGACTAAACCATCCACAACCCAAAAGGCTAGGATGCCTTATTATAAGAAAAACAATTAAAGCTAACTCATGTATCAAATCTGCATCAAACAACCAAGATTTAGAACATGAATAGCCTAAACACGACAACAATAAAACAAAACTAAAAAACTAAAAAACTAAAAAACTTCACAAGTAGCAGTGAAGGAGCTCAACATCGAAGAGATCCCCATGAAGACGCACCAAGGCTGATGAAGAAAAACAGATCTAAGAAAGAGAAAACTAGATCTGGAGCAAGATTTAGAAATACAACTTAGATCTGAAACAAACATCCACCTGAAAACGGAGACAGGAGGAAACATTGAGCATTGCTGCCGTAGAGGGGGAGGAGGGAAAATCTAGATTTAAATCTAGATCTTCCCTCCTTAAGGCTTTTTACTAGTTTGTTGCCTGGAGGAAGATGAAAAAAGTGGTTTCTAGAGAGAAGGTAGAGCCTCTCTCTCTAGAAACAGTTTTTTTTAGAAGGGGTCATTGTAAGTTAAAGGTTGAGATTTTCCTATGCAAATCTAAGGATGCAGAAAAAGACACATCATTTTGCAGCTTTCCATCATTAAGTTCTTTTTGTAATAAAAAAAAAAAGGTTCTTGGATTCTGGTGCTGCACACTTAATAAGGGGAATGTTATTTTATTAAAAAAATGATGTGTCTTTTTTTGCACCCTTAAATTTGTATAGGAAAATCTCAGCCTTTAACTGGATCCTGTCCAGTCCATTATGAACTGGACATGATCCTTTTTCGACAAACAAGGGAGAGAGGTATTATTAATGTAGGTATTGGAATATTGCTAGAAGACCTTGCATTTTTATTGTTGCAATAAAAATGCAAGGTCTTCTAGCAATATTCCAATACCTACATTAATAATACTTTAACTCCCTAACATGGATGGGGCTTAGGGGTGTCAACTCGATCGGTCTGGTTTCTTGATTTTCGGCAAAAATTAGGTACCAGAGATACCCTGGTTCTTTGTCTTGGGCAACTGGTTATACAAAAAGGCTAATAGATTTCTTTAACAAAATCTAAATGGTTTAAATTCCCTTAAAATGTAACAAATAAATTCCCGGTTATTGGTTGGGAATTTGTTGTGATTAACGTTTTTGTACAAATTAATTGGGCTTTGTTGTGATTATTTCAAATAATTTTTGTTCTTTTAAAAAAAACCTAAAATTTAGAAAATTTGTAAATTTTAACGTGGTGGAATTTGCCACCTCAAAAAAATTTTGAGATGGCATTTTGCCATGTCAAAAACCTCAAAAAATGTTGACATGGCACTCCCTCACACATCAAAATATTAAAATAATGTAAACCATTTTTTTTTAAAAAAAATTAATTTTTATTTTTTGATGTGGTATTTTTGCCACGTTAGAAATTTTTGATGTGTTAGTATTGACACGTCAAAATTTTTTTGACGTGCCAATATTAACACCTCAAAAAAGTTATTAAACACCTTTTTCAAGGCGTTGTTTATTGCCACATCAAAAAAATTTGACGTAGTATTATTGCCACGTTAGAAAATTTTGATATGTTAGTATTGACACGTCAAAATTTTTTGATGTGCCAATATTAACACCTCAAAAAAGTTAATAACACCTTTTTCAAGGTGTTGTTTATTGCCACATCAAAAAAATTTGACGTGGCATTTTTGACCAAGCTTATAACACCTCAAAAAAGTTAATAAACACCTTTTTCAAGGTGTTGTTTATTGCCACGTCAAAAAAATTTGACGTGGCATTTTTGACCAAGCTTATAACACCTCAAAAATTGCCCTTTTTTTTTTGTAGTGCGTAAGAGTTTATTGACACATGATTAAGATTGTACTTAAGCCATTTAGAATCATAATATATGACCACACTCCGTATTCAAAGTCCATTATGGCCCACTCAATCGACATTAACTTGATGGAAGTCATTTCTCTTTTGGTGGTTCTATTAATATTTAATGCTTATAAATAGTATCAATACATTGTAATTCAGCTTATAGATTGTTCCTTCTGTGACTCGACCACAAAGTTGCACCTCTTTCAATTCCATACTCAATAATCTCATACTCAATGTAGTGATTTGTTTTGATACCAACTGATGCAAACATTATATATAATTCATCATTGAAAACCAGCTCATGAGGGAAGAATACCCAAAAGTTATATACACATTGTTAAAATTGTACTTGAATCAGGTTGGGCATTTAATCATTGCTTTCACCACCAATCACAAGGAGGCTAAACCCTGCTTCGCTGACGGTACATTGCATGGACATGCACATTTATATGTCATATTTAGAGGTGATAATTTTTGACATATTTTACAAATTTGACATGAATATAATATAAAATACAAATTTAACTCAAACCTAATACAAGATTAGTACGTTAGGATTTTGTACAATTGAATTCGAATCAAAACGAGCTGACCCGAATTAGCCTGTTTAATAAACAGGGCTATGTTAGATATAAATAAATTAAAAATTTTAAAACTAAAAGAATAAATGGTAAAATTAGCGCGCTCAATCTCATTCTGCGAGTCCTCTTCTCTCCCACTCTGTGGTCTCGACTCTGTACTCAGGTGAGGGCTGAAGCAACACCAACACCCAACCGGCCCCAACGGTCAAACACCCACCGACCACTGTGGCCGCCCGGAAGAAAAGAACAGCCAACGGTCCAACGCCCAACAGCCCTTCTTCCACTTCAAATCCCTCTTTCGGTTTCCCCTCAACAAGACAAAATTTCTCTCCTCTCTTCTTCAGCAATCACCGAAGGCAGGAAACCAAGAGGATTTGGTTGGGAAACTACTTTAGGTAATTTTCTCTTTCTCTCTCCCTCTCTCTTTGGTGTATTCTCTTCTTTCTCTCGCGCTCAAATCTTATTGGGGCTTTTTTTTTTTTTTTTTCTTTTCCCTATTGGGCTTCAAATTTCAGTGTCTTTGTTGATAGTGATGAATTGGTAGCTTTATTTGAATGCCCATTACAAGATTAAGTAAAAATTTCGGTGAATTGTAGAAATTGTGGTAGAACCTCGTTTTACCTCTCCCCCTTAGCCGTGGATCTTCGTTAATCATGGGAGATATAATGAATGCACGGGCTCGATTGTTGGCTGTTTAAGCAGCACAATATCTGGAAGACACGATAGTAGTACTGAGTCAAATGTAATCAAACCCACTCAGATGATCGACCAATGGAATGATAAGGAAGAAAAGATAAAAAAGTTCCTATCTGAACCTCTACCAGAGGTGAATAGGAGATTCAAATCGTTGGGATTGAAAGAATTTTCAGGTTGAGGAGCCAATAAAACAGATTGGATTGACGCTGAACCAGGTCAAGAGCCTATGATAAGGTTAGAACTTAGAACACATGGAAACCAGTGACTTACTGTATATGGGGTAGAAAATGATGGCTGGTATACAGGAAGGAGTCTCAAAACAAACGTTGGCACAAATTTACCTATTTGCCTTCAGTCTAAAGGACAAGGATGGCAATCATATATTTGATGAAATACCAGAATTTCTATATGATCCAGTAGGGAGTATGGATGCAGATAAGTTATCTGATTCAAATCTTGTTCCCAAATCCTCGAGGACCTATGAGGAAGAAGGAGATGAAGATATGGAAGATTATGATGAAAAGTTGGCCAACTGTTACTGCTATTTAGCCTGTTCTTACTTCAGACTGTATTCAAAATCAGCTGAAAACTTTGTGAAAATTCAAGAACATCTCAAGAAAAGATTAACAAATTTCTTCAGTTACGAAATGATGCTAAGTGACTTTAGCCCAGATTTGGACACTGTAAAAGCTACCAAACAGAACTTAGAGATCACTGCAGTGTTCAAACACACGTTCTACTGTATACTTTATGGAGGAGCAAGCAACAAATGTGCCCAAAGTTTGAAGGACTTCCTTTGTAATATACATGTTAGCTATACTGGTATGCATCCATACACTTTGTTCGTATCATGTATGGATGTGTCACAAATGTCGATCTGATGGATGTGCTAGATACGCCAAAAATTAGAGGAGAGCTGGAAGCTCTTGAGGATATATTTACAAATCATCTAGCCTCAACAGACCCTGGAAAGAAATTGCACATGTGGAAATATGCTCGAATTTTCAATCCGAACTTTTACACGAGCATACAAACAAAGAATTGTGTGTTCTTTGCTTTAGTACTAGCTTGGATCCTCAAAATAAGAGCCCCACAACAGAACAGTGATTTGATGAAGATTGCTTATTTAGAGAAAGCTTCAGAGAAGCAAAAACTTCAAGCAAAAGCTATGGCAATGAGAGCTTTACAAGTTCTGGACAAGAAAAAATTTGAGGGACCTTTTGCAGGTATTGAAAACATCAATTAATCCTCAGTATGGGATATCTAAAATAATCTAACAAAGGAAATAATATATTCTAACATCATGAATTGGTCCCAAATTTGTGTTGAAGTGTGGGTGTTAGTTTGAGTTCAAATTTTGGTAAGAACGGATATGGGTATTTGATAACTATTTGAAGTAGTAACAATTGGAATTGGGAATTTTGAATGGGGAAACTGTAAATCTATATATTGCATATCACAGTTTTGTCTCAATTGTGGAGTATTGCTGTTGGCTTTGGATTCCATTTGTTGAGTGGGTACTGATACGGGCTGTGATTCTTGGATTAAAGGTTGTCTCGAATCGCATGTGGAGCATTAAGATTAGTTTTGGATTCTATTTGTTATTAGATACTGATATGGTTGAGACTTTAGGAATTACAGATGCTTAATGGATTTTCTTGTGAATTAATATAATTAACATTCAATAGAAAATGCAATCAGTTGTTTAAAATTTGAGTGAGTTGTTCGATGTTTTTAGAAAGCGTACAAGTTGCATGAATTGGCCTTTGATTGATTAGGTGCTGGATTTCCTTGCATGTTGTTTTCAAGTTAAATTTTGATGTTTGGAAATTGGAAGCCTGTACCCCACGGCCTTAAGATGATTTGATGATCGCTTTTTTAGAGAATGTGAATTCATATTTTTGGGCAGTATAAATTCCATGAAGCTAACTTTGGTGTATATAACCTATGGATTGGTAAGTTTTGTAAATTTATAATGTATGTTTTGGAATGGTAAATTGTTTCTAGAAAACATGGTTTTGGGGGTAACCGAATATCACTTAGAAAAATGGTTTGAAACTTGAAAAGGATGGTGTTGCTCTCTTGAAACAATTAAATTATTATCAAGTAGGAATAAGTTTTATATTAAAATTGTGTAGTTGCTGGAATTTTGATGGAATATTGATCACATGAATTGTGAAAAAGTTCAGCCAAGTATACAAGTTGCTCACTGGCTTAAGGCTCGATTTTTTTTTTTTGAATAAGTAATGAAAAATATATCAAAAAACGTAGAGGGGCATGTACAAAGGAAGTAAACAAGAGAACTCCTAAGTAGGAGAAGAAAAGAGAACAAGAAAGTCATTAAAGCTAATAACTAAGAGCTAAAAAAGCAGCCATACAAGAAAAGAGAGAATAAAAGAAAAAGGAATTGAGCTCCTCCAAAGTCTCTTCTTAATTCCCGAAGTTTTGATAATTTCTTTCCCTCCAACGGTTCCACATGAGGCAAAGAGGTGCCATCTTCCACACAATGGCACTTCAAGAGCGACCTCCTGACCACCAACAGTCAAACAAGTATGCCACTTGATTGGGCATAACCAAAGACAAACTGGAGCGACTGAAAAGAACGTTCCATAAGGCACTGCTGACCTCACAATGGAGGAGAAGATGGTCGACTGCTCCCTGTTCAGCTTGCATAAGCACAATAAGATGTCTCTTCTTTAGATTGTCCATGGTAAGAATCTTCCCTTGAGCCATTGACCAAATGAAAAAAGCCACTTTCAAGGGAGCTTTGGTCCGCCAAATACTCTTCCAAGGGAAAGAAGGAGTGTCTTTACAAGTAAGGATCTTGTAGAAGGAACTAGTATTAAACTTTTCTTTGCGAGACGGGGCCCACCAAAGCTTGTCCTCCCCTTCCCTCCTCACTCTATGGGAATACAACAAAGTGTAGAAAGACGCTAGAACATCCACTTCCCAATCATGAGCCAAGCAAAAAAAGCTAACATTCCGCTGAAGAGAACCATTCAAGAAATCCATATTATTTGCCATTGACGCATCCTTCACACTAGCTATTTTATATAAAATTGGAAACGCTTCCTTGAGGCTCATCTCTCCGCACTACAAGTCATCCCAAAATCTAACTTTAGACCCATCTATCGGATCAAATTTAGTATGACTAGAAAACAACCTCCACCCCCTTCTAATATTATGGAGATGGAGTGGTTTTATATGTGTAAACAATGTGGAGAATCCATTGTCCATTTATTCCTGCATTGTGAGGTTGCAATTGAGCTATGGAATGTGTTTCTTCAACTTTTTGGTGTTAGTTGGGTTATGCCGTGAAAGGTGAGTGATTGTTTGAGGAGTTGGAGGGGACAGTTGGGCAATCGGCTTGCTTTGCACGTATGGAGGTGGATCCCATTGTGCATGAAATGGTGTCTATGGCAAGAATGGAATGCACGCAACTTTGAGGATCTGGAGAGTGGCATGATTGAGTTGAAGAAGTTGGCGTTAGATACTCTGTTCTCATGGAGAGTGACTTGGTTTCACTCGCACGTGTCTACATTTTCTGAATTTTTAGAGCTTTGTAATTGATTTTCTAGTCAGTAGGGGCTACTTTGTATACATCTTGTGTACTTGGGTTGTGCCTCTCTGCGCATGTGATAATATATATAAAAAAAAAAAAAAAAATCTTCCAAAGCCCCACACTGTGTGCACTTGGGGGTTCAACAGAGCACCACCCACCCTAATTGCAACCGAATTTAGCATCCACAATAACTGTCCACTTATCCTCTCTCTTATACACAACGCCACAACCACTTCCCTAAAAGGGCTCTATTGAACAGTTTCAGTTTCAATTTTTTTAAACTACCGATTTGGAAGGAACCTTTCTACATTGATTGCAAAGAAAAACAAAAGGGGAAGATTTTAATGTCTCTCTATTTGATTTTTTTGGTGATAAGTTGCAATTCTAGTTGTTTGAATTATCACATGCTGTTTTGGGGTTAAATCATGTATGAATCTAACCAGGATGATTTTGTGATAAGTAATATGGTTCTCTATGTTGTTGTTGGTTTGATGAGAAGGTTATGCATAGGTTACACGACTCTTTGCCATGGAATAATGAGGAAAATACTGATTTTATTATTTGATTTTGGCTAGGATGCAAACTGGATAGCTTTGCTACTTAGTTTATTGTTGTTTTGTTGGATTTACATGGTGTTAATGACATGTCTGAGAAGCTGGCTGCACCACTGGATATCATCTTATGTTAGTTTGAAGGATGTGGTATGGATTTGTTGATGTGTGTAACTTGTTGTGGCCTTAGGTATGCTCTCATATAAATTGATTTATATGGACTAACATATGTAATAGACCCTGCCAATAGTTATTCTTTTTTATTTTATTTTATTTTATTTTTAATTTTTATTGGGAAGTATAAAGAACAGTATGGGAGCATTGTTTTAATGATGTGTATGATATTGGATGATTAAGTACTAGTGCTAATTTCAGTTTATGGTAAGAAAAATATATTTTAAGTTGTAAATGAGTAATATGCAATGATTTCTTGCATTCTTATCTATATGGGGATAGATGAAGCCTATTAATATTGAAAATCCATCATTGGTTGAAGGACCATCACTTTGCGTAAATTTGGGCTATGCTGGAATTGTTTATGGATGTAAATGTTTTATGAATTCTCAAAGGTTTCAGTAAAGCATAAAACCTAATCACAAACCTAAAGCTAGATAGTTGTACTACTTAGCTTCTATTGATGAATTATTGTGCATGGGTGCCTTTGATCTTGTTGTGTTACCTTTAAATGGCATAGAAATATGTATTTCAAGAATTGAATTATTGATGTGTTGAGTAAAAATGAGTTTTTTATTGATCGAGAAATTGTATTGTGGCTGGAAATCTTCTAGTGTAATAATGTGTGAAGGCCATGTGAAATCTATATGATTTTTTATGATGATGAGGTGTGCACAGTGAGTTATAAGGTTGGGTATATGTTGAAATTATAAAATATATGTTGCTGGAATTTCTAGAAAAGTAGATGGCATGAAAACAAACACACGCCATTTACTCACTAACTCAAGCTGGACAATTTTATTTATGTATGTCTTGGGCTGGAGAGTTTTGGTGATGAGTGAAATTTTGTTGTTTTAAGGGACTTAGTTTCTGTTTAGATAGGTTAATAAGTAAAATCATGCTAGGAAACTTATGGGCTTGATAATTCATCTAGGGTATATTGATTTGAGTTGGTCAAAGGGGTAATTTGTATGACATAATTTCTCTATGTATAAAGTTGGCTGATCTTGGAAACTATGAATTGTAGTAACCATGGAGGAGTTAGATATTCATGACAACTTACGTATTCCTCTTATGTTAATGTTGAATTTTACGAAGGTACTGGTTGGGAGTGTTGTTTAAGTGCTTAAGTGTAAATACACCATAATAAAGAGGAAAGCTGAATGCTGTCGAAAAATGAAATTCTGGACAGCAAAGCTTTATTGGAAAGAAAGAATGTCAAGAATTTCACAGAAGTGTGAAGTCTTGGGCAGCATGGCCTTCTTATGGAGTTCTAAAGGAATTCAACTAGAGAACTTCTTTAAAAAGGTTTACATGGCTAATTGTAGGATTTAAGAAAAAGGGAGAGGAGACTCAAGCGTGGTCTTCTTATGGACTTCTAAAGGAATTCAACTAGAGAACTTCTTTGAAAAGGTTTACATGGCTACTTGTAAGATTTAAGAAAAAGGGGGAGGAGACTCAAACACTCTGCAATCCAGTTAAGTAAACTATTTCAAAACCCCGATAGTCAATTTAAAATATTGTTATGAAAACTGAAAAAAAATTTATAAAGAAAGGTCGGGGACTTTTATTCTTATGCCAGCATGACAGAAACTCTGCAGTGTATATTCCTTCTATACGACGAAATGTCATGATTGGAAACTGGTTAGTTTTATATATCATTGATTATGAATCTTAAATTACCACTTAGGCGCTCTTAGTTATACTCCCTGTATAATTAGGTTGGCCTCTTTAAATTTGTGCTTTTTTGATATACAATTCTTCTTACTTATACAAAAAAAAAAAAGAATCTTATATATGATTTCACATTTGAAAAATGTATATTTCATGAGAATGAATTGCTGGTTGTATTTTGTGAAAGAAACATGTAAAATATCATGTAATGAAGAGTTATATTTCTCCTGGAAAATTATAAACCAATGAGAATGATGATAGCGGTAGTTACCGGGTTTTCCTAAAATGATAATTATAGTAGTAACTATTGGGGATTGTAAATTGGTGATGTAAGCGGTATCACTGGGATTGATAGCGATAGCAGTAACTACTGGGATTGATAGCGGTAGCTGATAGGGGTAGAAATAACTACCGGGATTCAAGATTGATAGTGGTGGTAGTAGCTACTGGAATTGAAAGCATTAATATTGGGATTATTAACGGTACCCGTGGCTACTGCGGTATGCAAATATTATAATAGTAGTAGACTAGGATTGATAGTGGTAGCACTAGCTAATGGGGAATGTGAAAATTATGTTAGCAGTATACTGGGGTTATTAGCGGTAGCAATAGCTACCAGGAAATGAGAAAATTATGAAAGCCATATACCGGGATTGACAGTGGTAGCGGTAGCTATCAGGAAATAGGGGTATTTTAAAAGTGAGAAGTTTTTATAAAGAAAAGAGAAAACAAATTTTATTATGAGAAACTAAAGATTTCTATTTAGAAATAATTATTTTGGTCACAAGGTTGACTTATTCATGTATGCATTATTTAGTTTTTTTTATCATGTGGATACTATTATTGATGTTTTTATGTTTATTTACTAAGTCGTTAACTTACTCTTTCATCTGTAAATTTTGTTTATAGTGAAAAAGAAGTACAGTGTCAACCCACAAGATTAGAGGATAATTAATACCAAAATAGAGACTTCGACTTGATGCTTTAGTCATCAACAGAAGATAAGGCAAATTTTAATATAACTAAAAGCTACATATTATATGATTTAGGTTTTTGTGCTCTGGTTTATTGGACAGGTGGACAGAAAGTTTGAAATTTTTTGTTGGTCTAAATTTGTCAACTGTTTATTTTACTCTTTTTAACTGTGAAATTAAAACAAGCTTAGTTCACACCCTGAAGTTTTTCCTTCGTTGTGGATTCAAAGTTGGGGTGTGACATAGGGTCTCTGCTCTACAATCAGATACAATTCAAGCCACACAAAAATGCCACGGTGCGTTCTTTTTTGTCCATTTTGCTATGCGACCTTTCACATATACCTCATTATTCTCAATTTTTCATGCTATATATTTATTTATTTATGGGTACAATTTTGCAGGTACTACTGTGATTATTGTGACACCTACTTGACCCACGATTCCGTAAGCCCCTTTGTTCCACTTGATGATTTTCAAAATTGATTGATTCATTTGATTGTAAGTGTATATATTCTAAGAGCTTCTGATTATGTCTTTTTCATTTGTTAATTTTTTGTGAAAGTTTTGAGGAATAGTGCTAAGATTGAACCAAATCATGCGAATGCTGTTAATTTCTTTCACTGAAGTTGATTGCAAATAGGGCAGGGGGTATAGTTAAGTTAAGTGGGGAACTAAGTTAACTTTTTTTCTTATTGGGGTTTTTCTTTGCTAGAAAATGTCTGTTTTGTTTCCTTGTTTTGACATGTGCAATAATTGTGAAACAAAGATCTGAAGATTTTTTTATTCTTAGTCTAAACAAAACAATATGGTTGATGTTGAGGTTAGTTGGCTTTAATGTTTTTGTTATTTAGAGTTGCAGGTTCTCTTTTATAAGTTGGCTCCTAAGAAAGTCTGATTATTTTCTGCGTACAATTGGTATTGTTTGTCAATGGACGTTTCCCAAACTTCTCGTTGTACTGGAGCTGCTTTGCATAGCTTATGGTTTAACCTTTTTAACTTGATTGTGGTCTTTGGTTGAACCATCAATATCACTTATCAAAATAAACATTAAATGAAGCTTAGCCTATTAAGTGCAAGCTCTAGGGTTTGGTTAATTGTTTGTTGTGGGTTTACTAGGTTCTTTGATTTTTAAAGATTTAAGTAAAACAGTTGCGTGTCAGTGAAAACCTGGTTTATCAATGTCTGTGCCTGTTGAATTCTGAAATGTTTCATGTGCTGTCACATGTTTATCATACTTGCAGCTCCTAGAAAGTGAGATAATGAATATTCTTATATTGCTGACAATCTCGTTTTTATTTCAGCCATCTGTAAGAAAGCAGCACAATGCAGGTTACAAGCACAAGCACAACGTTCGTACATACTATCAACAATTTGAGGAACAACAAACCCAAAGCTTGATCGACCAAAGGATCAAGGAACATCTTGGGCAAGCTGCAGCATTCCAGCAGGTTGGTGCTGCATACAATCAACATCTAATGGGTCAGAGGCCCCGCCTTCCGATTCTACCTACACCCATAATGTCACAGATACCTGGAAGTTCACCATTACTCCCAGGGATGAGGCCTCCTATTTTACCAAGACCAATTGCCGGACCTCCAGGTAAATTGGATAATATAATATATATATAGGCACCTCATTTGTGGCCCATGGATCCATGTTTTTGCACATTTTGCTTGTAGACTCTCATTTTTTTGTGTTTTGACCTCATATGTGCCTGCTATCGTTTCTTCTGGTTCAAACAGTTGTGATGTATCTGACTAGATGTATTGCTGTTGTTTCTGCTAGTTGATATTATTGTGCACACTCTGTTCTTCCTTCTAGTGATTTTCTGCTGCTGTAGGCCATCCAACTTTTATTGAGTTCCCCACATTGTAGCAATCAAACAGTAGATAGACAAAAAATTGGTGGATTACCTTGATACAAAAACACAAAAAAACTACCATAATTTTGGATTACCCAGTGTCTCACGTGTTTTGTAAAAAACTACCATAATTTTCTCAATCAATCAAATGGCATACTATTCCATCCTTGTCTTCCCTGTCAGACACATCTGAGAATAATTCCACATTTATGCTAGTCCTCTTCCACATTTATGTTTTATGCTTGGATCTTCATGCCATCATGTTTGATTCATCTGCAAGACATGCAATCTTTCCTTTGTTCTTAAGGATGTACTATATTCAATATTTCTGTTGGGGTTGGCAGGGTATATGTCTTCTCCATCAATGGCACCTATGATGGTTCCACCTGGTGCTCCTTCCTTACCTGGTCAATTGAATGCTATTCCAAGGCCTCCTATGAGTGCACCCACAACAGTTCCTGGAAGCACAGCAGCACGGATGGTCATTGTATCAAGCTGGTCCCGCGCCATCAACAAGTGGGGGCTATGATAATCCCCATGCCAATGCACAAGCCACAGAAGCTAATCATTAGCTTTGAGAAACTGGTTGGTTTTACTTGTGTCTAATAGCTAGAGGAACTGAAATATTTAGCGTATTACAAATTTACAATGGGACATTAAGCATTGTGTGAATTCATTTGATATACAGAAATCATCAAACTATGTTTCTACTTGATCCATTTCAATCATTAGACTTATCAAAAAAAGGAAAATGGGACTCAAATTTATCTTGTTGAGTTATTACAGGAAAGAAAAACTCGGGTAGAAGCTGGTTGGCACAGCTTGTAATGGCCTCACCAAAAATTTGAATATATTAGAGAAAATTTACAAAATTGTATCAATATGGAAATTGAGAAATATATCGGTTACTAAACTTATGAACAAATCATTTCAACATATTTGTGCGTCACTTTGATAGGCATTATTCTGGAACTCTTGTGTCCTAGGCCATGACCAGGATGCTGACAGTGAAATATATTCATGCAGCAGAAGGGACTAAAAGAAAGATAAGAGTGAGGAAATAGAGGAGGGAGGGGATTCACATTAAAAAAAAAAAAAACTGAAATTTTAGCACAATAGGGAGGATGAAGAAGAGAAAGAAGACAGTAGGACTCTTAAGGCAGCGTCAAATGAAATTCCCCACATTATTATTTTTGTGGGGAATTTTCAAAAACTTGTTGCATCTAGTGACTTCCTTGTATATTAGTAAATAGTAATAGAACTAAAGAAAATTATTTAAGTCTTGCATGTATTTTAGGCTTTTTTTGTTTTTGTTTTGATAAATAGATCTGTTTATTGCCCTGAGTACCATAACCATATGATTGTAACATCAGTGATAATGCTTGTCACAGTCACAGGAAAACAGAGCAAGCTAGAAATTCTTGTGGTACAGCAAACACCTCAGTTGTGATTTCCATCACATGTCTTGTAATCCTCATTATGTAATGTTCTTTAAGAGCTTGTCACTTGGTGCTAAATGTAGAGAATAGTTGTGGAATCTCATTTTCGTAAAAATTTTATGTCATGGATACATTTCTAGTTGTGGCTATTGGAAAAGTTTAGAGATTGTTGCTTGAAATATGTATTTTGGAAAAACAATTTACAAGCAAGTGGTGGTTGAAGGATGAGACAAATATTTTGGCAAATTCTATTGTATTTTTCCATTTGAGGTGGCGTTACCCATCTACAGCCAGGTGGCGCCACACGCCGTGGTTGCCACCCCTAGAAAAAAATTTGAAATCTTTTGGTTTTCAGGGGTGGCAACCACTTTATCCATGGGGTGGCTTCACTTTCTTTAGGGGTGGTAGTGGTACCCCATGGCCATAGGGGTGGCCACCCCTAGGGCCAAACCCAAAAAGATTTCAAATTTTTTTGGCCCTAGGGGTGGTAACCACCTCATGTTGGGTGGCTTGGCCACCCTAGAAATATGTATTTGACCCCTAAAAAGTTGTTGAAGTGCCACCACTTATGGTGCCATTTTTTCCTTCTTCTATTTTTAATTTTTTTATTATTTTAATTTTAATACTTTTTTAAGTTTATTAATATTTAATATTTAATTTGAATTGGGACACGGACATAACATGAGCCGTTAGATTAAATTTAATGGTGTAGATTTGAAATATGAGAATCTCATATTCTCCGATATGAGGGGATCCGAGATCCAAGAAAGGCTGGCGTGTTTTCTTTTCTTTTCTTTTCTTTTTTTTTTTTTTTTATGAACCCTCATGTATTTATTTTGGAAATTATTATTTTTTTAAGTAATAAAAAAAGCCCTAATGGGGCCTTCTGTGCTTATCAATAGTGCTTTATCATGTGGAGCCTTTTGTTCTGATACTAATGATTTTTGGAGCAAAAGTAATCAAATCTGGTAAAGATGACAGAAGCTTCAAAGACAAAATGAACACATTTGACAAGGAGCAATTACACCATCCAGCAAAAAATTGGATCATTTAACTCGTTACAAGATTTATGCTCTTGAGGAATCACTATAGAGCTTTTGTTGCTCCACAATAACGTTATTACCCGAGGCAAAGGAGCTATTTCCCTATTGCAATGATCAGATTTTCATTTTTTTTTTTGGGAAGTAAGGCTGTGTTTGCGAAATGCCTTGCCTGGAAAAAGGTTTGAGACCGGACTGTGCATAGCAGACTGACTTTCCCTTGTGCAGTGCAACAACTTTTCCCAAGGTGCTTTTTTATTTGAAAAACGAATCCATTACAAACAAAAGGCTTCGTTTATTTGGGTTAAGGCTGTAAAGGCAGGGGACACATCTGCAGCCTGCAGAGGCTGGCTGCCATGCACAGAAAAAAATGCCACTTTATCCAGGCCGGGTAATTGGCAAACGGAGCCTAATTGATATTCTCCCATATTGAAGAATTAGAAATTGGTGTCTGTAAATTCCTCCTTTAAAGAAATAGACACGTGGAAAAAGCAAGGGGCTTGGCATCACTAAAAAAAAAAAAACTTGATTCCTAGCATTAATTTAGTTGGCATTTGCTATAAAAGTAAAAATATTTAGTAGACTTTCATACTACTCAATAGAACATTGATGATGTAGCAATAAATATCAACCTTTGGATCAACAAGGGCTTGTAAAAATAAAAATCAATAGCTGATATTCACTGTCACATCATCATAGTTTTATGACAGTAGTATGAGAGTCTACTAAATAGCATTACTCTTTTTGGGCACATTTATAAAACGCCTGGAAAGCTAAAAATTTTCTAGCACCAAGCACATGTGACAGGAAGCGGCACTGCAGGAATGGATCCTGGCATTTAATCACACTAAAAAAAAAAAAAAAGTTTTGAAAATGTTATTGTTATGAAAATGTTTTGTTTGAGATGCATCTATAATGTTTTACCATATTGTAGAGGGATAATTGATAAGGATCATTTCCATTTCATGACCAAGATTTTGTTTTGTTGTATCTAATGGTATACATAGTACTACATCGTTTAAAAATTTTAAATAACATTGTAACATATTCACTATGTAGCAACATATCTACCATTTGATCTCTTAAATTTAATTTGGATCACGAAATGAATCCCAAGTGAAATGGAGAGGATCATCACTTGCTCGGACATCATAATAGCTCTATAATTGATACTTTTATACTATCATATAATTTTGATGATGAAAAAAACTGTAAACTGTATACTGTAAACTGCAGCTCCTGCAAGCACAGGCAGGTGGTTTCATAGATTTTTTATTTATTTTTTATAACTGCTCTTGAGTGTTTGTTTTATATAAAAGAAGATGGGATGGTAGGTATACCTCTCTCAAGGAAAGGTCTACAGATTGCATGATCTTCATCACAAGAAAGTGCAAAAATTGATTGATGTATAAAAAAGTATGAATGTTTGGTATGGAAAAGTGAAAAAAAATGTTGTTTTATAGTGATTTTTTTTAATTTGAATATCAATAAAATGTGACAGATGTGATGTAAAAAATAAAAAGGTTAAGAGTTGAATTTTTTTGATAAATAGTGGATGGCTGTTTCCTGTTGAATAATGACTCATAGGAGATCAATTGGCGTATTTGTCACCATTTTACTATACATATTTGGATTTAGTTTTAATAGGTTTAAGTACATATTTTGAATTTTGAATTTTTATTATTATTATTTTTTAATGTATAATTGTGTTTTTGGCTGTAGAGCTTTACAGCCAAAAGCTTTAGAAGCAGAAGCTCTATTACCTATACCAATTCCAAATATGTGCCGAAACTTCATAAAACTAGAAATACGTATGATAACTACTATTTTTCTATCATAAAATGGTAAAAACTATTCCAATGAATCTCCTATTTGTTAGTATCCCAAAAAAGTGAGACGATAGTCTGGACATGTAATTCTCCCGAAAGCTACAAAACCTCTAAGACATAGTCGATGGTATATTGATGTAGCGTGAATTAGTGCGCTGCATCAAAGAATATCAATAAATAGCAAATAAATACTTATAGATCTTGAAACTATCAAGAGATCTAAAAAATATTTTTAAAAATAATAGATTCTATCTAAGCTTTAAGGCATAACACAAAAGAAACTTTATTATGAGTATTCTCATTCATCAAACTCATATAAAAACTTCTCCCCAAAGGACAAGCACGTAAATAGGTATGTAACAGTCCCAAATCTAAAATCATTCTTTGGTAATTTGGGGCATCACAAGGCTCCATATGATAATAGTGATAGGGTTCACGTAGCAATAATGGCTCCATGAATGGTGTAGTTCCATGCCAGAATAAACTGCTAACGCCACTCTAATGACAACCTAAATAAGCGCTTTTACAACATCCTTAGATATATTTTCCCCTTTCACAAAAAAATGAAACTAAGGCAAAAAATTGAGTAAGAAACACTTTGTAGACCGTAGTCAATTGTCAAAGCCAACAACCAATTGCCGACTTTGTTCAACAGTCAACTCTAGTAAATTATCAAAGTCAAAGTCAACGGCAAACCATGACAAGTGCTAACGACAAGACAAATGACATGTTAGGTGACTTGTCAAGTGTAGACTTGACACTAAATTGATACTTTCTATTGTAGAAATGCTTCAGTGCAATATAATGTTTATATTTGACTCATTTTTAGTGACCTGACATATGAACAATCACATGAAAGGGATGGTTGAAATTTAAAATTTGAATTTCAATCCTCTCCTCCTCACTAAATATGAGTCAAATGTGAGTATTATATTATATTTTAGCATATCTCCTTTCTATTGGCCTGGGTGATAACATGGCATTAGGGTTGACATGTCTTCCTAGGTTTTGATTGGTGTTGTCACCAACTTGAAATGATCCCTGAAAGAAGGAGAATTGAAGAAGCGATAACCCATTATTTGTAAAAAGGCAATAATGGTAATAACAATAGCAAGATCACTATATTACAACAACAAGAAGAAACATAACAATCATAATGATGATGTGCACTGGAAAGCTTGTAGAAGTGGATGATTCATAATAAGCCCACTGTTCTCTTGAGATTTGAATGGTAAATGAAGCAAACAATAAACTCTTATCTTGCCTTGAAAAAAGGAAAGTATTATAATTAAATTAACTATACTTGTACCACTTGAGCTATAAGGCCTTAGGGCTATCAAAATTGTTTGTATGCAATATGCATGCTGATCTATTTAATGGGAAAAAAATTATTGAAAAGTGGTATCTCATAAAGATAGAAGCAACTGGACCTTGTGATTTTTTAACAAAGGATGGTCAAATGCCAATTGCTTGATGATATCAATACTATCAACAATATGAAGAAGATGAAGATGTTGCATATAAAGAGGTAAGATAAATTATGAAGGCAAAAATATTGCCAACAATATTAGTATTGTTGGACCCTTTTTTTCTTTTAAAAAAAAAAAAATTTATGGAGGTGTGTACAAGGTACATGCATAACATGTTTATATATATACATACATAAGTGACAACTGTTTTCATCATCTTGAACCTAGTGGCAATATCATTAGTTCTAGTTTCTAAAGGCAAACTATTGAAGTACATGGCATGCATGGATGGTGCAAAAACTATTTAGACATGGGGTCAGGCATGGCATTTGACAGGGTATCTGTGTATATATAGGGAAAGATAAAAATGCGAAGTTACCTTGAACTTGAAGGCTATCTACCTGCTGAGCTAGAGATATGGACATTAGATTTTGAACGCATGAAGATGAGGGCAGAAAGTGGATTAAGGTGTAAGAAACTTTGGTGGACTGGTGGAGAAACAGAGGAAGAGCAAAAAACAGAGAAGAAAAACTTTGATTATTGTTGTTAGAACAAGTATATGTTGGTTTCCTTTTCTATATCGTATTTTGTTATGTGTCGGTGGATGAATTTAAAAGGTGGTTTTATTCTTTTATCCTTCCTTTGAGCTCATTACAATTTATTAATTTACTGATTATCCAAATCCTAAACGAACTCTAACATGCATTTATAGTTTATTTTCTTATTTCTAAATATAATTAAGTAGACATTTATCTGATAATTTGAAATTGGATATTAAGAATAGAATTGTTATAGAACAATGACACCATTATGGACCATATAATCCTAGTAGAAATATAATAGGAGATCTCAGGCACTGCCTATATAAGCTTCACATCCGATTGGCTTCTCCATTAACTTTCTCCTTCTTTCTCTGTCTCTATATATACGAGCAAGCCCTACTGCTAGCTTTCTCCGCTATCGGGAAGTACGTCGTAAGAATTATTAGGTTAAAATGGGAGGAGGAGTTATTGTTTCGTCGCATGGAAAGGACTACCCCGGCAGTCTCACTTTCAAGGTCTTACTAACTTGCATTGTCGCATCCATGGGTGGCTTGATTTTTGGTTACGATCTTGGAATTTCAGGTAACAATACCCTTCTTTTTATATCCTTATTTTTTGTTTATCTGATTGTTTTTTTTAGAACATAACGGTGATTGAGATCCCCAGAATTCCATTAAAATTTGAGATTCTTAAAAATCTTAGCCATCCATCTCATCTAAGGGTCTAAAATAAACCATTTTTCAATATTTAATAAGAAAGCTACTAAACCTATAACTTCCTCATTAAAGGCATATTAAATTTAATCTAAGTTAGTAAACTGTTATTAATAATGTTCCGAATTTAATGTCTTTTAAATGTTTATAAATACTCGGCACTATTTTCATTGGTTTGGTCGGAGGAAATTTCCATCTTTTTATATATGATTATTTGCTCTTTTTTTTTTTTTAATATTGAATTACTAATTATAGTATGGATGTTATAGGTGGAGTTACGTCCATGGATTCGTTCTTGGAAAAGTTTTTTCCTGCTGTTTACAGAAAGGAAACGTCGGTGAAAGTATCTGACGATCAGTATTGCAAATTTAACAATCAGACGTTGACGTTGTTCACATCGTCGCTGTATCTTGCGGCTTTGATATCATCGATTTGTGCAGCATCAATAACCAGGCATTTTGGGAGGCGTACTACGATGCTTTGCGGCGGAGTTCTTTTTTGCGCCGGTGCACTCGTCAATGGCTTCGCTCAAAGGGTTTGGATGCTCATTGTTGGCCGCCTTCTTCTTGGTTTTGGCATTGGATGTGCCAATCAGGTATATTATATCTCTCTCTTAATTTTCACATAAAAACAACTTGGTTTTGATGTGTAATTTAGATTCACATGTAGAATAAAATTGTTAAAAATTTATTGAATTTAAAGGTCTAATTGTGATTTTGTCAAAGTTAAAAAAATAGTTTTAATCTAATAAAGGGTTACTAACGTTTTAAATGTTTATAAATACTTTGCACTATTTTATGGATAATATTTCCTCCACACTAGTTTGGTGGAAATTTCTGTCATTCTTTATGTTTTAGATAGAATAACTCTACTTATTTATAGTATTTATTTGTTTTTCAAGAAGATTATATCATAAAAAGGGTTTAGAGTTAAACTTTCCTTTTTTGTATTTTTAAAATTTGTAATTTTAAAAGCTAAACTAACCAAAAGGAAAATTGTTTTAATCCAATAAAGAGTTTGTTTCTGCTTATGCAATTAATCCATGTGGGTGAAAATTTTGTCAATATAAATTTAAAACTCATCTAATTCATACAAACCTCTTTGTAACTAATTCTTACAGACTCACCTAATAGCTATGGGACACATGTCACTTTATTAGATGGGTCATTTTGTAGATAAATTGACAAAATTAAGCATGTCTTAGAGAATTTATGTTATGATTGAATTATGTATTTTTCCTAATTAATTTTTCTCATATTTTTCTCAAATTTTTGTTTATAGTCCGTGCCAATCTACGTGTCTGAGATGGCTCCATACAGATACCGAGGTGCTCTAAACATGATGTTCCAACTGGCAATTACAATCGGCATCCTCGTCGCCAATCTCTTGAACTATTTCTTCTCTCAGATCCACGGCGGTTGGGGGTGGCGGTTGAGCTTAGGCGGCGCTGTCATGCCTGCTCTGCTAATGATTGTTGGCTCCTTTTGTCTACCAGACACGCCAAACTCGTTGATCGAACGCGGCCATTATGAAGAAGCAAAGGAACAACTTGTGAACATTCGCGGCATTTCTGACGTGGAAGAGGAGTTTAAGGATCTTGTCACCGCTAGCGAAGGGTCGAAACAAGTGAAGCATCCATGGGTTGCCATATTTGAAAGGAAGTATAGGCCTCAGCTGACGATGGCGATAGCCATTCCCTTTTTCCAACAGCTCACCGGCATGAATGTGATCACATTTTACGCCCCCGTTTTGTTCAAAACACTTGGTTTTGGAAACAATGCTTCGCTCATGTCTGCTGTGATCACCGGTAGTGTTAATACTTTGGCAACTTTTGTTTCCATTTTTAGTGTTGATAAGTGGGGAAGACGATCTCTTTTCCTTGAGGGTGGTGTTCAAATGTTCATCTGTCAGGTATATTCCATCAACTCAGAAGCCTCTTATATATCTTTCAATTTTTTTTTTCTTTAAAATTGTAGATTTTCAAATTGCTTCATTACTATATTTTAAAATTGTAGAGGATCATAATCCATAAAAATTCTATATATAACACAATATACAATTATGTATTTATAGGTTGTTATTACAATTGGAATAGCAAAATTTGAGGATTTGAAACCACGGAGATTTGCCCCTGGTATGCTTTTGGGTTGGTGTTCTTCATCGCATATGTGGCTGGATTTGCATGGTCATGGGGGCCTCTAGGATGGCTGGTACCTAGTGAGATTTTCCTCCTGAAATCGATTGACTGCTCAAAGCATCAATGTGTCAGTGAACATGATCTTCACCTTCATCATTGCACAAGTCTTCACGTCAATGCTATGCCATTTGAAGTTTGGCCTCTTCATCTTCTTTGCATGCTGGGTGGTGATAATGAGCTTCTTCATTTTCAAGTTCTTGCCGGAGACGAAGGGTGTTCCGATTGAAGAAATGGCAGTTGTGTGGCGGAATCACCCTTTCTGGAGCAAGTTTGTCTATTCCAATGGAGAGTGTGACCCTAGAGGAGGAGATGTTCAAATGGTCAAAAGAATAGAGATTGTTTGAATGTATATATTGGTTAAAGCATTTTCATTTCATTACGGTCAACATTTTGTGGCTTTAGTTGATTTTTTTTTTAGCAAGAAATTATTATTATTTTTTTCTTGACAATTGTGATTATAAATTTTCAATAAGTATTATTAAATAGTCTAAGTTGGCTGCAATCATGCTGATTTGTGAGCACCTTTCACTAATACCTTTGTCGATTAGAAAGTTTTTATTTATTTATATTTTGAGGTGTCAATTAATTGAACAAGTGAAATACGTATACACACGCATGCGCACGCACACACACACACACATATATATATGTGGGGTAATTACCTTTTCCCCCATGAATTACAACGCATTTTCACTTTACTCCTATGAACTTCCATCCCTACTGCTCGACCTTCATGAATTGCCATTTTTTGCTCAAAACCCCCCTTCTATTAGTCAAAGACCCCTTCCGTCAGTAAAAAACATTAACTTAGACGGTCTACCTATCACTTTATCCCCATAAACTACAATTCATTGTCACTATACCCCCTCGAACTAAAACACATTGTCACTTTGGCCGTTTGAGTTAATGCCTTCGACTAATAGAAGGGCAGTTCTAGCCACAAAATGGTAGTTCAGTCGAATAGTAAAGTTGGTAATTTGTGAGGGCAAAGTGAATACATTATAGTTCATGGGAAAAGGCAATTACCCTTATATATATAACTCCAATGCTTTTCAATGGCTATATATGCTAAGAAAAGAAAGTGAAAAACCTAAAAGAAGCATAAAGGTTATAATGAATATTCTCATTATCCCTTTATGCTTCTTTTCTACAAAAAAAAATGAGAAGAAGGCCCCATCATCTATGTTATATTTTATGATCAATATTTTGTTTTGTTGTTTTTAACGTTATACATGATTATTACCCATTAGCAAAGGTCTCTCGACTCTACCCACATAAATGGGATCTAGTAATTAATCGTCCAAATTAAATGTGAGTAAAAGTATATGATATTTACATGTCTAAATAAATTTTACAGTATCTAACCACTAACTCGGATAGGTGATCCCCATGTGAGCTCTTTTACATGAGCACTATTTTGGACAACTAATTATTGGTGATTATTTTCCCACAAAAGCCAACATCAATCTAACATAGAAAGTTAAAAATTTGATATTTTCCTTGGTATATTTCATTATATTTTTCATGAATATTCAGTTCTTTATCGTTCTATGCAGGTTAAACCAAAAAAGATATTATGGATGTCTTTCTGTAAAGAGAAATGATAAAAATCATTCTTTTAATAAACTCTATATACTAAATAAGTGAATTCACCATTAAATTTTTTGGGATTTACGTGAATTTATAAATTTCATGATGAATTCATTAAATTAAGAAGAAAAAAAATAGTTTAAACTGTGAAGAATATATATTAGATATTATTATAGGGTTATGTATTCTAGGGTTTCCTTAGTCTAATAAGGTTACTTGCCTTATTACTCATACCATCTTTATAAATTCAAGGTCCTTGTAATCCTTCACATAATATCAATCTTGCTACAATGTAGTTCATTATATGCTTCGCTCTCTTCACTTTCTTTCTCTCTATTCTTCAATATATCTCTCTAATATATTTAATATGGTATTAGACCCACTTTCATGTGGCATTCAACAAATGTCATCTTTTTTGGTGTTTTCCTTTTGACGAATTTTAGTCTCGTAGCCCTACATTAAGCACAAAATTTATGCTGCCCATAGCATCAAAAGTGGTTCAAAGACTTTAGACCAAGAGCCGTTCAATCCATTTGCTGCCAATGGTGTTGAAATGAGCCTTCACTAAAGAATCTACTCTATTACAAAGAGTCGTTCACCTTGGTAATAGCGCCAATCAGCAGATCAAGGCGAGATGAGTCTAGAGCCACCGAGTATAGCCTCATCGGATCAAGGTGTTGCCATTTTGCCAGATCAACCTAATCTGCACCATGATGGTAATATATCCATTGAGAAAGCCACCAACAAAGCTCAAACACGCCTCCATACACCGATAAATGTTACGATGGGTTTGATGTGCCTAGGTGTGGCCAATGAGGCGCTGTACCACGCGCCAAATGCCTTCACTCTTCCTTGCAACCACGTGTTAGCCTACAGTGCCATCTTAGCCCTTGTGACACTTGAGCCCTAGTCCTACATTAGCACCTCTACCATGTCATATTGTCAATGCCAACACTTATGGCATGTTAGCTACTCTACTATGTTAGTAGACTTGTCGAGACTTGACTTTGACCACATTGTTTGACTTTTGACTTTGACTTCTTAGAGTTGACGTTGACTTTGATTGCATTTAAAGTTCACTAGGTGTTTCCTAATTTGTTTTCGTCTTGATTTCATATTTGTCGTATGCTTTGCTTTTGACATCTCTATATGGCACAAAACTAGATTCTTTCCCAACTTAAGGCATTTATTTTATGCGATTCAAGTCGGTTCATGCATTGTTGATTCGGTTCCAAAGCCTTTCTTCACATAGTTCAACTGGTTCAATTTTCTTACGGTGGGCACTCTCAAGTCAAACCAATCTTCCATCCAATCCATGGGTTCGGGCCAAACAAGCCCATTTTATTGGCCCACTTATGCCTTGCCAACCACCATCATCATGGTCATTGCAACCTCTCCCCAAGCTATCGTTCCATTACTAGCTCATAATTTTAGGTTAGACCTTTCAATGATCCATGGGCTTTGTGATTAGCCCTTCAATGGCCCTTTCTCTCAACTCAGCTTGTCGACTAGGCAAGATGGTCTAAGGGTTTGAGACAAATTAACTCATTCAGAACTCTTTTCTCTCCTCTCGATCGACCAAGCAAGCTAGTCCATTACTAGTATATGGTTTTAAGTCAAACTACCACCAAGTAAACCAAGCTTTGGTCCAAATGCATGACTTATTTAGTCAAGGCCCATCACAGCGGCCTAATCCACTATTCCATCATGAGACCACGGTCTTTAGCAACTTTATGGCATCACTCTTGCAACTCTTTCAACACAAGCATGTTTGGCGCATCTTTCTCTCAAGCTTACAAGGGATGTTAAGAATATATATTAGATATTATTTTAGGGTTATTTACTTCCTTACATATTCTAGGGTTTCCTTAGTCTACTATATTACTTGCTTATCACTCATAGCCTCTCTATAAATAGAGGTCTCTGTAATCCTTCACATAATATTAGTCTTGTTACAATGTAATTTATTATATATTTCCGCTCTTTCTCTCTCTCTCTTCTTGAATATCTCTCTCCAATATATTTAAAAAAATTAATAATGTATAACATGCCTCTTACGTAAAATATATCTCTTATAAATTAAGTTGAAATTCAGGTCATGAAAAATTGAGAGAGTCAAAGCCCTTTTATTGGAGAATTAGGGAATGAAGGCCAGGCAAAACACTTTCATGCATGCATGCAATAGGCACTTCACTCAAAATTATGACCTTGTGCTAAATTGTGGGTTTGTTTAGTACAATTTTAAAAAATATTTTGAATATTTGAAAAAAGTAAAAATTGAAAAGTATTATTGGTGAAAACTAGGGCAATAATTGAGTCGAGCCGAGTTTTAGGATTTCAAGATTGGCTCATTTACATATATGCTTATTCGAGCCGAGTTCAAGTTTGAGCCTAGCTATGAAATGTATGTTCAAGCTTGGTTCGTTTAAAATTCGAGCAAGTTCAAGCTCAAGCTCGAGTTAGAGTTCGAGTTTGTTGAGAATGCTATTTGAGTCAAGCCGGGCTCAACTTGAGCTCGAGTTAAACTATTAAATTCTAATGTATGATTCGAGCAAATTTCAAGCCTGAATTTTAAAACAACCTTTAGACATTTATCTATAATATAAATATAAATATTAAGTAATTTATATTACATATATTACTTAATTACTAACATACATACTTAAATTTGTATAACAAATTTTAGTAATAAATTAACATATATTTGTATATATATATATACAAGATATATGAACGAGCTAACAATCGGGCAAACGAACCAATCGAGCTTCAAATGAGTTGAGCTCGCGACCCCTATCGAGTTTTCTCGAGCAATTTGGTATGTATCATTTACTAATCGAGTGATTTCTCTAGTAACGTAGGTTTGTGTAGTATCAAGCTTGAGTTAAACTAAGCAGGGTATTGAACAAATTGGTTTATTTATAGCCTTAGTGAAAATAGTTATTCCTTTGGGCATTAAAGTTAATGTTAGTTCTAATGTTATTATTTTACTATGATAATGACATTCCGCCAACTCTTGCATTTTCACCACCAACTTTTCCAACTTTCAGCCAAAAATGGTATGAGGAGAACAACTTTGCTAGTTAATTAATTAATGGGTTGAGAGATTGTCAACCCATGTAACATCTTCTCCAATGACACATAATATTGTTCCGCTTTTGGCTCCCTCAAACGACTTTCCAAGAGGTCACCATCCTAGTACTACTCTCATGAAACATGCTCAGCAATGAGTTACGATGGAATCATAATCATCACAGGTTTTAAAATGTGTTGTTGCCATTAAGGGTGTAAATATACATATAAGCACATCCCATCTCCATACCAAGCATTGTGAGACGTCACAATCACCTCCTCTTAGAACCTAGGTCCTCACTAGTGATCCTCATGGGATTAGCCTAATCTTGGCATTCGTTCAATGAGTGCTCACTAGCGACCTTCATGGCCTTGTGCACGCTCCTCCCATCTCAGGCTGGGCAATTGCTATAATACCATTTGTAGTACCCCACTCCAATGACACACAATATTGTTATCTTTTGGTTTTCCTAAACTAGACTTCCTAGGAGGTCACCCATCCTGGTACTACTTTTGCAAAAGTACACTTAACTGCAGAGTTATGATGGGATCATAATTAACCATCACGACTTTAACAAGCGTTATTGCCATTAAGGGTGTAAGTATACATATAAGCAAATTCCTATCTCCATACCCATGCGATGTGGGACATCACAACCCAGGCAACAACTTGATTCCAAAGTCTGCTAAGAATGAAAATGGATCAGTAGTGAAAGGCCACGAAGTAGGGGGTATTACGGCTATTCCACCTCCGATGCTTAAGTTAGAATTTGTAGAGACTGAGAGTAAATGGTAATAGAGAAATAATAAAGAAATGAGAATGATAATGATAGAATTCATCGTCCCTTTGATATTGTGGTGCCTTTACGGATGCGCCTTATAAGCCTTGGGCTTTCATTTACTGTGGGCCTTTGTTTTGGGATTTGTAAGAGGGGAAATATTTTTTCTTTCTAGTACTCTGTCATTCCCTTAGGTCACAATGGTGGCCTAATGGGAATAAGTTTTTTCTATCTGCACCATAAATGTTACCTTTGTTTTTTGCAATTCTTGTATATATTTATTTAAATTCAATCAGAGCATGTTCCCCCAAATTCAAGAAAAATTCTCACACTAATCCGAAGACGTCGATTTGGTATGTAGGAATACTCATGCATTGTTTGAGTAGTACGAGGTTTAAAACATGAATCCATAGGTATATGTATGAAATGCATGTATGCTTGCATGGCTTATTATGCCACGAAAGTAAAGAGCGAATAATCACAGGAAAAAGTAGAGAGTAGCGATTAATATGCCACGCATCCATTTTCAAGCTTGGGGAGACGAGTTTAGGCGTTTGATCCAAATTGGTCAAAGGCGATACAATATGCACAATCCAATTATGGAGTTTGAGTAGGTGGGCATATTACCAGCACCATCGAAAATTGCCATTTATACTTTGGTAAGTAGGACTTTTACAACTCTTACGCAAGAGACTAGAGAGTACCGTTTGCCGGAGTGTACCCTTGCTGGCTTATGTGGAGATTCGTTTAATAGGTGGGCTACCCGAAAACTGTTTTAATTAACCGCATAAAGGAATACCTTCACTGCCCACACAAGATGTTTGCTCTTCACCTCTGTCATATCATGCACTTAGAGATTCGTCTTGTAGGTGGGCTACCCGGACACTGTTTTAATTAACTGCGTAAAGGAGTACCTTTACCGGCCCAAACGGGATGTTGGCTCTCACCTTTGAAGTCGCAATTTTTTGGTAGGAGTGATAGTAGGTATCCTCTGACACTTACATTGGTTCGTGTTTACAAGGGGTTGGCAGTACGTTCGCCAATTTTTAAACAAGCAATGTTAGTAATAACATTTCAGAAAATGTATAATAGCAAATAAATGATAGCAAAACCTAAAGTAGATGTTGGGGAGAAGTGGGGATCGAAAATTTAAAGAAGAACAAAAGAAAAATGTTGATAAGGCTGAATTTGGTAGGTATCCACTGGACTTAGTAGTTGTCCGACAACCTTAGAGTTCCTCTGGACTTAGTAGTTGTTCGACGATCTTATCTGTTGGACTTAGTAGTTGCCTGATGATCTTAGCGGTCCATTGGACTGGGTAGTTGTCTAGATTATGTGATGCTTTCCTTAACGGATGACTAGTTAGCAATTTGAGTAGATGTGCCTTTTAATCTTCCTTGATAAGAACGTAGCTTACGGTTGTGGCTAAAGAGGCCAGGTAACAAATAGTAGTTCGCCTGGTTCTACTTTACTGGGGAGCAGGGTATGTTGCGATTTTCTACTCTGTAGGTCCATACGTCCTTCCTTGGACCGCCACTGTCCTTCCTTCTTTTGGAGATTTTTCCTATTTTGCTTGTTCCACAAATGCTTTAATGGATTCCTCCACATTGATAAATTCCTCGCCTTTTGCCATGAGTTCGTCAAGATGCTGGGGCAACTTGCGAGCAACTTTTGCCATGAATGGGATATGGGGCCATATTCCCCCTAGAAGAGTTAGGAGGACCACCCTTACGCCTGGTCCATCGATTGTAAGATTTTTCTCGTTGAATTGAGCGATATAACTTCTCAATGATTCATTCGACTCCTGTTTCACTATTAGCAAATATGTTGCCGACTTATGACGCGTGCGATTTCCAATGAAATGAGATAGGAAACTTTTACATAGCTCCACAAAAGTTCTGATGGACCTCGGTTGCAGACTGCCAAACCAACCTCTGGCTCTACCCTTGAGAGTGAGATGGAAGGCTCGGCAAAGGATCACATCTTATGAAGCCTACAACACCATGTAAGCTTGATATGTTTCTAAATGGTCCGCTAGGTCTTTGCTCCCATTGTAATGATCCAGATACGATAGTTTGAAGTTGAGGGGTAGATCGGCCTCCGCTAGCTTTTTGGTGAATGGCAAGTCTGTCTCATGGAAACTGTCGTCGGTTGTGGTATTAGAGCCATTCAGTTGCTGCGTTATATTGTCCAGCTTGTCTTGGAATTTTGCTTGGAAGGCATCAATTCGAGCGTCTGCTGCTTATCCTCCTTTGTTCTAGACAGCTTTTGAGGTCCGTTGGATGTTTTAGGTTGAAATTCTGTATCTAATGAGTCCTTCTCCTGGTGCTAATTCTCGAAACTCCTTCGCAACAGAAACTCCAATGTGAAAGCAATTGATATAAATGTGTTTGGCTAACTTAACCAAACCATGAGTATTGTATTGATATATATAGATGTACATTTGAGAGTTTGGATAGTAATCCAAGACTCAGTTTACAATTCAAAATATGGACTAAGTTTACAATTCAAAATATTAAATAACAAACTATATCTTATCTTGATGAAGAGATATATGTGAACTTGAATTTGAATTTGAATCAAACAGATGTAGAGAAGTGTAACTTATCATGTTGGTTAACATCCCCTCAAGCGAATAGGAGGGGACAAACCATGAGCTTGTCACGTAAAAGAGAAATGCTGGAGGATGTCAATCCTTTGGTAAAAATATCAGAGTTGATCACATGTAGAAATAAAAGCGAGGAAATATCTTTATTTAAAACTTTCTCCCTAATAAAATGGTAATCGACCTCGATGTGTTTAGTCCGAGCATGGTGAGCGGATTGAAGCAAGGGCAATAGCACCAAGGTTATCACATCGAAGTAGAGGAGGCGATGATGGAAATTTGCATATCCTTTAATACCATTAAGTAACCAATAAAGCTGATAACCATAGCCATAGCACGGTATTGACACGATTAGCTTGATTTGGAAACCACACGCTTTTAGCACACCACGAAACAAGACATGGACCAAAAAACACACCAAAGCCGTGGTGGGCGCGGTCATCGGATCACCACCAATCGGAATCACGGTAGGCTTGCAAAGATAAAGAACCAGAATAAAATAAACCATGATCGTGGACCCCTTCAAATACCGCAACACACGTTTGAGTCTGTCCAATGGCGGGGCGATGGTAAGTGTAAGTGTTAACGCGATTGATTAAGCGAGTAAGCAATCTACTGGGCGGGTCAAGGTACAATATTGAAGTGCCCCAACCAAGCTATGCGTATTCGAAATATTTGGAAGAATTGGACCATCGATGCGAGATAATTTGACCAGATACACATGGAGATTTATAAGGTTTGGCACCCACCATTTTTGCCTTGTGCAATAGATCTACGATATATTTAGATTGTCTCATATGTAGACGGAAGACTCACGATGCACTGAATCCCCAAGAAATAATTTAACTCGCCTAGTTCCTTCAATGCAAAGTCATTAAGCTTGGTAAGAAGAGATGCAATAAATGAACCATGAGTTCCTGTAACTAAAATATCATCAACATACACCAAAATGAAAAGATGCACAGCCCTTGATGAAATAAAAATAGTGAAGCATCAACCATCGATTGAACAAAGCCAAAATCAAGAAGAGACTCGGAGGCGATTAAACCAAGCACGAGGTGCTTGTTTTAAACCATAGATGGCCTTATTAAACTTACAGACATAGTTAGGGAACTCTGAAATCACAAATCCACTGGTTGTGCCATGTAAACATTTTCTTGTAGATTGCCATGAAGGAATGCATTGGAAATGTCCAAGGCGAATGGGCCAATTAAAATGGACAGCAATAGCAAGAACAAGCCTAGCGTGGTTTGGCGATGGACTAAAGTCTCGGTATAATCTATTCCACAGTTGATCAAAACCTTTGGCCACTAAGCGCTTTATAACGCTCAATAGATCCATCGATATACATGTTTTACCTTATAAACCCATTTATTCGAATGAGATGACGATTGGCTGGTAAAGGACATAACGTCCATGTGTTATTAGCCAAGAGAGCATCATATTCTTGATTCATTGCTTCACGCCATCGGTGATTTAAAGGCCTCGAGAAGCATGAAGGTTCCCATCTGAAACAGTAGTATGAAGAGCTTGCAACGGATGTTTAGAGGAGTAAAACATCTGATAATCACCAAACTGCTTTGGTTTAAGAGACCCTGTCTGTGAGCGAGTAACCATTTGATGTGGTTGATGAGCAGATTCATTCACCAAGGTATAGAGCCAGACACCGAAACCTGCAAAGGACAAGCTGAAGCTGTAGGTAATGAGTTAGGTATATCATTTTCAACACGTGAAGGAGCCACCAAATGGGGAAAAGGAATGACTAAAGGTGAGTTATGGGAATCACATGGGTCTTGGGCGTCATGTGAAGAGTGAGGTGGTGAGGCTATAATGTGATCACTAGGGGGACAAGAGTGAGGTAGTGTGGGGACCATAGGAATGGCTAAAGGAGAGGTATGGATATCACTTGGGTTATGAGCATTACGTGAAGTGGGGGTAGGTGAAGTGGGGGTAGGTGAGGCAATTAAGTGATCACTAATAGGACAAGGATGAGGTAGTGTGGGGACCATAGGTAGATGAGGTGGTTCTTGTATTGTTGTAGCAGGTGTATTGGGTGATGGTGGCATATTATGAGATAAATGAGCTGGACGTGTTTCAGGTACAGCCACTGTCAATGAACTCTCTGCAGGCAAAACATCACGTGAAGGAGCAGGTGAAAGAGACCTATGAATGGCAGGAAAAGAGACTCATCAAATACCACATTACGAGACAAATAAACCTTACGAGAGACCGGATCAAAACACCTATACCCTCTATGGTTGGAGCTAAATCCAAGAAAAATGCATTGCTTGCTTTTAAAGGCAAGCTTATGAGGAGTATAAGGACGGAGGTGGGTAACATGCACACCCAAAAACTCTAAGTAAGGAGTAATCTGGTTGTTGATGATAAAGTTTAAAAATGGAGACTCATTGGATAATATTGGAGTGGGCAAGCGATTAATAATATAGGCAGACAAAGAAAAGCATCAACCCAAAATTCAGTTGGTAAATGTGACTGAGCAAGGAGAGATAATCCCATCTCCATTAAATGGCGATGTTTCCTCTCTGCTAGTCCATTCTGTTGTGGTGTATGAGGACATGAGCGGCGATGAATTATACCATGTAAATCAAAAAATCTGAAAAGGCTTTGAAACAAATTCACCTCCATTATCTGATTGAAACTGTTTTATTCGATGAGAAAGTTGATTCTCTACAAGAGACTTAAACTTGACAAAAGAAATAAAAACATCAGATTTCTGAAATAATGGATACACCCAACAAAAGCGACTAAAGTCATCTATGAAAATTACATAATAACAACAACCACTAAGTGACATAGATGGCGAGGACCAGACATCTGAGTGCACCAGTTCAAAGGTGAAGATGTAACCCTTGAAGAATGGGCATAAGGTAGTTGTTTGGCCTTGCCGTCTTGACAAAATTCACAAAGCAGTTGATTTATTGGCGAAGATGAAATGGAAGATTATGAGCGGAGAACACGTGAGACAAGCTGTAGAGGCGGCGTGACCCAATCGAGCATGCCACGTGTCAAAGGAAGTAGACACACCAAGGAAAGCAACAACAGAACGTACATGAGATAGAGAGCACTTCTGCAAATTTATTGGATACAGCCCATTGACACTAGGACCTTCATGAATTGTTTTGCCCGTCAGTTGTCCTTAACAACAAAATTGGAACCAGTTAGAATAAAAAAACAATCGTTATCAATGCAAAAACGATTAATCGAAAGTAAATTTTCAGCAACATTAGGACAATGGAGAACACGGGTTAAAAGAAACTTGGATTGAGGAGTTCGAAGGTAGGTGGAACACATGTGTTGAATCTGGAGACGGACCCATTACCCCACAACGGTATCATGACCCGGTGAGCGGTTGTTGGATGGACAAGTTCTCTAACTCGGATGTAACATGAGCATTGGCCCCACTATCTGCATACCATTGTTGGTTCTCCACAAGAGCATTATTTTGAGCAGCCATGGCAGCTAAGCGAGGAGGAGGATGACACCCTTGGTACGCGTAGTCCATTCGGTGGAAGCATCAAGGGCACGATGACTTAGTTTTCCACATATTTGACAAGGAGGCTTATTACGAATTTTGGAGTAGTAGTCTGGCGGATTGGTGAGAAGTTGCAGATCCGGATGAATGAGAAGCAGATTCACGTGGCAATGAGTGGCCTTGATAAGGATTAGGTGAGCCCTTCTTAGATGCAAAGGACATGGGTCCACGTGACTTCCTGTTGGAAAAGTGGTTAGGTGGCTTTCTATTAGAAAACATGGCAAATGAGTTGTTACCAGGAGGAATGGAGCTGTGGTGATTGTCAAGAAAAATCTCATGAGACAACAACTCGACTTGAAAATCTTCAACGTGATGGGGCTATTCCGAGTATTAACCGACAATGCGGTAACAAAGCGGGCCATAGAAGCATTTAGGCCACGAGAACATACTGAAACCAGATCATCGTCATCAACGAGCTTGCCTACCACAGCCGGTTGTCGGCCCATAGCTTGGCTGATTGGAGATAATCCGTGCGGGGAGAACCTTGATGAAGATGCTGGAGTTGTCGCTTCACATATGCAATATGAGGCGAGATTCGAAGCAAACCGGGTGGAAAGGTGAGTCCACACTGGCGGGAAGTTTCCATACCATACAAGGAGGCTAGAACCTTCTCGAGAGTTGAATTAAGCAAACTCAAAATAAATTGATCCTTCTTTGTCCAAAGAACAAAAGCGAGGATTGAGAGTCGTGATTCCTTTATCATAAATCTTCGAGAGACCATCCACGATGCCCATGAAGTCATTAGTCCGCAAGGCGGGACGAATTTGAGAAAACCACGTGGTGTAGTTGGGTCCATCAGCGGACATACACTAGGTGAGCAACATTGGGAGGAATAAACCCAAGCAGTAGGTGAAGCAGCCATGAGAAAGCGGAAGGTGAGAAAAAAAATCAGGAAAATAAGCGTGAGCTAATAAAGCTCGATACCATGAAAGCAATTGATATAAATGTGTTTGGCTAACTTCCAAACCATGAGTATTGTATTGATATATATAGATGTACATTTGAGAGTTTGGATAGTAATCCAAGACTCAGTTTACAATTCAAAATATGGACTAAGTTTACAATTCAAAATATTAAATAACAAACTATATCTTATCTTGATGAAGAGATATATGTGAACTTGAATTTGAATTTGAATCAGAAACAGATGTAGAGAAGTGTAACTTATCATGTTGGTTAACACAATGTTTCCGAAATATGTTCAATTCAGAACTCTTAACGTTCCTAGGTGCTTGTCAATTGGCAAGTGTGGCCCAAAGATGGAGGGCATTGTGCAAGTTTCATTGGTTTCGGTGTCGCTTGCATCGTCTTTGTTGGTGTTTCCAGGCTGGCAGGGAGGAACATTGATCATGTTGACGGTATCTTTGGTTTGGCCTTGAGATCTCGTATTTACCATTCGTGACTTTGTTCCGTTAGAACTTTGGATCGTTTAGATGATCCTCGTTCCCACAGACAATGCCAGTTTGTTAAGACAGTTGTTAGCCTAGGTAGCAACTTGATTCCAAAGCCTACTAAGAATGAAAACGGATCAGTAGTGGAAGGCCGCAAAGTGGGGGGTGTGGCGACCGTTCCACATCTGATGCCTAAGTTAAAACTTATAGAGAATGAGAGTAAATAGTAATAGGGAAATAATAAAGAAATGAGAATATTAAGGATAGAATTCATCGTCCCTTTGATATTGTGGTGTGTGTTCCTTTTATAGATGGAGCTTGAGCGTGAAAGTCCTCGCAGGACTCTCACTTGCTTTCCTCAAATATTGGTAACCACACTTGGAACGTGGGATTGAGTTTGTTGAGAGGATCAAGGATTGAGTTAGTTGAGAGGATATCACTCCCATAGTAATTTCTAGAGAGGTTGTAAATGACTTTGGACGTATCTGGACTTTAATTGATGAGATAAGGTTGTTGGGCCGATCAGATTTTTCCTTTAGAAGTGGATCTAATGATCTTGTTTCCAACCGCCTAATTTTGAGGTGGATCTGGTGTAATGGTTAGGTTTTTCTCCTTAAGACTTTTGATTGCAAAATTCCCACAAAGCCTTTATGGATGCGCCTTATAAGCCTTGGGCTTTCATTCATTATAGGCCTCTATTTTGGGCGTTGTAGGAGGGGAAATATTTCGTCTCACCACGTTAGTTCTAATGTTATTAGTTTACTATGATAATGACGTTCCATTGACTCTTGCGTTTTCACTACCAACTTTTCCCAATTTTCACTGCCAAAAATAGAATGAGGTAAGTGATGCAACATAACTTTGTGGGCTGCAGCGAAGATTAACAAATATGAAGCGAATATGTAATTCTAGATCGGAGTCTATCGACAATCTAAGAACTCTTCTCAAAATCTAGAGTCTATCTACGATTTCAAGGAAAATATAAAGAAAACTCGTCTGCGAGTAATTCTTATTCAACAAAATAATAATAATCAACAACTAAATTATTTGGAGGCTATAAGCATATATTTATAGCCACAAACCCTAAACATATTAAAATATTACATAAATACCCCCATAACCCTAAACCTAATAAAATAACGAAATAAAGACTCCCCAAACCCTAATACTGCTAAAACAAGGAAATAACGTCGGTTTAATAATTAAATCATAGGAAATTAACATAAGGCCCCATGTACACTCGAGTGCAGACATGAGTGTGATCGAGCGCAGGTGGGCGCTCGATCGTGGGCTTGATCACAGGATCGAGCGCCGTAACAGAGAAGCTTCGAACTCTGTCTGATCTACATCATTCTCCCCATGTTGGAGAGAATTCGTCCTCGAATTCAGTTGGTCCTTTCCACGGTCCTTCGGATGCCCAATTAACCCATTCCATTCTCCTCTTCTTAACTTTACAACAAGGCCACACCCTATAATAATCATAATGCTTTTCATTAGCAGAGTACCTTGATGGTTGTTGTGACGGCCCCACACACCACTTGATAGTACTTCGGATTTACCGTACTCCTCTCGCTCCTTTTCCCTTGTGAACACATAAATTTTGCCAATCGCACAAAACCCATCATTGAACAAAATGTTATCAATCCCAAGGAAATCAATTATCTCAAGACCCCATTAAGATATTTCACTTTTTGGACTTTCTTCAAACACAAAGTGAACATCATTTCCTTTAACAGTATTTATGGTATCAAGAACAAAATTTACCTCCTCCAATAGACCCTCTTCGTCAGGATAAATGTCATAGATTGGTGGAGATGCCCAATCTACCGATAAATCTTCATCTATCAATTTGGTTGCGACCAAAGAAACTCGTCGATCTTCAGGCACCTCCTTGAAGTCGAGAACCTCTCTAACTACCGGTACCTGATCCATGAATTCTTTGGGTTGTAGATCCCCTTGGAATTCTGGAATATCTAGTTTGAACCCGTCCACCCATTGAGTGGCATGAGCTTGCGCGCGTAGTCTTGGCGTCCATGCGTTTGGCGCTCAATCCATGCTCATTATGATGATACAAGTTGGATATTTGGGTAGGCGAGGCTTCACATCAATCCTCCAATGCCCAAAATTGATCCTCCTTGTATTGCCAAGTTTCAGCTTTAGATTTGCTTTCCGCCACTGCGAATTTCGGCCTTGGTTGGCGATGACAATCGTTAGGCTCACAACCCATATGCCGCAAACGAATTGCCAGTTGCTCCTTACATGCTGTCTTCGTGTGTGCGTACACCTCGTACATGCCTGCAAAGCGGTTGCTCTTCCTCATTCATGGAAAGTAATTGAGCTTTGATACCAACTGATACAGCATGAATTTGTGGGCTGTAGCGAAGATCAACAAATATGAAGTGAATATGTAATTCTAGATCGGAGTCTATCGACAATCTAAGAACTCTTCTTAAAATCTAGAGTCTATCTACGATTTCAAGGAAAATATGAAGAAAACTCGTATGCGAGTAATTCTTATTCAACAAAATAATAATAATCAACAACTAAATTGTTTGGAGGCTATAAGCATATATTTATACCCCATAACCCTAAACCTAATAAAATAACGAAATAAAGACTCCCAAAACCCTAATATTACTAAAACAAGGAAATAACGTCGGTTTAATAATTAAATCGTAGGAAATTAACATAAGGCCCCGTGTACGCTCGAACGCAGACACGAGTGCGATCGAGCGCAGGTGGGCGCTCGATCGTGGGCTCAATCGCAGGATCGAGCGCTTAATAGAGAAGCTCTAAACTCTATCTGATCTACATCAGTATGCAACCATGCAAGTTAATTAATTAATGGATGGCTTTTTTGAATGTTGAGAGTTGAATTTGAGATAAATAGTATGAGGGCTTTTTTGAATCCATTGACAAACAGAGCCATAGGGACAACATGGTCATTACAAAGCTCAACCATTGACAAATTGATCACATGAGAATCATCAATCACCTACAAATTTCAATATCATCTTTAGTTTTATTTCCTACATATGTTGATAAGATGGGGAATTATAGTTCAACTACTTTATAAAAGTGACATGTATCATTTGAACATGTAAGATGCACATGTTTTTTTAATAGCGGGGATAAAGTTAGAATAAATTTTATTAAAAATTTATGTGCATCTCACATGTTTTTAAAAAATTGGGATACATGTCACTTTTATAGACTAAACTGAAGGAAATTTCTCCAAACCAATTTAAAGGAAAACTTTGTCCATAAACTAATTCAACTAAGTCATGTGGTTGCTCAAATATTCCCATCTACAAATAATGATGACAAAAGGGGTACATTTGAAAGGGAAGTTCTACAATAAATTACTTTTTATTTTTGGGGGAAAAGTATTGTTCACCCCCTTGAAGTTGGCAATGATTTTTAATTCAGTCACCAAAGTTTTAATTTTGGGAAAATTCACTTTTAACCCATGAAGTTTCAGTGCTTTTGCGATGTTAACCCCAAAGTTTAAAAATTTGCAATCCACCCCCATGAAGTTTCAAGAACTTGTAATGTTAACCCCAAGTTCAATTTGGCCGTCAAATTGGATGGTTTCCATCCCACGTGCACCTCACGTGACTCTTTAGGGTTCTTTAGGGTTTAGACTTCCAGTTTTGCCCTCAATCCCAGCTACTGAATTTTGCCCTCAAGTGCATGGGTTCCTGACGTTTCTGTTGCTGGTGTTTGCTGTATTCGAAATGACGATGTCTGAGGAGAGAGCAGCGCACAATAGAAATGCGTACACGACCATGCTGTACATGGGCTCTGGTGCAATCGAAAGTGAAGCGGTTTCGATTCCAACAAGAAGCGCGAGGCGGGTGAGCCGTCGCTGGACCGGTCTTTGTCGAATGTGAGACGGGCGTATGCTTGGAGAAGAAGATGAGCCAAGCGGACCTGGCCAAGCAGATCAACGAGGTCCTGTGGTCCAGAGTAGGAGAACAGAAGGCCATGCGAAGCAGACATGGCGAAGATGGCGAAGGTTTTGGGCGTGAAGTTGTGGGGAAAGACTAGGAAATGATCGTGGCTCTCGAAAAGACGTAGTATTCGGTGGTGTACGTACATAACTGGTGTTGGTTTTGGACATATGTTTTGTTTCCTGGGTTCCACGTAAACAACCGCGCTTGAAAATCAATTAGCATGTGCTCTGCAACAGCTAGAAGGCACAACCTCAACTCTGCATTAATGGCCGCTTCAACAATGGCTCTTTCTTCCCCATCATTTGCTAGCAAGGTGGTGCAGGTTGCTCTGTCGACCCTGGAGCTCGGTGTCTCCATGAGGAAAACAGCCACCAAGCAGGCTTCCTTCGTTGATTTTGTGGGATCGGACCCGTGAGCATGAACTTAAAAAGGAACTAAGGTTTGTTGACCTGAGCTTGCTGAGGATTTCAGACCTGAGCTTCACTCTCTCCGGCGTGTCGTATCGGCGTTCGAACGGATTCTTTCTCGTCAAGTAGGTCGACTTGGAAAGGCGAGGAGAAGAACCATGCGGTCTCGATTTTGGACTTTTGGACTTTGGAAAAGATAAGCTCGTGCTTATTATTATTATTAAATTAGCTTAACAAACAATGTAATTCTTCGACATCGGAGACTATGATTCCATAGAAATTATTAGAATTATAGCATAATCTGTGAAGGGAATTGAAAAATATCTAATCGAGTAAAGAAGAAGAAGAAAAATAAATATACGTACAAAAAATAAACGAGGTTGGCGCACTAATATTCAAATATATAAAAGTAATATTTTATATATTGCTGGAAATAGTCACTGACTTATGTCTGGAAACTGTTGATGGATTTCTGGAGAAAGACAATGCTGGAGCTGCCGCTTTCTTTGGAGTCCTGGTCACTGCCTTCATTCCAGCATCCCCTCTTTACATGCCTTATCTAACATTCTCAAGAAATCACGTACAATTGAAAATAAACACAAACCTTCATCCTTTCCTGCCTTCCCGTGGATTTCTGTTCTACTCTGCTTTTGGTTGCAAAAACAGGGTAGAACAGAGGAGTGTGGGTTCCATTTCATACTCTGTAATTGCACTCTTTTTTCTTCAACAAGTTAAAGGATAAAGAATTTGGAGCTAATTAATTATTATTGTCTATAGTCTATCTTCTTTCTCTCACGTAAATAATGAGCATCGACCAACAAAAGTAGGTGAATAGGAGCATAGTCTTTCTTCTTTCTAAGCAGGTGAACAGGAGCCGATTTGGTCATATTATTGATGAGATTCGTACAAGCTTACATGCTTTTCCTCACTGGCAGTGTGTTTTTATTCCTAGATAGTAAAACATGGTGGCCCATAAGCTTGCAAAAGCTGCCACTTTTACTATTTGGGATAGAATTTGGAGTTATGATACTCCAGTGAGCATACGAGATTTTGTAACTTGTGAGCTGTGTGCTCTTTCCTGAATTCTTTAATGAAAGCTTCAGTTTTTATACATATATATGTATATAAAACCAAAGCAACCAGAATGAGCACCAAAACAGCAGAGAATCCGAGGGACCCAAATCTTTTTTTTTTTTTTTTTTTTTTTTTATATAAACCCATCTGCTTCCCATTGCCATTTGCAAAGAAACTTGCTCCTTTTATATCTGCTTCTATGTCTATCTTTTAATTATCAACAAACGTTCCTTATATGGGTTCTCTACTTTGTTTCAAGAGTCCCTGACAATGGATATTGCGCATTTCTTGTTCGAAATCTTTGGTTGGTTTTCAATATCTCCGAAATGGTTTTCTTCTTGCCTTCATTTTATCTGTTGAAGTTCTTGGACTAATGGTTCCTCTGTTTCTTTCTCGGTTCGCAGAGATCTCGCCGACCAAATCTCCTGAGCATCATGATTGCCGAAGAAGATGCCGAACCGCCATCCAGTTAAACTGACCGGTCTGGTTTGGTCCTCTGGTTCTTCCAAGGCCTCGATAAGTCAGTCGAAGTTGCCTCCCAGTCATCCACCTGAGCTGTCAAAGCCACACCGCCTAATGAATTGCCGAGATTGTCCTTCTATTTTAACCAATTCCTGCAAAACGAAACGTCGTCATTGTCATTGGGCTACCAATCCATCCGTAATTGAGGGCAAAACTAGAAGGAAATGGGTTAAAAAGTCATGTGATCGGCACATGGGACGGAAACCATCCAATTTGATGGCCAAATTGACGTTGGGGTTAACATTGCAAGTTTTTAAAACTTCATAGGGATGGATTGTAAATTTTTAAACTTTGGGGTTAACATTGCAAAAGTATTGAAACTTCATGGATTAAAAGTAAATTTTCCCCTTTTAATTTTCTCAATTAACCCCCCAAAGTTTCAATTTCTTTCAATTGAGGCACTTTTGATTATTTTTTTCCCAGAATGCCTTCAATAGTGATTCGAGAGAACCATCAACAGTAATTCCGACGAAATCTCACCGGATTCGGTGAAAATTGGCAAGCTTTTTTTCTCTCTCTCTCTCTTTTTTTTTTTTTCTGATTTCTACGAGCCTAAACTCGTCGAAGAAGATCTCCTTGGCCAGGAGCTTGGTGTCGGAGAAGAGGGTTTGCCAGAATTATTGTTGAGGGCATTTTGGGAAAAAGTGTCTGAATTGAAAGAAATTGAAACTTTGGGGGGATCAATTGAGAAAATTGAAACTTTGGTGGTTGAATTGAAAATCGCTGCCAACTTCAGGGGGGTGAACAGTATTTTTTCCTATATTTGGCAAACCTTAATTGGATAGCTATTTTTTTCCCCCTCCTATTCTAATTGGCTAGCTATTAAAATGTTCACTTGTGAAGGTCTAGTATTAAGGTTTAGGTCCAGTTAAAAAATCACAGCAGATCTATTGTGATTTTTATATGTTGCTGATTA
The DNA here is from genome assembly GCA_013348765.1 of Carpinus viminea. NCBI lineage: Eukaryota > Viridiplantae > Streptophyta > Magnoliopsida > Fagales > Betulaceae > Carpinus > Carpinus viminea. The sequence goes on along the minus strand of CP054668.1, from coordinate 31,309,589 downwards.
TTTCAACAATTCTCATGAGATTCCATCAGAGTTTGACAGGTTGGTTAATTTGAGTAGTTTGGATCTCTCAGTTGCTGGCTTTACAAGGCCTGCCAAGGTTGTTTACTCTTCATTTATCTTACAATCGGCTTAAACTTGAAAATCCAAATTTAAATATGCTCTTTCAGAACCTTCCAAAGCTCATGGAACTTTATCTTGATGATGTATCAATATGAATCGATTCTAGACTCAATTGTGAGTGATAAGTGCTTAAATACTCATATTTAAGCCTCTTAATTTACTTTTGTTATCTTGCTAGTTATGTTATTTTGTTTTATTTTACTTTCTTTCTATGTTTTCTTGGTTTTACAGGTATGTGGAAGAAAAGGAGTTATTTCTAGAAATTCGGACTTAAAGAGCAACAAGGAGGAGAAAATGGAATCTGAGGAGGCGATTGCGGAAGAAGTCGATCTCATGTGTGATCTACGCACAAAAGCGTCGACGCGCATGAAGCCCACTCATTCTAGGGTTTTTGGCCAATCCTTGTTGCACAAGGATTCAACCTTACACATTTAGGGTTTCTAGAATACTCGGACTCTATAAATAGGCTGTAAACATAGATTTAAACACACGCTATTTTGAGAGGAATTACGACTTTCAAGGAAACAATTTTCGGGTTTATTCTTTTCCTCAAGTTTATTTTATGAAGATGATTAGCATCAATATTATGTGTAACTAAACCTTTTAGTAGGGCTTGATTGAAGCCTTGATTATGTTTATATTTTAATTCAATATTGATGCCTTTTTGCGATAATTGCATGATAGTGTTTAACTTGATTAATACCGGTTTCATGAATTCCTCATATGTATGCCTGATCAACATATGCATGTGCTATGGACTTGTTAGTTAGATCAATTTGGATGACCGAGTCCTGGGTTTAACATAAGTAACAAAAGTAATCCACGCCAGGTTCTTGGGTTAATCAACATGGGAAACCGGGAGTATGCACTATGCCCTAGGTCTCATGTGGTTGTCGGTTTTCACAGTTCATATGCTTTCTTAGAGAACAATTTAGTATACACCATGCTAAATCCTCTAGGAAAGAAAAAAGTTAGAGTATACACCATGCCTAACTCGTTGCCTAGGGAAACCAATAGCCTAAGGAGTATGCACCATGCCCTTAGGTTAGCAACTATTAAATACTCATCATGTAATTTAAGCATTGGCATATTGTTTTACTATATAAGCATGATTAGCAATGGAAATCAAAGCCCTACCTCTTTCTCATTGTCTAAACAATTTAATTTTTCTCTCTTTTATTTTATATTGTGAATTTAATTTCAAACATAATTTACCAATCCCTGTGGGATCGATCTTGTACTTACACGTTTACTACATCCTTTGACATTGTGCACTTGCAAGTAAAACATACAATTATTTGCCTATTAATTTAGGTAAATATTTGCACAACAGTGAGCCTCACACAAATGTTCTATTTGGACTTGTCAAACAACAATTTTAATGGATCAATTATAGACTCAATTGCAAGCCTCACACAATTGGTCGATTTGGACTTGTCATACAACAATTTCCAAGGACCAATTCTAGACTCAATTGCAAGCCTCACACAATTGTTCCGTTTGGACTTGTCATACAACAATTTCAATGGATCAATTCCAAATTTTAGGATGCTCAAGAATCTGACTTCCTTACAGCTTGATAATAATCATCTGTCTGGTCAAATTAATTCCACTCAGTGGGAAGAACTTTTAAATCTAGATTCCCTTGACTTGAGCAGCAATTCATTGAATGGGAATATTCCAATTTCTCTTTTTTCCCTTCCATCATTGCAAGAGTTAGATCTTTCACACAACCAATTTTCTGGCTCCATGGACCTTAGTGTGATTCAAAAGTTAAAAATACTTTCAAAGCTTGATCTTTCATAAAACAATTTGTTGATTGTCTTTAATGGTTTTAACATTTCGTTAACCTCATTTCCCCAATTGTTCCATTTAGGGTTGGCTTCTTGCAAGTTGAAACTATTTCCTGGTTTCTTGAGAAACCAATCGAGTTTAGAATTTCATGACCTTTCAAACAACCAAATTTGTGGGGAGATATTAGCAAGCATTGGTTAATCCTTTACCACCACTAACTTCTTGTTTCTTTCAAGTAATAAAATTTTTGGGAGCATCCCTTGATCAATATGCAGTGTTACATATCTTCGACTTCTAGATATGTCTAATAATTCCTTTAATGACACAATTTCCCAATGCTTGATTAAAAAGAGTGGTTCACTTGAGGTGTTTGAATCTAAGGACGAACAACCTCAATGGCACAATTCCTTATGCATTTCCAAATAATTGTGGTTGACAAACTTTATCTCTTAATAAAAACAAACTAGAAAGAGGGTTACCAAAATTGTTGGCCAATTGCATTTTGTTGGAGCTCTTGGACATTGGAAACAACCACATTGAGCGTATCTTCCCATTTTACTTGAAGAACACACACTCGTTGAGGGTTCTTGTTTTGCGAGCTAACAAATTTTATGGGTCCATTACTTAACCAGGGCCTAATGCCACTTGGCCGATGCTTCAAATTGTAGATGTGGCTTCAAACAATTTTATTGGTTGCCTTCCAATAATACTTCTTCCAACTTGGAAGGCAATGATAGACCGTGCACCAAAGGACCAATTTGAGCTCAATTCCCTCAAAACTTATATGAATGACTTTTATGTTCAAGATACAGTAACAATTACCAACAAGGGTTTAGAAATTGAGCTAGTGAAGATCCTAACAATCTTCACCACTATTGACTTTTCTGGCAACCATTTTGACAATCTTATACCTGAAGAACAGTGATCACGTGCAAATTGACAGGGATGAAGGCAATTTGAGTCGTTTCTTTCACTAGCAAATTGACCAAACTAGAAAGCTAAAGGGTGTTTGTCTCTGGTGAAGAGACTGTCAAGACAATAATGAGAATGCCTTACCATGAGGCCTTCACAATTTTTTGAGCTTGTCAGAGATGGCACATAACCTGAAATTCACTGCTTAAAAGCCAACCAACCATGTTTATTTTTATCCCACATAACCTGATTCATCTCTCCATATAACCTGAGAAAATATATATTTAAGAAGGATATGCTCTATTCTCCAAAGTAAAAGCTTGAATCTGTCATTGAGATTAAGCTTCCAATGAGCTTTCCAATTTGAGGTCTCTTTGGTTAATTTGGAGGTCGTAGGCTGATTTAGTGGAAAAGTTTCCAAGTGAGTTATGGACCCAAATGAGCTTCTCAGAAATGGCAAGGTGGGAATTATGAGGTTAAGAACGTTTTGAGCACTCTTGGGTGAGCTTGCAAAAGTTAGCTCATTCTCCTTGGCTGAAAACCCTTGCGGAAAAAAAGAGCACCGCACCTTTAGGGGAGGAGGGATGGTCGTCGGCTGCCTCCCTCCTCCCCTCCTTCCCTCTAGTTCTTTTTCCGATTTTTTTCCCCAGGTCGGTTGTTTTTTCCCTTTTTTGCCGTTTCTCTTCCCCTGTTGCCCCATAGCGGCGGTTTTGCTCTTTTGGGTCGAACCTGGTGCAAAATCAGTTGGTTTTTCAACCGGTTCTTCGTGTTTCCATCCGATCTCCGTCTGGTGGTTGGGTCACGGCGTTCACCGGTTTTTGTTTCATTTCTGGGCATTTTTGTCTTCCGTCGTTTTTGGGGTTTTGGCCCCTGGTTTTTTTTGGTTCTTTGTGGGGGTTGCCTCTACCGCCCACCGCCTGTTACAGGTCTGCTACGCATCTCCACCGAGTCGTGCTACCACCGCCACCCTCCTCAACGGTTCTCGGCCAGCTCCCCCCGGCTCTTTTCATTTCAGCTTTATTTTCTTTGTTCTAGATCTGTATTTGTTTTGCTTTATTTTTGTGTTCTTGGTTTTTTTTGTGTTTTCTGCAACTTTGCTAATCTTCTCCGCGTTGGATCTGCCGCTATCTGTCCACTGCCGGGCCTTTCCTTGCGACCCCACTACAACAAGCTTCAACTCTCCCTGCACTGGTCGAATTTGGCTGTTACACGATTGGCTTTTCCCTATATTGTTGGTTTTTTCAGTTTTTATTTTGTTGTTGTTTCCCTGTTTTGTTGTTTTTTACTTGTAATAAATCCTTTCTTGTTCGACATGCTGTTAGGTAAGAAGCTTCATCCAGACCTATAGGTTGTGGATGTGAACGTTATCCTGGCTTTCAGGTCGAGGAGGAAGCCTCACGGCTGAGGGCTCTTAGCCCTCAGTGTCGTGGAATAACCGCTTCCTGTGTATTCATGGTGTCTACTCGAGCAGATTTGAGTTTTAAACTTGTATTGTAATCATGGGATAGCAGATGTGACTTGGTTTTGTTGAGAGGTTGACACTTATTGCCTAGAACTTTACCTAGTGACCTTGTAGGTTTGTCTACAGTTACTTCAGGGTTTTTCCCTGTGTTTGTATGAGCATTAGCTCTTGACTTCTATGGATGAATGAGAATCAGTTTCTTTCAAAAAAAAGAGGGAGTTAACTAAAGAGGGGAGGCAAGTCTTTCTGGTGGGGTTGATGTGGCTTGATTCCAGGAGATTGGGTTGGGTAAGGTTATTGTCATATAGCAATTTGGGTTTAAAATTTGGGATATGAGGAACCCAAGAAAAGTCCGAATTTGGGAATCAGAGCATTCTTTTGACCCTTCATGGATCTGATGCCTAGCCCACCTAAGGGTCGAGGTAAATAGATGGAATACCATGACTTGAATGTGAGATCCTCCTCCAAGGATCTTAGAACCCAAAATAAAAAGGAAAGGGTAAAGGGGATTTCCTTGCCTAAAAGCATCTCAAGCAGTATAGCTAAAAATGAGATATTAGCTATATTTAGCTATTTTTGTCATTTTTTTTTTTTTTTTGGCTCCAACCGAATAGTTTCATATTAGCTATTATACCTTAACTTCTATAGTGAATAGTTACAAATAGCTATTCACTATAGCACACTAGATTGAATATAATATTATTTCAATATAATGTAATATTATTTTCAATATTGTTTTTTCTTTGTTTTGGATATTCGATCTCCTCTTTTTTCCTCAAACCATTTTCTTCTTCCTTCATATTTACTTCTTCTTTTCCCCTTCCCGAACAAGTTTCTTACGAGTGTATTCCTGGATTTCAAAAATTTTACATCCTTGCATTTATTTGCTTCCTAGCTAATGCTCACTTTCTTTTAACGTAAAATGGTTTCTACAAAATAATTTATGCATTACCTATGGTATTAGAGCCATAGCCCAGCCAGAGATGGGGGAGCGTGTACAAGCCTATAAGGGTTGCCAGCAAGGACGCTGGGTCCTAAGTGAGGGTGATTGTGATGTCCCACATTACCTGGGTGTGGAAAAAAGATGTGTTTATATGAAATATGCTCTCTCTAAATGGTATGAGGCCTTTTGAGAGTAAACCCAATACTAAAACCGTTCAGGGTTTGTCCAAAGCGAACAATATCATATCATTTAGGGTGGGACATTACATAATTATGATGTCCCACATTGCCTATGTGTGGAAAAGATGATATGTTTATATAGAATATACTCTCTCTAAATGGTATGAGGCCTTTTGGGGGTAAACCCAATACTAGAACCGTGCGGGCTTGGCTAAAAGCAAATAATATCATATCATTTAGGGTGGGGCGTACATTTGGTATTAGAACTAGCTACCATGTTATAGGATTTGAGTCACGAAAGAGGCGACTTATGGGCTAGATTAAAATACTAATAGGTAAGTGGAGTCGCCAAAAGAGAAAGGGTTACCATCGGGTCAGTATCAATAGAATGAGCTGCCGTAGATGTCGGCCACAAAAGTGTGGTGGTATGTTACGATCCTAGTGTTCCACATGGTTTAAGTCTAATCTTAACCATGTGTATATAACCTTTTGGGCACCATTCCCTTGTAAGCTGGTTTTCAATTGTGAGTTTTATCCAAGGTTTGTAATAGTACGGTTGAGGTAAATAAATACTTACAGAATGGATAAATCTTTATGCTTTGAAATACGATACTCACTACAAAAAAACTCTACCATAGTGACGTTTAAATAGTAAGGAAAATATGAAACGTCACCCTAGGGATGACATGCAAAGAAAAAAAACATCACCCCTTATAAGGGTGACGTTCAAAAACTAACACGTCATAATAGGAGTGACGTGCTAAAAATATTAAACGTCACAAACAAAGAGTGACGTGCAAATAATGGGTCACACGTCACCCCAAGGGTGACGTTTAAAAAAATTTGAACGCCACTCTTAGGGGGTGACGTTTAAAATTTTCGCACGTCACCCCAAGAGTGACGTGCAGAAAATTTTCCAACGTCACCCCCTAAGAGTGGCGTTCAAATTTTTTTAAACGTCACCCTTGGGGTGACGTGTATCCTGCTTTCCACACGTCACCCAGTGAAATTCATGGGAACGCGCGCTTTCAGGCTTAATTTTTCAATTCGCGCCGAACACCCCTGCTATAGCCCGCAGAGCTCCGGTCCCCTGCATTTACGAATATATTCTGCTGGGTATATATATTGATTTTCTCTTCCAGCTGGCCGGGACGTCTTTTTCTTCTCTTCCTGGGTATTCTTTGGCACTGCGCAAGTCGTTCTCTCATCTCCGTCAACGACACTCTCTCTGGCTGGGCGAGATAATTAATCAGTACCAAGAGTTGTAGGGGATTCTTGGGTTTCTTTGGGAGGTGTTTAGGGTTTTGAGAAGAAGAAGTAAAAGCAGAAAGCAGCGTCAAATTCTCACTGAGAAGCACAAGTGAGTCTCTCTATCTTTCTCTCTGTTTCTCTTAGTCTCTGTCTGTGTTATTGTTGATTTGGGATTTAAAAGTTGGATTATTATGTTTAAAATTCAGCAAAGTTTTCTCTGCTTTTTAGGGTATTAGGGATTCTAAAGTTTGATAAGGGTCATCAGATTCTTTTGAGGAATGAACGATTTGGTAACTCTGCACCTTCTCGATCTGTCTCTCTCAGATCTGTCAGAAAATTGAAAGAACAAATTAAGGGACAGTGGGTATCGTGACTTTAAAAAGTGAGGGGCTGTGTGGGTGCTGATGGAAGGATGAAATATTTGGTAATTGTCATTTGGTTTGGGTGAGACAGGAGAGGAATGAGAGGGACGTTGCTTTAGTTTTTTGCCTTAAATCGAGAGTGGGTTGGGGTTGGGGGAGCTAGTGTTGATGGGGCCATGTGTGCTAGTGCAGGAATTATGTAAACGGTGAAGCTGACCAGAAGAGATCCAACGGTTGAGTTGATGGGGCCAAAGAAAGGGAAAATGATTGCAAGTAACCATATTGGGATCACCACAGGGAGCCTAGCAAGAGCTCTCTTTAACATGCTCTTCGTTTCATGCATCCTAAGGAATTTCTCCCACACAAAGTACAGAGGGGTGCAAGCAAATCCAAATGTTATGAACTGCAACAACAACAAAAACCCAAAAATCAGTCATTAATTCATTAATTTATATATATTTATTCATATATTTATATATGAATATGATGTTAATTAATTACCTGGTGAATAAGCATAAGGACGACAGCAGTGTCCCTGTATCGTGGGTTGGGGTTGGTGTTGGCCAGAGCTCTTTTTCTTTCTCTTTTTTAAGATAATTTTATCTCTTATAATTTTTTTTTCAGCTATTTTAATTAGCCCTTATATATAATTGAGTCATTTATATATACATGATTCCACTAGTACACCATTCATGAATTTAATTTGAATTTTGGAAGTTAATTGGTCTCTATTGGCAAAGTTGCTTTCCATATGCAGGGAAAGTTAAGAGATTGCAAAACACGATGGATTAGAATATAGACAGACCTAGAGTGGGACTAGTGGCAGCCTCCACCCTTTTTTTTAGCAGTAATTTTGTTTTGTTTTTTTTAAAGAAAACATTTTAGGTCTTTTGTTCTTACTTTGGCCCCTAAAAAAATTATAATACAATATAGTCAATCGCTTTAAAGATAAATTTCTAGCTTTGTTACTGGTTTTTTGTTGTTTTTTCTGCAGATTTATTTGCTGCAGAATAGGTCCTTTGGGTGTTCTGTTGCTGGCTGCTAGATCATTATTGATGTAAGGTTTTAGTTGGCCTTTGGGTGGGGTTTGTATTGCTGGTTTTTTGTGTTTTTTCTGCAGTTTTATTTGCTGCAGAATAGGTCTTTTGGGTGGTTTTATTTGGTTGTTTTGAGTTCCTTGTCTCTATTTTGGAACTTTTTTTGGTTGTTGGAAGGCTATATTTTAAGCCTTGGGTGGGGTTTGTAATGCTGTTTTTTTGCAGTGGTTTTGTGATGTATTTGTTTCTGCAGTATGTTTATACTGTAGTTTGTGTGTAAGTTTGGTTGATAGCCTTTTTAGGCTGGTTGAGCTTTAAATGAAATCACTTATTCATCCCAAAAAAAAAAAATTCTAGTTTCGTTACTAGCTGGCAGCCAAGAATGTCAGTTGAATGTTAGTATGTTACTCCATAGTGTAAAAGCTCTCTCTATTTCCCCTTAGATACCAACTTTTAGGAAGTAACTCAATCTTTTTTTTTTTAATGTTTATATTGTCCTGAGCTTCAGATGGCTAATTGCTTAAATAGAGTGGTGAACAGATCTTTAATGAGTTAGCTATTATATAAGTAATTTAATTTCTCTCGGGAGGTTGAGCTATTACCTATGAATTCAAACCAGTTTCCCAAATGTGAATCTGTTCCATGTGACAGTAATGGATTGGTTAGTTTAGTGAATATCATGGAATTGATGTCAATTCGGTCAGGTACCAGGTCTAATCCCCACACCATTTGCTGCCCAAAGATTTAAGGCCACTGATTCTATAATTTATTAGCCTTAACTATTAGTTTTGGCCATAGTATTAGACCAGAAGATAAATCTCACCAAGTGCCAGCTATGATGCAGAAACTTATCTATTCAAATATTAATGTGTCAATGTCTTCAATTTCCAGGTTGAAAGAGAGAAGCCAAAATCAGTCCTTGGGAGAACCTGCAGAAGGCAAAAGCTGAGGCAGCAATCATAAACTAGAGGTTTTTTTTTTAATGAATTGTTATATATCTGTTGAAACATGTACCCAATAATCAACCCTTGGTGCAGAGAGATGTTGCCTTTATTCTTCTTTTGCCAATGTGATTAGATTATATTCTTTCCTTGAATTTGTCACTTTGGTCCAATTTAGGATAATTTTAGTGTTGGTACCAAGATATCACAACATATGAATTCAAGGTTAGCCAAATTTTCTTTCATTTCAGTTTAATTGTGGGAACATAACATGTCTCACTCTTGAAAATCTTAAGAAACAGCTTAGTTGAAATGTGAAATTTTGCTAGAGTGATTTTTGCATTTAAATAATAGCAGGAGATTGGGGAATCCAGCCATCTATTACTCGGCTTGACCAATACTAGCAGGTAACTTCTCTGTAAAATTCTCTCTGGTCCAGAATTTGATCCCTTTAATAATTTTTCATGTTATTGTTCATTCCAGTGGACAATTAACAACCACAGCTTTACTAGTTAGATAGGGGAGAGTGCTTAGTACACACCCATGTTAATTTTATGTAATTTTGTTAGTTGAAATGCATCTGGACATTGCCATTGGAAATGGATTTGAAAGCACAATTTGGTCTGCCAAAATTACCAAAATTGGTTTCAGAAGTATGGAATGTGCCATGTGTCTATATTTTGGGATGATCTTGCATGAAAGACTGCTATTTATAATGACGTACATTGTTCTATGTTCCCTTAGTACTATGCTCTAATTCTGGCCAGGTTAAAGTAGAACGGAAAATGGAGTGCAAAAGCATGATTGGATCGTGTACAGAGGAGGACAAATATTATTGACACTTTTTTGGTGTCAATCTGCATTCTGGTGGACTAAAGCACTAGGACTTCCAGCTGGGTACCTGATAAGAAGTGAAGACTCCAGTCACCCCATTCTTGGGGATTCCATGTTTAATAACGCATATATGTATGTAAATCAGGCTTCATATTTTTTGTTTCTTTTTTCCATTTCACCAAGACACCTTGGTCCAGAATTGGAGACACCAAGTATCTAGTTGAGCTATTTTTTGGTTGAAACTTGGAGATGACAAGAGTATGTTTCACTCTGTGCATTATTATGATTGATATAATAATTTTTGGAAGTTTTCCATTTACTAAATTTATGGGCAATTTTACTGTGGTGTACTTATTGTAATTTAGGAATCATGTGTTTTGGAAGTATCTATAAACCAACAGAAATGACATGCAAAATTGATAAAAAATTTATGGGGAAAAATTTGGATAAAAAAACCCTAAAAAAAAAATAAAAAAATCAAGGGGGTAGGGATAATTTAAAAAAAAAAAAAAAAAAAAATTAGTGACATGCAAAACAATGTAAAACGTCACCCTAAGGGTGACGTGCTAAAAATTTTACGCGTCACCCTTAGGGTGACGTGCAGAAAATTTGAACGTCACCCTAAGGGTGACGTGCAGAAAATTTGCACGTCACCCTTAGTAAGGTGACGTGCGATTTTTAAACGTCACTCTTGGGGTGACGTTTTGGCAATTTGCACGTCACAAAAAAAATTTCTAGTCACCCAGTTTGCTGTCATGCGGCTGCACGTCACAGGGAGCAAGTCACTACACCAAGGGTGACGTTTTTTCCCCTTTTGCATGTCACAAGTGGCAAGTCACTAACTTTGAGTTTTTTTGTAGTGACTCTCCAAATGTTTCTTACATGTTTAAAACTTAATGATTTATGTTACTATTGCTCTTAATTAATGTGATTACAAAGTGTGTTGTGTATATATATATATATATATATATATATATATATATATATATATCATGAAAAAATGGACAATATAAGGTGGAATGTTATGCATGGATTGTAGGCATCGGTGCGGTATATACACTCTATTCAATGGTCACGTTTAGTTCAGTGTTGGTACGTACCAATGGGGTTCAAGGATCCATTTCTCAATCAAAGAGGGTATGTTGTGTGAATGTTTTTATCATGGAGATGAAGTGAAATCCACATAATAATTGAATCCAATTTGTTGCAAATTTTTTCAATTTGTCAACTTACTTTTAGATTTATGTAATCAATCCGTCCGAGATCTAAGCTCTTAACAATAGACTCCTGTGAATAATTGTTAGTCTGAATCAGAAGTGAATGCGTCCACTCATCAAATAACATTACTATTACAATTGAAATCTAAACATTATATATTTACACTAATCATGCTTTCCAGTGTCTTTTACATTCTAGAAAACATATGGAATGAGAGCCTTGAGATCCTCATTGAAATCTTCAAATTTTGAGAGGTACCATCTCCTAGTGGTCGAGCCACCCACTTGGTGCCCAAGGATTTTTTTTTTCTTTATTCTTTTTTTAAAAAAAATATATATTTTAAAATTAATTAGGTGGCTATGTCATCACTGATGACATGGTCACTTGTGCCAAATATCAACTTTTAATTGGTCTACGTGTCAGTTTATTAAGTTAACTAATAGTCAACTGACGGAATGATCAATTTGATATTTTATCAAAACCACAAGGACCTCCTGTGATCAAAATCAAAATCTAGGGGAAAAAAAAATAAAGTTATAAAACTCCAAGGGGTATTAGGTATTTAACCCATCAAAATTTTTAATTTTTCTTTCTAAGAGGTGCTCTCAAATTGGGATTGAGATTTCCTAAAATTTCTTTTAAATTTGAGATTGTGAAATTTATAAATCTCATCAGTTCATCTCATCTAAGCATTTAAAATAAGTCATATTTCAGCATTTAATAAGAAAAATTAATAAGGAAGCTACATCTAGGAATTTAATAAGTCATGTTTCCTCATAAAATACTAAAACATGACTTATTTTAAACATTTAGATGAAATGAACTGCTGAAATTTATGAATTTAAAAATCTCAAATTTAAAGGAAATTTTTGGATCTCAACCCCTCAAATCGAGCATCGTTCACGCTCAACAAAATTTTCAACAATTTGCTGTGATTGATGGAGAGGCTTTTAGAGGCATTTTAGCATTTTGACTAGGCACCGTCAATGTTGACTTGCCTACTTAGCTTAGAACACGTAGCATTGTTTAGTTTCTTGAACATGTTGCAAAATAGGTCCAATTTGTCAATTTACTTCTAGATTCATGTAAAGGAGGAGGAGAACAAATTGTTGATGACAGTTTTTTGAGGAATGACTTTGCACAGAAAATAAGGAGTTGTCGGTATGTGAAAAAAGGGAATTTAGGATAAGAGTTGCCGAAGGTGTGCTGGCAAAGGATTGCTCTGATGCTTAAGTCAGTTAGAGATTTGAGAGAAGTAGAGTATGAGTAAGCAAGAATAGCTTGAGAGTGATTATCAGAATATTGGGTTGGAGCTTCCCTTTTATAGGCATCAAGTAGCAGTTAGTATCCCTGAATTCTCGGTCTCACATTCCCAATAATCCACTGTGCACAATACTAGAAAAAGTGGATCATAGGATCGTGGGTTATCTCATGATCCTAAGATTGTGGATTTGGCTGGTGCCTTGGGTTATACATGCCATGTTCTCTTATGAACGTGGTTTCCTTTGATTTTCAATTTACTATCATACCCTCGATGGGCTGGCCTAATCTCGGTGTGGCCCTTCCTTGATGGGCTTGTATAATTGAACAAGCTTGAAAGTCTATTGGGCTCTGAATGGCTGATCCATTACCCAACATAAACCTAAAAACTACGAGAAGGAATTCATGTAAGAAGGAGAAAGGTTTGCGTGAGAAGATGAGCCCCACAAAGAGATGAATTCATTAGAGTAATACTTTAATACTTAAAAAAAAAAATCTATGAAAGGTATATATCTATGAAAGCTCAAAACTCAAAAACTTGGTAGACCCTTAAAGTGAAGAATGAGAAGATTGTATGGTGGAAGTTGGTTTGGTTTTCTCTTGCCATCCCTAAGTAGGCTTTCATTATGTGGATTGTTATGAAGGATAGGCTCATCACAAGCGGTAGATTGCTGAATTGGGGTTATAAAGGTGATGTCCAGTGCAGGTTTTGTCATAATCAACTAGAAAATCGTGATCATTTATTCCATGAATGCAGCTTTAGTTATAGAATTTGGAAATTTTGTATGATGCGTCATAGAGTTGATAACTCTCCTGTGATTTGAGATGATATTCTGCAGCTAAGATGCAGCAATTGGGGCACAAAACTCTCAAATGCATGCTATGTTGCCTAGTTTTGGGATCAATTGTTTACTATCTATGGCGCACAAGGAATGAACTTAAACATGCCAGTCAACCAAGCACAGAGGAGCAGCCCTTGAAGAAAATCTTATGAAAAGTCAGAACTAGAATAGTTGGGAAATGAGGGTTTCCAAAGACTAGGAAGAATCTTGTTTTGTGTTCCCTGTGGAACTTACCTGCAGAATTGCTTTTGTAGCTGTTGTATCTACAGGTGTTTAGTTTCTTGGTTTGGTATGTTTTGTTTCTAGCCTTTTATAAAAGCTTTTAACTGGTTGAGGTGTTGCTTGGTTTGTGTTTTGAGCTTAATGAAATTAGTCATTCATCTAAAAAAAATAAAAATAAAAAATAAAAACCAAACAAATTTTAATGCTATGAGTAGAACTTTTATTATTATTTTTATTTTTTAATCTTTTTGATCTTTTTGAAGGTAATGTGGCTTTTAAAACCACCATGAATAAAAATCTTAATTATAGCATTAAAATCACCATTGTATTATAAGAGTATAAAAGTTCTGGCGTGTGAAAGTGGTAAAGGTGATGTCTTCAAAGAGGCATTGAGGAAGTCTTTAATGAGCTAAAATGTGTCTAGTGGTTTTTGGTGGAGCTAGAGTAGTGTGTTGATAATTTCATACAGTAATAATATGCGATGAATAATATTAGTATACTGTTATTAGGGCCGGCAATTTTTACACGACCAAACTACCAACAACACACGAATAAAAGGTAATGGGTTTGGGTTAATCGGGTTCGGGTCGTAATCGGGTCTACCCGTTTAAGACCATGATTCGTGTCTGGCGGGTCTACTGCAGTGGTAGCCCGAGACCCGTTTATTGGCGGTTCATGGGTAGACCCGTTAGAGACTAATAATGGTCGGGTCAAGCGGGTCTACCCGCCGACTTTTTTTTTTTTTTAAGAAAAAAAATAAATAATAAATTAAATTAATTAATTAATAAGTTGAAAACTAATAAAAAAAGAAAAGTAGTAAAGCCTAAAAGGCTCCTCACACACACTCCCGCACTGACGCCACTGCACTGTGCGTGACTTGAACCCGCTGTCAGGCAGGATCGTAGTCCACTCCCACCGTCGTGCCTCCACTCCCAGCCTCCCACACTCGCCGCCAAGTCCGAGCTTTCTCGCCTCACGACTCTAGCAGACGCGGACCTCGGCCTCGACTCTGGTCAGCCTGACCACCGCCGGCTGTGAGCCACGCCATCACCATCACCTGCAGCTGCACCTTTCTGCTCCATATGGCTATACCACCGTATATCTCTTACTCTATCTCTGATTTTGGATTTTTCATTTTTGGACATTGGGTTAGGGTTTTGAGATCAATCCCATGTGACTTGTGAATTGTAAATTGTGAATTGTGAATTGTGAATTTGCCATGACTTGTGAATTGTGAATTTGTATGTGGGATTGTGAATTTGTGACTTGTGAATTGTAAATTGTGAATTGTGAATTTGCCATGACTTGTGAATTGTGAATTTGTATGTGGGATTGTGAATTTGTGACTTGTGAATTGTAAATTGAATTGTGAATTTGCCATGACTTGTGAATTGTGAATTTGTATGTGGATTGTGAATTTGTGACTTGTGAATTGTAAATTGTGAATTGTGAATTGTGAATTTGCCATGAATTTGTGAATTTGTATGTGGATTGTGAATTTGAGCTAGTCAAGACAAATGGGGGATTAATGTTTGTTCAACTGCTCGTGTTCAACTCAATTCATCTTATCTCAAGCTTCCTTTAATCCTTTCAATCTTTCTTTTGTGGCTTAAATGCATTGTTAATTTGTTATTTTGTTAGATATATATTTTTTATTCATTAAAAATACACTTGCCGCTTTGCAAATTGCAAGTTTCAATGTTGCAGAGGGAGGGGCGGAGTGTAAACTTAGTGGCCAAGTGTCCCAAGTGTCAAGTGAGTGTGTTAGTGGCTTAGTGAACTAAATAATAATAATAATAATAATAATAATAATAATAATAATAATAATAATGGCTTAGACGCTTAGGCCTAGAATGCTTAGTTAATAGTCATTAGTTGGTGTGGGTGTATGGCTTAGTTGTTAAAGATTAAAACTAACATTTTGACTTCACTAATTTTTAAGATTTCATTAAATTAAAATTTGGGTTATCTTTATTGTTATAGGCTGCAACATTATTTTGGCTTGTTTCATAATCTCAATACTATTTTTGTTGAGAGCTCTAGGAGAAACAATTCATACAATTTTTCTTGAACCATATAGATTGTGTTTAGTTTATATTGCTAATAATTTATGTTATTGTGTGTTTTGATGCCATAAGATTAAGATTTCAGCTAAGTATTTACTGTATTTAATGTATAAAAATTATACAAGTTTTGTTTTTTAGCTTTCATTGTTGTTATTGTTTTTCTTAGTATGGTTTAATATTTTTTCTTTAATATGGATGATTGTGTCATTGTGTGTGTAGATGAATATTGAAGAAATTATTGAAGATGCATTTGAAGTTGAAGACGATGATGTGGTTGAGTTACAATCACTAGAAACGGGCTCTGTTTCTGTGGAGAGTAAAAAAAAAGGAAAGAAGCGTAGGAGGACCTCAGCAGTTTGGCAGTTTTTTGATATTGTACCTAATGCTGATCCATAAGATCCGGAGGTATGGGCAAAATGTAAGAAGTGTGGCCATAAATATAAGGCTAGAAGTTCATTTGGAACTGGGAATTTAAGAAAGCACGCTCAAGCTTGTCCGGGGGCAAACAATCGTGATGTTGGGCAAATGCTTTTGGTAAACTGGATCTTTGTCAGTAAGTAACTCCAATTTTGATCCCAAAGTATATAGAGAATTGGTAGTTATTTCAATTATTAAGCATGATTTGCCATTTTCATATGTTGAATATGAAGGTGTAAGAGATACCCATCAAGATTTTGGTGATGTGCCTTTTATTTCTAGAAATACTCATAATGATTTAGTGAAGATGTATTTGAGAGAGAAAGAAAGGTTAAATCTATGTTAAGTGTTTGTCTGGAGGATTTGTTTGACATCCGATTTATGGACTTCCTTAACAATCGATGGATATATATGCTGATCGCACATTTTATTAGCAAAGATTGGTATTAATGAAAAGGGTGCTAAATTTTTCATTTATGCCCCCACCACATAGTGGTAATGCTTTGTCTGATATGGTATTACATTTGTTGCAAGAGTGGGGGATTGATAAGAAGATTTTTACCATAACATTAGACAATGCTTCTGCTAATGATCGATGTGCTGACTTGTTAAAACAAAAATTGAACATTAAGAAAGCTCTTCTTTGTGATGGTGAATTCTTTCATTTGCGTTGTTGTGCGCATATTTTGAATTTAATTGTTCAAGATGGATTGAAAGAAATTGATGATGCTATCGAAAAGGTTCGAGATAGCGTGAAGTATGTTAGGGGATCACAAGGGCGAAAACAAAAATTTCTTGAGGCTGTAAATCAAGTGTCCTTGGATAGTCATAAGGGGTTAAAACAAGATGTGCCAACGAGATGGAATTCAACCTATCTTATGCTTGAGAGTGCAATTTATTATAGGAGTGCTTTTAGTTATTTGGAGATGACTGATTCAAACTATAAGCATTGTCCTAGTGCAGCTGAGTGGGAAAAGGTGGATAATATCCGTAGTTTCTTAGCTTGTTTTTATGAAGCTACTTGTGTTTTTTCTGGTACTAAGTATCCCACTGCTAATTTGTACTTTCCTGTGATTGCCATGATTTATGCATCTTTGAAAGAAGAACTTATGGGTGAAGATGAGCATAAGAAATTAATGGCAATTCAAATGATTTCAAAATTTGAGAAATATTGGCTTGAATTCAGTGAAGTGTTGGCCATCGCAATTATCTTAGATCCTCGTTATAAGCTTCATCTTGTAAATTATTACTATACGAAGATCTATGGAGTTATGGATTCCCCACAGTTTTTGAATGTTCGTGAGAAATTAAAAAGTCTTTTTATGGAGTATAGTGCTTCTTTTAGTACTTCAAGTTCAAGCTCCACAACTTCTCAGCGGCCTCAAGTACCTCGAGCAAAACTAGCTTGGCAAAAGGTAAATAATATTATCAATTAGCATTGTGCTTAACATATATTTTCAAGTATAGGGATGGGGGGTTTAATGTCACATAAGTCTCTTAATTTGCAGAAATTAATATGCCAATTTCTTAATTATTTATGTTTATATTATTTCTTTTCATGTAGGATTATTTAGCATTTATCGGAGATGATGCTAGTTTTCAAAGAATCAATTGGAAATTTATTTGGAGGAACCTAGATCGTGGATTTGATGAATCATTTGACATCCTTTCATTTTGGAAAGGAAATCAATTCGATATCCTCAAGTGGCTGCTATGGCTCGAGATATTCGAGTATTCCTGCTTTCTACCGCTGTTGAATCCACTTTTAGTGTTGGTGGGCGTGGTAATTGATCAATATAGGAGCTCACTCAAGCCTAATATTGTAGAGGCATTGGTTTGCACCCTAGATTGGTTATATGGAGATAAAGGTAATATTAGTTATTTACATATTTAATTTCTTCATTTACTTATATTATTTTTTACTACACTATAATAAAATAACACTAATTTTTCTTTTTTTTTTTTTTTATACGAACTTGCACAAATGAAGTTGGATGGCAATGAAGATGAAATTTTGACTATTGATGTTGATTCCTCCGACATTCCAAAATCATCCGGAAATGTAATCTAATATTTCTTAGGTTGAGCATATTTAATATTTGTAATATTTTGAATCTTTGACTCGATGATGGATCATGGATCCAGGATCCTTCAAGACTTCAGTGGATAATAGTCACAATTTCGGGCATAATTAATTAATTATTATTTATTAATGGCCCATAGAAACCTAATATGTAATGAGTCTAATGATGAATTGACAATGTAGTTTTGTGTTTTGTTTCCTTTTTCATTTTTTTTTTTGTTTTTGTTAGTTTTTTTCTTTATTTTAATTATCATTTTTTTATTGCTATGAGATATTTTCTTAATCAAGATATTTGATCAACAATTAAGGACTTTAGAAGAAAAATAATTACCTGTACTATGATTTTCATATACTCTCTTTGATTACTTGGTTGTGACTTATGTATGAGAAGTATAAAAAGTAACCAATTAATGTATAAAGACGATTGAAGAGAAATTTCACTGACAAATCAACTTCTTTTTGGTGGGTATATAATATAATTTGGCTTTAATTTCAGTTCCTATAGTATGGTCAAAGTCTCAATAACTCATGAATTGTGGAGGTGGACCATTGGGATTGAGAGTCTTGAGAGTTGAGACTTATGTCCCTTTATCTTCTTATATGTCACAATCCCAACAAGTTAAGTTCCAATTGAAATTGAAGTTGGGCATCCTTGATGTAAAATGTAAAGAAGGGTAAGCCTTTTTACATAGTTATGTCATACATGTCTTGTTACAAACTTATAATGGATGATTCCATTGGTTATTTGGTTATATGAAAATTGGCCCAATTGGGTGAGAGTGTGAGACAATTGACAAATATGGAGATTGGCCTGATTGGGTGAGCGTGAGACCGAGACAATTTGGTTATAGGATATTAGGAATAATAGGATACTTGATCTAACCACATTAGCTAATTAAGTGAGACAATTATGAATTATATAGTTGAATACTTAAATCACAAAGTTAGTGTTAATAGTAAATGAATTCATTGAATTGTAATAATAAATGAAATGAATATTAATTCAAAATTATAAATGATAATAATACAATTTTAATTTTAAAAAATAGAGACATAGAGTTTTAGCCTTTTAGGGTTTTAGGTTTTTATCGTGTCGGGTCGGTCGGGTCGTGTTTACTCAATAAGACCCGCTTAAGGTAAACAGTAAACGGTCGGTCGGGTCGTGGTTCACCTAATAAGACCCGTTATTGTAAACGGGTAAATCGGGTCGTGTCGGGTTACCCGCTTACTTTGTGTCGTAATCGTGTAAACCCGATTACCCGCTTAGCTAAACGGGTCGTGGTCTGGTATAGCCTAATCGTAACGGGTACCTGCTGGTTCAATCGTGTCGGGTGCTACGCTTTGCCACCCCTAATCGTTATAGATTGACATGTAATTTAAAGATTTGACAAGTGAAAATTAAGCCTTAGATCAACAAAAAAAAATTAAAAATTAATTTCCAGTTGTATATTTGTCATATAACAATCTACTATTTAAAAAAAAAAAAACCATTGATGAACCAATTTTAGTCTTGTATAAGAAGGCTGGTACTATCCTCAATCAGTCCAATTTCCGACTCCATTCAGTCCATTTTTTTTCATTCATCATTTCAATTCTGTCAACCAGATTACCATTTTCATTCATTCACTTCATTCCTATAACTCAGATTTTCACATTCCATCAATATATTCATATATGCATTCCCAAATTAGAAATAAAATTCAGTAGCATTATAGTAACCAATCTATCTAAGACCTCAAGCTGTGAACAACTCCTGTGAATTAATTTACATGAATAACAGATGTACTGAAGGTGCCCATTCATCAAACAACATTACTTTATATATTCTTTTTTATAAGTAATGTTGTATATATAAAAAAAGCGCAAATTTAAAGCATAACTCAATTACACCGGAGGTATAACAAAAAGTGCCTAAGGTATAACATTACTTTATATATATAAACTAGAAAACATATGGAATGAGGGCCTTGACATCCTCACTGAAATCTTCAAATTTAGAGAGGTACCATCTCCTAGTGGCATAACTCCTTCCCATCAGGTAAAAGATAGAGCCCAGAGTGAAAGAGAATGCATAGGATGTTTGAGAGATAAATGAGATCCCTAAGAAACCTATAATTTCAAAAAGATAATGTGGGCAAATCACAAAGTCAAATAAACCACCGTTGGGAATCTTATATTCTCTCTCACCCTCTCCCCTCAGTTTGGAGAGGAGGTAATGGTGGTAGAAGTTGCCACTGGTTCCTATAAGAAACAGTAAGATTCCAGGATACTTCAAATCAACTGGTGGCTCTGAGATCCCTTGTGTTAGTTGTTGGGCATAGATCATGCTTGCAGTTGACAAGAAGTAACTAAGACAGATAAGAATTACAGAATCAAGAATCATCCCCCCGCTGTATTTGTGAACAAATAGCACCTATAAAATATGGTAACACAAAGGAAATTTGAGTACAAAAGGCACTAATTGGCTGTCATAATCCAAAAGAAAATTATGTCACTAAGAATTTAATGTGGTTCGATTAGAGTAGCTATATGACCAGCAATGTTTTTTTTTCTTTGGGTCTTCAGCCCCTCTCTCTCTCTCTCTCAAACATCAAACTAATTTTTAGTACAATGTAAAAAAATTACCTATTGACACATACTATGTTTGTAGGCAAAAAATACCAGGAGTAGTCGGATTCACAATCAAAGAAAGTTTAGGATTTTACAGTTTTAACGGACTCACAATCCTAGAAGGGAATATAGGATTCTAACATTTGATGCTTTGGGGGATTGTTTCTCAATTTTTTTATTTTTATTTTTTTTATTTTTTTTGGATGAATGATTTTGTATTAACACCAAAATACAATAGAAGCACTCTGGCAACTAGGCTAGAATAACAAAAACTATACAGCAGCTCCTAACAAGCAAGCTAACAGCTTAAACTCAATACAACATATCCTGTATAATACCCTGTTTACTACAAAGAATTACAATTACATCATTCTTTTTAAACTTCCCCTTCCCCTTTACTCTATTCTTCACATCCCAAATAACCTCTTCGATCACTTTCTCTTAAGTTTTTGGAGGAGTCCCATGCCTAAGATTATTCCTTTGTCTCCAAATCTGATAAACTGCTGCACTCCACACAATTCTGCAGCTAGCAGTCTTTAAACTTTTGCTTCTCTACTCATTTAAGCCCATACACATCACTGGTGTCCACACTATATATAGGAGGGTTAGGAACCAAGCACCTACTCATAAGCTCTTTCCACAATCTTCTACTATAGCCACATTAAAAAAAAATTAAATGCCCCCTTGATTCAATAATACTCCTGCAAAACACACACTGCACCTCTCCTCTATATCCCCATCCCATAAGCTTCTCTCCCAAGTTAAACCATTTCGAATAGCAAGCCACAAAATGAAAACTTGCCTAAGTATAACATGAGAATACCAAACCAACTTCCACCACTAATCTACAATAAGTGCATTCCAAGTATCCCTGCAGCTGCAGGGCTGCAGGTGTAAGAATTCTTCTTTGAGATCACCCACACTGCCTTATCAACTTCTCCAATCTGAATATTCACAACCTCATCATATCGGGCAGGCTGCCATGCCCAACCCTTTCGGATGGGGCGTGACTTGGTGGGCTGCATTGAAGATTAGTAATAAAGAACGGATAAGTACCCTACATCACTTCCCATCCATTACACTAGACAATTTTGCATCCAAAGTACTCCTAGCATCATAAACTACCCTATAACCATACTTTCCATATAATACAACATCCGAGTTCACCAATCCAACCAAACATAGATGCTATTCCCATCCACCACAATCAATCTTAAAAACTTTTTGGCAACATCCCTCAATTTTAAAATCTTTCTCCAACACCAAGAACAAATTTGAGAGACTTTTAATTGCCAAAAACATCAAACCTTTATCAGTTATGTAATAAAACAAGATCCACAACATTTGCCAAGCAGATTAATTAGAAGGAAAGAAAATTTGTTGGAAGACATCAAAAATCTGTTCTGGGTCAGTGTCTCATCAACTAAAGCACTAATCTAATATTACAATTAAGCAAACCACATTGTTAAGAAACAAATCTGCAGTAAATTAGAGTTCATATGTAATTTTACCTCAAAGACCCTCTTGAAGAAATGAAGGGTTAGAGCTGCATCGACCAATAGAAATCGGACATCCTGATGCTGGAAAAGAACAAAGGATGCGAGACCAGCAAGAAATGCGGGAGTATAAAGAATGAGCATGCCTGTTCTGCTAGAAACTTTAATCTGTTTTCTTCCATTGTTTGGAGGATTTGCATTCCAAAACTTGGAATACTGCAAGTGCTTTCCTTTCACTTCGGAGAACCCAGTAACAGCTAAGGATGCTAAGCTAATCACTGACATCCCTGTGATGAACAGAGAAGGGGGTGGTGGGAAAATAAATCTCAGCAAGAAGGAAGCCGCCATCGTTAAGAAACCTTTGCTCAATTGTTCTCTCCAAATATCAGTGTTCAGTGTTCTACACAAAGGTGGAAGAGATGGCTATTAAATAAGTTGCGACGTAGGGTCCACATAGACCCATGTTCTTGGTGTATTTACTGTACACGTCTTTAATGAATTTAATAATTCCACGAACCAACTTATGTTTGTCAATTTACACATGCTCTGAGATGTTTATATATATATATATATATATATATATATTCCACTTTATTCTCAGTGATTTATATAAAAATAAGGATGAAAGAAAAAAAAAAATGTTTATGACACCGCTTGGAAACCCTTATCCTTCTCTATAAAATGTATTAAGATCCTCTCAATTTCAAAATTTCTTAATTTTCTTTATTTAGTGTATTTTGAAGGGTAGTATTGCCTAAAAATTTTAATGAGAGTAATACATTAAATGCATTACTCTTCAAAATACATTAAATGAAAGAAATGAAGGGATTTTAAAACGAAGAGAATTATTTTTCATAAATTTTACTATTCAATTTCTCAAAAAAATCAACATCAAAATATTATTACATTTTTTATTTTTTATAATACATCATTCACTTTTTATATTATAATATTTATCTTTTATTATTACTAAATTTTTTTTCACGTCAATTTACGTTAATTATATAAACATATATATGAAGTTAGTAAGGAAGTGTCCAATCGATTGATGGGTAAACCTTGGGACAAAAGTACCTACGAACAAACCATGCAAAGTACAACTTTGAAAACGATTAGTATATGAACTTTGGTAATTCTTTCTCTTGTAAATTTGGGGAATATTGGGGCTGATTCGGCGGGAGTCGCTAAGAGCCACATACTATTCATCCATTTTTAAACTTCCAATATTCTTTCTTTTGACGTTGCATTAATTATTTTCAAATAAAAAAACTTACTATAAGATAAATTTTTTAACTTTTTTATATAAAATATTTTTATTTTTTTACATCAATCAAATATTATTAGTGTTAAGCCACCTAGAAGCCAAAGGTCATTCCCAAACAAGCCCCATTATCTTCCTATGTGGCAGCCTTCAAAGTCTAAGATTTATAATTGTATCGAAATTTGGAAAGCTATTTAGGTAAAGCATCATAGGGTTGAGGAGAAGTACTACACTACCTTTTATTTTTCAAATGATGTATCGACGGTATCGTGTATGAGAGATCTAATGAGATAGTGACAATCTAACTTTTGAACAAAACTTTTTATTTTTTTGAAAAATATAGCATTTCTCCGATGGGGTAAAGTGGAGTAATCTTTTCATGACTCACAATTAAAGATTTTCTTTCTACATTTTATAGGCCGTTGAAGTGGGGCGTGAATGGCCATCTTTCTTAGAAATAATTTTGGATGGTGAGCAAAATTTTTATAAAATAATACAAATCTAAAAAGTAACAATAAAATAAATAAATTATAAGAAATAAAAAGTAGAGAATGAAAAGATTTCACAATGCTATAGAATCATACAAAAACATCATCCTTAAAAGTTTCTTAAAAACTCATTACCATACATTAAACACTCATCAACATATAAAAAGAAATTGTTTTTTTATAAACGGCCATAAATGTTTAAGAGATGGAATGCAAACAGTTTATAATTAATTCAATGTACTATCTTAAAGTCAAAGAAAAAATGATGAGTTAAAAAATGTTTGTGACACATATATTACAACAATGTTAAGTGTTTGTTTTGTAGAAATTTTATTGAAACAAAGAATACTACTCAAGTATTTTATTTTTCTTTTTATTTTCAAAAAAGTTGTTTCCAAGTAACGTGTCACCATCCTAGGAGATGGTGATATATTTCTCTAAATAATAAACCCAGGCCGACATTGCACCCAATATACTTAAAATACCCCCAACCATTACATGTCATGGAGTCTCATATCAAGAAAAAAATGTAATTTCAAATTTTAATTAAAGGGCATTTATAAAATAGATCGTAAATCTTGCTCTCATTTTGAGATTTGTGTGTCATCTAGAAGTTTTGATAGAAAAGGCAAAGACTTGAAGGCCTTGGGGAACTCGGTGGAGAAGCTAAATTTGAATTCCAATTCCAAATCTTTGAGAAAACTTACCACCCTTCAATCATCTAGTATGTTTTTTTTTCTCATAATTTAAGTATGTGGATATGGCCAAAGTCACCCTAACCCAATAGGAGTGGTTTGACCACCGCCAAAGCCCAACCTATTAATTTTTTTTTGTTTGACCCTTGGGAAGGCCGAACCACCACTAAGGAGCCTATGGGGGTGGTTCAGCCACCCCCGGCCAGCCATTAGGGGTGGCTGGCCCCCCTATGGCCAAGATGGGGTGGTCAGTCGCCCCTTATTTTTTTATTATTTTTTATTAGTAGGACACATGTCACATTTGTGACTCTTGTCATAAACCGGATACTCATCAATTCAAAATTGGCCAGAGTGAATCTAGATTCATCAAGCAACATACCATTATAGAACCTAAACATTAGTTTTAACATTAAATCTTAAAAGTAATGTTTTACATTCTAGAAAACAAATGGATAATGCTTCTCATTCCTAGTTTAATCTATTAGTAATTTTTAAAACATTTATGGTAAGACGTCATTTGTTTCAATGAAATTGTAGCTCATTCAATTGCATAGCCACGCGCTTGATTGAGATTCAAGAAAAAGAACCAAAGTAGCACACTTATGCATTCAACAACTTTTATAAGTTCATAAAATTTATAATACAATGTGAAATTATGTGAAGATCACTAACATTTACATAAATTTTATGACTTAACCAAGAATACTAATCATAGGAAAACAATGAAAACATAGCCCCTATAAGCAACTTGTATGGTATCTAGATTTACAACAAAAATCTATATGTCGTGCCGAAAAAATAAGTCCTCCTAAACTTGATATATGTACATCCCCCAAGAATGCAATCCGAATGAGCAAGACAACTGAAATCTACACAATAGTAAAACCAATTATTTGAATTTCTTTCTTCTTCATAAATATCACAATAATATTACTCATTAGAATCATCTTCAACTTTATAACAAAATATGAACTAATATTCATAAAGTTCGTATCTTTAAAAAGGCACCGGGTAGCATAAGATACGGACCATATGAACAACAAATCACATTTTACCATAAAGATGAAATTGATTTCAATGATGAATATTATTGTGATATTTGTGAAGAAGAAAGAGATCCAAAGCACTGGTTTTATTATTGAGCAGATCTCAGTTTTCCTGCTCATCCCGATTGCATTCTTGGGGAATGTCCATATATCAAGTTTGGGAGGACTTATTCATTCGACACGCATGAACATTCCCTCACAGGTATCTTCAATCTTCAAATTTGGAGAGCTACCAACTCCTTCCATCACGTAAAAGATTGATAGTGCCCGAGCGAAAAGAGAATGCATACCATGCTTGAGAGATTAATGAGAACACTAAGAAACCTATACTTTCAAAAAGATAGTGCGGGAATATCACTAACTCAAGTAAACCACCCTTGGGAATCCTCTATTTTTTGTCACCCTCGGTTTGGAGAGGAGATAATGGCAGTAATGTCACTGATTCCTCAAAGATCCACCCCGCCGCTGTATATTTGTGAACAAATAGCACCTATAAAACATGGCAAAACAAAATATATTTGACCAAGGGGAAAATCAAAGGAAATTTTAATAAAAATTAACTAATCCAGACCAAATTAAGACACCAAGAACACACTAAAAATTTAACATAGTTATAGACAAGAGTAGCTATGTTTACAGGGCAGCAAAAATGATTTTTTTTTTTTTTTGCTACACGCAATTGTTTGTAGGCAAAAAAAAAAAAAAAAAGATTCACAGATCTGGTGGACTCACAATCCTAGGACTCCAACATTTGCTGCTTGTAGGGGGTTTTGTTTCTCAATATTATTTGTTTCACCAGTTAATAAAAACAAGATCCATAACATTTGCCAAGCAGATCGATCAAAAAGGAAACAAAATTTGTTGTAAGACATCAAAATCTGTTCTGGGTCAGTTTCACATCAACTAAAAAGTACTGATCTACTATTACAATTAAGTAAACCACATTGTTGAGAATCAAATCTGCAGTAAACAAGGGTTCATATCAAATTGCACCTCAAGGATCCTCATGAAGAAATGAAGGATTAGATCTGCATCGAGCAAACAGAAATCGGACATCCTGCTAGATTTAGCACGCCTGTTCTGCCAGTAAGTTTAATTTGCTTTCTTCCATGCAAGTGCTTCCCTCTCCTTCGGAGATCCCAATAATGGCTCATGATGTTACGCCAATCACCGACATCCCGCGATGAAAATAGAAGTGGGTGGTCGGAGAATAGATCTCAGCATGAAGGAGGAGATCCACCATGGTGAAGATCGAAGAGTCTCTGTCTCCAGATCTGAGTGTTCGATGGCGAGGTGGACGAGATGACCGTTAAATAAGACGAGAGATTCGATCCACCGTCCACATGTACCCATGTGGATGGTGGAGTATTGTACACGTCTTTAATGGTATTGGGCAACGAATCATTCAACCAACCCAATTGCCAAATTTATCGGACCTTTTTTTTAAAAAAAAATACAACTTTATTGCAACAATAGAACAAGTTACAAATGCAAGTTGCAGAAAAAGACAAAATAAAAATAAGAAAAAATATAAAAAAACCTCCTAAACTACTAGTCGTTTATAATTTAGTCCCTTAATGTTTAAAAAGTAATAAAGTAGCCTCTTAAACTACCAAAATATAACAACAAGGCCACTTATTGTTTTATATTCCTATAATACCCATATTCTTTTAACAAATAAAATATTAAACTAATTGTAAAAAAAAAACCAACAAAAAAAAAATAATGGGCAAATATTTATTTATTTTAAAAACTTTTTTTTTTTTGTACTTACTAGCCCATTGTTCTTTTGTATTTTTAAAAATTGTTTAGTTTTTTTAAAAATTATTTTATTATTTTATTTGTTAAAAGAATAGGGGTATTATAGGAATATAAAAAAATAAATGGCCATTTTGTTACATTTTGGTAGTTTATGAGGTAATTTTATTACTTTTTGAATATTGAGAGGCTAAATTATAAACGACCGGTAGTTTAAGAGGCTTTTTTATATTTTTCCCTAAAAATAAAAGAGCACAATAATCCATTCAAGATAAACTACAAGTACTTTTGGCGCTATGAAAAAAAACTCAAGAAGAACGTAAAAATCACTTGGGAATATAGCTTTTGACCACCGTGATCCATTATGATTGATAAAACTATTAGGAATAAAAGAATCTCTATAAGTATAAACTTAACTCTGAAGGGTGTTTAACAACCCCAAATACTATTCATTTCTTTTTTTAAAAATTCAACATCAAAATTTTTTTAATTTTTATATCATATCACTTATTTTTACTACTACTCAAATAAAATATCACTTTTTCACTTTTTTATATTAATTATTACACTCATTTTTTTTTCTCTCACCAAACATAAAAGTATTTGGAGATGGCATGTTGTTTAACAAACAACCACCTAATCCAACTTCCAAAGAAGCCTAATAGACTAAGATATGACAACTTAGACCTAGTTTGGCTTCCAAGTCATTTTTAAGTTTTTTAGACCATTAAAAGCGCTTTTAATTTTTTATATCAAATGATTACTTTTTTTTCAAACAGATTTTTTAAGTGTTAAAAATACTTTTTGGTCCCTCAAACACAATCTCAAACAGACCCTAAGAAAAGCAAGAACAACATAAAGAAGATCTCCAACACGGACAAATAGTGCAAGTCCAAAGCGATTCGAGCTAATATGTAAACAACAACAAAATATGAAAATAACATAAAAAACTCATTAAACAACAGCTTCGGTGGAGGAGAGCTTCATGAGGAATCCATGCGCTAGCGTGTTAGATCCACATGCGGGAGCATATGGTCCATGCTCTAACGCGTGGATGTCGAGGGTGGGAGCGAATGATGGAACCGGGAAGTAGGGACACCAATGAGGCGATGGCATTGTGTGTTGCAGGCTAGAACTAGAGGAAGAAAGATCTAATTTTGAAAAAACCCATCTTCAAAACTTCATAGATCTGGCGGCGCAATGGAGAAGACGCATGGCGATGAGGTGATATGGCTTGGGGAAGGCATTAATGCGTTTTGTAAGGGTCTGTGTAAATTGTCAATGATAATAAATAGATCTAAAAAAAACACTAAAGAAATAAAAGTTTTCTCTTTAAGAGAGAAGCTCAGTAAAAGGAAAAGCAAAAAAGAAGTTTTGAAGGCTGAAGTGTTTGTAGGAAAGAGAAGAGTTTAGGGTTTCAGATACTTATCGACTTGGATAGGGTGCTATTCACTCCATATTGCATCTAATAAATTTGGATATCTTTTAATAAAGAGGAATTTTTTCTTTCTTTTTCTTTTTAAGAAGATGTCTTTCGTGTTATGTGTAATGGTTAAATATGAAAATAATTTATGTTAGTAAACAACTTGATCTAACCAAGCCTCTAGTCCATTTCCATCTATTTTGTTGTTCACTAGCAGTGCTTCGGTGGATTTGTTGTTGGAAGCCTTATTTCCTAAGGCTACATGTGGTACGAAATGGTCGTTCTTTAAGAATAAGAATAAGCATCATGGCTTTCCGGAATGTAAGAAGGAATAAAGTGACTATTTATATTCTTTTGTTGATGACTGAATTGAATCGAAATTCCTAAAGTACCCGTGCTTCAAAAGTAATTTAAAAAAAACAAAAATCATTATATATATACCCAAAAATTGAAAAAATAAAAAATAAAAAGTAACATCACAACATGGGTGGTCGGCTACCCAAAGAATATTAAGATTATATATATATATATAAACAAAAATTTTGGGATTGAAGAAGAAAAAAAATATAAAATAATAATTTTTTTGGAAACTCCATTTTGTTCCTCTAGACTCCTGAATCAAGTTTTTAGTTTAAATAAGATATGATGGAGCCTATTCAAACAACATACTTTTACAATTGGAATCCAAACATTACTATATCTTTAAAATAATCATGTTTTCAGTGTGTTTTACATTCTAGAAAACATATGGAATGAGAGCCTTGACATCCTCACTGAAATCTTCAAATTTGAGAGGTACCATCTCCTAGTGGCATAACTCCTTCCCATCAGGTAAAAGATAGTGCCCAGAGTGACAGAGAATGCATAGGATGTTTGAGAGATAAATGAGATCCCTAAGAAACCTATAATTTCAAAAGATAATGTGTGCAAATCACAGAGTCAAATAAACCACCCTGGGAATCCTGTGTTCTCTCTCACCCTCTTCCCTCAGTTTGGAGAGGAGTAAATGGTGGTAGAAGTTACCACAGATTCCTATAAGAAACAGCAAAATTCCAGGATACTTCAAACCAACTGGTGGCTCTGTAATCCCTTGCGTTAGGTGTTGGGCGTGGATCATGCTTGCAGTGGACACAAAGTACCCAAGGGAGATAAGAATTGCAGAATTAAGAACTGTCCCACCACTGTATTTGTGAACAAATAGCACCTATAAAACATGGTAAAACAAAACATATTTGACCATTAATTGGCCGTCACAGTCCACAGAACAAGCACAACATATAAAAAATAATAGCAAAGAGGAAGATCAAAAATCAACACATGGAGAATTTAAGGTGGTTTGGCAAGATTTTTTCTACCCACAAGTAAAACTGAGGTTTCTTCATCATTATTTTCAAGACAAATAATAAAACTTGTCTTCAGCTTGTCTTTATCTCTCTCGTTAGGGTTTGTTTAGTAAAATTTTTTAGAATATTATTTTTATTTTTATTTTTTGAAAAAATGTTTCGATATGAGATAAAGTTGAAAGTAGTTTTGAGTTGTTTGTTAATATTTTGTTTGTTAGTACAACTATTTAGCATACTGCAATGTAACTTGATGCCCCCTTTTTTTATTTTTTATTTTATTTACAATGGCTTATTTTCATTTCTATATCATTAAATTGTATGATAGTCGTATTAAGAGTCCACTAAATAGCATTACTCTTATAAAAAGAGCACCGTCAAACGGGACATTGTCTCTCAAGCATTAAATTACTTTAAGGTACAACCTAAGTGTAAAATCCCACTGAGACAGAATATGTTTACAGACAAAATGTACCTAGTGAAAATGGGATTCACAATTATAAAAAAATAAGATCAGAATTTACGGTCGGATCACTAGGATTCACAATCCTAGTCATTTCTTTACTGATTCAGAATTATCAATAAGGATTGTTGGGTTGTTTCTGCTAAGCATAAACAGGCACGCAAACTTTAAGTAGAAGGGGAGGGGTAGCATAGGAGATTCATTGAGTAATTTTTTCAAACACTTGTCTTGTGTCTTGTGACTCCCCTCCCTTAAGTGATGTTCCTAAAGATTAATTGTTTCAACGAACAAAATCCGCCGATTATATAGATTAAAAGGAAATAAAATTTGTTGTAAGACATCAAAATCCCATCTGGGTCAGTGTCACATCAACCAAAGTTCTAACTAACGTACCTCGAAGATCCTCTTGAAGAAATGAAGGGTTAGAGCTGAAGCGAGCAATAGAAATCGGACATTCTGATGCGTGCAAACCAGCAAGGATGTGAGACCAGCAAGAAATGAAGGAGTATAAGCAATAAGCATGCCTGTTCCGCTAGAAAGCTTAATTTTCTTTTTTTCCGGATTGTCGTGAATTTACATTCCAAAATTTGGAATACTGGAAGTTCTCTCCTCTTACTTCGGAGAACCCAAGATTAGCTGATGATATTAAGCTAATCACTGTCATGGCCGTGATGAAAATGGAAGGCGGTGGTGGGAAAATAAATCTTAGCAAGAATGGGAACACCATAGCAAACACTCTTTGCTCTGTCTCTCTCTATGCACTCTCTCCTGCTTTCTCCGCTGAGTTCAATGTTTATGTTCAACATAGTGGTGGACGAGGGGGATGAGATGCGATGATGTTCTTTTTTTATCTTTTTTTTTCTAAGCAAATAAAGGAAAGGGAACAGGCAATAGTGATTGCTAGTGATTCAAAAAGAATCATTAACAGGCTGGGCCTATTCCAGGGCCGCACAAGGTGGTGTAAAATGCAAAGAAACTCCATAAAGAGTCCAATGCGGGTAAAACAACCATCACTGTGAAATGATGGTTGCAAAGCAAGCACTACAAAGAACCAAAGGGAAGCCGAAGAACGACCACCAGCAACAATCTCCTCCACAAGATTAAACCAAATCACATCAGGGAGATAAAAGCCCACAAAAAACAAACAAAAATACAGAAAAATAACAACACAAATACAAAGGAAATAAAAAAAGCAACAAAAAAGTCCACTGAGCAGCGGTTGAGGACGGGGCGGATGGAGGTTGGCGGACACGGCGGGAGAGCTTCTGGCACCAGCTCGAGGCGGACATGGCGGCGTGTGAGATGCACGCGCAGGAGCGTGAGATCCACGCGCGGACCCGTGAAATTCACGCACGCTGCGCGTCACCGTGGCGCGTGGTGGCGGGAACGGGGCGGTGAAGGCATCGACGGGAAGCTGGGACGATGGGGAAGACCCTGGTGGGGTGCGTCGAAGCTGTGGAGGATCAAAGGTTTACAGATCGGGCTTGGAAAAAACCAAAGCTGAGAATCACCGAAAAACCGAGAACGACGCGCCGGCAGGGGGTGGAGAGAAGCCAGAGGAGGCTGACTAGGCAGGGCGGAGTGGACCCTAGGCGGTTGAACGACGAGACCGGAGCTCAGGGCAAAAAAAGAGAGGAAAAAAGAAGAAACGGCAACGGAGAGGGGTTGAGAGATGGCCGCACAAGGCGGAGGGGAAGAGGGGAGGAAGGAGAGAATAAAATCTCCCCCTCGCATGTAACCGCATAGGCGGTGGAAAAACCTCACTGAAGGAGGTGGAGAAAAACCAACGAAAAAACTTCTTCTCTCAGGAGAGAGAAGAGAGCTGCCTAAAGCAAATCTACTTCAGATGCGATGATGTTGGTGCAAGTATTATTGTCATGTCACCTATATATATATATATATATATATATATATATAGGAGAAATGATAAATTTATTTAATTTTAAAGTATTTTTTAATAATTTTTATCATTAAATTTATGTAAAATTTACATGAGTCTATAAATTTAATGATTAATTTTAAAAATTTGTATCATAAAAATAAGAAAAAGATAGCAAAAATGTTGAGGTGAATATTTCTCATCGAAATAATGAACTTTGAACCAGAGTCTCACCACTAAAAGAGACCAATCATGCATCCAAGAAATAAACATTATTTTTTCATAAATCATAATTTAAGTATTTTTATTTTTTGAAAGGATAATCTAAGTATTAATAATAGAACATTAAGCTTAACTAGCCTAAAATACTAAACCATAGCCCTAAATGTCTCTAATGTCTCTAACCTTAACTTGACTGGTTTTGAGCCAAGCCCATTATTGAATTAGTAAACAACAATAATCTTAATTTAACTTACTTTGGGCCAAGCCCATTACAATAACTCCTAAAATATAGGGTTAAATATAAAATAGATACATGATGTTTGCACCAAAATCAAACACACATTTGGGTTTTCAAAAGTAGCACAAATGTCAAATGGTACACGTGGTTTGCAAAAAAAAACTCTCTTCATACTTTTGTTAAAATTTTGTTAGATTTTTAAATGGAATGCAACGTCAACCTTACACATAGGTGCCATGTGTGGTATCTGGATTTTTGGGTGTCATGTCATTTTTTTTAATAAAAAAGAACCAAAAATTAAAAAAAAAAAAAAAAAGGGACAATAGTTGGGGTGCCCGACCACCCCATTTTGCTTGGGGTGGTTTGCCATCCCCTCAGGCTGGCCATCTGCGTAGTGTGTGTGTGAAATGGCCTCTGGGCTCAAACAAATGTGAGTGAGTTCGAACGCAAGCCTATGTATGCAATCGAGCGTACAATGGTGCGCTCGATCGCATGGTACAAAAATTAAAACAAAACACAAAAATCAACAAAACAAACAATTTAATACAAACAACTATACAAACAACAAAAACAAACAAAAAGAACAAGTAACAAAATGACTCAAAAATAAAGTGCAAAAAAAAAAAAAAATACTGCACCTTCCCCGTTCGTATAGGTGTCCAACCAATCCCTTCCATCCTTTCTTCTAAAGAATTAAATATCCTTCTGGAAGGATGTTCCGCCATCATATGTAGCCTAGTTGCTTGCTTCAAAGGATCCTCTTAGGAACACGGTTCATAGATTTGTGATCTTGTGTGCATGTTTCCTTGAAGATCTCTATATAAGATGACTCTTCGAGACATTGAAAAGATGAAATGTGTGGTGCATGATATGTCTTGAGAGGGATTGTGACGAAGGAGTGAGCTTTAGTACTCACTTCCTTGTCATTGGACTGAATTGGATTTGGCAGGGGCTCAAATTGCTTCTCCTTTTTTTCTTTTTCCTCATGGTTATCAACTATTTCCTAACTAACAAGTGTGATGGTGGTTTGGGCATGTTCATGTGTAGACTTGTTAGCTTCACTCATGTAATGAATGTAGAATGGGCAATCATCAAATGTAATACCCCGATAAAAGTAACCTTACATTTAGGAGATTCCCTTTTAATTGAATGCTTAGCCCGAACCTTTAGTAGAGCCGCTTAGGCGAAAGCCTAAGACCCTTAGCTTTAGCCTAATCACATTTGGATCCTCTAGGAATAGAAGCTTAACACTGACCCACTGGGGGTGGACGTACACTAGGTCTAGCGGACATACGCTTCTATCTATAGTGCGGATGTATGATGGGGGACCACAGGATGTATGCTCTGCAAATAGTACACAGGGCGTGCGTGGGACCATCGGACGTACGCTACTTTTTGGTATACCCTTTGGGTAATACCTGGATGTACGAGACACCCTTTGGATTAATGTGCATAGACCACCGGACGTAAGCTAGGGTTGCTGGACGTCCGCTGCTCTGTCAAGGAGTTAGTGGTGGATTTTCTCTATAAATAGCCTGCCCCTCCCCTTCATTCCTCACGCCTTCTTCTTCTTCTAGTATGCCCTTAGGCTGCCAGAACCCCTTCTTGGTGTTTGGAGTGAGAAATCCATGAGGGAGAGTTTCAATGAGGAATTTCCAAGGAAAGGAGACCATGTTCGTGCTTAGCTTCGGGGTAAGATTTGTTCCCTTGTTGTTATCACCTTGTTATCTCATGTTTC
Source organism: Carpinus viminea (assembly GCA_013348765.1). Taxonomy (NCBI): domain Eukaryota; kingdom Viridiplantae; phylum Streptophyta; class Magnoliopsida; order Fagales; family Betulaceae; genus Carpinus; species Carpinus viminea. Next base: position 31,274,989 of record CP054668.1, on the reverse strand, counting down.
TGCCCTGATAATGGTTCAAGTGTTCACTAAGCGTTTTCCTAAAAATGGTGATGCTTTCAAAAGGTTTTCTCAAAGTGCCGAGGTTCTGTGATTCCTTACCTTGCATGTTCTATTTTGACAGCTTAGAAAGAGTCTAAAGGTCTGTGAAAACCATTGGAAGTGTGCACTCTTTGAACCTTAAAACAATGTGCTTAACACACTGAGCGGATGTATGCTCTCGAGGGCGGACGTACGGTCAGTAGGTAGGACATCTGTTCTTAAGCTTCATGCGTGTACGTTCCAGCTTAGCCTTAACTCTAGGTTTTATAAGACTTAGAATGATGGTGTTTTGTATTCGTTATAACAGGAAATAGTTTGGTCAGAGGATTCATTCGAATGTGCGAGGTAAGTAGACACTTACACCCTTTTTCGCAAACCGTGAGATATGTCAGCTGACTGACCATGTGTATGATATGAGCATGTTTACTTTCCATAATTACTCGGTAACTACATGATTAAATAAACCATCAAGATGCATCATAAGGCATGGTACGGTACGTGCGTATGAATGGCCATGAGCTTATTATATGGACTACTTATTATGGTTAAATGTGTGCGTTATGTGAGGGCTGTGGATCCATTGGTTTCATGACCTTGATGCAACCATTCCCAATGGTTCGGTCATTACATGACGGATGTCATTAATTGGTGTGGGCCATTCGGGGTCGGACCCAATCGTGCCACTAATGTTACGTACGATATGTTATGCAATGGCTGGGGCATTGACATTTATAGGTCCTCGGGACAGCATCAATCCTACTGAGAAGAGGTAATATCTCGGGTAGACCATGTATGTGAGTTATGACTTGTAAAACATTATGCTTTTTTGCATCAAAACAATTAGGCAGTTATCGTCGGTTCTACACCATAAAGCTTTAAAAACCTTAAAACCTATGAGATGGTGTACTAGTGGAGATAATGTTTTCTTTTGGCTTATGCTCGAATGACACGTTTACTTTTATTAATTGGGCTCATGTCATATCTACGTGGGGTCTACTTACTAAGTCATTGGACTTACGCGGTTATTATCATTCCTTAGGTAATCTGATTCACTATTACAAAGGTGGCTAGAGTTGTTATTGTCTGACCAACTATGCACTATTTATAATTACAGGTTTGTTTTAATTGTCTAGTAGCTCCATGTTCTTATTTGATGATTGTAGTACTCATTTATTCACCTTCCTTGCATTACTCAGACAAGTTTTTACAAAGGCGATTACCTGCTTGACCACTCGTAGGTTCAGGAGGGGGAATTGCTAGTGACTCCACCCGATTAGCCAAGGCTAATTTTGGGGGCGATACAATATGGTATCAGAGTGTACGGTTCTGCCGACCGTAGCTGTAAATCTGAGAATAAGGTGTAGCATTTAGGCTTAATCTTCAAAGAACTGGGGCATAGGATAGGTTTAGTTTCCTTGTTTGTGGGTGCATGCCATCGTAATGGCCTATTTAATTATTTGACTTGGGGTGAATGAGGTCGCCTGTTCCGTGTTACAGGCACTCGATCCTGCTTCATACTCAAATGCGTGATGGTTGTAGACGCTTACTAACTACTCGCGAGTGGCCAGCTGAGTTCGGACCCTATGCAGCTAGATACCAACCTCGCTTTGGTAACCACAGAGATTCAACCCAAGATGACAAGGGGCCAGAACCTTTGCTTAAGCTAAGTGAGGAAAAGGAGACGTGCATAGGAACTAAGAGAAGGACAGCCGTTCCTAAGCGTCATAGTATCTTGGCGATACGAGATTTTTCACTTTTTCCTGGAAGGTTTAACCCATACCTCAGTAATGAACAGAAGCGAGCAATGCATACTCAACTGACTTAGATTTTAGGCAAGTATGCCCAATTGGAACAAGAAGAAATTCGACTACTAAAGATGGGAGCATTACCCGAAGGATCTAACTGTTAGAAGACTGCATTTCTCTCTAGCATAGACAAGGATTATGAGGCACTAGCTAAGGACAAGGAAAACCCATCCAAAGACTTGTCTGAGGAGTAGTGGGTCTTGGAATAGTAACCTCTAGGTGTTAAATAGCTAGGTTTTCCCTCACCCTTAGCAGTGGTGAGTTTTGGTGTCTAGACAGCTGAGGTTGGTTGTAGTGCACAAAGAGGATTTTCATTGTACCCCGAATAGAAATAAAATTGTTGTGACTTACCTTGTTGTTTCTAACTTTTGCGTCTTGCAAACTTTATAAGAGCTTTTGAAAAAAAAAAAATTCAGTTTTTAGGGTTAAGCGGACGTACGCCCCCAATGCTAAACGTATGCCTCAACCCAGCGTATTCTCTTTAAAATGGCCGCACCCTAAACACTATTCATTCACTTTTTTCACTATTTTCTCTCAAACCAAACACTTTCAACAAGGATTTTGGCCAAGTCTCTCAAGATTTTAAAAGATTTCAACCTTGTTTCAAGATCAAATCGAGGTAAGATGGTTTTCCCCAAACTTTTCAAATTTTTGCAATTTTAGGGTTTTGCTTGAAATCCTCAAAATTTCTTGCATTTTGCATTCTAGCTGGTTTGTTTGTGAACTAGAACCATGTTGTGGGTTGATATGCATGCATTTTGTGGCATTTTTTTTCCTTGAAACCATGTATATTCAGATTTTGGAAGTTTTACCCCAAAATCCAAAACTCTCAAGATTTGATGCTCTCTTCATGCAATTGATGCATGGAGCAAGTCCTAAATCCTTCTATGATGACCTAGGAATAAGGCCCATACCACCCATTGACCAAAATTGATAAATTCTGAAAAACCCCAAACCCTAGTTCTTGACATTGGGGGTTTTTGCCCAAAATTGGGTTTTGTTGATTTTGTGGCTTTCAATTGGTCATTTGGACCAATAGAAACCCAATACTTGAAATTGGAACCCCGATCTACGACCCCAACATCTAAGTTCGAAATTTTGTCCAAAAGTGTAAAATTACTAAAATACCCCTCACATGCAAAGGGTAGGGTTTTTTGCCCTAAACCCTATAAAACCTTTTACAATCTCCTTGAAACCCAACCTTGATGTGTTTTGGGTTCCTTTATTGCTTTTGTAGATTGCGCCAAAACCCATCAACCCAATTGACCGGCTCAAACCCTGGTTTTGAGTCTAGGGGTTTTTTTCGCTTAAGTTCGGATGTTGGTAGTCTTGTGGTTTCTCCAGGGTCGTTTGGACCAATTAAGACCCAATAATTATATTCGAAACTCTAATCTATGACTTTGACCCTTAAACCAAAATTCCGCCCAAATTGTAAAATTACCAAAACACCCTTCTTTTCCTAAAAGGGGGCATTTTCACCTCTTACCACCTAACCTAATCAAATAGGTCCTAGTTGATCATCATGGGATCTAATAGCACCAAGTTAACCATAGCTTATTATCGATTTATCGCAAATTACCAAATTACCCTACTTCTCCTAGGAGGGGCCATTTTGACTTTCTAGACTTACCAGATTTTCACGCACCTTAAATCATAACTCGATGCCTCCATCTAGCTAACCTGGACATTTCAAAAATCTAAAATGCTTTGACCTGAGTACTCCCATTTTGATTTTAATCTAGCCCTTGGGATTTAAGTTCCTAATCATCTGACAAAATGCCTGAGTACTCTCTGGTCCCCGATATTAGCCACAACTCGGATGTCCCAACTCCTTTAGTCACTAACAACCCACCTAATGACCTACAAATTCTTACCTATTCCCTTATCACACCTTCCATGGCATTTAGGAAAGATTGCATGGGCTTTGCATGAGGTAGGGTTTGGTACAAGAACTAGTTTTGATTAGAATTTTCTATGCAGAGGGATGACGCGGATGAAAGCGAGTGCAGCTGCATCTATCTCATCCCGTACGCAGTCACACAGGCTCCAGTTTGAGTCGCAGCAGTTCGCATAGGACCCAAAGTCCGGTATGGACTCGGACATGGAGGAGGCTGCCGCAGAGGGACCTCGGCCTGAAGTTCCCGTAGCTCCAGTAGGTGGGCTAGGCCCTGAGGCCTCAGTGGTAGACGGTAGTAGTGCCGCAGACTCAGATGATGCCGACCTCGTTTACGACCATACCCATTTTCGTAAGTAGGCTTACCAACGATTCGTAAATGACTATAGGGGACGTCGGGTGGCAGTAGAGAGGGGACTCGTAGTGATAGACTTTGATGAGTGCGCTCCGCGCATTCGAGCAATGCTAGAGGCCTAGGGTTGGGCTGCGATGGTAGAGGATCACCAATCAGCCATCGTCGAGTTGGTGCGGGAGTTCTACGCCAACCTTCATCGGAGGGCTGGCGATTCATTCTTCACTTGGATTAGAGGCACGGAGATCCATGTGACCCTGACCTTGTTAGTGCCATCACCGGGGCATCACGAGTATGCGCTCCAGAGTATCCCTAGTCGGTTGATCACCTCCCAACCCGAGCTGAGATGGTGGCATGTTTCATGGAGGGACGCCCTCATCGTATTGAGACCGAGGGCGAGGGTAGCTTCCAAGTACACGACTTCAGCAATGAGGTCAGGTGCATCTACCGAGTGGTGATGAGTCGTGTACTTCCCGTGTTGAGCCTCACGATGATCACGATGGATAGAGCTCGATGCCTTTACGCTCTTTTGACCGAGACCTCCATTGACTATGGCTCGCGGGTCACGATCGGCGGCATGCGGATTCATGTACTGCACTACCATATGGAGCATTGATCACACGGATCATCCAGCATGCCGGGGTAGACATTGAGGGCATGATTGAGCTAGCACCTGAGAAGGGGCCTATCACCGCCCGCTATCTCAATGCTAGTAATGCGGATTTAGAGACCCCAATGGAGGAGGACAGCGAGAGCAGATGGGGCATCCACCTCTGCTAGCCAGGAGGATCGGCTAGGCAGGATCGAGACTACACTCGAGGCTTATAGGCACGCGATGGCGAGTCTTACACAGATCGCCCAGAGCTGCAGGACCACTTGATGGGACCCCTCAATGTTCGAGATTACGACATTCATAGTTCTCATTTTAGTCGTGGAAGGGGGAGTCCTAGCGCGAGAGGGAGCCCTAGTGCTCGAGGGAGTCATAGAGGGAGAGCGAGTCCGAGCGCACAGGGGACGCCAGGACGAGGACCCGACGAGCAGATTCCGAGGAGGTGATCTCACTCTTAGTTGTGATCGCTGTGTTATCTTTTGTGATCTTTGCATTTATTTTCTTGTTTTATTAAGTCCACCAGTTTTAGGGTGGCAATTTTGTCATGTATATATTTACGACTGCTTATGTTGATGGTTGCTAGGATGTGAACTTATTGACTTATTTTCTTTTTCTTTTTCAAAAGTTACAAAATTTAGCTTGGTACATTTTCTTGTCATGCTAAAGCCTTTACATGATAATCTTGTTTTTTGCTAAACTTTCACCCAAGAAAAAAAACACAGATGTTTCTCTTGAAATCTTGGAAACCCTAAATTTCGAGGACGAAATTTCTATAAGGAGGGGAGAGTGTAATACTTCAATAAAAATAGCCTTACATTTAGGAGATTCCCTTTTAATTGAATGCTTAGCTCGAACCTTTAGTAAAGCTGCTTAGGCAAAAACCTAAGACCCTTAGCTTTAGCCTAATCATATTTGGATCCTCTAGGAATAGAAGCTTAACATACGCTAAGTCTAGCGGACGTACGCTTCTGTCTGTTGTGCGGACATATGATGGGGGACCACCAGACGTGTGCTCTGCAAATAGTACACCGGACGTGCATGAAACCAATAGATGTACGCTACTTTTTTGGTATACCCTTTGAGTAATACCTGGATGTACGAGACACCCTTTGGACCAATGTGTATAGACCACCGGATGTACGCTAGGGTTGTCGAACGTCCACTGCTCTGTCAGGGAGTTGGTGGCGGATTTTCTCTATAAATAGCCCACCCCTCCCCTTCATTCATCACGCCTTCTTCTTCTTCTTCTTCTAGTATGCCCCTAGGCTGCCAGAACCCCTTCTTGGTGTTTGGAGTGAGAAATCCGTGAGGGAGAGTTTCAACGAGGAATTTCCAAGAAAAGGAGACCATGTCCGCGTAGCTTCGGGTAAGATCTGCTCCTTGTTGTTGTTATCACCTTGTTATCTCATGTTTCTGCCCTAATAATGGTTTCAAGTGTTCACTAAGCGTTTTCCTAAAAATGGTGATGTTTTCAAAAGGGTTTTCTCAAAGAGCTGAGGTTCTGTGATTCCTTACGTTGCATGTTCTATTTTGATAGCTTAGAAAGAGTCTAGAAGTTTGTGAAAATCGTTGGAAGTGTGCACTGTTCGAACCTTAAAACAATCTGCTTAACACACTGAGCGGACGTACGCTCTCGAGGGCGGATGTATGGTCGTGAGGGGTGGCACCTTTCTTAAGCTTCACATTATGCGCTCCAGCTTAGCCTTAACTCTAGGTTTCATAAGACTTCGAATGACGGTGTTTTGGTATCCGTTATAACAGGAAATAGCTTGGTCGGAGGATTCACTCGAATGTGCGAGGTAAGTAGACACTTACACCCTTTTTCGCAAACCGTGGGATATGTCAGCTGACTGACCATGTGTATGATATGAGCATATTTACTTTCCGTAATTACTCGGTAACTGCATGATTAAATAAACCACCAAGATGCATCATAAGGCATGGTACGCCGGTACGTGCGGTATGAACGACCATGGGCTTGTTATATGGACTACGTATTATGGTCAAATGTGTGCGTTATGTGAGGGTTGTAGATCCATTGGTTTCGTGACCTTGATGCAACCATTCCCAATGGTTCGATCACTACAGGACGAACGTCATTAGTTGGTGTGGACCACTCGGGGTCGGATCCGATCGTGCCACTAATGTTACGTACGGTATGTTATGCAATGGCTGGGGCACTGACATTGTATTATAGGTCCCTCAGGACATCATCAACCCTGCTGAGAATGGATAATATCTCGAGTAGACCATGTATGTGAGTTTTGACCTATAAAACATTATCCTTTTCTGCATCAAAACAATTAGGCAGTTATCGCCGATTCTACACTATAGAGCTTTAAAAACCTTAAAACCTATGAAATGGTGTACTAGCGGAGATAATGTCTTCTTTTGGCTTATGCTCGAATGACATGTTTACTTTTATTAATTGGGCTCATGTCATATCTACGTGTGGGGTCTACTTACTAAGTCATTAGACTTATGCGGTTATTATCATTTCTTAGGTAATATGATTCACCATTACGAAGGTGGCTAGTGTTACTATTGTCTGACCGACTGTGCACTATTTATAATTATAGGATTGTTTTAATTGTCTAGTAGCTCCCTGTTCTTATTTGATGACTTGTAGTACTCTCAGATTTATTTACTTTCCTTGCATTACTCTGACAAGTTTTTACAGGGTGATTACTTGCTTGACCACTCTTGGGTTCAAAAGGGGGAATTGCTAGTGATTCCACTGGATTAGCCTAGGCTAATTTTGGGGGTGTTACATCAAACCCATGAGAAGGATGATAACAATATTCACATGACTGATAAGGTGCGTGAGTGTGAGGAGGCTGGGTGTGGGCACACCTAGTTGCTATGAGTTGGTTCGCCCTCTCTTCTAAGTCATCGATATGAGCAATTGGAAAATGCTATACTAATGACTCTTGAAGAGGAGGATTATATGATGAAGGCATGGAAGAGTGAGAATTGAACTACGGATATTCAGAATGGTGCAGTTCATCGGATTGGAGAGCATAGTTTCCCGAGGTATGAACATACCACGAGACATCAGAATGGTTATTCCGGTTAGGAGTGTAAGAATTATAATGTGATCTAAACCTCTGGTTGGAAAAATTGGTGTTTAGCTGCCCATAGGAGAAACTGGTAAATTGTCCCCAATGTGGACAATCACTGGAATTATGGTGAGGACTAGAGCAGCCTAAATACAGTTCATGTGGGTACAAATTGGTAGGATTTGATGTCTTACGACTGGGAGAAACATTAAAATTACTAAACGGAAGACTCATGCTTCACCTAACAGTTTAGTATGCATTTATCTCATATGAAACAATAACCATTTTAATAGGAAATACAACAAAAAAAATACCAAAAATAATCTAACTAAACAAAAATTAAATTATTCACAAGAATTAATAACAACAAAATAAAAGGCAATTAAAATAAACAAATAAAGAAAAATTAACAATTGTAAATAACAAACTAAATACAGGTAGAATAGACAATTTCAAATAAACTAATAATTAAACAAAAAAAATTAAAAATTAAAACTTAGTTGCCTCGAGTTTGTTGGTGTTGATGGTTGAGATGTGCTTGAGCGCAGGTACCAAGAGATCGAATGTAAATGTGCAAGAATATGGTTGTCTGCTAGTGCGCTTGATCACAATAAGGGTGCGATCGATTGCAAAGCTCACTGCGCTCGAGCGTCTAAGGATGCGCTTGAGCGTGGTTCGGGTTTGCTATGCGCTAGTGATGTGCGCTCGCGCGCACTTGCAGAATGTCAAGCGCAGGCGCAAGACAGTGTAGCACAAGGCAACAGTGCGCTCGAGCGTAAATAAGCTACGCTTGATTGCACAAACAGAGACCGAATTTCCAGAAAAATTAACAAACCCAAAAATCAACCAAACACTAATCTAATTTTTTTTTTTTAAATTTCTCTATACAAAAACACATAAACAAATAAAATAATTGCCAAAATAAAATAACTAGTAGAAAAATAAAATTAATCTAGTCAAAAAATTAATTTTAACAAAACAACCGATTTCCCGGCAATGGTGCCAAAATTTGATCGTACCAAATTTAGTACTCTCAATAGAATGAACCATGGTTCGTATAGCGTTTGTGCAAGTACGTGTTCGTATCCACAGGGAACCGTGAGTGTTTAAAACTAATTTTACTTCTTGACTAATATTATCTTAACTTAGTTCCGAGTTGTGTGTTCGTGATTAACGTAAAGATAAACTAACCTAAAATGCTTAAAAAACAAATAAGTAAAAACACTAAGGTCTAGAATCCACCTCACCATATTAAATACATAATATTATGCTTAGTTCATACATAAAAAATGATTATGCTATTAGGCATATTCTATTAACTATTAATTAGTTCATACATCCGTCTATCGTTAAGCACTAATGCATGTTTTATTGTCGTTACAAAATCTTGTCAAACTAATTGATGCATACACTGTTTTAAGAGTCACAACAGATATTGGTCTAAAGACGAATTATCCGATGTACCTTTGGTTGCAACAAATGTTGACGTTTAACGATTCATAAACAACAATCAACACAATTTTATCATAAAATTGAATTGAAACGAACAAGCAAAACAGTAAACGACGAATGGAGTATTAAACTAAGCATAAAAACATGTAGATAAACCATAGTGAGGCTTCATCTTCAACCTTAGTTGAAGATTAGCCTCTCATGAAAATAAGAGACAAATTAAAAGTAAATTAAAACATAAAATAAATAAATGACAATTTAGGAGGGTTACATAGTGAAGAATAGAGGGTTTCTGACCCTAGAGGCGCCTCCCAAACGTCAGGTTACAAAAAAATGAGGTAAGGTTCTATTTATAGACAAAATAATGTGCTGCCAAGTCACATGGGTGCGCTTAATCGCAGGCGTTGCGCTCGAGCGCAGGGGCATATGTGCGCTCAATCGCACGTAACCGCTCAGAATCCCACAGCGCAAGCAGTGAAGCGATGGTGGCTAGGGCGACACTGAGAACACGGGCTGACGAGATATGCGCTTGATCTCACCCCTCTGGCTCAAGCGCAGTGCACTCGAGCATACTAGAAGGGACTCCAAATCTTCACTTTTAGTCCTTTTTCACCCTTTAACCCGCATTTTCATAACAATGACCTGCAACACAACAAAACACTAAAATTAACTAAAATATTAGATATTAACAAAACTAAGAGCCTAACAAATATAAATTAAGGGGTCCCAATAAACATTAATTGGCACTCATCACCCCCTTCTCATTTATTTTTATTTTTTTGTGGGTATAATTATACATTTTCAATGGTTACATCAAAGAAATGAACAGAATTTTTACAGAATAAGATGGAAAGAACTATTTAACACTGCGCTTTATTTGAAGCAATGCAATTCATCACTGCAAACTGGCGGCGTGAAGTGAGCTCCCGACCTCTAATGGTTCAAATATCAATGAGCTATTAGATAAAATTGGAAAAACGATAATTAATGACTTAAATTGCAAGAACGAATCTAATAATTTTTCCAAAATTAATCTCTCAATAATTTCCTACTGAAATAGCATAATGATTGAAAAGTCTTATACCCTCCACCCCAAATAGATTCAACCTTTTGTTCAAGAAAAAAATTAGAATGAAAATCTTATTCTTAATTTTTGTAGAAAGTTTGTAGGATTTTGCATATGGAACTAAAATATTTTTAAAAATTAAAATTACTTGTTCCACTAACAATAAAATTCTCTTAATTTCAAGTGAAATGAAAATAAACCATTTCATAGTTCAGATTAAATTTTACATTTTAATCATTGTGTACACCATTAAATACAACAAAATAAAACCTAATAAGTTACTTAAGAGCATCTCCAAGAGCCCATCTAACTTAACTTTTTAGTTAAATTTAGGGGGAAATTATCATTTCTCTAAATGGATAATTTTCTCTAAGAGCTTGCTGTTTTTCTGCTCTGCATTTTTTCTTAAAAAGATCATCACAAGAGCAATTATTGGTGTTTCAAAGAAGAAGAATTTGGAGTATTTTGGATTTCTCACCGCATCAATTTTTGCTGTGTGGGTGAGAGAGATGGGGAAGAAAAGGGAAAGATAAAAATAATAATAATAATATTTAAAAATGATATTTAATTAGAAGAGACTGTTAAAATAGATGTATGTTCCGCTAGACCTAGCCAAAATAAAAAATAAAAAATTTGTATTTTGAATAGCAAAACTAAAATACCTTGCCGGAGATGCTCTTTGGTCAGGGATAGATGTGAATTGTCCAATTAATAAGTCAGTCGGTATGCAAAAAGTGTAAATACGCGTGAATAGCGCATTACTGAATACTAATGGTCAAGTGGAAAATTGAAGGGTTCAAAAGGTTTGTATCTTTTTTGAATGATAAGAAGTCTTGATAGAAATATCTGTCCATGAAAATTACGTACGAAAACAAGAAGAGTCAATAGAATACAAAAAAGTGTTCAAATTTAGATGTCCAAAAGGCTTGTATCTTTGCATGATAAGAACTCTTGATAGAAATATCTGTCCATGAAAATTACGTACGAAGGCGAGAAGCAATGAGTAAATAGAATACAAAAAGTGAAAAAGGTGTTAAAGTTTAGATATGCTCTTGGTCGAGGAGATGCAACAGCCTTTGCAATTGATATTGAAGAGTCTTGGCATACAAAGGAGAACTGAAGCAGGTTTTCTTGAGAAGGAGCCAACAGGTAACTCTGAGGTTAATAAGGGACACATCTCTAGTTTTACAACCATCGGCATAGACTTTTTTACATGGTTGTAGAGATTCTTTTGGTTTTATGAGCTTCTTAGGGCTCTTGTGGCATGAGTTTGGAATTTTGGTGAAGTATCTTCTTAAAGTGCATGAAAAGTGGAACAGAGGCAGATGTTAAAATCTCAAAAAACTTCTCTTTTTTGTATTTTCTCTTCTCTGCTTAATATCCGCCCTGTTAACATCCTTTTCACTTCATTTGCCATCTGCATTTATTTCAACCTTAGCTTCTCCTCTTAGATTGCAAATATCTGCTCCTTTTGATAAATTTGAATAATTTGAAACTGTTCTTGTTTTTATAAATCTTATTTCTTACTTCATTTTGTTGTTGTCTTGGTTTTTGTTTATTTGTTAGGAAATCATGAGCCATAATTTGAGTTTTTTGTTTTTTTAGTTGAAAGTGGATATTTGTAGGAGATTCCTAGAAGGCCTGAGTCAGACTATAAGATATCCCTATTCCTTCTTCTTCATAATCTTGCATCCTGGAATTCAAAATCTGCATTCTCACAAACGAGCAGGTTTGAAACTATGGGACTTGTTCGAAATACCAACTTGTCAGCTCTTCTTGTCTTGCTATGTTGCTTTCGTTTAGAGTTTGGCTCTACCACAGATACCATCACAGCCGCAAAATTCATTAGCGACCCTGAAACCATAATCTCCAATGGGGGTGACTTCAAACTGGGATTTTTCAGCCCCCAAATTCTACCTTTCGCTATGTTGGAATATGGTATGCTAACATTTCTGTGCCCACTTTCATATGGGTTGCCAACAGGAACAAACCCCTCAAGAGTTCCTCTGGCATTCTTACCATATCTGAAGACGGCAATCTGGTAGTATTAGATGGGCAAAAGAAGGTTCTTTGGTCATCAAATTTAACAAATTCTGTTGTCAATTCAAGTGCCCAGCTTTTAGATTCTGGAAACCTTGTCTTGCAAGGAAACACTACAGGGACATTCTTATGGGAGAGTTTCCAACATCCTTCTAATAGTTACATCAAAAAGATGAAAATTAGTACCGATGTTAGAACGGGTAAGAAAGTGCAGCTGACATCATGGAAAAGCTCTTCTGATCCGTCCATTGGATACTTCTCTGCGTTTATTGATGTTCGTAATCTTCCTGAATGTTTCATTTGGAATGGCAGTAGACTCATTTGGCGGAGTGGTCTATGGAACGGCCAACTCTTTTTGGGAGTACCGGAGTATTCTGCATATCGTGAAGGATTTAGTGTTGTAGATGATAAAGATGGAACATTCTATACTACTTTTACCTATACGAGCGACTCTTTCCCAAGATATTATGTCTTGACTGAGCAAGGAAATCTAGTTGCATATTCCTTCAATGGGGAGGATTGGGAGGTCACGTGGTCAGCTTTGAAAACTGAGTTCGATGTTTATGGCAAGTGTGGGGCATTTGGAAGCTGTAACTCAAAGAATTCACCAATTTGCAGCTGTTTACGGGGGTTTGAGCCAAAGAACACAGAAGAATGGAACAGAGGAAATTGGGCCAGTGGATGTGTGAGGAGGACACCTTTGCAGTGTGAGAGGGTGAACAATGGCAGTGATAGGGGCAAAAAAGACGGATTTTTGAAACTGAAGATGATGAAAGTGCCATACTTGGAAGATTTATCATCTGCTCTTGAAGAACAATGTAGAACCCAATGCTTGGAGAATTGTTCTTGTATTGCTTACGCATTTGATGCTGGCACTGGTTGTATGCTATGGACAAGAAACTTAATTGACCTACAGATATTCTCGAGTGGCGGAGTTGATATTTATGTTCGTGTGGCCAATTCAGAACTTGGTGAGTTGGTTTTCTGTCAAAGTTTATCTAATGCTTCAAATCATCCACTGATGGTGCAGTTGTTTGGCAAATTTATGTTTCAAAATTGATAAAATTGTATTTCAACCCTACCACCATCACTCCCCAACTTCCCAAGCTAAGGAAGTCATTGTAAGAGATAAATCTGTTTTACCAAAAAAAAAAAGGTACATATTCTCTAGCCTATTTTGGATGAATGAGTTTGATGTTTTCTTCGATTTACAGATAAAGGGGGAAATGTGAAAATAATCATCATAGTCACAGTGACCATAGGAGTAATATTCACTGGTATCTGCACTTACTTATTGTGGCATTGGATGGCTAAACAAAAAGGTAATATGCACATTCCTCTTTATTGCAGGATGGAGCCTCTAGTTCCGCTCTATATCTCCTTTTCTCTCCTCTTTCGTTACTACTTACCACCAAAAAATGAATAAGATGATATGCATATTCCTATTAGCTCAGTGGACTAAAAAAAGTTACAACATTTCTACATAGAGATTACTAACTGCTATTGTATAAATATCCAGCAAGGAAGAAGAAAAACAAGGAGATGTTATCGTTGAACATAAGGGAAGCATATTCAAAATTTCCTGGTGAAGTCAAGCATGGAGACAGTTTGAACCAAGTTAAACTCCAAGATCTACCGTTATTCAGTCTTCAGGAGCTAGCAAGTGCAACAAACAACTTCCATCTATCAAATAAGCTTGGGCAGGGTGGATTTGGTCCCGTATACAGGGTAATGGTTGTTCTTGTAGAGGGTTATTGACTAACAATTTGAATATATAGTCACTTGGTTGTTGTTTGTTTATAGGGATAATTGTTGGATGGAATAGAAATTGCAGTAAAAAGACTTTCAAAAGTCTCTGGACAAGGGCTAGAAGAATTTATGAATGAGGTGCTGGTGATCTCTAAACTCCAACACCGAAATCTTGTTAAACTCCTTGGCTGCTGTGTTGAAGGGGAAGAAAAAATGTTGGTCTATGAATACATGCGAAACAAAAGTTTGGACGCATTTCTCTTTGGTTAGTTCATGCTTATGGCCTTTGTTAGTATCTTCCAATATTACGATCTAAAATTATCTACATTGAGAGAAAAAAATGAAATGATATTCTTAGTTTTAGTATCTTAGTTTGTAAATACGTACTTCACCAAATTTTCTGCTTTTACAAACGTGATGGAGTTCAACTTGCAAATTCAAACCGAGTGTACTTTCTTTTTCTTATTTGGTTAATTTGAATAATTTCCTTTAGATCCAGTCAAATCAAAACTACTAGATTGGAGAAGACGCTTCAACATTATTGAGGGAATCGGTCGAGGTCTACTGTACCTTCATAGGGATTTCTGATTAAAGATTATCCATAGAGATCTAAAAGCGAGTAATATCTTGTTGGATGAAGAGCTAAATCCAAAAATATCAGATTTTGGTTTGGCTAGGATTTTTGGGGCCAATGGAGATCAAGCCAATACTACAAGGGTCGTTGGAACATAGTAAGTACCTTTGTTTGGCCAAATTCACAAAAATAATTATACTAATATTCCATTTAACAAGATTTGGATGTGTTTTATTGTTAAAATTCAGTGGCATGTCCCCATATGCATTGAAAGGGCTTTTAGAGAAATCGGATGTCTTCAGCTTTGGTGTGTTGTTACTCGAGATTGTTAGTGGAAGAAGAAATTCTAGCTTTTATGACAAGGAGGAGGACATGAGCCTTCTAGGATTTGTAAGTCTCCCTTATATCGTTGCCTCATTTTTTTAAGAACTTCAATTGCATGTTTCTTATGAGTTTTAGTACTGATGCTAAGAATTTGAATCATGTTTCCACGTTTTCAGGCATGGAAAATGTGGAATGCAAACAATATTGTGGCATTAACAGACTCGATGATACATGAACCCTGCTTTAAAATGGAAATTTTGAGATGCATACATGTCGGGCTGCTATGTGTGCAAGATTTTGCTAATGATAGGCCAACTGTATCCATGGTTATTTCTATGCTTAAAAGTGAGATTATTGATCTACCTCTTCCAAAGCAACCTACGTTCACCGAAAGGCAAATTGCCCCAAATGCTAGCTCCTCTCAAGACAACCCAAGTAACTCCTCTATTAACAATGTTACTGTTACAATGGTTCAAGGCCGATAGCTAGTATGATTTTACATGTTGAAAGTCCTATTAGAATCAAAATATTTGCCAAAGATATATGTTATGAATCTTTTGGTTATTCAAAGTTAGCATATAGTATTTCCAAACTCCATTACGTAGTAGGTTCTGATTTTCAACTTTTAAGTATATGATTTACGTAGTAGGAACAGTTTTATCATACATTGCAATTTTTTTTTTTTTTTTTCAATTCTAATTCAAATCATTCAAGAATAATAAAAAGCTTACTCCTTGAGTTCTCTTGAAGCTTTTACTTCTCCACAAGACTCTCTCTCCTTCCTTATCTTTCTCTCTCTGTTTTCTCCACGGCCTTTCGAAGACATTGAAGAGAACAAAACAATCCAGTTGAGCAATATTCACGATGACCAGTGGGTTTCATGAGATTCCCTTATTGGATCCATTCCAAGTAGACAGGGCAAATACAGGGCATTACAGCGGTCCAACGTAGCTCCCTCTGAGGTGACTTTAACCTCTGTTTTTCTAGGTTGTTGATTCTGGAATCGGTTGAGACCTGTTTTGTTTCACGTGGAGAATTCAACGTCTTCTTTATGAACTCTGTCAAGTTCTCAGTTAGGAAGCTAGAAAAGAAGGAAGGAAGAAGACGACTGAAAACAAAGTAGTTGGGAGAATGAAATGATTCTCTGAGATTATTGAATAATCTGAGATTATATAATAATAATAATACGTGGATCAAGTACAATCAACAAATTTAACTAACCGTCAACTCATCTTAACTAACTCAGCTGACTTCAACTAATCTAACTGTCAACAACTCAAAAGAACAAGGTGGAGTGGAGGGGACATCTCCACCCCATTGCAGAGGTGTTGGGCCCTCACCCTGCCACCTCTGCTTTTATTTTATTTTATTAAACATAATTGAAATTTCATACATACTAGTTTATGAGTATTATGTGTCTACTTTATTAGGTGACTTAATAACATAGTTTGTGAGTATTTCCTTTTATAGCTGGTTTGCTGTGAAAGTTTTTCAATGTACCAATTTTAGATTATATTCTTTAGTAAAGTGGGTCGCTTCCAATCTTGTTTTTGGAAGCATTCTCATACGATCTCACATTCTCTCTTCCATTCGGATCCAGAGTGGGAAAGATCCTCCCTTGTAGCCATTTTCCTGCATTTAACTAGAAAAAAAAAATTAAAATAAAATAAAAACTTGATAATGTGACAAAAACTCTATAAATAATTTGGATGAAAAAACTAATAGAATGAATATTTTTTGAAGTAATTAAATCATAGGAAGTGATTTTTTTTATGTAAAAAAAAAAAAAATGGAGTAATTTTTAAGAAAGTTAATATATATACACATTTTTTTTCTCTACAATTTTATCATGTTCCCCGTAACTTTTAATGCAAACTATCAATTATTTATGAATGTAATATTGTGAATTTTATATTAGACCAACATGGAGATCTTACCTAAATCTTACCATAATAGACAAATTCAATCCTTTAACACAATATGGTAAATGACATTATAGCCTTGGTTATAACTTTTGGGGTAAAATACATTTAATTTTTGCAATGTCTCGTCCGATGTTAATAATTGGACTGTGGAAGAGGTAGCAATGGTAAAGATCTTTTTAGCAGTCTTGTACTTTTTAAAGTCATGAGAACGAAAGATGGAACAAAAGAACAAGTTTTCAACTGATTTAGTTTTTTCATTGTTCTTGTACATATAGATGGAACAAAAGAACAAGTTTTTTTTTTTTTTGACATATCCGCACAAGAGAAGGGAAGGAGGATTCGATGATTCCTTGAACCAAAAGAACAAGTTTAGTTGAATTGAGTTGTTACTATTTTTGTAAGGACCCAGAAAAAAGCACAAGTCATATCTGCATTATTACCTCAAACCCAAAAAGACTAATCAAATTGAACTTTCTTATAATCCCTTATAAAATCATAATTTCTACAATTTTTTTTTAAGCAAATAAGGATAGGGTACAAGGAATCAAAAAACTGAAAAAGGGTTGGGCTCCCCAACAACAAAGCCAAAACAGCAATTCAATGCAAAAAATACAAACAAATAGGAAATGGGGCAAAAAATGGCTCAGTCCTCTGGATCTTGGTCAGCAAACTAAGAAATAGCACCAACAAAGTGGTGTTTTGAGCAAGCCAAAGAGGCACTGAATTCCCATCTGAATCTGTTGTAGGGGAGAACCGATCTCAAGTTGATAAAGCAATCTCCACAGAAAGATCAAACTAGTGTAGCTGAAGGAGATAAAAACCCACAAAAAAAGAAAAAAAAAGGAAGCTATTTGTGTGGATACAATTATTCTAATGGAAAAGCTATTAACAAACTTTGATTTACATATAATTGAGCCGCTATATTATGCAGACAACTCTAGTTACCAACTATTATATTGAGTATTTATGTTTAAGTGTCATAAATTGAGTATTTATGGTTCAATTACAGCCCTATTTTTTTTTTTTTTTTTTGTGAGCAAAAGGATCAATTTCATTTAAAAAAGAAACAATAAATCTAGAGTGGTAAAAACCACTCTAAGTAGGCAGAGCCAATAGCTTTAGGTTCACAATATCAGAAATATAATTCGGGGTTTCCTCAATCCAATTCCACTCCATAGAAGTGACTGTTGCTTCCTTTGCTAGTACATGTGCTGCTTGGTTTGCATCTCTCTTCACATGACAAATCAACCAATTACAGCCCTATTTACCATAGGTCTGATATCCATTCTATTTGGCAAATATTGACAAGACTATGTTACGATCTTTTAAGTGTACATGAGGTTTGAATAAGACTACCTCAATATTAAATTAAGGTAAATTTTGATGATGGGTTCATTCTCTTTGTTGTAGTCACCCATCACAAATGAGAGGTAGAAGGGTTGGTTATGGCCTCACCCTCTATGGGGGCAGATGGAGGTTAGCCGTGTCACGTGACCCCCCTTCTCATTTATTTTTATTTTTTTGTGGGTATAATTATAAATTTTCAAGGGTTACATTAGAGAAATGAACAGAATTTTTACAGAATAAGATGGAAAGAACTATTTAACACTGCGCTTTATTGGAAGCAATGCAGTTCATCACTGCAAACTGGCGGTGTGAAGTGAGCTCCCGAGCTCTGATGGTTCAAATATCAATGAGTTATTAGATAAAATCGGAAAAACGATAATTAATGACTTAAACTGCAAGAACCAATCTAGTAATTTTTCCAAAATTAATCTCTGAATAATTTCCTAGTGAAATAGCATAATGATTGAAAAGTCTTATACCCTCCACCCCAAATAGATTCAACCTTTTGTTCAAGAAAAAAATTAGAATGAAAATCTTATTCTTAATTTTTGTAGAAAGTTTGCAGGATTTTACATATGGAACTAAAAGATTTTTAAAAATTAAAATTAATTGTTCTACTAACAATAAAATTCTCTCAATTTCAAATGAAATGAAAATAAACCATTTCATAGTTCAGATTAAATTTTACATTTGTAATCATTGTGTACACCATTAAATACAACAAAATAAAACCTAATAAGTTATTTAAGAGCATCTCCAAGAGCCCATCTAACTTAACTTTTTAGTTAAATTTAGGGGGAAATTATCATTTCTCTAAATGAATAATTTTCTCTAAGAGCTTGCTATTTTTCTACTCTGTTATTTTTTCTTAAAAAGATCATCGTAGGAGCAATTACTGGTGTTTCAAAGAAGAAGAATTTGGAGTATTTTGGATTTCTCACCGCATCAATTTTTGCTGTGTAGGTGAGAGAGATGGGGAAGAAAAGAGAAAAGATAAAAATAATAATAATAATATTTAATTAGAAGAGGCGGTTAAAATAGATGTACGTTTTGCTAGACCGCTTATAATGAAAAACTTGTAGCCAAAGTAAAATATAAAAAATAAAAAATTTGTATTTTGAATAGCAAAACTAAAATGTCTTGCCGGAGATGCTCTTTGGTCATGGGTAGGTGTGAATTGTCCAATTAATAAGTCAGTCGGTATTCAAAAACTGTAGATACGCGGGAATAGGTCAAGTGGAAAATTGAAGGGTCTAAAAGGTTTATATCTTTGAATGACAAGAAGTCTTGATAGAAATATCTGTCCATGAAAATTACAAACGAAGACGAGAAGCAGTGAGTCAATAGAATACACAAAGGTGTTAAAATTTAGATATGCTCTTGGTCGAGGAGATGCAGCAGCCTTAGCAATTGATATTGAAGAGTCTGGGCATACAAAGGAGAACTGAAGCAGGTTTTCTTGAGAAGGAGCCAACAGGTAACTCTGAGGTTAATAAGGGACACACCTCTAGTTTTACAACCATCGGCATAGACTTTTTTACATGGTTGTAGAGATTCTTTTGGTTTTATGAGCTTCTTAGGGCTCTTGTGGCACGAGTTTGAATTTTGGTGATGTATCTTCTTAAAGTGCATGAAAAGTGGGAACAGAGGCAGATGTTAAAATCTCCAAAAACTTCTCTTTTTTTGTATTTTCTCTTCTCTGCTTAATATCCGCCCTACTAACATCCTTTTCACTTCGTTTGCCATCTGCATTTATTTCAACCTTAGCTTCTCCTGCATATATCTGCCCCTTTTGATAAATTTGAATAATTTGAAACTGTTCTTGTTTCTATAAATCTTGTTTCTTACTTCATTTTATTGTTGTCTTGGTTTTTGTTTATTTGTTAGGAAGTCAAGAGCCATAATTTGAGTTTTTTGTTTTTTTAGTTGAAAGTGGATATTTGTAGGAGATTCCGAGAAGGCCTGAGTCAGACTATAAGATACCCTATTCTTTCTTCTTCTTCTTAATCCTGCCTCCTGGAATTCAAAATCTGCGTTCTCACAAACGAGCAGCTTTGAAACTATGGGACTTGTTCGAAATACCAACGTGTCAGCTCTTCTTGTCTTGCTATGTTGCTTTCGTTTAGAGTTTGGCTCTGCCACAGATACCATCACAGCCGCAAAATTCATTAGCGACACTGAAACCATAATCTCCAATGGGGGTGACTTCAAACTGGGATTTTTCAGCCCCCCAAATTCTACCTTTCGCTATGTTGGAATATGGTATGCTAACATTTCTGTGCCCACTTTCATATGGGTTGCCAACAGGAACAACCCCCTCAAGAGTTCCTCTGGCATTCTTACCATATCTGAAGACGGCAATCTGGTAGTATTAGATGGGCAAAAGAAGGTTCTTTGGTCATCAAATTTAACAAATTCTGTTGTCAATTCAAGTGCCCAGCTTTTAGATTCTGGAAACCTTGTCTTGCAAGGAAACACTACAGGGACATTCTTGTGGGAGAGTTTCCAACATCCTTCTAATAGATTCATCAAAAAGATGAAACTTAGTACTGATGTTAGAACGGGTAAGAAAGTGCAGCTGACATCATGGAAAAGCTCTTCTGATCCGTCCATTGGATACTTCTCTTTGGGTATTGATGTTCGTAATCTTCCTGAAAGTTTTATTTGGAATGGCAGTAGACTCATTTGGCGGAGTGGTCCATGGAACGGCCAACTCTTTGTGGGAATACCGGAGTATGCTGCACATCGTGATGGATTTAGTGTTGTAGATGATAAAGATGGAACATTCTATTTAGCTTTTTCCCATTCGAACGACTCATTCCCAATAAATTATGTCTTGAATGAGCAAGGAAATGTACTTCATTCTTCCTTCAATGGGGAGGATTGGGAGGTCACGTGGTCAGCTTTGAAAACTCAGTGCGATGTTTATGGCAAGTGTGGGGCGTTTGGAAGCTGTAATTCAAAGAATTCACCAATTTGCAGCTGTTTACGGGGGTTTGAGCCAAAGAACACAGAAGAATGGAACAGAGGAAATTGGGCTAGTGGATGTGTGAGGAGGACACCCTTGCAGTGTGAGAGGGTGAACAATGGCAGTGATGGGGGCAAAATAGATGGATTTCTGAAACTGAAGATGATGAAAGCTCCAGACTTGGAAGATTTGTCATCTGCTCTTGAAGAACAATGTAGAACCCAATGCTTGGAGAATTGTTCTTGTATTGCTTACGCATTTGATGCTGGCATTGGTTGTATGGCATGGACAAGAAGCTTAATTGACCTACAGATATTCTCGAGTGGCGGAGTTGATCTTTATGTTCGTGTGGCCAATTCAGAACTTGGTGAGTTGGTTTCATCAAAGTTTATCTAATGCTTCAAATCATCCACTGATGGTGCAGTTGTTTGGCTAATTTATGTTTCAAAATTGATAAAATTGTATTTCAACCCTACCACCACTCCCCAACTTCCTAATTAAGGAAGTCATTGTAAGAGATAAATCTGTTTACCAAAAAAAAAAGGTACATATTCTCTAGCCTATTTCGGATGAATGAGTTTGATGTTTTCTTTGATTTACAGATAAAGGAGGAAATGTGAAAGTAATCATCACAGTCACAGTGATCATAGGAGTAATATTCACTGGTATCTGCACGTACTTATTGTGGCGTTGGATGGCTAAACAAAAAGGTAATATGCACATTCCTCTTTATTGCAGGATGGAGCCTCCGGTTCCTCTCTATATCTTCTTTTCTCTCCTCTTTCATTACTACTTACCACCAAAAAATGAATAAGATGATATGCATATTCCTATTAGCTCAGTGGACTAAAAAATGTTACAACATTTCTCAATAGAGATCACTAACTGCTATTTTATAAATATCCAGCAAAGAAGAAGAAAACCAAGGAGATGTTATTGTTGAACATAAGGGAAGCATATCCAAAATTTCTGGTGAAGACAAGCATGGAGACAGTTTGAACCAAGTTAAACTCCAAGATCTACCGTTATTCAATCTTCAAGAGTTGGCAAGTGCAACAAACAACTTTCATCTATCAAATAAGCTTGGGCAGGGTGGATTTGGTCCCGTATACAGGGTAATGGTTATTCTTGTAAAGGGTTATTGACTAACAATTTGAATATATAGTCACTTGGTTGTTGTTTGTTTATAGGGAAAATTGTTGGATGGAATAGAAATTGCAGTAAAAGGACTTTCAAAAGTCTCTGGACAAGGGCTAGAAGAATTTATGAATGAGGTGCTAGTGATCTCTAAACTCAACACTGGAATCTTGTTAAACTCCTTGGCTGCTGTGTTGAAGGGGAAGAAAAGATATTGGTCTATGAATACATGCCAAACAAAAGTTTGGACGCATTTCTCTTTGGTTAGTTCATGCTTATGCCCTATGTTAGTATCTTCCAATATTATGATCTAAAATTATCTACATTGAGAGAAAAAAAATGAAATGATATTCTTAGTTGTAGTATCTTAGTTTGTAAATACGTACTTCACCAAATTTTCTGCATTTACAAACGTGATGGAGTTCAACTTGCAAATTCAAACCGAGTGTACTTTCTTTTTCTTATTTGGTTAATTTGCATAATTTCTTTTAGATCCAGTCAAATCAAAACTACTAGTTTGGAGAAGACGCTTCAACATTATTGAGGGAATCAGTCGAGGTCTACTATACCTTCATAGGGATTCTAGATTAAAGATTATCCATAGAGATCTAAAAGCTAGTAATATCTTGTTGGATGAAGAGCTAAATCCAAAAATATTAGATTTTGGCTTGGCTAGGATTTTTAGGGCCAATGGAGATCAGGCCAATACTACAAGGGTCGTTGGAACATAGTAAGTACCTTTGTTTGGCCAAATTCACAAAAATAATTATACTAATATTCCATGTAACAAGATTTGGATGTGTTTTTTTGTTAAAATTCAGTGGTTACATGTCCCCTGAATATGCATTGAAAGGGTGATTTTCAGAGAAATCGGATGTCTTCAGCTTTGGTGTGTTGTTACTTGAGATTGTTAGTGGAAGAAGAAATTCTAGCTTTTATGATGATGAGGAGGACATGAGCCTTCTAGGATTTGTAAGTCTCCCTTATATCGTTGCCTCATTTTTTTAAGAACTTCAATTGCATGTTTCTTATGAGTTTTAGTACTGATGCTAAGAATTTGAATCCTGTTTCGATGTTTTCAGGCATGGAAAATGTGGAATGCAGACAATATTGTGGCATTAACAGACTCGATGATATGTGAACCTTGCTTTAAAATGGAAATTTTGAGATGCATACATGTCGGGCTGCTGTGTGTGCAAGATTTTGCTAATGATAGGCCAACTGTATCCATGGTTATTTCCATGCTTAAAAGTGAGATTATTGATCTATCTCTTCCAAAGCAACCTACGTTCACCGATAGGCAAATTGCCCAAATGCTAGCTCCTCTCATGACAACCCAAGTAACTCCTCTATTAACAATGTTACTGTTACAATGGTTCAAGGCCGATAGCTGGTATGATTTTAGATGTTGAAATTCCTGTTAGAATCAAAATATTTGTGAAAGATATATGTTATGAATCTTTTGGTTATTCAAAATTAGCATATAGTATTTCCAAACTCTATTAAGTAGTAGGTTCTGATTTTCAACTTTTAAGTATATGATTTACGTAGTAGGAACAGTTTTATCATACATTGCAATTTTTTATTTTTTTTATTTTTTTTTTAATTTTTTTTCTTTCAATTCTAATTCAAATCATTCAAGAATCATAAAAAGCTTACTCCTTGAGTTCTCTTGAAGCTTTTACTTCTCCACAAGACTCTCTCTCCTTCCTTAGCTTTCTCTCTCTGTTTTCTCCACGGCCTTTCGAAGACACTGAATAGAACAAAACAATCCAGTTGAGCAATATTCACGACGACCAGTGGGGTTCATGAGATTCCCTTATTGGATCCATTCCAAGTGGACAGGGCAAATACAGGGCATTACAGCGGTCCAACTTAGCTCCCTCTGAGGTGACTTTAACCTCTGTTTTTCTAGGTTGTTGATTCTGGAATCAATTGAAACCTGTTTTGTTTCACGTGGAGAATTCAACGTCTTCTTTATGAACTCTGTCAAGTTCTCAGTTAGGAAGCTAGAAAACAAGGAAGGAAGAAGACGGCTGAAAACAGAGTAGTTGGGAGAATGAAATGATTCTCTGAGATTATATATATATATATAATAATATATATATATATATAAAAGCCGAATCACTTTCAGAAGTGTCTTAATATTGTTACATGTGACGTGAACCCTTTTTATTCTAATGCTAAACCGGTTTTTTAAGACATAATTTCTGAATTGGTTTTTTAAGAATGAACTGGTTTTTACTTAAAAAATCGGTCATTAAATTAGCGTAATTAATGATATTTAATTATATTTAAAGAGTTTTCCATATATAAAGTATGTAATAAATTAAGTATTATTAATGTCAAAATCAAATAAGGAAACAAATAATACAAATCAAATTATTATGTATTATAATGTTTAATCACTTTAATATGTATATAACACAATATTATATGTTATTGTTGAATTAGATGAACTAAATGATAGGATATAGAAATTAAAAAAATAAAAAATAAAAAATCTTTACATTATTAATCAAAAATAATAAAAAAATCGGTTTTTTAAGAGGCATAAATATTATTAACCAAAAATTTCATTGCATTATTTTTTATTTTTTAAAATATATAATCGTATATTAATTATTAATTGTATAGATTGTCGGATTTTTACTCAACATAATGATTAGGTATTTATTTTTTATTTCATTAGCAAAAATAATCTTTATATATATACATTAGCATCATACAAGCAATTATATATTCGATGTCCAAACCAAAGTGTAAAATCACAACGGTCATCTTGGGGCTTATTTTTATTTAGTGTCTATTAGCTTATAAAATCGTTAATTGTTCGATATAACATGCTTTTATTTGATTATTATTATTATTCTTATTATTATTATTTTTGACATGTCCACACAAGGGAACGGGGATGGGGGATTCGAACTTGTGACCTCCACTTCATTAGGCGTGGTCCATAGCCATTAATTATATTTCAATATAATCTACATGTCATTAATTTGCGTTATTAATTGCGTTAACTATATTATAATCTATGTATTTTCTGGCTAATTTTTACGCTTTATACTATTCATTTTGCATCATATATACTTATAGAAACAAAGATTTATTTTCTTTTTATTTAAAGATGTGAGATATATTTTTATACATCTTTTTAACTTATAATGAAAAATGTTGTGTTTAAATTTTAATTTTTTCATCTCTATTTTCGCCCTATTTTTACCATCACAAAACAAATTGAACAATGAACTATAAATTATAAACATCATTCCCGTTCTTAAGCGATTTTGCCTTCATAATTTTTTTTTTTTTTTTGAGAAAAATGCGATATCTTATTAGCTCAACAGAGCAATGACGAAAGAGACAAAATAGACTCCTTCCTGACAACACCATCTATACAAGATGGAGTACAATGCCATACGATTGTCCCAGTGGCATGGTTACCGGCAGCTTGAGCTAAATAATGAGCTGCAACATTGGCCTCCCGTTTTACATGAATAAACCTTGACTGGCCCAAAACCCTTAGCTCCCTTCTTGCATCCTCAATAAAATGACCATAACTACTATCACACGGCTGCAGAGAGTTCATGGCATTTACAATCACTTGGGCATCTCCCTTAAACAGCACCCTTGAAAAATTCCTCTCCTTTGTGTAGATCACTGCATAAAGTGCCGCTAGGGCTTCAGCATCAGAAGCTGAGGCTGTTGCCTTCAGCGTCACACTATACGCTCCCTAAACTCTGCCGCTTGCGTCTCTGGCGATAATCCCCAGTCCTACTGTCCCATATCAATCATTTAAAGCTGCATCAAAATTTATTTTTAGCATATTTTCCTGGGGTGGTGACCACCTTATTTCATCAATTTGACATTCAGACAGGACCCCTGTAGTAGTAGAAACATTCGCCCTCTAAAAGTCTTCTAAGGCTGTTTGGGCATCCCTCAGCACCTTAGACAGGTGTGTCATAACCCCTCCATGTACCACGTCGTTTCGGCGTAACCGCACCCTTCTAGCTATAATAACGAACAACTCCACTTCACTTCATAATTTTTTTTTTAAAAGCTAAACCAGTTTTTTAATACACAAATTTTTAATCGGTTTTTCTTAAAAAATCGGTCATTAATTAACTTTATTAATTGCGTTAATTATATTTCAAGAGTTTTCTATATATAAATTATTCAATAAACTAATGTGTTAAAAAATCGGTCATTAATTAATATTATTAATTGCGTTAATTGTATTTCAAGAGTTTTTTATATATAAATTATTCAATAAATTAAGTATTATTAATTTTTAAATTAAATAAGGAAACAGACAATGTAAATCAAATTATCATGCATTAATACGTTTAGTTAATTTAATAAATTTTTTTTCTTTTTATAATTTGCCTATGCAACCGAACAATCCCACAAAAGATGTCAAGTAGTCTTCGTCTCTACTCCGCATAAGGGCCATGATGGATCCTCGACAATTTCTTAACTGACCAAAAATAAATCTAAGAAAATAAAAGAGACATGAGATTTGCTATAAATCTGTGAAAGCTTAAGGTTTGGAAGTTAATCTTAAATTTCACATGGGGGACTGTGATGATTTCCAAGTAATAATCCTAAGTTTATCATGTGGCTAAGTTTTTATTGAGGGATTAAGAATAAATCCAAAAAACATAGAACAACATATCTTATCTCAATACCAATACTCCTCCCTTCAAGTCCTCTTTATGCAAATTGCTTCTTAATTTCCACACACACATATCTATAGGACCCCATGACATGATTTCATTTTTTTGTTTTCTTTTGCAAGTCATATAATCAATAAAGCGTGTGGGATTCTGGATATCCACATACTAACAA
The DNA here is from genome assembly GCA_013348765.1 of Carpinus viminea. Lineage (NCBI taxonomy): Eukaryota > Viridiplantae > Streptophyta > Magnoliopsida > Fagales > Betulaceae > Carpinus > Carpinus viminea. Next base: position 31,247,797 of record CP054668.1, on the reverse strand, counting down.
TAAATCCAAAAGAAAAATCCACTTAATTTGGGAAATAAAGAAGATATATAATTGCCGTCCACTTTGGGATTAAAAGTTTATATTAATACATTTAGGATTTTAAAAAACAAAAAAGATGTCATATATATATATAACTAGTTTTTTCTTAAAAATTTTGTAATTAATTTGGGCCATTAATTGCATTAATTATATTTCAATATAATCCATATGTCATTAATTTGCGTTATTAATTGCGTTAACTATATTATAATCTTTTTTTTTTTTTTGAAAATCAACATAGTCTCATTCATTAAAGATCATGAGCAAAACTCTTACAATACAGGGCAAGCCCCAAAGTATCCGTAGGTAAACTACAAAGATACCAACGTCATACAAGACATATTACAATTCAGACTCTCAAATCATATCCGCTAACCTATGACTAATTAACAAATGAAATACAAATCTGGAGAATCAACTAATGCATAGGTAGCAATTATTCCTTGACAGAGAACCTCAGCCAACACTTATTCCTTGACACCGAGGGTTGAGAACCCTGTGCCAACACTTATTTCTTGACAGAGGGCTAGAAACCCTGTGCCAACACTTGTCCTCCTCCACCCGAAAGCCGGATAACATTCACATCCACAACCCAAAGATCTAGACCAAGCATCACACCCCAAAGCGGGTTGATCGAGACAAGACTTATTACAAGCAAAACAATAAAAATACAAGAAATAAAACCGATCACGTGCAAGTAGACCTCATTACATCAAGGGCGTGTTAGAAGCTCGACGCGGTGGAGGCGGAAAAGGCCCAACTTGGATGGAGTAGCAAAATAGATCTTGAGAAGATCGGTAGAATCAGTAAAATAACAAAACACACAAAACAAATAGAAAAAAGCAATACAAGGAAATACTAAAGCAAATACAAGGAAACCCAGCAAAACAAAAAATAAACAAAGGAAACAAAATATAGGGAAACCAAATAAAACATAAAATAAAAAGCAGAATGATCAACCGGAGAAGGCTCAGGCGCGATCTAGCTGGAACACCGCTGAGGAAGGTGGCGATGAGAGAATGACGCGGAGGGGGCACGTAGAAGACTTGCCTCAGGCGGAGGGCTATGAAACGCCGAAAGCCGGAAGACCCAAACAAGGGCACAAAAAGCCAAAAAAACAAATGGAAAAGACCGCCATACAAGGAGGAGGCTGGGGAAAGAAAAAGGAAAGGGAGGGGTACCAGGACTAGGACATCAAGTAAATAACTAGAGCCCGGTGCTAAAGGGACGTGGGGAGGAGGGATGGCGACGGCCATTCCTCCTCCCCAAGAGTGACGGCGACGGCCATTCCTCCTCCCCAAGAGTGACGGCGATCTAGAGAGGGGCTGCTAAAGCAAAAAACCTAGAGAGAAAAAAACCTAAGAGAAAACCTAAATTAATGTTGGATAACCTAAACTATATTATAATCTATGTATTCTTCGTGCTAATTTTTTCTCTTTACACTATTCATTTTAAATCATATATAATTATAAGAATAAAGATTTAATTTTTTATTTAATTTAAAGAGGTGACATATTTTTATACACCTTTTTAACTTATAATGAAAAATGATGTGTTTAAATTTTAATTTTTTCATCTCTATTTTCACCCTGTTTTTACTGCCACAAACAAATTGGACAATGAACTATAAATCAAAAACATCATTCATGTTCGTAAGCGATTTTGCCTTCACAAATTTTTTAAAAAACTATACCGGTTTTTTAAGATATAAATTTTTAACAGGTTTTTCTTAAAAAACTGGTCATTAATTAACATTATTAATTGCGTTAATTTTATTTCAAGGGTTTTTTATATATAAATTATTCAATAAATTAAATATTATTAATTTTTAAATTAAATAAAAAAAATAATATAAATCAAATTATTATGTATTAATACGTTTAGTTAATTTAATAATTTTTTTCTTTTATGATTTGCCTTAACAATCAGACAATCCCATAAAAGATGTCAAGTAGTCTTCGTCTGTACTCCACGTAGGGGCCACGACAAATCCTCAGCAATTTTTTAACTGTCCAAAAATAAATCCACGAGAATAAAAGATACATGAGATTTGCTATAAATCCGTGAAAGCTTAAGGTTTGGAAGTTAATCTTAAATTCCACGTGAGGGGCTGTGATGATTTCAAAGTAATAATCATAAGTTTATCATGTTGCTAAGTTTTTGTTGAGGGACTAAGAATAAATCCAAAAAACTAGACCAACATATCTTATCTCAATACCAATACTCCTCCATTCAAGTCCTCTTCATGCAAATTGCTTCCTAATTTCCACACACACATATCTATAGGACCCCATGACATGATTTAATTTTTTTTTTTCTTTTGCAAGTCATATAATCAGTTAAGCGTGTGGGATTCTGGATATCCACATACTAACAATAAATCCAAAAGAAAAATCCACTTAATTTGGGAAATAAAGAAGATATATAATTGCCGTCCACTTTGGGATTGAAAGTTTATATTAATACATTTAGGATTTAAAAAAAAAAAAAGACGTCATATATATAACCGGTTTTTTCTTAAAAAAATGGTAATTAATTAGCACCATTAATTGCATTAATTATATTTCAATATAATCCATATGTCATTAATTTGCGTTATTAATTGGGTTAACTATATTATAATCCATGTATTCTTCGTGCAAATTTTTTTTCTTTATACTATTCATTTTAAATCATATATAATTATAGGAACAAAGTTTTAATTTTTTATTTTATTTAAAGAGGTGAGATATATTTTTATACATCTTTTTAACTTATAATGAAAAATGATGTATTTAAATTTTAATTTTTTTCATCTCTATTTTTCGCCATATTTTTACCGCCACAAACAAATTGAACAATGAACTATAAATCAGAAATGTCATTCCTGTTCTTAAGCGATTTTGCCATCACAATTTTTTTTTTTTTAAAGCTAAACCAGTTTTTTAAGGCATAAATTTTTAAACGGTTTTTCTTAAAAATTAGTCATTAATTAACGTTATTAATTGCATTAATTATATTTGACGGATCGTCAGCAATTTCTTAACTGACCAAAAATAAATCCAAGAATATAAAGGAAATGTGAGATTTGCTATAAATCCGTGAAAGCTTAAGGTTTGGAAGTTAATATTAAATTCCACGTGAGGGGCTGTGATGATTTCCAAGTAATAATCCTAAGCTTATCATGCGGCTAAGTTTTTCTTTAGGGACTAAGAATAAATCCAAAAAACATAGACCAACATAACTTATCTCAATACTAAGACTCCTCCTTTCAAGTCATTTTCGTGCAAATTACTTCTTAATTTTCACACAGACATATATATGGGAACACATGACATGATGTCATTTTTTTTTTTTTTTTGCTTTTGCAAGTCATATAATCAATAAAGCTTGTGGAATTCTAGATATCCACGTATTCATAATAAATCCAAAAGATCCCTAAAAAAAAAAAATATCAAAAGAAAAATCCACTTAGTTTTGGAAATAAAGAAGATATAAAATTGTGGTCCACTTTGGGATTGAAAGTTTATATTAATACATTTAGGATTCTAAAAAACAAAAGAACGTCATATATATATAACCGATTTTTTCTTAAAAACTCGGCATCGGTTTTTGCTTAAAAAATCGGTTATTAAATTAGCGTAATTAATGACATTTAATTATATTTGAATAGTTTTCTATATATAAATATGCAATAAATTAATTATTATTAATGTCAAAATCAAATAAGGAAACAAATAATACAACTTAAATTATTATGTATTTTTATGTTTAATCACTTTAATATATATAACATAATATTATATGTTATAGTTGAATTACATGAACTAAATGATAGGATGTAGAAATAAAATAGAAAAAAATTTCATTGCTTTATTTTTTATTTCATTGGCAAAAATAATATATATAATCCATGTATTCTTCGCCACCCGAGAACTTTTTGATATTTTTTTTGTTACAACATATAAAGAAAAACTCGATAGAAATGTGTTTAAATTTTGAAATTAAACTATTACAAATAATCTTGCGCATACTTTTTTCTACAACCAAAGTACTTTTTTGAATGTTTATAATTTTGAGTTTTATTTATATTGAAATCTAAAAAGTATTACACCAACAATATTAGAAATTCTTTCTAATTTTATATTAATGTTTTGATAAAGCAAAATTCAAGTTTTCCTCTTACAATTATGAAAAGTAAATTTCATAATACTTATAAAATATACAATTATAATATAACCCTAAAAACCCGCGCATTGCACGGGTTATAAGCTCGTAATAATAATACATGGATCAAATACAATCAACAAATTTAACTAACCGTCAACTCATCTTAACTAACTCAGCTAACTTCAACTAATCTAACTGTCAACAACTCAAAAGAACAAGGTGGAGTGGAGGGGGATATCTCCACCCCATTGTAGAGGTGTTGGGCCCTCACCCGCCACCTCTGCTTTTATTTTTATTTTATTAAAACATAATTGAAATTTCTTACACACTAGTTGATGAAATTATGAGTATTATGTGTCTACTTTATTAGGTGACCGTAGGTGACTTAATAACATAGTCTGTGAGTATTTTCTTTTATAGCTGGGTTGCTGTGAAAGTTTCTCGATGTACCAATTTTAGAGCACATTCTTTAGTAAAGTGGGCCGCTTCCAATAATTTTTTTGGAAGCATTCCCATACGATCTCACATTCTCTCTTCCATCCGGATCCAAAGTGGGAAAAATCCTCTTGTAGCCACTTTCCAGCATTTAATTAGGAAAAAAAAAAAATTGACAATGTGAAAAAATTCTATAAATAATTTGGATGAAAAAAACTAATAGAATGAATCTTTTTTTTTTGAAGTAATTAAATCATAGGAAGTGATTTTTATATATATATATATTAAAAAAAAAAAAACCTATGGAGTAATTTTTAAGAAAGTTAATATATATATACACACTTTTTTTTTCTCTACAATTTTTATCATGTTCCCCGTAACTTTTAATGCAAACTATCAATTATTTATGCATGTAATATTGTGAATTTTATATTAGACCAACATGGAGATCTTACCTAAATCTTACCATAATAGACAAATTCAATCCTTTAACACAATATGGTAAATGACATTATAGCCTTGGTTATAACTTTTGGGGTAAAATACATTTAATTTTTGCAATGTCTCCTCCGATGTTAATAATCGGACTGTTGAAGAGGAAGCAATGGTAAAGATCTTTTTAGTAGTCTTGTACTTTTTAAAGACGAGTAATCAAGATAGGGTTCACATGCATAGGTGAGCCATGTACTTGGAAACTATTTTCTTTATCCCTTCCTTTGAGTTTGGCGGCAAGTATCACCCTTCTAAATTACATGGCTAATGATGATCCTACAATTTAACTTGATATCGTATAAAGATTACCTCGATGAGAAGAAAAACATGAGATTTAGATTCTGCCACAAGCCTTTAAACCTCCAAATCTTACTCAATATGAATTGTGATTATTACATTATTTATTCCTTATCAAACTTTTGTCTAGACTATGCAGTCTATGCTCATTAATCGGGCCGTGGGAGCAACCAATGGTAAAGATCTTTTTAGCAGTCTTCTTAAAGACATATGATAAAAGATAAGTTCACTTGAGTGGGCTATTTACTTGAGCACTTTCTCTTTATTCCTTCCCATTTAAGTATCACCCTTTCTACATCACATTGCTAAAGTGGGTTCTACACCTTAACTTTTGTTGAGTATACATGTGTGAGTGTAAAAGGAATAGAGTATTGTATATGTTGGAGAAATGTAAAAAGTATGAGTAGTTAAGATAGTATAGTTGGGTCCAAACCCTTAAACTTAAACTTTTGGGTTGAGTGATATATCAACATGCTATATTATATTCTCATTAAAAGATTTACCGAGCATCAATATCCTAAACAACTTGATATGGTATAAAGGTCACCTTGATTACAAGAATCACATGAGATTCCAATTTGGCCTTAAGCCTTTAAACTTCTTGATGCAGCGATTTAGTGGGTTGGAACGAAGAACAACAAATATGCAGTGGATAGATAATTCTAAATCTTGAGTCTATCAATGATCTAAGAATTCTTTTTAAAATATAGAGTCTATCTATGATTTCAAGAAAAAATATAAAGAAAACTTACCTATTAGTAATTCTTATTCAACAAAAATCAATAATTAACAACAACTGCGTTTTTGGAGGCTATAATGAAGTAATTAAAGGCGGTTTACTAATAAAACACGATTAAGCATCCTAGCGGAAACATGGCTGTCTAGACGGGACTCAAATAGAACATAAAATTGCGAAAATTAAATATAATGTCTGGACGGGGTCCAAACGGGCTCCAAACAGAGCATTATGACCCTCTCTTAGGAAAGCTACGGGTCCAGACGGCTAGATCACCATTCGAACGGTCTCCTCTTGTCTAGCTATGGGTACAAACGGGCACAAGGGTTGTCCAGACAGGCCTCTGCTGCAGTTCGTGTCTGGGCATGTGTCACCATCTTCTAGGGTGTCTTCACACTGGCATTAGCTCGGGCCTTCCTCAGATACTCTGATCGGTGCCTAAACGTGCTTATTTGGACCCCTTAATTTATATTCGTTAGGCCTTTAGTATTGTTAATATCTAATTATTTTTAGTGTTTTTAGTATTTTGTGTTGTGCAGGACATTGCATTAAACATGGCTAGCAAAAGGCAAATGCACCAACGCATCGCATGAGCAGGGCTCTAACGATGCCCAGCCTAGCGGGTTATCTCGCGTCAACGCAAGGACCCACGGCTCAACGACGCCTAGTCAAATTTCTAGCCGCCACAAATAGCTTATTTATCGATCGAACGCACGCGCTCGACCACAAATAATCGTGCGCTCGAACGCAGGTAGTGCGCTCGAACGCACTTTGTCCTCGCCACCTATAAATAGGACCTGTGTATTTTCTTATTCTCGACGCTTGAGGTGCCCTTGGAGGCCAAAAACCTCCTGCTTTCATCATCAGAAACCTCTAAATTGTCATTTATTTATTTTATGTTTTATTTTACGCTTAATTAGTCTCTTAGTCCCTTCACTTGAATTTATTTATATACATTTATGTTTAGTTCAGATTATTCTGTCTATTTAAGATTTATGTCCATTCGCTTTCAATGCATTTTAGTGACAAAAGTGTATTGATTGTTGTTTGCCAATCGCCAACGTCGACTATCGTTGCTAATCGGAGATACATCGGATATCTGCCTTCGGACCATTATCCGCTTGTGACCTCTTGTAAAGTGTTTGCCTCGGGTAGATTAACAAGATTGTGTAGCAACAATAGGATATACATATGTACTTTATTGATAGACGGAAATATGAACAATGTGTTAACGCTCAGAGTATGCCTTGTAGCATAACTATTTAATAAATATGAGCTAAACATGTTTATATGTGAATTAATTAATTGTGAGGTGGATTAGGGACTTTAGTTATTTTATTTCTTTATTTTATTGCTTTTTAGCTTAGTTTTATTTTATGCACGCCACGTGTTTGAAATCGGAACTAGGTTAAGATTTTATTAGTTTAGGCATTTTAAAGTTGGTTTTTAGCAACGCCGATTCTCTGTGGGTTCGACACTCGCACTTGCACAGCCACATTACTACAATCGACTTGTGCAATTGGCGAGTACTATTTTTGGTACGACCAAATTTTGGTGCCGTTGCCGGGGAATCAGTGTTTTGTTAAAATTAATTTTTGTGCTTAGATTAATTTTATCTTTCTACTAGTTATTTTAATTGTGCATTTATTTTATTTATTTCGTGCTTTTGTATAGATAAAATAAAAAAAAAAAAATTTCAAAAAAAATTAAGCGTTTTGTTTACTTTTTTTAGTTTGCTCGCTCGAAAATCAGGGCCGACATGGCGGTCGAACGCATATTATGGCTCGAACGACGCCGCTTATTCCGATGTCACAGATAACGCTCGTCACGCTCGGCAAGCACGGCCCTGACAGTAGACGCAGGCATTTCTGGCTTGAACGTGACTCAGGTGCTCAAACGCACTTGCAAAATCGCCATATCTTGTCCGCGAACGACCGTAGTGTCCTGCTTTTTTTAGTTATTTTATTTAATTATTGCTTTGCCTATTATTATTTATTTATTTATTTTAGATTTGTTTAGTTTAATTTTATTAGCTTGTTAGTTTTTGTTTTTAATTTCGTTGAGTTGCTGGAAAATCAGGCGCAAAGGCGGTCGAATCGGTATTGCGGTCGAACGCATTTGTGCTTATTCCAGACAGCTATGCACTGCGTCCTCGACACGCCTCACAGGCGAAGCGCACGCCTGCTCCATGAACGAGGCGTGATACGCTCAACGCCCTGCTGTATTCAACGCATCGCAAAGCTCGCCACATTTTGTGCATCTGGTGAACTAACGCACCGACTTGCGCCGAAGCACTTCTGCTGCCGCAGCATACCCGAGGCAATGTATGTGATCTGTTTTCATTTTTTTTATTGTTAGTTTTAATTATTTATTATCCCTATTTTTATTTGTTGTTTTAGTTTTTGTTAGATTAAATTTATTTTATTTGTTTGATTAGTTTAATATGTTGTTAGTTTAAATTAGTTTATTGTTAATTAGTTTAATATTTTGTTAGTTTATTTATTAATTTGTTTAGTTTATTTTATTAGTTGTAGTATTTTATTTTCTTAATTGATATTGTTTCATGTGGGATATTTTGAACTGTTTGGGTGAAACATGTGTCTTCCGTTTAATATTTATGATGTTTTCCCTATCACTTTGCACCAACATGAACCATGTTCACACCGCCCAGCCATTCACCATAGTTTAGGTGATTGTCCACACTGGGGACAATTTCCTAATTTTTTCAAATGAGCGTTGAACCAATTTCTCCAAATAGGTTTGAATCAAATTCAAATTTTTATTACCCACACTGGAGCAACTATTTTTTTTCACCGCTTTTTGATTTATTTTCTTTTTGTTATTTTATTTTTCTGTATATATTTTATGTGTTTCAGTTTCTAACAGCAATTAACCTTTGATGTTTGATCTTTGAGAAGAAAAGATTGCTGTTAGTTTTTGACAGGTGTTTGATGTTTAAGTTTGGGGACGCTGACTTTGCACATCGTGGTTCCTCATCCCACTGTAATGTATTTCTTGCCACATTTGGGACAATGTGTCATTTAAGTTTGGGAGTGTGGACAAACATTCTGTCTGTCTTTTTGTTTGTTTTATTTTATTTGTTTGTTTTGTTTTTGCATGTATATATTTGATTTTGCCATGTATATAAAATTTTTCTTTTTTGTTTGTTACTATGTTGTTGATTGGTCATGACTTACATCAATCTGTGGATTGCATGTCATTGGTTTGTTTAACTTGTTTGAACATTGCCTATCATTAGAAATCAGCTTTTGATTCATGTGTTGGATTAGAGAGACTCCACTTGTTTAATTGATATTTCACATGCACACTAGCAGTAGGGTCTGTGAGGTTTGAGATTTGACTTTGAAGTGTGCATCTTGAAATTTTTAGGTTTTTGCTATGTGATGATGAAAACCTTGGCTTTAATAAAAAAAAAAAAAAAAAAAATCAATCAAAATCATAATAAAGTGAATTTTTCATTGAGTAACCGAACCTCTTGCCTGGTCAAGCAATGAGTGTTCGCGTCAAAAGATGAGAAATTGCTGTTAAAAATTGTATAGCTAGTTAGGCTTCGTAACTCTTTTTGACTTGAGTAATTAAGCCCTTAGGGATGTCTCTACATCTAGTGCCCTAAAACCGTTTGGTTTGGGAGTCACTGGCCCAACGCTCGTTACATAGGTCATTTAGAAGTTTAAGGAAGTCAACATTGCACAACCTACACAAAAAAATTGCATCTTTCAATTTAAGCCTTGGTTGTATTTATCACATTGTTTTTCCTTTGAATTTTGGGATACACGTCTTTGGAGAGTAATTGAAACCCATGATCTTATTGTTAGTTCACTTTGCACATTATGGAGCACGGTTGTCTCAATTTTCCAACCTTGAATGAAAAGATGTTTGGATGCCTTGATGATGTGGTTCATATGTTTAACATGTTAAATCTACTAATGATGTATGAACCATGTGTTTGTGTTGGGCTTTGTCTAATTAAAACATAGTGCCAATAATTGTTTGTGGGTGTCATTCTAAAACCCTCACGAGATTTCACTCGCCTCTAGGGAACTCCTAGAGGTTTAAAAGGCTTGTTGTATGCGCCAAATGCAATCGTTTCTCCCAATTTAAAGCGGACTTATGTTTTTTTGTGTTTTTCGCTTTGTTTTGCTAAGGGACTAGCAAAATGTAAGTTTGGGGGTATTTGATTGGTGCCTAAAAGTGCTTATTTGGACCCCTTAATTTATATTCGTTAGGCCTTTAGCATTGTTAATATCTAATTATTTTTAGTGTTTTTAGTATTTTGTGTTGTGTAGGACATTGTATTAAAACATGGCTAGCAAAAGGCAAATGCACCAAGTGAAGCTAATCTCAAGTGCGTCGCTCGAGCACTTGCGCTTGAACGCCCACGTCGACGCATGAGCAGGGTCGAACGCATGCCCAGCCGCCTAGCGGTTATTATGCGTCAACGCAAGGACTGCGTTGAACGCACTCGATCAGCCCCTAGCCGCCACAGCAGCTTATTTGCGATCGAACGGACGCCTGCTGCTCGACCACAAATAACTGGTGCGTCGAACGCAGTAGTGCGTTTGAACGCACTCGATGCTGCCAGCCTATAAATAGGATCTCATGTATTCTTTTGTTTTTCACGTTTGGGAGGCGCTTAGGGCCTCAAGCCCTCTGCTTTTCATCAGAATCCCTCCTAAATTGTCATTTAATTAATCTATGTTTCATTTTACTTTAATTTAGTCTCTTATTCCCTCCACTTTAATTTATTTATATACATTTATGTTTAGTTCGTATTATTCTGTCTTTTAAGATTCATGTCCATTCGTTTCAATGCATTTTAGTGACAAAAGTGTATTGATTGTTGTTTGCCAATCGCCAAACGTCGACTATCGTTGCAACCGGAGATACATCGGATATTCGTCTTCGGACCATTATCCGTTGTGACCTCTTGTAACAGTGTTTGCCTCGGGTAGATCGACAAGATTGTGTAGCAACAATAGGATATACATATGTACTTTATTGATAGACGGAAATATGAACAATGTGTTAACGCTCAGAGTATGCCTTGTAGCATAACTATTTAATAAATATGAGCTAAACATGTTTATATGTGAATTAATTAATTGTGAGGTGGATTAGGGACTTTAGTTATTTTATTTCTTTATTTTATTGCTTTTTAGCTTAGTTTTATTTTATGCACGCCACGTGTTTGAAATCGGAAATAGGTTAAGATTTTATTAGTTTAGGCATTTTAAAGTTGGTTTTTAGCAACGCCGATTCTCTGTGGGTTCGACACTCACACTTGCATAGCCACATTACTACAATCGACTCGTGCAATTGGCGAGTACTATTTTTGGTACGACCATACTCCCAAGCATCTTGGTCTACATCATCCTCCCCAGGTCTGAGAGAATTCACCCTCGAATTCGCATCCTCATTATTGAAGCTCGTAGGGGCTAATTTCCTCCTCTTTCCCCCTACATTATTCTCCCCTGTTGGAGAGAATACGCCCTCAAATTTGGCCGGTTCTTTCCACGTTCTTTCGGATGCCTAGTTAACTCACTCGACTCACCCTTACTCAACATCAAAACAAGACAACACCTTATAATAAGCCAATAACAAGTGACATGTAGTCATGTCAACCACATCACATCATACATGATCCATATATTTAGTTCCAATAGAAAAGGCATTTGGCAATATTTAGATACCCTTACCTCGTTTCCTTTTGTGAGTCACTCCAATTGATAAGGAGTAGGATGCCTCTTGGTCTTGAGCCCTAGCTTCCGAACTGCTTCCTTCGAGAAGACATTCATACCGCTCATTGGATCATTGACAAGCTTGGCCACCTTGCCTCTTAAGATGCATGTATGTTGAAATTGTTGGCACTTACCTCCAATGTATTTGGACACTGATTGATGCTTGATCTCCACCCCCTCCTTAGGTACCATCTTTACCATCTTCCTTGGTACTTCTTTTTGCCACCATGAACTCTTTGGGTTGCAAGCAACTTTGGAATTTTAGTGTATCAAGTTTGAACCTACTCACCTGCTGATTGGCATGAGCTTGCGTAAGGTGCTAACGTCCCTACGTTCGACGCTCTGTAAACGGGTTTCTAGATCCATCCTCATTGTGATGACACAAGTTGGATAATTAGGTAGTGAGGTCTTCAATTTGATCCCTCATAACCCGAAATTAATCCTCCTTGTATTGCCATGGTTCAGCATTAGATTTTCCTTCCGCCTCCACGAATCGCGGTCTTGGTTGGCGACGACAACCGTTCGGCCACAAACGAATTGCCGGTTGCTCCTTATATACTGTCTCTGTGTGCACGTATACCTTGTTCATGTCTGCAAAGTGGTTGCTCCTCCCCATTCATGGAAAGTAATTGAGCTCCGATACCAACTGATGTAGCACGACTTAGTGAGCTACAACAAATAACAACAAATATGCAGCGAATAGATAATTCTCGATTTTGAGTCTATGAATGATCTAAAAATTCTTCTTAAAATATAGAGTCTATCTAAGATTTCAAGAAAAAATATAAAGAAAACTCACCTATAAGTAATTCTTATTAAAAAAAATCAATAATCATCAACAACTGCGTTTCTAGAGGCTATAATGAAGTATTTATAGTCTTCTAAAACCCTAACCCTAAAACAAAGAATTAAAGGTGGTTTACTAATAAAACACGATTAAGTGTCTAGACAGGAAACATGGCTGTCCAGATGGGACGTTAATAAAACATAAAATTGCGAAAATTAAACATAACATCCGGACAGGGTCCGAATAGGCTTCGAACAGAGCATTCTGGCCCTCTCTCGGGAAAGCTATGGGTCCGAACGGCTAGATCACTGTTCAGACGGTCTCCTCTTGTCCAGTAATGGGTCCAGACGGGCACAAGGCCGTCTGGATGGGCCTTTGCTACAGCTCATGTCTGGGCATGTGTCACCATCTTCCGAGGTGTCTTCACAATGGCATTAGCTTGGGTCTTCCTCAAATACTCCCAAGCATCCTGGTTTACATCACTTCCAAATCTTAGTCCATATCGATCACTTGTGACTCAAATGTGTTGAGCTTAGAAATCCCATGATTCCTTCCGTGGATAGTGACATGATCCATTGTGAAGCTAGAGGAACAATTTCCTTGCACGATAATGCTTTTTTTTTTTCCTTCTTCTTCTTTTTGATTACCAAGTTCTCCATTTGCTTCTAAAACAATTATCAAGGTAGGAAATAGAGACAACTTTGGGACCCAATACAACTAATATTGTCGGTGCACTCATGATCCTATATAATTGTGACTGAGCAAGTTGAGATATATACATGCAACTTTCTCAAACTTCAAATTAAATGTTGAACAACAAAACTTGGGATTCAAAATTGATCACTTCCCTAGCTATTCTTTGCATTTGTTTTCTCAGCAACCTGCAAGATCGAGGTATGTGGTTTTTCCTTTTTTATGTTCTATAAGAGGTACATGTATGTGTTTATAGTTTGTCCATAAAGTTCGTCTTCACCATTCTAATCATTTTTATTATTAAAAAAAAAAAAACTATATAGTCTTTGTGTGTATACAATTATTCTCATAGAAAAAGCTATTAACAAACTTTGCTTTACATATAATTGAGCCGCTATATATATTATATATGCAGACAATTCTAGTTAATTACCAAATATTATATTGAATATAAATCTATGCACTTGAAAACTAACAATTAAAAGTTGTGATGTTGAACAAGGTGAAAAAAAGGAGAAGGAAAAGTAAGCAATCAAAGGAATTGGATATGTTTAGCCACATCTTTATCGTACTGAATGAGAAATATGACGAATGGAACATCTAGTATTTTGTTCTATTGAGTCTCCTACTATAGGCCATTCTAATTCTGGTTGCACCATTCTATAAGAGAACAGAAAGTACGATGTTACTATTGTTGATCTGGTCAGCCTACATGCTGGCCATTTGGGCTAGTAACTTTACAGTGGGACTTATTTCCAACGGTAAAGAAAATCCAAAACCTTATTATTGCTCTAGCAAACCTCATGATTGCTCTAGCATTCTGTGACGTCCCACATCGTCTGGGTATGGAGATGAGGATGTGCTTATATGTATACTTCCACCTTCAATGACAACAACGTGTTTTAAAGCCGTAATGGTAATGATCCCATCAGAACTCCGCAATTAAGCGTGCTTCTGCGAGAGTAGTATCAGGATGGGTGACCTCCTAAGAAGTCTGGTGTAGGGGAGTCAAAAGCGGACAATATTGTGTGTCATCAGGGTGGGATGTTACATATGGTATCAGAGCTATTACCCAGCCTAAGATGGGGGAGCGTGCACAAACCCATGAAGGTCACTGGGATGGATGCCAAGAATGGGCTAATCCCATGAGGCCGCCAGCTAGCGGACGCTGCTAGGACGGATGCTAAGAATGGGTTAATCTCATGAGGCCGCTAGCATGGACGTTGGGTCCTAAGAGAGGGTGATTGTGACGTCCCACATCGCCTGAGTATGGAGAAGAGGATGTGCTTATATATATACTTTCACCTTCAATGACAACAACGCGTTTTAAAGCCGTGATGGTAATGATCCTATCAAAACTCCGCAGTTAAGCGTGCTTCTGCGAGAGTAGTACTAGAATGGGTGACCTCCTACGAAGTCTGGTTTAAGGGAGTCAAAAGCGGACAATATTGTGTGTCATTGGGGTGGGATATTACACATTCTAGTGTTTTGGACTCCCTTTCTTTTGTTACACCTCGGTGGTCTAAATACCATATTTGTTGTTTCTTTGGAGCATAATGCCTCTGGCTAAGGCAGTTGGTTGGGCTTCTAGGCCAATTTGTTCTCTTCGGCCAATCCTTCAGCCAATACTGTCCCTTAAACAAGTTATGGCTCCCTACTTTCCTTCTATCTATTGCTGGAACCATCAAGTGAGATTATTGATCTGCCTCTTCCAAAGCAACCTGCATTCACTGAAAGGCAGATTGCCCTAAATGCTAGATCCTTTCATTCTCAACACAACCCAAGTAAATCCTCTGTTAACAATGTCACTGTTACAATGGTTCAAGGCCGATAGCTAGTATGTTATGAATCTTTTGGTTATTCAAAGTTAGCATGTAGTAGGGTCATTTGTATTTCCAAACTATGATGTGATAAAAGCAACTCTATTAAGTAGTAGGTTCTGATTTTCGACTTGTTAATTATATGATTTACGTAGTAGATACAGTTTTATCATACATTGCTCTCATAAAAAGCTTACCCCTTGAGTTCTCTTGAAGCTTTTCCTTCTCTACAAGCCTCTTTCTTCTTCCTTAGCTTTCTCAAGTCTCTCTCCCAAACTCCTTCTCAAAACTCTCTTGTGTCGCTCCCTGTTTTCTCCACGGGCTTTCAAAGACATTGAAGAGAACAAAACAATCCAGTTGAGCAATGTTGAGATAAAACAATTCTAGGATTCTCAATGAAGTAGAAAAATAGCAGAAATATAAAATAACAATCAATCACACAAAATACCAAGGTTTAAGTGATTCGGCTTAACAGGCCTGCATCTATTGGTGAAGACGATTTAGAAGAAATTCACTAACAAAAGGTGAAGTACAAAGATGAGTACAAATAAAACAACTTGAACCCAAAAGCCTCAATACAGCCAAGCTCACTTTCACACAAAAAGAATTAAATACAGAAAATAAATATTCTCTAAATTCTCTAAGAGCTTGCTGTTTTTCTATTCTGTTATTTTTTCTGCTTCATTTGTAATCCTAGAATTATTTTATCTCAACAAGCAATATTCACGATGACCTGTGGAGTTCATGAGATTCCCTTATTGGATCCATTCCAAGCGAGCATGAGGCAAATACTGAGGCATTACAAAGATCCAACGAGCTCCTCTCGAGGTGACTTTTACCTTTGTTTTTCTAGGTTGTTAATTCTGCAATCAGTTGAGGCCTGTTTTGTTTCACGTGGAGAATTCAACGTCTCCTTTATGAACTCTGTCAAGTTCTCAATTAGGAAACTAGAAAACAAGGAAGGAAGAAGACGACTGAAAACTGAGTAATTGGGAGAACGAAATGATTATCTGATATTATTTTTGGTATAAAATTGCCATTCAACTGATTTAGTTTTTTCTTTGTTCTTGTATATACAGATAGAACAAAAGAACAAGTTTTTTTTTTGACATGTCTACACAAGGGAAAGGGGAGGGGGGATTCGGATTAGTGGCCTCCACTTCAAGTGTGGCCTACAGCCGATTGAACTACCCATTAAGGACCAAAAGAACAAGTTTAGTTGAACTAATGACTTCCGTTTTATTAGGCATGGTCCACAACCGATTGAGTTACTCATTAGGGACCAAAAGAACAAGTTGAATTGAATTGAGTTGTTACTATTTTTGTAAGGACTCAGGAAAAAGCATAAGTCACATCTGCATTATCACCCCAAACCCAAAAAGACTAATCAAATTGAACTTTCTTATAATCCCTTATAAAATCATAATTTCTACAATTTTTTGTTTTTTGTTTTTTTTTTTTTTAAAGCAAATAAGGATAGGGTACAAGGAATCAAAAAATTGAAAAGGGTTGGACTCTCCAACAACAAAGCCAAAATAGCAATTCAATGCAAAAAATACAAACAAATAGGAAATGGGCCAAAAAATGGCCCAGTCCTCTGGATCTTGGTCAACAAACAAAGAAATAGCACCAACATAGTGGTCTTTTGAGCAAGCCAAAGAGGCACTGAATTCCTATCTGAATCTGTTGTAGGGGAGAACCGATCTCCGGTTGATAAAGCAATCTCCACAAAAAGATCAAACTAGTGTAGCTGAAGGAGATAAAAACCCACAAAAAAAGAAAAGAAAAGAAAAAGGAAGCTATTTGTGTGGATACAATTACTCTAATAGAAAAGCTATTAAGAAACTTTGATATACATATAATTGAGCCGCTATATTATGCAGACAACTCTAGTTACCAACTATTACATTGAGTATTTATGTTTAAGTGTCATAAATTGAGTATTTATGGTTCGATTACAGCCCTATTTACCATAGGTCTAATATCCATTCTATTTGGCAAATATTGACAAGACTATGTTACGATCTTTTAAGTGTACATGAGGTTTGAATAAGACTACCTCAATATTAAATTAAGGTAAATTTTGATGATGGGTTCATTCTCTTTGTTGTAGTCACCCATCACAAATGCGATGTAGAAGGGTTGGTTGTGGCCTCACCCTCTATGGGGGCAGATGGAGGTTAGCCGTGTAACGCGACCCACCTTCTCATTTATTTTTATTTTTTTGTGGGTATAATTATAAATTTTCAAGGGTTACATTAGAGAAATGAACAGAATTTTTACAGAATTAGATGGAAAGAACTATTTAACACCGCGCTTTATTTGAAGCAATGCAGTTCATCACTTCAAACTGGCGGTGTGAAGTGAGCTCCCGAGCTCTAATGGTTCAAATATCAATGAGCTATTAGATAAAATTGGAAAAACGATAATTAATGACTTAAACTGCAAGAACCAATCTAGTAATTTTTCCAAAATTAATCTCTCAATAATTTCCTAGTGAAATAGCATAATGATTGAAAAGTCTTATACCCTCCACCCCAAATAGATTCAACCTTTTGTTCAAGAAAAAAATTAGAATGAAAATCTTATTCTTAATTTTTGTAGAAAGTTTGTAGGATTTTGCATATGGAACTAAAAGATTTTTAAAAATTAAAATTACTTGTTCCACTAACAATAAAATTCTCTCAATTTCAAGAAATGAAAATAAACCATTTCATAGTTCGGGTTAAATTTTACATTTGTAGTCATTGTGTACACCATTAAATACAACAAAATAAAACCTAATAAGTTACTTAAGAGAATCTCCAAGAGCCCATCTAACTTAACTTTTTAATTAAATTTAGGGAAAAATTATCATTTCTCTAAATGGATAATTTTCTTTAAGAGCTTGCTGTTTTTCTACTATGTTATTTTTTTCTTAAAAAGATCATCGCAAGAGCAATTACTGGTGTTTTAGAGAAGAAGAATTTGGAGTATTTTGGATTTCTCACCGCATCAATTTTTGCTGTGTGGGTGAGAGAGATGGGGAAGAAAAGGGAAAGATAAAAAAAATAATGATAATATTTAAAAATGATATTTAATTAGAAGAGACGGTTAAAATAGATGTTCGTTCTGCTAGACTGCTTATAATGAAAAACTTGTAGCCAAAATAAAAAATAAAAAATTTGCATTTTAAATAGCAAAACTAAAATACCTTGCCGGAGATGCTCTTTGGTCATGGATAGATGTGAATTGTCCAATTAATAAGTCAATCGGTATGCAAAAAGTGTAAATACGCGTGAATAGCACATTACTCAATACTAATGGTCAAGTGGAAAATTGAAGGGTCCAAAAGATTTGTATCTTTTTTGATTTAGGGGCGGATCGGGGTGTTGAGGGTGGGCATATGTCCACCCTTAACTCTTAAAAATCCCCTTTACCATGGTCAAAATTTTTTTTTGCCTTTATTATGCCCTCCCTTAACCATAATTATGCTCTCTACCTTCATGCTTAAGCTATATTATGCCCTTTAATAAGTTGAAATTTGAAAAAAAAAAACTAAAAGCCTTAATTTTAGATTTGCAGTTTTAGTTTTAGAAGAAGCAAGAAGATGATGAACAGTGCATTCAAGCAAACTGTGCGTTTTATTATAATACTGGTGAGTCTGGTGTGGGGCCATGAAGACTTAAAAGGTCAAAAAATAAGGCCTGGAGCCTTTAAAAAGCTGGCGGCAACCAACTTATAAATTTTTAAAAAAAAACCTTAAAAGGCTTAGCCTTTTCTCAAAGCTGTTGCCGCCAACTTTTTGTGACACTAAAAAGAAGAGAATAACTTCAATTCAGTCTGTGCAAAAAGGTGGGGTTTTTTGCCTACCACTCACAAACCGACACCTCATATAAAGTAAAAAAAATGCACCCAACAAAAATATATTCGGCAGCAGAAGAAAGAAAGGGATGAAGAGAAAGAGAATGTGGGTCTGCGAGAGACCCACGGCATAGAGCTTCACGGCGCAGAGAAAGAAGAACCTCAGCCAAACACACGGCCGGCCTTGATCTGGCCAGCAGGTCTCGTCGGCCGTGGGTTTGATTTTTTTTTTGTTTGCCGGAGAGGTGGGTTTGGTCCGTTTTTTTTTTTTTTGGTTTTTAGGATGATAAAAGCCCAAAAAGGGTTAACCTTCCCCTCTAGGTTTTAGTTTTTAGGCATTAGAATCAATTTTCGAGGCATTAGAATTGATTTTCGAGGTTGGGTTTGAGTTTTTTGGTGTTTTCCGGTTGGGTTTGGTCGGAAATGAAGAATTCGCCAGAGATGGTTTGGTCGGAAATGGTGGGTCACGGCTGGGTCAGCCGTCGCCGGAGAGGTGAGGGAGGAGAAGAAGAAAAAAACCAAGGGAAGAAGCATGTGTGAGGGGTGAGGGAGAAGAAGAAAAAAAGAAAAGAAAAAAACTAGGGGAAGAAGAAGTTGTGTGAGGTAAGAAGAAAACCAGCGATATTGGTTTTGGGAGAAATAAAAGAAGAAAGGTGGGTTTGACAATAATAGTGTGTAGTTGTGTTTATCTTGTAAACTTAAGTTTGGTAAGATTGGGTTATGTGGCAATTTTTTATTTGTGGCAAAAACCCCCTGATTTTTGCCACAACTGAGCAGTAGCAACTCTCCTAAAAAAAAAAAAAAAAAATGAAAAGGCGCTGCAGTAAAACCAAGAACAGAAAGGAAGGGTTTTTGCTGCTTTTCAACTAAAAAAAACTTTAAAAACATGTTATTCTAATGTAAACCCTAAGGAAAAAAAAAGAAAAAAGCTTTGAACCTCAATTTTTTGTCACCAACTTGCAACCAAAAAAAAAGGTGATTAAATTTTTATTTTTTTAGGCTTTTAACTTTTTTATTTTTCAACTTCAACGAAATTAAGTCTCAATTTTTTTTCGCTTTTCAACTTCAAAGAAAAATTAAGGTATGTAAATACGTAATTAAATTTTTAGATTTAGACTTAAATATTATTTTAATTTAATTGTTTTAATATTTCTATTGCTAATTTGCTATTCAAGATTCAGCCTATTTAGCTATTCTTAATAACAATTTCAACAAAAAATTGAGGTATGTAAAATTGTAAATATGTAGTTAAATTTATATTGCTATTAATTCAGCATGTTCTTGATAATCGTTTTTATATTTAATTATTTATGAATTTATATAGTTTTGTTTCATATTTTAATTGTATAAATATATAATTTGTAGTTATTTGAGATTATGAAGAAAAACAACATTTCTATTGAGGTAGAATCAACTTCTAAACGACCTCGTGTTGAAGTAGATTTAGCAAATCTGCTCGTAGATCCCAGCTTAAGAAAAAAAATATGTGATTATCATCCTAGTGATAGAAACCAAACACGAAGAGCATTTCTACGAAAAGGAGTTTGTCAACCCTTTAACCATGGTTTTCCAATAAAAGAATTTGGAAAAATAATGCGTCGCTTTAATTTAGCATGGTTCAAAAAATATAAATGGTTCAAAGATTATCATCCTATTGTAAGTTATATTTATATATTTTAGAACATAATTACATTTTTGTTGAATTTATTCCGTTAGTTATATTTTTATTCAACTTTATTTTTTGTATTCATTAAAAAAAATTATGCTCCCTATGGATGAAATTTCTGTATCAGCCACTGTTTTTGAATGATAAGAAGTCTTGATAGAAATATCTGTCCATGAAAATTACGTACGAAGACGAGAAAAGTCAATAAAATACAAAAAGGTGTTAAAATTTAGATGTCCAAAAGGTTTGTATCTTTGAATGATAACAACTGTTGAAGAATATTTGTCCATGAAAACTACGTACGAAGACGAGAAGCAATGAGTCAAAAGAATACAAAAAGGTGTTAAAATTTAGATATGCTCTTGGTCGAGGAGATGCAACAGCCTTTGCAATTGATACTGAAGAGTCTGGGCATACAAAGGAGAACTGAAGCAGGTTTTCTTGAGAAGGAGCCAACAGGTAACTCTGAGGTTAATAAGGGACACATCTCTAGTTTTACAACCATCGGCATAGACTTTTTTACATCGTTGTAGAGATTCTTTCGGTTTTACGAGCTTCTTAGGGCTCGTAGCACGAGTTTGGAATTTTGGTGAAGTATCTTCTTAAAGGGCATGAAAAGTGGGAACAGAGGCAGATGTTAAAATCTCAAAAAACTTCTCTTTTTTAGTATTTTCTCTTCTCTGCTCAATATCCGCCCTATTAACATCCTTTCCACTTCATTTGCCATCTGCATTTATTTCAACCTTAGCTTCTCCTCTTAGATTGCAAATATCTGCCCCTTTTGATAAATTTGAATAATTTGAAACTGTTCTTGTTTCTATAAATCTTATTTCTTACTTCATTTTATTGTTGTCTTGGTTTTTATTTATTTGTTAGGAAGTCATGAGCCATAATTTGAGTTTTTTTGTTTTTTTAGTTGAAAGTGGATATTTGTAGGAGATTCCTAGAAGGCCTGAGTCAGACTATAAGATATCCCTATTCCTTCTTCTTCATAATCCTGCATCCTGGAATTCAAAATCTGCACTCTCACAAACGTGCAGCTTTGAAACAATGGGACTTGTTCGAAATACCAACTTGTCAGCTCTTCTTGTCTTGCTATGTTGCTTTCGTTTAGAGTTTGGCTCTACCACAGATACCATCACAGCCGCAAGATTCATTAGCGACCCTGAAACCATAATCTCCAATAGGGGTGACTTCAAACTGGGATTTTTCAGCCCCCCAAATTCTACCTTTCGCTATGTTGGAATATGGTATGCTAACATTTCTGTGCCCACTTTCACATGGGTTGCCAACAGGAACAACCCCCTCAAGAGTTCCTCTGGCATTCTTACCATATCTGAAGACGGCAATCTGGTAGTATTAGATGGGCAAAATAAGGTTCTTTGGTCATCAAATTTAACAAATTCTGTTGTCAATTCAAATGCCCAGCTTTTAGATTCTGGAAACCTTGTCTTGCAAGGAAACACTACAGGGACATTCTTGTGGGAGAGTTTCCAACATCCTTCCAATAGATTCATCAAAAAGATGAAACTTAGTACTGATGTTAGAACGGGTAAGAAAGTGCAGCTGACATCATGGAAAAGCTCTTCTGATCCGTCCATTGGATACTTCTCTGCGGGTATTGATGTTCGTAATCTTCCTGAATGTTTTATTAGGAATGGCAGTAGACTAATTTGGCGGAGTGGTCCATGGAACGGCCAACTCTTTGTGGGAGTACCGGAGTATCCTGCATATCGTGATGGATTTAGTGTTGTAGATGATATAGATGGAACATTCTATTTAGCCTTTTCCAATTCGAGCGACTCTTTCCCAAGAAATTATGTCTTGAATGAGCAAGGAAATCTATTTACTTCTTCCTTCAATGGGGAGGATTGGGAGGTCAAGTGGTCAGCTTTGAAAACTGAGTGCGATGTTTATGGCAAGTGTGGGGCATTTGGAAGCTGTAATTCAAAGAATTCACCGATTTGCAGCTGTTTACGGGGGTTTGAGCCAAAGAACACAGAAGAATGGAACAGAGAAAATTGGGCTAGTGGATGTGTGAGGAGGACACCCTTGCAGTGTGAGAGGGTGAACAATGGTAGTGATGGGGGCAAAAAAGATGGATTTTTGAAACTGAAGATGATGAAAGCTCCAGACTTGGAAGATTTGTCATCTGCTCTTGAAGAACAATGTAGAACCCAATGCTTGGAGAATTGTTCTTGTATTGCTTACGCATTTGATGCTGGCACTGGTTGTATGCTATGGACAAGAAGCTTAATTGACCTACAGATATTCTCGAGTGGCGGAGTTGATCTTAATGTTCGTGTGGCCTATTCAGAACTTGGTGAGTTGTTTTGGTTTTCTGTCAAAGTTTATCTAATGCTTCAAATCATCCACTGATGGTGCAGTTGTTTGGATAATTTATGTTTCAAAATTGATAAAATTGTATTTCCACCCTACCACCATCACTCCCCAAATTCCCAAGCTAAGAAAGTCATTGTAAGAGATAAATCTGTTTAACCAAAAAAAAAGGTACATATTCTCTAGCCTATTTTGGATGAATGAGTTTGATGTTTTCTTTGATTTACAGAAAAAGGGGGAAATGTGAAAATAATCATCACAGTCACAGTGATTATAGGAGTAATATTCACTAGTATCTGCACTTACTTACTATGGCGTTGGATGGCTAAACAAAAAGGTAATATGCACATTCCTCTTTATTGCAGGATGGAGCCTCCAGTTCCTCTCTATATCTTCTTTTCTCTCCTTTTTCATTACTACTTACCACCAAAAAATGAATAAGATGATATGCATATTCCTATTAGCTCAGTGGACTAAAAAAAGTTACAACATTTCTACATAGAGATTACTAACGCTATTGTATAAATATCCAAGGAAGAAGAAAAACAAGGAGATGTTATTGTTGAACATAAGGAAGCATATCCAAAATTTCGGTGAAGACAAGCATGAAGACAGTTTGAACCAAGTTAAACTCCAAGATCTACCATTATTCAATCTTGAGTTGGCAACAAACAACTTCCATCTATCAAATAAGCTTGGGCAGGGTGGATTTGGTCCTGTATACAGGGTAATGGTTGTTCTTGTAGAGGGTTATTGACTAACAATTTGAATATATAGTCACTTGGTTGTTGTTCGTTTATAGGGAAAATTGTTGGATGGAATAGAAATTGCGTAAAAGACTTTCAAAAGTCTCTGGACAAGGGCTAGAAGAATTTATGAATGAGGTGCTGGTGATCTCTAAACTCCAACACCGGAATCTTGTTAAACTCTTTGGTTGCTGTGTTGAAGGGGAAGAAAAGATATTGGTTTATGAATACATGCCAAACAAAAGTTTGGACGCATTTCTCTTTGGTTAGTTCATGCTTATGCCCTTTGTTAGTATCTTCCAATATTATGATCTAAAATTATCTATATTGAGAGAAAAAAATGAAATGATATTCTTAGTTTTAGTATCTTAGTTTGTAAATAAGTACTTCAATAAATTTTCTGCTTTTACAAACATGATGGAGTTCAACTTGCAAATTCAAACCGAGTGTACTTGCTTTTTCTTATTTGGTTAATTTGAATAATTTCCTTTAGATCCAGTCAAATCAAAACTACTAGATTGGAGAAGACGCTTCAACATTATTGAGGGAATCGGTCGAGGTCTACTGTACCTTCATAGGGATTCCAGATTAAAGATTATCCATAGAGATCTAAAAGCAAGTAATATCTTGTTGGATGAAGAGCTAAATCCAAAAATATCAGATTTTGGTTTGGCTAGGATTTTTGGGGCCAATGGAGATCAAGCCAATACTACAAGGGTCGTTGGAACATAGTAAGTACCTTTGTTTGGCCAAATTCACAAAAATAATTATACTAATATTCCATGTAACAAGATTTGGATGTGTTTTATTGTTAAAATTTAGTGGTTACATGTCCCCTGAATATGCATTGAAAGGGCGATTTTCAGAGAAATCGGATGTCTTTAGCTTTGGTGTGTTGTTACTCGAGATTGTTAGTGGAAGAAGAAATTCTAGCTTTTATGATGAGGAGGAGGACATGAGCCTTCTAGGATTTGTAAGTCTCCCTTATATCGTTGCCTCATTTTTTTAAGAACATCAATTGCATGTTTCTTATGAATTTTAGTATTGATGCTAAGAATTTGAATCCTGTTTCCATGTTTTCAGGCATGGAAAATGTGGAATGCAGACAATATTATGGCATTAACAGACTCGAAAATATGTGAACCCTGCTTTAAAATGGAAATTTTGAGATGCATACATGTCGGGCTGCTGTGTGTGCAAGATTTTGCCAATGACAGGCCAACTGTATCCATGGTTATTTCCATGCTTAAAAGTGAGATTATTGATCTGCCTCTTCCAAAGCAACCGACGTTCACCGAAAGGCAAATTGCCCCAAATGCTAGCTCCTCTCAAGACAACCCAAGTAGCTCCTCTATTAACAATGTTACTGTTACAATGGTTCATGGCCGATAGCTAATATGATTTTACATGTTGAAAGTCCTATTAGAATCAAAATATTTGTGAAAGATATATGTTAATGAATCTTTTGGTTATTCAAAGTTAGCATATAGTATTTCCAAACTCTATTAAGTAGTAGGTTCTGATTTTCAACTTTTAATTATATGATTTACGTAGTAGGAACAGTTTTATCATAAATTGCAAATTTTTTTTTTTCAATTCTAATTCAAATCATTCAAGAATCATAAAACGCTTACCCCTTGAGTTCTCTTGAAGCTTTTACTTCTCCACAAGACTTTCTCTCCTTCCTTAGCTTTCTCTCTTTGTTTTCTCCACGGCCTTTCGAAGACATTGAAGAGAAGAAAACAATCCAGTTGAGCAATATTCACGACGACCAGTGGGGTTCATGAGATTCCCTTATTGGATCCATTCCAAGTAGACAGGGCAAATACAGGGCATTACAGCGGTCCAACGTAGCTCCCTCTGAGGTGACTTTAACCTCTGTTTTTCTAGGTTGTTGATTCTGGAATCGGTTGAGACCTGTTTTGTTTCACGTGGAGAATTCAACGTCTTCTTTATGAACTCTGTCAAGTTCTTAGTTAGGAAGCTAGAAAACAAGGAAGGAAGAAGACGACTGAAAACAGAGTAGTTGGGAGAATGAAATGATTCTCTGAGATTATTGAATAATCTGAGATTATATAATAATAATAATAATAATAATAATAATAATAATACGTGGATCAAATACAATCAACAAATTTAACTAACCGTCAACTCATCTTAACTAACTCAGCTAACTTCAACTAATCTAACTGTCAACAACTCAAAAGAACAAGGTGGAGTGGAGGGGGACATCTCCACCCCATTGCAGAGGTGTTGGGCCCTCACCCGCCACCTCTGCTTTTATTTTTATTTTATTAAAACATAATTGAAATTTCATACATACTAGTTTATGAGTATTATGTGTCTACTTTATTAGGTGACTGTAGGTGACTTAATAACATAGTTTGTGAGTATTTCCTTTTATAGCTGGTTTGCTGTGAAAGTTTTTTGATGTACCAATTTTAGAGTATATTTTTAGTAAAGTGGGCCGTTTTCAATCTTGTTTTTGGAAGCATTCTCATACGATCTCACATTCTCTCTTCCATCTGGATCTAGAGTGGGAAAGATCCTCCCTTGTAGCCATTTTCCTGCATTTAACTAGAAAAAAAAAAAAAAACTAAAATAAAAACTTGATAATGTGACAAAAACTCTATAAATAATTTGGATGAACAAACTAATAGAATGAATATTTTTTGAAGTAATTAAATCATAGGAAGTGATTTTTTTTATGTAAAAAAAAAAAAACTTATGGAGTAATTTTTAAGAAAGTTAATATATATATACACATTTTTTTTTCTCTACAATTTTTATCATGTTCCCCGTAACTTTTAATGCAAAACTATCAATTATTTATGCATGTAATATTGTGAATTTTATATTAGACCAACATGGAGATCTTGCCTAAATCTTACCATAATAGACAAATTCAATCCTTTAACACAATATGGTAAATGACATTATAGCCTTGGTGTAAAATACATTTAATTTTTGCAATGTCTCCTCCGATGTTAATAATCGGACTGTGGAAGAGGTAGCAATGGTAAAGATCCTTTTAGCAGTCTTGTACTTTTCAAAGTCATGAGAACGAAAGATGGAACAAAAGAACAAGTTTTCATCTGATTTGGTTTTTTCTTTGTTCTTGTACATATAGATGGAACAAAAGAACAAGTTTTTTTTTGACATGTTAGGAGGATTCGAACTAGTGACGTCTCTTGAGCGTGGTCGCATGAATTGAGTATCCATTAGGAACCAAAAGAACAAGTTTAGTTGAATTGAGTTGTTACTATTTTTGTAAGGACCCAGGAAAAAGCACAAGTCACATCTGCATTATCACCTCAAATCCAAAAAGACTAATCAAATTGAACTTTCTTATAATCCCTTATAAAATCATAATTTCTAATATATATATATTTTTTTTAAGCAAATAAGGATAGGGTACAAGGAATCAAAAAACCGAAAAAGGGTTGGGCTCCCCAACAACAAAGCCAAAACAGCAATTCAATGCAAAAAATACAAACAAATAGAAAATGGGCCAAAAAATGGCTCAGTCCTCTGGATCTTGGTCAGCAAACTAAGAAATAGCACCAACAAAGTGGTGTTTTGAGCAAGCCAAAGAGGCACTGAATTCCCATCTGAATCTGTTGTAGGGGAGAACCGATCTCAAGTGATAAAGCAATCTCCACAAAAAGATCAAACTAGTGTAGCTGACGGAGATAAAAACCCACAAAAAAAGAAAAAAAAGGAAGCTATTTGTGTGGATACAATTATTCTAATAGAAAAGCTCTTAACAAACTTTGATTTACATATAATTGAGCCGCTATATTATGCAGACAACTCTAGTTACCAACTATTATATTGAGTATGTTGTGCAGAAGGTCGCGAATCTCTCGTACACTCAAAACAAGTCGAACAAACGGGAGTTAGTGTTTAATGAAAAATAAACAAATTGACAACAAGAACACAATATTTACGTGGTTTGGTATTTTGCCTATATCCACGGTGCAACGGTAGAGAGAGATTTCACTAATTCCAAAAGGGGGAGATACAAAACAAGTGTTTAACACTCACAAATGCAAATTCCAAATGCTCACAAATTCAAATGCTAACCCAAATCCCAAACCCCCTTACATTTTTCTCTCTACTAACAAATGGAGCAACTCAAACTGCAAATGAGGCTACTGCCTCTGCATATGGGGGCTGCTACTGCCCCTTCAATCCCCCATGCACTGCAAATGGAGCTTCTCAAGCCAGCTCCTTTTTCACCTTGGCCGTATGGCCTCCTTATATAACCAAAACATCTCCCATTTTTCTTCCATATTAAATGAACCCACTCACTCTCATAAATGACTTCATTTAATCTATGCACTATTTTTTCCTTGCTTTGACCGAATGGCTTGCAAAGGACTTCCAATTTTTTCTTCTTTTCTCCCAAAGCTTGCCGACAAGGACTAGCCTCCACCAGCTTTCTTCTGCATTTTTTCTTCTTCAATTAATGTCCACCATTCTTGACTTTTTCCTCCATTTTCTAAAGCCTCCACCGAAGATGCTTCACCAAAGCCATAAAACAAGACTCCATGTTTAATGACTTGTGCCTTTCATTGTCTTGTTTTCTCACCAAATCATCCTACTTGCAAAATGCTCCATCTAATTGGATGATTACAACAAAAACAAGTATACATAATTGAGAGAGAACAAAATACATAATCAACATGATTTTGAGGACCATATTTGATTTTATAAAATATAAGGCAATATTTAACAGAGTATTTATGTTTAAGTGTCATAAATTGAGTATTTATGGTTCGATTACAGCCCTATTTTTATTTTTTGGTGAGCAAAAGGATCAATTTCATTTAAAAAAGAAACAATAAATCTAGAGTGGTAAAAACCACTCTAAGTAGGCAGAGCCAATAGCTCTAGATTCACAATATCAGAAATATAATTCGGGGTTTCCTCAATCCAATTCCGCTCCATAGAAGTGACGGTTGCTTCCTTTGCTAGTACATGTGCTGCTTGGTTTGCATCTCTCTTCACATGACAAATCAACCAATTACAGCCCTATTTACCATAGGTCTAATATCCATTCTATTTGGCGAATATTGACAAGACTATGTTACGATCTTTTAAGTGTACATGAGGTTTGAATAAGACTACCTCAATATTAAATTAAGGTAAATTTTGATGATGGGTTCATTCTCTTTGTTGTAGTCACCCATCACAAATGAGAGGTAGAAGGGTTGGTTATGGCCTCACCCTCTATGGGGGCAGATGGAGTTAGCCGTGTCACGTGACCCCTTCTCATTTATTTTATTTTTGTGGGTATAATTATAAATTTTCAAGGGTTACATTAGAGAAATGAACAGAATTTTTACAGAATTAGATGGAAAGAACTATTTAACACTGCGCTTTATTTGAAGCAGTGCAGTTCATCACTGCAAACTGGCGGTGTGAAGTGAGCTCCCGAGCTCTAATGGTTCAAATATCAATGAGCTATTAGATAAAATTGGAAAAACGATAATTAATGACTTAAACTGCAAGAACCAATCTAGTAATTTTTCCAAAATTAATCTCTCAATAATTTCCGAGTGAAATAGCATAATATGATTGAAAAGCCCTCCACCCCAAATAGATTCAACCTTTTGTTCAAGAAAAAAATTAGAATGAAGATCTTATTCTTAATTTTTGTAGAAAGTTTGTAGGATTTTGCATATGGAACTAAAAGATTTTTAAAAATTAAAATTACTTGTTCCACTAACAATAAAATTCTCTCAATTTCAAGTGAAATGAAAATAAACAATTTCATAGTTCGGATTAAATTTTACATTTGTAGTCATTGTGTACACCATTAAATACAACAGAAAAAAACCTAATAAGTTACTTAAGAGCATCTCCAAGAGCCCATCTAACTTAACTTTTTAGTTAAATTTAGGGAGAAATTATCATTTCTCTAAATGGATAATTTTCTCTAAGAGCTTGCTGTTTTTCTACTCTATTATTTTTTTCTTCAAAAAAGATCATCGAAAGAGCAATTATTGTGTTTCAGAGAAGAGGAATTTGGAGTATTTTGGATTTCTCATTGCATCAATTTTTGTTGTGTGGGTGAGAGAGATGGGGAAGAAAAGGGAAATATAAAAATAATAATAATATTTAAAAATAATATTTAATTAGAAGAGACGGTTAAAACATATGTATGTTCTGCTAGACCGCTTATAATGAAAAATTTGTAGCCAAAATAAAAAATTTGTATTTTGAATAGCAAAACTAAAATACCTTGCCGGAGATGCTCTTTGGTCATGGATAGGTGTGAATTGTCCAATTAATAAGTCAGTTGGTATGCAAAAAGTGTAAATACGCATGAATAGTGCATTACTCAATACTAATGGTCAATGACGGAGAGAGGGGGGACCAGAGTGGGCCATGGTCCCCCCCTAAAAAAAGGAAAAAAAATATAAGTAAAAAAAAAAAAAATTGATGTTTTGTTCTAATTTTAGTCATTTGGTCCCTTTCCAAAAAAATGTTAGCCCTATTTTTAGATTTTATGACCATATCTAATAAAATTTTTTGGCCCTATTTTTAATTTTTTGGGTTATACCCATTAAGTTTTTATTTTTATTTTTGGCTCATACTTTTAAATGCTCACTTTTTTGGCCTTTAGGTAGTTTTTAGTTTAAAAAAAAAAACAAAAAAATTTTTTTTTAATAAAAAATTTTTAAAGAACCGAAATTTTATTTTGGCCGGCCCTCCCATAAAATTTTCTGGTTCCATCCCTACTAATGTTCAAGTGGAAAATTGAAGGGTCCAAAATGTTTGTATCTTTGAATGATAAGAAGTCTTGATAGAAATATCTGTCCATGAAAATTACGAACGAAGACGAGAAGCAATGAGTCAATAGAATACAAAAAGGTGTTAAAATTTAGATGTTCAAAAGGTTTGTATCTTTGAATGATTAGAAGTCTAGATAGAAATATCTGTCCATGAAAATTATGTACGAAGACGAGAAGCAATGAGTCAATAGAATATTAAAAGGTGTTAAAATTTAGATGTTCAAAAGGTTTGTATCTTTGAATGATAAGAACTCTTGATAGAAATATCTGTCCATGAAAATTATGTACGAAGACGAGAAGCAATGAGTCAATAGAATATTAAAAGGTGTTAAAATTTAGATATGCTCTTGGTCGAGGAGATGCAACAGCCTTTGCAATTGATATTGAAGAGTCTGGGCATACAAAGGAGAACTGAAGCAGGTTTTCTTGAGAAGGAGCCAACAGGTAACTCTGAGGTTAATAAGGGACACATCTCTAGTTTTACAACCATCGGCATAGACTTTTTTTACATGGTTGTAGAGATTCTTTTGGTTTTATGAGCTTCTTAGGCCTCTTGTGGCATGAGTTTGGAATTTTGGTGAAGTATCTTCTTAAAGTGCATGAAAAAGTGGAACAGAGGCAGATGTTAAAATCTCAAAAAACTTCTCTTTTTTGTATTTTCTCTTCTCTGCTTAATATCCGCCCTATTAACATCCTTTTCACTTCACTTGCCATCTGCATTTATTTCAACCACTGCAAATATCTGCCCCTTTTGATAAATTTGAATAATTTGAAACTGTTCTATAAATCTTATTTCTTACTTCATTTTATTGTTCGTCTTGGTTTTTGTTTATTTGTTAGGAAGTCATGAGCCCTAATTTGAGTTTTTTGTTTTTTTAGTTTAAAGTGGATATTTGTAGGAGATTCCTAAAAGGCCTGAGTCAGACTATAAGATATCCCTATTCTTTCTTCTTCTTCTTCTTAATCCTGCCTCCTGGAATTCAAAATCTGCATTCTCACAAACGAGCAGCTTTGAAAGTATGGGACTTGTTCGAAATACCAACTTGTCAGCTCTTCTTGTCTTGCTATATTGCTTTCGTTTAGAGTTCGGCTCTGCCATAGATACCATCACAGCCGCAAAATTCATTAGCGACACTGAAACCATAATCTCCAATGCGGGTGACTTCAAACTGGGATTTTTCAGCCCCCCAAATTCTACCTTTCGCTATGTCGGAATATGGTATGCTAACATTTCTGTGCCCACTTTCATATGGGTTGCCAACAGGAACAACCCCCTCAAGAGTTCCTCTGGCATTCTTACCATATCTGAAGACGGCAATCTGGTAGTATTAGATGGGCAAAAGAAGGTTCTTTGGTCATCAAATTTAACAAATTCTGTTGTCAATTCAAGTGCCCAGCTTTTAGATTCTGGAAACCTTGTCTTGCAAGGAAACACTACAGGGACATTCTTATGGGAGAGTTTCCAACATCCTTCTAATAGACTCATCAAAGAGATGAAAATTGGTACTGATGTTAGAACGGGTAAGAAAATGCAGCTGACATCATGGAAAAGCTCTTCTGATCCGTCCGTTGGAAACTTCTCTGTGGGAATTGATGTTCGTAATCTTCCTGAATGTTTTATTAGGAATGGCAGTAGACTCATTTGGCGGAGTGGTCCATGGAACGGCAAAAACTTTGTGGGAATACCGGAGTATTCTGCATATCGTGGTGGATTTAGTGTTATAGATGATAAAGATGGAACATTCTATTTTGCTTTTTCCGATTCGAACGACTCTTTCCCAAGAAATTATGTCTTGAATGAGCAAGGAAATGTACTTACTTCTTTCTTCAATGGGGAGGATTGGGTAGTCAAGTGGTCAGCTTTGAAAACTGAGTGCGATGTTTATGGCAAGTGTGGGGCGTTTGGAAGTTGTAATTCAAAGAATTCACCAATTTGCAGCTGTTTACGGGGGTTTGAGCCAAAGAACACAGAAGAATGGAACAGAGGAAATTGGGCTAGTGGATGTGTGAGGAGGACACCCTTGCAGTGTGAGAGGGTGAACAATGGCAGTGATGGGGGCAAAAAAGATGTATTTTTGAAACTGAAGATGATGAAAGCTCCAGACTTGGAAGATTTGTCATCTGCTCTTGAAGAACAATGTAGAACCCAATGCTTGGAGAATTGTTCTTGTATTGCTTACGCATTTGATAATGTTGGCACTGGTTGTATGCTATGGACAAGAAGCTTAATTGACCTACAGATATTCTCGAGTGGCGGAGTTGATCTTTATGTTCGTGTGGCCTATTCAGAACTTGGTGAGTTGTTTTGGTTTTCTGTCAAAGTTTATCTAATGCTTCAAATCATCCACTGATGGTGCAGTTGTTTGGCTAATTTATGTTTCAAAATTGATATATTGTATTTCAACCCTACCACCATCACTCCCCAAATTCCCAAGCTAAGAAAGTCATTGTAAGAGATAAATCTGTTTTACCAAAAAAAAAGGTACACATTCTCTAGCCTATTTTGGATGAATGAGTTTGATGTTTTCTTTGATTTACAGATAAAGGGGGAAATGTGAAAGTAATCATCATAGTCACAGTGACCATAGGAGTAATATTCACTGGTATCTGCACTTACTTATTGTGGCGTTGGATGGCTAAACAAAAAGGTAATATGCACATTCCTCTTTATTGCAGGATGGAGCCTCTAGTTCCTCTCTATATCTTCTTTTCTCTCCTCTTTCGTTACTACTTACCACCAAAAAATGAATAAGATGATATGCACATTCCTATTAGCTCAGTGGACTAAAATAAGTTACAACATTTCTACATAGAGATTACTAACTGCTATTGTATAAATATCCAGCAAGGAAGAAGAAAAACAAGGAGATGTTATCGTCGAACATAAGGGAAGCATATCCAAAATTTCCTGGTGAAGACAAGCATGGAGACAGTTTGAAACAAGTTAAACTCCAAGATCTACCGTTATTCAATCTTCAAGAGCTGGCAAGTGCAACAAACGACTTCCATCTATCAAATAAGCTTGGGCAGGGTGGATTTGGTCCCGTATACAGGGTAATGGTTGTTCTTGTAAAGGGTTATTGACTAACAATTTGAATATATAGTCACTTGGTTGTTGTTTGTTTATAGGGAAAATTGTTGGATGGAATAGAAATTGCAGTAAAAAGACTTTCAAAAGTCTCTGGACAAGGGCTAGAAGAATTTATGAATGAGGTGCTGGTGATCTCTAAACTCCAACACTGGAATCTTGTTAAACTCCTTGGCTGTTGTGTTGAAGGGGAAGAAAAGATGTTGGTCTATGAATACATGCCAAACAAAAGTTTGGATGCATTTCTCTTTGGTTAGTTCATGCTTATGCCCTTTGTTAGTATCTTCCAATATTACGATCTAAAATTATCTACATTGAGAGAAAGAAAATGAAATGATATTCTTAGTTTTGGTATCTTATTTTGTAAATACGTACTTCACCAAATTTTCTGCTTTTACAAACGTGATGGAGTTCAATTTGCAAATTCAAAACTAGTGTACTTTCTTTTTCTTATTTGGTTAATTTGAATAATTTCCATTTAGATCCAATCAAATCAAAACTACTAGATTGGAGAAGACGCTTCAACATTATTGAGGGAATCAGTCGAGGTTTACTATACCTTGGAGGGATTCAGTTAAAGATTATCCATAGAGATCTAAAAGCGAGTAATATCTTGTTGGATGAAGAGCTAAATCCAAAAATATCAGATTTTGGTTTGGCTAGGATTTTTGGGGCCAATGGAGATCAAGCCAATACTATAAGGGTCGTTGGAACATAGTAAGTACCTTTGTTTGGCTAAATTCACAAAAATAATTATACTAATATTCCATGTAACAAGATTTGGATGTGTTTTATTGTTAAAATTCAGTGGTTACATGTCCCCTGAATATGCATTGAAAGGGCGATTTTCAGAGAAATCGGATATCTTCAGCTTTGGTGTGTTGTTACTCGAGATTGTTAGTGGAAGAAGAAATTCTAGCTTTTATGATGATGAGGAGGACATGAGCCTTCTAGGATTTGTAAGTCTCCCTTATATTGTTGCCTCATTTTTTTAAGAACTTCAATTGCATGTTTCTTATGAGTTTTAGTACTGATGCTAAGAATTTGAATCATGTTTCCATGTTTTCAGGCATGGAAAATGTGGAATGCAGACAATATTATGGCATTAACAAACTCGATGATATGTGAACCCTGCTTTAAAATGGAAATTTTGAGATGCATACATGTCGGGCTGCTGTGTGTGCAAGATTTTGCTAATGATAGGCCAACTGTATCCATGGTTATTTCCATGCTTAAAAGTGAGATTATTGATTTGCCTCTTCCAAAGCAACCGACGTTCACCGAAAGGCAAGTTGCCCCAAATGCTAGCTCCTCTATTAACAATGTTACTGTTACAATGGTTCATGGCCGATAGCTAATATGATTTGACATGTTGAAAGTCCTATTAGAATCAAAATATTTGCGAAAGATATATGCTAATGAATCTTTTGGATATTCAAAGTTAGCATATAGTATTTCCAAACTCTATTAAGTAGTAGGTTCTGATTTTCAACTTTTAATTATATGATTTACGTAGTAGGAACAGTTTTATCAGAAATTGCAATTTTTTTTTTTTTCAATTCTAATTCAGATCATTCAAGAATCATAAAAAGCTTACCCCTTTAGTTCTCTTGAAGCTTTTACTTCTACACAAGACTTTCTCTCCTTCCTTAGCTTTCTCTCTTTGTTTTCTGCACGGCCTTTCGAAGACATTGAAGAGAACAAAACAATCAAGTTGAGCAATATTCACGACGACCAGT
This sequence comes from Carpinus viminea, assembly GCA_013348765.1. Lineage (NCBI taxonomy): Eukaryota > Viridiplantae > Streptophyta > Magnoliopsida > Fagales > Betulaceae > Carpinus > Carpinus viminea. The sequence goes on along the minus strand of CP054668.1, from coordinate 31,212,365 downwards.
GGGGTTCATGAGATTCCCTTATTGGATCCATTCCAACTAGACAGGGCAAATACAGGGCATTACAGCGGTCCAACGTAGCTCCCTCTGAGGTGACTTTAACCTCTGTTTTTCTAGGTTGTTGATTCTGGAATCGGTTGAGACCTGTTTTGTTTCACGTGGAGAAATCAACGTCTTCTTTGTGAACTCTGTCAAGTTCTCAGTTGGGAAGCTTGAAAACAAGGAAGGAAGAAGACGACTGAAAACAGAGTAGTTGGGAGAATGAAATGATTCTCTGAGATTATATATATATATATATATATATAATACGTGGATCAAATACAATCAACAAATTTAACTAACCGTCAACTCATCTTAACTAACTCAGCTAACTTCAACTAATCTAAGCATCAACAACTCAAAAGAACAAGGTGGAGTGGAGGGGGCATCTCCACCCCATCGCAGAGGTGGTGGGCCCTCACCCGCCACCTCTGCTTTTATTTTTATTTTGTTAAAACATAATTGAAATTTCTTACACACTAGTTTATGAGTATAATGTTTCTACTTTATTAGGTGACTGTAGGTGACTTAATAGCGTAATTTGTGAGTATTTCCATTCATAGCTGGTTTGTTATGAAGTTTATCGATGTATCAATTTTAAAACACATTATTTAGCAAAGTGGACTGCGATAATGTGACAAAAACTCTATAAATAATTTGGATGAAAGAACTAATAGAATGAATTTTTTTGAAGTAATTAAATCATAGGAACTGATTTATATATATATATATATATATAAACTTATGGAGTAATTTTTAAGAAAGTTAATATATATACACTTTTTTTTTTCTGTACAATTTTTATCATGTTCCCCGTAACTTTTAATGCAAACTATCAATTATTTACGCATGTAGTATTGTGAATTTTATATTAGACCAACATGGAGATCTTACCTAAATCTTTCCATAATAGACAAATTCAATCCTTTAACACAATATGGTAAATGACAATATAGCCTTGGTTATAACTTTTGGGGTAAAATACATTTAATTTTTGCAATGTCTCCTCCTATGTTAATAATCGGACTGTGGAAGAGGTAGCAATGGTAAAGATCTTTTTAGCAGTCTTGTACTTTTTAAAGTCATGTAATCAAGATAGGGTTCACATAGGTGAGCCATGTACTTGGAAACTATTTTCTTTATCCCTTCCTTTGAGTTTGGCAAGTATCATCCTTCTACATTACATGGCTAAAGATGATCCTACAATTTAACTTGATATCGTATAAAGATTACCTCAATGACAAGAAAAACACGAGATTCGGATTCGCCACAAGCCTTTAAACTTCCAAATCTTACTCAATATGAATTGTGATTATTACATTATTTATTCCTTATCAAACTTTTGTCTAGACTATGCAGTCTATGCTCATTAATCGGACTGTGGGAGCAACCAATGGAAAATATCTGTTTAGCAGTCTTCTTAAAGACATATGATAAAAGATAAGTTCACATGAGTGGGCTATTTACTTGAGCACTTTCTCTTTATTCCTTTCCATTTAAGTATCACCCTTTCTACATCACATCGCTAAAGTGGGTTCTACACCTTAACTTTTGTTGAGTATACATGTGTGAGTTTAAAAAGACTAGAGTGCTGTATACGTCAGAGAAACGTAAAAAGTATGAGTAGTTAAAATAGTAAGGTTGGGTCCAAACCCATAAGCTTAAACTTTTGGGTTGAGTGATGTATCAACATGCTATATTATATTCTCATTAAAAGATTTACCAAGTATCAATATCCTGAACAACTTGATATGGTATAAAGGTCACCTCGATTACAAGAATCACATGAGATTCCAATTTGGCCTTAAGCCTTTAAACTTCCTAATGCAACGCAACTTAGTGGGCTGCAGCGGATAGATAATTCTAGATCTTGAGTCTATCAATGATCTAAGAATTTTTCTTCAAATATAGATATCTATAATTTCAAAGAAAAATATAAAGAAAACTCACTTATGAGTAATTCTTATTCAACAAAAATCAATAATCAACAACAATTGCATTTTGGAAGCTATAATGAAGTATTTATAGTCCTCTAAAATCCTAACCCTAAAACAAAGTAATTAAAGGCGGTTTACTAATAAAACACAATTAAGCGTACATGAGCGAGAAACATGGTAGTTGGATAGGACTCAAATAAAACATAAAATTGAAAATTAAACATAATGTCTAGACTTACAATGGATAGATAATTCTAGATCTTGAGTCTATCAATGATCTAAGAATTTTTCTTCAAATATAGAGTATATCTATAATTTCAAAGAAAAATATAAAGAAAACTCACTTATGAGAAATTCTTATTCAACAAAAATCAATAATCAATAACAAGCGCATTTACGGAAGCTATAATGAAGTATTTATAGTCCTCTAAAACCCTAACCCTAAAACAAAGTAACTAAAGCGGTTTACTAACAAAACACAATTAAGCGTCCGGACAAGAAACATGGCGATTTAACAGGACTCAAATAAAACATAAAATTGCGAAAATTAAACATAATGTCTAGACGGGGTCCGAACGGAGCATTATGACCCTTTCTCAGGAAAGCTATGGGTCCGGACATCTAGATCACCGTTCGGACGAGATGATCTCCTCTTGTCCAGCTACGGGTACAAACGGGCACAAGGGCCGTTCGGACGGGCCTCTGCTGCATTTCGCGTCTGAGCATGTGTCACCATCTTCTGGGGTGTCTTCACACTGGCATTAGCTCAGGTCTTCCTTAGATACTCCTAAGCATCTTGGTCTACATCATCCTCCCCAGGTTTGAGAGAATTCACCCTCGAATTGACATCCTCATTATTAAAGCTCGTAAGGGCTAATTTCTTCTTGTTTCCCCTTACATCATTCTCCTTCTGTTGGAGAGAATTCGCCCTCGAATTTGGCCGGTTCTTTCGATGGTCTTCCGGATGGTCTTCCGGATGCCCAATTAACTCATTCAACTCGCCCTTCCTCAATATCAAAACAAGACAACACCTTATAATAAGCATGATGCTCCTCATCATCTATGTACCTTGACGTTTGTCGTGAAAGCCCCATACACCACTAGGCAATACTTCAAAGTTGTCATTCTTTTCTAGTGCCTTGTCTTTCCCATATGCCATGAAAATCCTCAAATAACTAGCAATAATCTTATCACCTTTTGATAGAACATTCCCCTCCGCCATAAAGATCTCATCACAAACTTGGTTAAAAGAATTTGATAAAATAGCATCTATCCCAATGAAATCAACATAGCCAATTGGCTCAACACTAAAATTGCGAACTTTATCCTCGGGGGTCTTATCAATCACATAGTGTATAGAATTGTCATAAAGAAATGCAAGACTATCTGAAAAGATTTACCTCTTCCAACGGTTCCTCTTCTTCGTGAAAAATTGCAATACTTTCTGAAAGGTTTACCTCTTCCACTTGTTTTACCAATTTTTCATGCTCTTTAGGACTCTTGATGTGGAATGGATGATTAGGAAGTTTAGACACCAACACCACCCCACGTGTAGGTTGAATATCTGGTAATGGTTGCACTTCTTTCGGTAGTTTTGCTCGGACTATGTTGACAAATCTTTCCAACAACTTCTTTATTAGCCTTGGTACCACTCCCTTGATGTCGCTTTCCTTGTCCGTCAACACTTGCTTGGCTACAAAGGATTGACTATCCCTTTGTGAAGGTTTTGGCTCCACCCATGGGTAATGTAGCAACATCAATCTGGTTTTACCCAACATGAAGCTGTATGTGTTCTTTGTTTCATCATGGATGGTAGCTTTATCATCTTGCCACGACTTGCCCAATAACAAGTGAGGCGTAGTCATAAATACGTCACACCACACATGATTCATATATTTAGTTCCAATAGAAAAAGGCACTTGTCAATATTTAGATACCCTTACCTTGTTTCCTTTTGTGAGCCACTCCAATTGATAAAGAGTAGGATGCCTCTTGGTCTCGAGCCCTAACTTCTAAACCGCTTCCTTTGAGACAACATTAATACCACTCATTGGATTGATGACAAGCTTGGCCACCTTGCTTCCCAAGATGCATGTACGTTGAAATTGTTGGCACTTACCTCCAATGTATCTAGACATCGATTGATGCTTGATCTCCACCCCCTCTTTAGGCACCATCTTCGCCATCTTCCTTGGTACTTCTTTTTGTGGAAATTTTCTTTTTTTTGTTTGCTACCATGAACTCTTTGGGTTGCAAGCAACTTTGGAATTCTAGTGTATCGAGTTTGAACCTACTCACCCGCCAACGTCCTTGCGTTCGCACTCCATAAACGAGTTTCTAGATCCATTCTCATTGTGATGACACAAGTTGGATAATTGGGTAGTGAGGTCTTCAATTTGATCCCTCATAGCCCGAAATTGATCCTCCTTGTATTGCCATGGTTTAGTGTTAGATTTTCCTTCCACCTCCACAAATCACGGTCTAATTGAATTGCTTGCTCCTTACATGTTGTCTTTATGTGCATGTACACCTTGTTCATGTTTGCAAAGTAGTTGCTCCTCCCCATTCATGGAAAGTAATTGAGCTCTGATATCGACTGATGTAGCACGACTTAGTGGGCTGTAGCGAATAACAACAAATATGCAACGGATAGATAATTCTAGATTTTGAGTCTATCAATGATCTAAAATTATTATTAAAATATAGATTCTATTTATGATTTCAAGGAAAAAAAACTCACTTATGAGTAATTCTTATTAAAAAAAAAAAAATCAATAATCAACAACAACTACGTTTTTGGAGGCTATAATAAAGTATTTATAGTCCTCTAAAACCCTAACCCTAAAATAAAGTAATTAAAGGCAGTTTACTAATAAAACATGATTAAGCATCCGAATTGGAAACATGGCCGTCAAGACGAGACTCAAATAAAACATAAAATTGCGAAAATTAAGCCGAGGCAGACTCTGAACGAAGCATTCTGACCCTCTCTCGGGAAAGCTATGGGTCCAAATAGCTAGATGATTGTTCGGACAGTCTCCTATTGTCCAGCAATGGGTCTGAATGGGCACAAGGGCCGTCCAGACGGGCCTCTGTTGTAGTTCGCATCTAGGCACGTGTCACCATCTTCCGGGGTGTCTTCACACTGGCATTAGCTTGGGTCTTCCTCAGATACTCCCAAGCATCCTAGTCTACATCACTTCTAAATCTTAGTCCATATCGTTCACTTGTGATTCAAATGTGTTGAGCTTAGAAATCCCATGATTCCGTCCATGGATAGTGACATGAACCATTGTGAAGCTAGAGGAACAATTTCCTTGTACAGTAATGCTTTTTCTTCTTCTTCTTCTTCTTATTCTTCTTCTTTTTGATTACCAAGTTCTCCATTTGCTTCTAGAACAATTATCAAGGTAGGAAATAGAGACAACTTTAGGACCCAATACAGCAAATATTGTCGGTGCACTCATGAGCCTATATAAGTGTGAATGAGCAAGTTGAGATATATACATGCAACTTTCTCAAACTTCAAATTAAATGTTGAACAACAAAACTTGGGATTCAAAATTGATCACTTCCTTAACTATTCTTTGCATTTGTTTTCTCAGCAACCTGCAAGATCGAGGTATGTGGTTTTCCCTTTTTTTATGTTCTATAAGAGGTACACGTATGTGTTTATAGTTTGTCCATAAAGTTCGTCTTCGCCATTCTGATCATTTTTATTATTAAAAAAAAAAAAACTATATAGTCTTTGTGTGTATACAATTATTCTCATAGAAAAAGCTATTAACAAACTTTGCTTTACATATAATTGAGCCGCTATATAAATTATGCAGACAACTCTAGTTAATTACCAAATATTATATTGAATATAAATCTATACACTTGAAACTAACACTTAAAAGTTGTGATGTTGAACAAGGTGAAAAAAAGGAGAAGGAAAAGTAAGCAGTCAAAGGAATTGGATATGTTTAGCCACATATTTACCTTACTGAATGAGAAATATGACGAATGGAACATCCAGTTTTTTGTTCTACTGAGTCTCCTACTACAGGCCATTCTAATTCTAGTTGCACCATTCTGTAAGAGAACAGAAAGTGCGTTAATACTATTGTTGATATGGTCAGCCTACATACTGTCCATTTGGACCAGTAACTTTACAGTGGGACTTATTTCCAACGGTAAAGAAAATCCAAGACCTTATGATTGCTCTAGCAAACCTCATGATTGCTCTAGCATTCTGGCATTTTGGGCTCCCTTTCTTTTGTTACACCTCGGTGGTCCAAATACCATATCTGTTGTCTTTAGAGGATAATGCCCTCTAGCTAAGGCAGCTGGTTAGGCTTCTAGGCCAATTTGTTCTCTTCGGCCAATCCTTCAACCAATACTGTCCCTCAAACAAGTTATGACTCCCTACTTTCCTTCTGTTTATCGCTGGAACCATTAAGTATGGTGAGTGAACACGTGCTTTATATTTGGCAAACCTGAAAAACTTCCAAAAATTGAATCTTACAGCAATGGACCCAAGGCCTAACTATGCAAAGCTCATGGGGAATACGCTTCGAAGAGAGAGGCCAGCCTCCCAACTTGAATAGAGCAGATATGAGAACCTAATCAAGAATCCAAGACTTCAAGTTATGCAGTACTCAAAGAAGGTGAGCTGGCGGATGATCTTGTGGCGGTGAAACATATTTATCACTTCTTCAAAATTTTCCAAGGTCTCATTATGGATATCATCTTTAGTTTCTAGGAGCACGAAGAGAGCCGGCTATTTTTCCAGAATATCTGATAAGTGCCAAAATATTCATATTTTAACCCTTAATTTACATTTATTAATTTCTTAGTTTTTGTTATTTTGTTCCATTTTATTCCCTTTTTTGTTTTTTCATTTTGTAGGCCATGGAAAAAAAAGCGTTTCTAGAAATGTTCCAAGATTAAAGGGCAAATTAGGAAGACCTAGAAGATGTGAAAAGGATTAAATCAGAATTTATCAAATTGAAGTCAAAATTGGATTGCATTTGGATTCTGCACATGTCTTGGTATTTTAGCCATACTTTTAGCTCAAATATCGGATTGAGATTATTTCAACGGCATTGGAAAGCTAACTCAAAATTCTACAAATGATTGTGAAATAGTATTTTCCCAATTCGGATCAGCAATGCCACAATTACCCAAGAAGATAGGAGCCCAATGCAGAGAATCCTATTCCGATTTGTAATTGGAATTATCTCCTAATTTGACTAGGAGATGGAATTCCGAATTTCCTAAGTTTACTAGTGTTTCTAGGACTCTCTTAAATCCTATAAATAGACCTCTAAGCCATACAATTTGATACACAATTTCAGAGAGGAGAATTTGGAGGCTACTTCTAAGAGCGGTTTTCGATTCTTTCTTTTCCTTTTCTTTTTTAGTTTTATTTTAATTATGTGTAACTAATTACTTTTGTGGGCCTAGATTGAAGCCCTAATTACGTTTATATTTTAATTCAATATTGGCACCTTTGCGATAATTGCATGATAGTAATTAACTTGATTAATACCTATTTTCATAAATTCCTCATATGTGTCTGTCTTATCAACATATGCATGTGGTATGAACTTGTTAGTTAGATCAATTTGGATGGTCGAGTCCTAGGTTTAACATAAGTAACAAAAGTAACCTACGCCGGGTTCTTGGGTTAATCAACATGGGAAACCGGGAGTATATGCCATGCCCTAGGTCTCATGTGGTTGTCGGTTTTCACAATTCATATGCTTTCTTAGAGAACAACTTAATAAATGCCATGCTAAATCCTTTAAGAAAGAAAAGAGTTAGAATATACACCATGCCTAACTCGTTGCTTAGGGAAACCTATAACTTAAGGAGTATACGCCATGCCCCTAGGTTGGCAACCATTAAATATTCATCATGTAATTTAAGCACCGGCATATTGTTTAATTATATAAGCATGATTAGTAGTGGATATCAAAGCCCTACACTTTTATTTATCTTTATTTCTTTTTCATAGTATCAGTTTAGTGACAAAGTTGATATTTTCATTAATTCTAAATAAAATTAACAATCCCTGTGGGATCGATCTTGCACTTACACATTATGCTACACTTTTGACCTTGTGCAATTGCAAGTAAAATGTACAATCATTTACCTATTAATTTAGGTAGATATTTGAACAACAAGTTTTTGGTGCCATCGCCGGAATTGTTTAATTTTGTTTAGAATTTTTTTTTCCATTAGTTAATTTTATTTTATTTAAATTTTTGTGTATTTTTTTTATTGAATTATTTAAATTTCTTGGTGTTTTTATTCACATTTGGGGAGGCACTCCAACACCCTGTGGACCATGTTCATTTTGCCATGACCTTTGTCACCATTTTAGAAATTGTCCTTCAATAAGACAAATTTCTAACAATATTTTTGGGCATGGGAACACATTACTCTTTAGACCGGGGAACGGCAACTATTTTGATTCCTATAACCCAACATGGAGCCAATAGTCAAACCTCTCATGGAAAGCTCAAATTCTTGGAAATCCTGCTCCACAATTTCATGATCATTCATATTCCTATCCAAATCAACAATATCAAGAAGAACCACCTTCTCCAATAATGGTTGCCTTAAAAGAAATAATGGCTCCCTCAGAAGAAATAATGGCTGCCTCAACAGAAGCAAGTGCTTGATTACAAAGAACGATGTCAGAGGAAGATAGGCAAGAATTTGAAAGGATGAATAACTCTATCACGCAATCGTATGAGAAGATAGATGCTCACTTTGAGCAAATAATGGATATCCTCAAAGAAGAAGAGTGTCAATGTTAGTTGGTGGAAAATCCTAATGAGTACTACATGGAGGATGAGTACACTTACTATCATGAGCAAACAACCACCACACCTAGGAATGAAGAAACCGTTGAGGAAAATTTTTGTGAGCCAAGTCTTGAGGATCCTTTGGGAGAGTACCTTGATCAATTTTATGAGCAAACTATGGTTGAAAATCAAGTGGATGAGAGGAAGGAGGGGCAAACTTAGGATCTAGAGGAGCTACATCAGGAAAAAGAAGAGAGCACTAAGACCTTTCCAACATTAGCTCTTATTCCTGAAACACCAAGAGGCCAAGAGAGAAGTCTGTTAGAGCTACCAAATGAGCAAATTGCAGACATCAAGATTGAAAAGCTCCCTGAGTCTTTTATTTTATTTTATTCCAGTCCATGATGAAAAATTGTTTGAGGAGACTCAAAGTGGTCCACCCCTATATACAGACAATTGGAATCCCCTTGCAATGAGAATATAGCATTCTCTTTGGTGCAAGAGAAGAAAAGACTGGTGCTTCAAGTTTAAAGTGCCACAGTCAGGCTGAAGACGTAAAACATAGTGCCCATGGGAGATACCCCACAACGTATCCTTTTTATTTTGTTTGTTTGTTTGTTTGTTTGTTTTATTTTTATTTTTGTTTTTGTTTTCCTTTGTTACTTTAGTGTTATGTTTTTCAAGGACAAGTGTGCTTGATTTCAAGTTTGGGGGGAATGCTTTGAGTCGTACCTATTCCAGCTAGTTTCTCCATTTCCCAGGTAAGATCATTCCATGATATACACACATTGGGGACAATGTGTAATTTAAGTTTGGGGGTATGGGAGACACATTTATACACACTTAGTCCCACTTTTTGTTTATGAAAAAAAAATGCATGTTCATGTTGTCTTGAAATTTTGGTTGACCTAAGAATTGTGATTTGTTATTCATTAGTTAGCTTAAAATTTTGAACACATGATCTGATGTTAGATTTTTAAGTTTGTTACTTACTTTAGGCATTTGAGAATTCACATGTTTGATCTAATCTGTCACAAGCACATTAGCACTAATTTGTGGGGTATGACATGTGAATTTAATGTGTATGTTTTTATGTTTTGGGTGACATTGGATGACTTATTGGTTGGATGCATTGGCATAAGAATATTTAAAAAAAAAAAAAAGTGATCATTGATAAACTTTTCACTGAGTAACTGGACCTCTTGCCTCAAAGCATTGAGTGTTCACGTCAAAAGGTGAAGAGATTTGATGTGATTAACGTTATGCCTAGTTTAGTTTCGTAGCCTTTTTTACTTAAGTTGGTAAGTCCTTACGGGTGTCTTTACACTTAATGCCCTAAAATCATCTGGTTTGGGAGTCATTGGCTCGACACTCGCTACATGGGTCAATTAGAAAGCTTAAGGGAACTAAACACTGCAGAGCCTAATAATGAAAGAAAAATATAATAAAATTATGCCATTGTTGTTCATTCTGATAAGACTTTCAGTGAATCTTAAGATATTAAGACATTGCACATTGAAATTATTTGGAAGCTCCATAGTTTTGTGCGAGTTCACTTTACACTATTTTAAACTTGTGATGCCTTACCTTGCTTGTTGTAAGTAATTAGACTTTAAAATTCCAATTCATTGTGAAGATGGGTTTATCATATTAAGCTTGCTAATGAATGAAAATCATAGTTTTGAGTGATACTTTAATTTTTGGATAACATGAACTGTGCATAATGTTTGTGGGTAACATTCTTGGAAAACCCTCACAAGATTTCACTCGTCCTTTAGGGAATTCCTAGGGGTTTAAAAGGCTTGTTGCATAAGCTAAATGCAATCGTACATCCTACGAAAGATGGATTTATCTTTTTGTTCTTTGTTTGTCATTTTGCTTTTAGTTTAAGTATTGCTAAGGGAGTAGCAATATGTAAGTTTGGGGGTGTGATAAGTGCCAAAATATTCATATTTTAGCCCTTAATTTACATTTGTTAATTTCTTAGTTTTTGTTATTTTGTTCCATTTTATTCCCTTTTTTTGTTTTCTATGTTTTTGTAGGTCATGGAAGAAAAGGAAGCATTTCTAGAAATGTTCCAAGCTTAAAGGGAAAATTGGGAAGACCTAGAAGATATGAACAGGATTAAATCGGAATTTATCAAATTGGAGTCAAAATCGGATTACATTTGGATTCTGCACATGTCTTGGTATTTTAGCCATAGCTTTTAGCTCAAATATCGGATTGAGTTTATTTTAATGGTATTGGAAAGCTAGCTCAAAATTATACAAATGATTGTGAAATTGTATTTTCCCAATTCGGATTGCCGCAATGCCAAAATTACCCCGCAAGATAGGAGCCCAATTCTAGACGAATCCTATTCCGATTTGTAATTGGATTGTCTCCTAATTTGACTAGGAAATGGAATTCCGAATTTCCTAGGTTTAATAGTGTTTCTGGGACTCTCCTAAAGCCTATAAATAGGCCTCTAAGCCACACAATTTGATACACAATTTCAGAGAGGAGAATTTGGAGGCTACTTCTAAGAGCGGTTTCGGTTCTTCTTCTTTTCCTTTTCTTTTTAGTTTTATTTTAATTATGTTACTTTTGTGGGGCTAGATTGAAGCCCTAATTACGTTTATATTTTAATTCAATATTGGCACCTTTGCAATAATTGTATGATAGTATTTAACTTGATTAATACCCTTTTTCATAAATTCCTCATATGTGTCTGTCTTATCAACATATGCATGTGGTATGGACTTGTTAGTTAGATCAATTTGGATGGTCGAGTCCTAGGTTTAACATAAGTAACAAAAGTAACCTACGCCAGGTTCTTGGGTTAATCAACAAGGGAAACCGGGAGTATATGCCATGCCCTAGGTCTCATGTGGTTGTCGGTTTTCACAATTCATATGCTTTCTTAGAGAACAACTTAGTATATGCCATGCTAAATCCTTTAAGAAAGAAAAGAGTTAGAGTATACACCATGCCTAACTTGTTGCTTAGAGAAACCTATAACTTAAGGAGTATACGCCATGCCCCTAGGTTGGCAACCATTAAATATTCATCATGTAATTTAAGCACCGGCATATTGTTTTATTATATAAGCATGATTAGTGGTGGATATCAAAGCCCTACACTTTTATTTATCTTTATTTCTTTTTCATAGTATTTGTTTAGCGACAAAGTTGGATACAATTCTTGGATACAATTGATCTCTTTATATCGGTGAGTCATCCAAGCAAAATAAGTGCATAGAAGCTTTAAAAAAATTGTTATGCTTTCTCCTCTGAAACTATCTCAAGCTTAAGAGGATAAACTGGCAGACAGCAGAAGATACAAGTCGCTATGGATGGGCTACACATATCCTATTCCAGAGGTGGTCTGAATCTCTACGTCAATACAACTTGATACATTATTGTTTGGAAGAATGTCATCGAAAGAATAATGATTTTTTTCAGCAATTTGATTGTGTTCTTAAAGCAATGGGACCCTGAGGATTTCTTTAAGAATATGTATGAAAGGAGGACATATGTGTCCATGAAACCATTTACAAAACCGCTATGGGATTTCATCTTTAACGAGTTGAAAAAACAAATCTTATTTTCTAGACGATCCCGAGTCTGACCTTACAAAGAGGATATATTTAGCTCGAGGAGAATGGGTTTTAGAGAATGCTGGTCTTGAGGGTAACAAGTTGATGCAATATATTGTCAACGTAAAATTTGATTAGAGCCTTATACTATAGCATATTGCTGTAGAACTCTGCTACCAGAAGGAGAAGGAGAAGGAAAAGGGGAAGATTCATGAAAACAATAGTATTGATCATAGTCAATTTTGTAAAAAACTGTTTGATTATTATATCTTCTAGTTATGGAGCCCAAAACGATGTCTGCTGAAGCATGTATTAGCGAAGTAAGACTCCGTGATACCTGTGTTGAGGCCACATACTTCTTCAAGAGAAAGCTCCCCAACCTTGAACACGCACAAGCTGATTAGGTGCATAAAGAGGCATGTGAAATGCTCCTTAAAGTAAATACTGAGGTGGGTGTTGCTGTGAAGGGAGACAAGCAAATTTGTTTTCTTTGATGCATGTATTCTCACAAAAGAGCTAAGCAAATTTGATGCAGATCAGATCCTGTTTGAGGACTCTCTGGTACTACGCTTGATCCTACGATCGAGTGCCCACCTGCGCTCGATCACACTCGTGACAGCTCTCGATCACACCTGTTTGAGGACTCTCTATTAGAGCGACCGATGAAGATGATTAAGCGTACAATCGAGCACCCACCTACGCTTGATTGCACCCGTGATTGCATTTGAGCGCACACAGGGCATCTTATGTTATATTTTCGCATTTTACTATATTTAAATGATGTTATGTTATTATTTTATTAGGGTTAGAGTTTTGAGAGTCTTTAATTCGTGTTTTAATAGGTTGAAGAGTCTTAAGGTTATATATACGTGCTTATAGCTTCCAGAAAAGACAGTTTATGTTGTTTATTGATTTTATCAATGAAAATTACTCATAGTTGAGTTTTTTCTCATTTTTTCTTAAAAATGCTAAAGAGTATCTAGATTTTCGGGAAGAATTCTTAGATCATTAATAGACTAAAGATCTAGAATTATCTATCCGCTGCATTATTTGTTGTTTTTCATTGCAACCCACTAAGTCGCACTTCATCAGTTGGTATCAAAGCCTAACATTTTAGTTATTAATTAGGACTCTATTTCCTTATTTTAAGTGTTTATTAAGTTTAGGGGGGTCTTTATTTCGTTATTTTATTAGGTTTAAGGTTATGAAGGTTATTTATGTAATATTTTTATTAAGTTTAGGTTTTGTGGCTATAAATATATGCTTATAGCCTCCAAACAATTCAGTTTTTATGTTTATTATTGATTTATGAATGAAAATTACTCAGCGTTGAGTTTTTTCCCCCTTTTTCCTTAAAAATACTAGAGAGTATCTAGACTTTCAAGAAGAGTTCTCAGATCATTAATAGACTCAAGATCTGGAATTACATATCCGCTGCGTTATTTGTTGTTCTTCGTTGTAGCCCACTAAGTCGCGCTGCATCAACCTTACTCAATGGATATTTAGTTAGGACTCGAATGGTGTGAGCTTGAAAGTATGGCCTCAACTTCCTTGAAGCCATTACGAGAGCAAATGCCAAGTTCTCGATTTAAGGATACCTCTCCTCTGCTCCATGTAGGGCTCTGATGACAAAGTAGACTGGCTTCTGCACTCCCTCATGTTCTCGAATCAGAGCTTCACAGACTATTGCCAGAGAAAATGCTAGGTACAAGTATAATACCTCTCCAAGAATAGTTCTGCTGATCGTACCAAATTTGGGTACTCGCAAGAGAACAAACCGTTAGGTCGTATAGCGTTGCGCAAGTACCGAGATCGAACCACAGAGAACGGAGTTTTGTAATTAAAAATTAACACGACTCTTAAATTAAATGTATCTTAACCTAGTCCCAAAGAGAATTGATGTCGAACATGAAACGTGCAGAAATTAAATTAAAGTGAAAATGTTGGGATAAAAATAACTAAGGTTAAAGATGAACCTCACCCAATAAAGATAAACTTAATACATTAAACACCAATTTTCCGTTTTTAAAATTTAAACCCTTCAACACACTCTATTGTGATTATTGACACAAGTCAAACCGAATAATGTGTTTACCGTTAAGGAGCGACAATGAGTATTGATTATGGATAAAATCATCCACTGTATCCTTGGATCACAGTAGATATTGAATCACAACCAAAAACTCGTTGTGCACCCGGCTTGGAACACATCACAGGATGACTATCAATGCATCAAAAACACACAACCATTCAATTATTTGTCACAGAAATTAAATGGCGAGTACGGAATTAAATAACGGAAAATAAAGCATAAAATGTAAAAGCAAGAAATATAAACTAAGGGTGAGGCTTCATCTTCAACCTAAGTTGAAGATTTTAGCCACCCATTGAATAACAACGTACAATTAAAGTAAAAGAATGCATTAAAATTAAATTAAAAGGAAAAGCTTACAAATAAAAGGGGCGGAGCAAGGCAAACAGACGCAAAAATGCTCTCTAAAAACACCCCAAAGAAAGTGTCTTGACCAAATGGACCTAGGATCCTATTTATAGACTACAAAATCCTACGAGTGCTTTCAAATGCATGAGGTGCGTTCGAACGTACTGCTGAGTTGTGCGTTCGATCGCACAATGTGCGTTCGACCGCAGAAAACCGCAACGGCGCAGCGGAAGTGATGGACTCCTAGGGCACCCGCACGAGATGCGGGCTGACAGGGACTGCGATCGACCGTGTCCTTGAGCTCGACCGTCAGTGCTTTTGAACGCACCAAGTGCGGTCGAATGCACTTGGCAGGGATCCAATTCTTCACTTAGTGTCTTTTTGCTCTCTTATGGTCAACTTTTGTTGTAAAGACCTGCACAACTCAAAACACTAAAAACACCAAAAATAATTAGAAATTAACAATACTAAGAGCTTAACAAATATAAATTAAGGGGTTCAAATAAGCACTTTTAGGCACTCATCAAATACCCCCAAACTTACATTTTGCTAGTCCCTTAGCAAAACAAAAATGAAAACACAAATAAAAACAAGAAACATAAATCCACTTTCGTGAGAGAAACGATTGCATTTAGCGTATGCAACAAGCCTTTTAAACCACTAGGCATCCCTAGTGGACGAGTGAAGTTTCGTGAGGGTTTTTCAGGAATGACACCCTCAAACAATTATTGGCACTATGCTATTAATCAGACAAAGCCCTTCACACAAACACATGGTTCACACGTCATTTAGCAAATTTAACAAGTTAAGCATACAAACCACATCATCCAGGCATCCAAACATCATTTCACTCAAGGTTGGAAAATTGAGAAAACACATGCTTCATAATGTGCAAAGTGAACTAACAATAAGATCATGGGGTTTCAATCACTCTCTAAAGATGTGTATCCCAAAATTCAAAAGAAAAGCAATGCGATAAATTAACCAAGGCTTGAATTAAAAAATGCAATTTTTTTTTTTTGTAGGCTGTGCAATGCTTGACTCCCTTAAGCTTCTAAATGACCTATGTAACGAGTGTTGGGCCAGTGGCTCCCAAGCCAGGCGGCTTTAGGGCACTAGATGTAGAGACATCCCTAGGGCTTAATTACTCAAGTCAAAAGAGCTACGGAGCCTAAACTAGCCATACAATTTTTTTGGAATTTCTCATCTTTTGACGCGAACACTCATTGCTTGGCCAGGCAAGAGGTCTGATTACTCAATGAAAAACTCGACTTATTCTAAATTTTTTTTTTTTTAATTAACCAAGGTTTTTATCATCATATCGCAAACCTAGAAATCTTAAGACACACACTTCAAAGTCAAATCTCATACCCCACAAACCCTAATGCTAGTGTGCATGTGAAATATCGATCAAGCAAGTGAAGTCTCTCTAATCCAACATATGAATCAAATACTTGGATTCCTAATGATATGCCATGTTCAAACAAGTTAAACACACCAATGATATGCAATCCACAGTTACGATGTAAATTGTGCCCAATCAACAACATAGCAAAAAAAAAGAAAAAATTTTATGCAAAAACAAAACAAAACAAGACAAACAAAACAAAACTAGACAAAGTGTTTGTCTACACCCCCAAACTTAAATGACACATTGTCCCTAATGTGGCAAGAAATACATTACAGTGGGATGAGGAACTGGAATGAGCAAAGTCCAAGGCATCCCCCGAACTTACACATTGAAACACTTGTCAAAAACTAATAGCAATTTTTTTTTTTTTTTTTTAACTTAAACAATAAAAGGTCAATTGCTGTTAGAAACAAAATAAAATAATACAAAGAAAATAACAAAAATTAAAGTGCGGAAAATAAAAAGGAAAACATACCGCACCTTCCCCGCTCATATGGATGTCCAACCAATCCCTTCCATCCTTTCTTCTTCAGAATATGATACCCCTCTGGAAGGATGTTCCGCCATCTTATGTAGCCTAAAAACTTGTGTTGAGAAATTCTCTTAGGACCACGATTTCTAGATTTTTGATCTTGTGTGCGTGAATCCTTAAAGATTTCTACATAAGATGGCTCCTCGAGACATTGAAAAGGTAAAACTTGTGGTGAATGATATGTCTCGAGAGGGATTGTGACAAAGGAATGAGCTTTAGTACTCACTTCCTTGTCATTGGCCAAAATTAGAATTGGCGGTGGCTCAATCTTCTCCCAATGCTCCTCTTTTTCTTCCTCCATGTCA
Organism: Carpinus viminea; assembly: GCA_013348765.1. Classification (NCBI taxonomy): domain Eukaryota; kingdom Viridiplantae; phylum Streptophyta; class Magnoliopsida; order Fagales; family Betulaceae; genus Carpinus; species Carpinus viminea. The sequence goes on along the minus strand of CP054668.1, from coordinate 31,195,327 downwards.
AGAGCCCGTTCCTCACTAACAAGTGTAGTGGTAATTTGGGCGTGCTCATGTGCAGACTTGTTAATTTCAGTCATGTAATGATTAATGAAAGGGCACTCATCAAACTGGTGAGAAGGATGATAACAATATTCACATGACTAATGAAGTGTGTGAGTGTGAAAAAGCTGGGTATGGGCATCTCTGGCTGCCATGAGTTGGTTTGCCCTCCCCTCGAAGTCATCAACATGAGCAGTAGGAAAATGTTGCACTAATGACTCTTGGGGAAGGTGATTTGATGATGAAGGCAAGGAAAAGTGGTCATTGAACTGCGGATATTCAGGATGGTGCAATTCATCTGATTGGAGAGTATAGTTTCCCGTGGCAAGAGCAAACCATGAGACATCAGAATGATTATTCCGGTTAGGGGTGTAAGAATTTGAGTGTGACTCAAACCCCTGGTCGGAAAAATTGGTGTTTAGCTGCCCACATGAAAAATTGGTAAATTGTCCCCAATGTGGACAATCACCAGCATTATGGTAAGGGCTAGAGCAGGCTAAACACATTTCATGTGGATAATTGGTAGGATTTGATGTCCTACTACTAGGGGAAACATCAAAATTAATAAACGGAAGACTCATACTTCACCCAAGCAGTTTAAAATAATCCACATGAAACAATTAACAATAAATAAATAAACAAAAACTAATAAACTTAAACAAATAACCAAAAATAAAATAAAATAAAATAAAAAATGGAAAACAGAAGACTTACCTGCCTCAGGTCTGTTGGTGCAGCCAGGTGATGTGCGTTCAAACGTAGGTAAGTACGTTTGTTCGCACAGATGCAGAAATGTGGCAATCTGTTGCACCTAGGTTCGACCGCAACACAGGTACATTCGCACGCAGGGCTGCACTGCGTTCTTGTCAGGTGCTTTGAGCTCGCAGGCGCGCGATGGGCGTTCGCAGGTGCGCGAACATACTGGAATAGGCGGCAGTACGTTCAACCGCAGGGAGTGCATTCGACTGCACTGTCGACGCCTCATTTTCTAGAAACACAAACAGACCCGAAACAAAATACTAACCTAAAAAAATAACGAAAATAACCTAAAAATGCAAAATAAACTATGAACAAAATTTAAAATGCAGAAAATAAAAACTAGTAGAAAATACATCAATTTAAAAATTATATTAATTTTAAACAAAAACAACGTTTCCAAGCGGCGCCAAAATTTGATCGCATTCAAATTTGGGTACTGCAAGAGAACGAACCGTTAGGTCGATAGCGCTATGCAAGTACCGAGATCGAACCACGAGAACGGAGTTTTGTAATTAAAATTAACACGACTCTTAAATTAAATGTATCTTAACCTAGTCCCAAAGAGAATTGATGTCGAACATGAAACGCAGAAATTAAATTAAAGTGAAAATGTAGGGATAAAATAACTAAGGTTAAAGATGAACCTCACCCAATAAGATAAACTTAATACATTAAACACCAATTTTCCGTTTTTAAACTTTAAACCCTTCAACACACTCTATTGTGATTATTGACATAAGTCAAACCGAATAATGTGTTTACCGTTAAGGAGCGACAATGAGTATTGATTATGGATAAAATCATCCACTGTATCCTTGGATCACAGTAGATATTGAATCACAACCAAAAACTCGTTGTGCACCCGGCTTGGAACACATCACAGGATGACTATCAATGCATCAAAAACACACAACCATTCAATTATTTGTCACAGAAACTAAATGATGAGTACGGAATTAAATAACGGAAAATAAAGCATAAAATGTAAAAGCAAGAAATATAAACTAAGGGTGAGGCTTCATCTTCAACCTAAGTTGAAGATTTTAGCCACCCATTGAATAATAACGCACAATTAAAGTAAAAGAATGCATTAAAATTAAATTAAAAAGAAAAGCTTACAAATAAAAGGGGTGGAGCAAGGCAAACAGACGCAAAAATGCTCTCTAAAAATGCCCCAAAGAAAGTGTCTCGACCAAATGGACCTAGGATCCTATTTATAGACTACAAAATCCTACGAGTGTGTTCAAACGCATGAGGTGCGTTCGACCGCAGAAAACCGCAACGGCGCAGCGGAAGCAATGGACTCCTAGGGCACCCACACGAGATGCGGGCTGACAGGGACTGCGATCGACCGTGTCCTTGCGCTCGACCATCAGTGCGTTCGAACGCACCAAGTGCGGTCGAACGCACTTGGCAGGGATCCAATTCTTCACTTAGTGTCTTTTTGCTCTGCTGTGGTCAACTTTTGTTGTAAAGACCTGCACAACTCAAAACACTAAAAACACCAAAAATAATTAGAAATTAACAATACTAAGAGCTTAACAAATATAAATTAAGGGGTTCAAATAAGCACTTTTAGGCACTCATCATCTGCTCAGCAGGCGGAAGCTGGCCAAGTACTTCTTCAGTTGGGCAAATGCTTCCTTGCATTCATCCAACCACTCAAAAGCCTTTCTCAAAATTTTGAAAAATGGGAGGCATTTGTCTATGGATCAAGAGATGAACCAATTCAATGCCGCTAACCTTCTAGTGAGCAGTTGGAGCTGCTTTGTGGTCTTCGGAGATTGCATTTCCAAAACAGCATGGATCTTCTCGAGATTGGCCTCGATTCCTCTATTCAAGACCATGTATCCTAAGAACTTCCCAGAGGACACTCCAAAGGCACATTTGGCGAGATTCAACTTCATCCTGTACTGCTTCAATGTCTTGAACGCCTCATGGAGGTCATGTATATGGTCTAGTGATTCTGTGCTTTTCACCAGCATGTCGTCAACATAAACCTCCATGTTCCTTCAAATCTGGCCTTGGAACATTTTGTTCACCAATCGCTAATGCGTTGCCCCTGCATTCTTCAAACCAAAAGGCATGACCTTGTAACAATACAAGCCTTGATAGGTGATGAATGCAGTCTTTTCTCGATTTTCAAGATGCATAAGGATTTGTTTGTAACTAGAGAATAAATCCATGAAGCTGAGCAACCCATACCCGAAGGTAGAGTCGACCAGTGTCGATGCATGGGAAAGGGAAGCTGTCTTTCAAACAAGCCTTGTTGAGGTTGGTGAAGTCCACGTATATTTTCCATTTCCTGTTGGACATCTTTACTAGTACTACATTAGCCAACCACTCAGGGTAGTAGACCTCTTGGATGAACTATGCCTTTAGGAGCTTCTCGACTTCCTCAATTATAGCCTTGACCCTCTCCGGTGCAAACTTCCTTCTCTTCTACTTCACTGGCTTCATAGCTGGGTCCACATTCAGGACGTGGATGATATCTTCCGAGCTAATTCCTAGTAGTTCTTCATGTGATCAGGCGAATACCTCCATATTTCTCCAGAGGAAGTCTACGAGGCCTTCTCAAATTTCATGGGTTAGACATGTCTTGATTTGCAAGACCTTTCCTTCTCCTACGACCACCTCCTCTAATGGTTCTATAGGTTCTCCTTTGGCCTCGAATATCGTGGCCACAGTGAGAGTGGTCGAATCCGAGACCTTCTTCATAGAGATGTTGTAACACCTCCTTGTTACGACTTGATCGCCTCTCACTTCTACCACTCCTTCCTCCGTTCGGAACATCATCATGAGGTCGTAGCCCTCAACTTGGTCAATGCCAGTTGACCAATAATCGCATTGTAAACGGACGGTCAATCAACTACTAAGAAATCCACCATTACAGTGGACAATCTAGGGGTGGTTCCTGTTGTCACCTATAGTGGAATGATTCCCACAAGTTGGACCTATTCTCCACCAAATCCCATAAGAGGAGAACTAAACCGTTTGATCCTATCTCGATCAATGCCCATTGCTTGAAGGCTTACCAATATAGGATGTTAGCCGAACTTCCATTTTCAACCAGGACCCGATGGATCACATGATTGGCTACAGTCACAGTCACCACCAAGGCATCATTGTGGGGCATTACTACCCCCCGGGCATCTTCCTCCGAGAAGGACAACACCGCTAATTTTGTTTTTGCGGCTTTTATAGGTCTGTGTAGAGAGTACACCTATTTGCCTTGCATGCGTCTAGCGTATGCCTTCCTAGCTGAATTAGATTCCCCACCACCGGTAATTCCATCGAAAATGGTGTGGATCTCTTGGACTACTTCCTAATTCAGGTGAAGCCTCTATACCTCTTGAGCATTCCTTTACTCTTCTTCCCGATCTCTATACTGACCCTCTCTCGGAGCTGGGTCTCGGCGTCGAGGTTCCACGTCTCCGAGGCCTTCTCGATTCCCTTCCAATGGTGGGGATCCTTGTGGATTTGCTTCTCAAATCCATTCCTGAGCAAGGAACCTAAACAACCTTCCATTCCTTACAAAGTTCTCGATTTCTAGTTGTAGAACCATGCAATCCTCTGTCGAATGCCCATGATCCCCATGGTATTCATAGAATTTGTTGTGATCACATTTTTAGGGATCCGACTTCATCTTCGTTGGCCACTTGAAGGCTAGCTATCCTTTAGTCTCCCTGAATACTTTAGTGAAGCTAGCATTCAAGGGGGTGAACCTTTCAAGTTGGAACTTCAAATTTTCCTACTTCTGAGGCTCACTTTTAGTGAATGATGGACCAGGCTTCCTTCTCGCTTTCTAAGGATTCTTTTCTTCCTTCTGCATGGGAGTCGTTGAGGCCTTCTTGCCTTCCTGCCTGGCTTGATCTTTCTGCATTTGGGCTTTCAGCAGCATCCCAACCAATTCTTCCTGGTTGAAACACTCTTCAGTTTTCTTTATAAGCTGGGCTAGAGTAATCGACCGTGTACTTTTGGCTATATCATCTATCAGCGGCCCGTCAGCTTTCACTCCTTGCATCAAGGCATTGAGCTTTTTTTTTTTTTTTTTCATCTAGGCTTTCCACTTCAAGCTTTTCTTTCTTGAAGCAAAGCATGAAGTCCTTCAAACTTTCCTCCTTCCCTTGATGTATGGTCAACAAGCAGGTTGCATTCTTCTTCCGCTTGTTCATTGCAAGGAATTGTGCTAGGAATAGATATCCCAACTCCTTGAAACTCGACTTTGGGGGAAGTCCAGCAAACCAATCCTTCGCCACCCCCATTAGGGTCGATGGGAAGGCTCTACATGCAATCTCGTCTAGGGTGCCATGCAGGATAAAATGCTCCCTAAAGGCTTTTAGATGAGCCTTTGGATCTCCGCTTCTGTCATACTTCTCGACACGTGGCATTTTGAACTTGTCGGGCATAATGTATACTCTTACTCGATTTGAAAAGGAGGTTCTTGTTATCTAGCATCTCCCAGGCTATTGACTTTGGGTCTTCCCCTTCCATCTGACGAACGATGAGAGCGTACTTTTTCTTCAGATCTTTCACCTCCTCATCATGGTGGTTATGATGAGACTTATCATGCTAGGACTTCTCTCGATGTCGCCTTCCCGATGAGACTTCTTTCTATGATGTCTCTCATGATGAGATCCCTCATAAGGAGACCTCTCGAGATGAGACCTTTCCCCTGCATAACCCGCTATTCGGGGATTCCACTTGGTGAGACTTTTCATGGTGCTCTTCATTCTGGATTACATGACGGTCCCCTTAGACTGTACTTTCGTTATCTTGCTAATCAAGATTAACAGTCTGGTTCCCTAGGTGAATTCTCTCTCGCCTTTCCTTCTCACGCCTTTCTTCACACTCTCTTTCCTTCTAGCTGCTTCTAGCCTCAACCATAGTGAGCTGAGTGTTGAGGTCCTCATTCTGCTTCTTCAGAACCTATATGGATTCTACCATTGACTTCATGAATTCCATCATATCTTGATTGTTGGATGCTCCGGGAGTGCCAGTGGGAGGAATCGGGTGTGATGAATGTGTTCCCACCATGTCGGATGTAGGATGAATAAGAATTGATTGAAATTTTGAATTCTCATAGACTGCACCAAACTATTAATGCATAGTTTTTGATTGGTGACATGGCACGCCTTCCGATTCCTGATCGAATATGGACAATGAAGAAAGATAGTAGAATCAAAGAGACTGGAGGTGAGACGGTGGGGACACTCCGATGCCTAAGTCAGTATTTGAGAGATGAAGTATGAGAAAGCAACAAGAGCATAAAGTTCAAGAGTTGCAATTATCCAAATGTGAGGTAGTGACTTGCATTATAAAGACATGGAGTAGTAGTCCCTAACCAATTACTGACTCTTTCCTGATTTTCTGTTGGGCAGTTGTTATTGAGGGATTTAAGTAGTTATCCATTTCAAGATCTTGAGAGATCAAGATAGGATTTGGTTGTTACGGTGTTTATATTTTGAATAATTGCAGATATTGTATGTGATCTATGTTTCTTGGTGATGACAATTTGAATTTAGCGGATAAGATTAGATCAAACTCCATTTCAAATGCAATTGAATTTGAATTCCCAATCCCTAAATTTTAGGGTCTTAGATACAAGGGCCTCGAATTCGGAGGTCTCGAACCCAGAGGTCTCGATCCTATAGGTCTCAAATTCGAGTCCTTGGTCTCGGATCCTTCCGTCTTGGATCCGAGACTTGGTCTCAAAGGTTCGTGGGCTGAGATGTTCATGGGCTTTGACTTGGGTTGGCAAACTATTGGGCCTATCAAAGGTTGATCCATGACCTAGCAGTTTACTTGAGTTAGTGATATTCCCACACTATCTTTTTGAAAGTATAGGTTTCTTAGGGTTCTCATTTATTTCTCAAGCATGGTATGCATTCTCTTTTGCTTGAGCACTATCTATCTTTTACGTGATGGAAGGAGTTGGTAGCTCTCCAAATTTGAAGATTGAAGATATCAGTAAGGGAATGTTCATGTGTGTCGAATGAATAAGTCCTCCCAAACTTGATATATGGACATTCCCCAAGAATAATAAAACCAGTGCTTTGGATCTCTTTCTTCTTCACAAATATCACAATAATATTCATCATTGAATTAGTTTCATCTTTATAGTAAAATGTGAATTGTTGTTCATATGGTCTGTATCTTATGCTACTTGGTGTTATAGCATATTTAAAATCCCAGTACCTTTTTAAAGATACAGACTATACGAACAATAATTCATATTTTGTTATAAATGTAAAGATAATTCTAAATAGGAATATTATTGTGATATTTATGAAGAAGAAAGAAATCCAAATCATTGGTTTTACTATTGTGTAAATTTCAGTTGTCTTGCTCATTGGGATTGCATTCTTGGGGGATATACATATATCGAGTTTAGGAGGACTTATTTTTTCGGCACTACATATAGATTTTTGTTGTAAATCTAGATACCATACTAATTTCTTATAGGGCTATGTTTTCATTTTTTTTTTTTTTCCTATGATTAGTATTCTTGATTAACGGGTAAAATTTATGTAAATGTTAGTAATCTTCACATAATTTCACACTTGTATTATAAATTTTATGAACCTATAAAAGTTGTTGAATGCATAAGTGTGTTACTTTGGTTATTTTTCTTGAATCTCAATTAAGCGGCTATGCAATTGAATGAGCTACAATTTCATTGAAACCAATGATGTCTTACCATAAATGTTTTGAATTTTCCAATAGATTATATTAGGAATAAGAAGCATTATCCATTTGTTCTTTAGAATGTAAAACATTAGTTTTAAGATTTAATGTTTAGGTTCTATAATGGTATCTCGCTAGATGGATTCGGATCTTCTCTAGTTCATAGTTAGAGCCACAAATGGGACATGTGTCCCACTAATAAAAAATAGCAATAAAATATTATTTAACATTAAAAAAAATAAAATTAATAAAAAAAAGGGTGGCTGGCCACCCCCTATTACCAAGATGGGGTGGCCGGCCACCCTCATTTTAGCTAGGGTGAGCCACCTCCAATTGCTGGCTAGGGGTGGTTGAACCACCCCCAATATTGGCCAAATGAAAAAAATTAAAAAAAAAATAATGGATTGGCCCTTGGGTGTGGCCAAACCACTATCGTTGGGCCAAGGGTGGCTTCAGTCACCCTAGATCGGCAAAAGCCTAGTGATCAAATTATTTATTGAAAGAAAAAGCATCCACATAGGCAATTTCAACGCAAAGAGGAAAAAAAAAATACTAGAGGATTGTAGGGTGGTGGGTTTTCCTGAAACTTGGAATTAGAATTCAAATTTAGATGCTCCACTAATTTCCTCACGACCTTCATATTTGCCTTTTTCCATCAAAACCCCTAAATCACACACAAATCCCAAAACAAGAGAGAAAGATTTACGATCTTTGTTTTTCTGTTTTATAAATGCCATGTAATCATATATATATATGAAAGCCGAGTTTTGACGTAGAGATTGCTTATAATTGTGACACTTGTCCATGTTTTTTTTAATATAAATGTATAAAAATGTATGTTTAGATAGCCTTTTAGTGAGACAATTAAAACATAGGAGTTTTATTTTTAATGCATTGAATTTTCTTAATGAAGAAAACAAAAGCTTTTCAAATTCTCTCTTTCTCTCTCTTTATCTAATTTTCTTTTCATCTTCTCTTACTTTATGTTTAATTATCTTAATGAATAAAACAAAAAGTTCACAAATTTTCTATCTTTATTTTTCTTTTAATTTTCTCTTGCTTTTGCTTTATTTATAAAGCATTGAATTGTCTAAATAAAGAAAACAAAGCTTTTCAAATTCTCTCTTTCTCTCTCTTTATCTAATTTTCTTTTCATCTTCTCTTTTATTTTTTTTTTAATTTTTTTTTCTCTTGCTTTATGCCTAGAATTGTGACACGTGGCGTTTTAGATGTTAGCCTTTTTGTGAGACAATTAAAACATATGTGTTTTATTTGTAATGCATTGAATTGTCTAAATGAAGAAAACAAAAGCTTTTTAAATTCTCTCTTTCGATCTCCCTCTTTATCTAATTCTCTTTTCATCTTCTCTTACTTTATGTTTATATATCAATATGAGACAATTAAAACGTATATGTTTTATTTGTAATATATTTAATTGTCTTAATGAAGAAAACAAAAGGTTCACAAATTTTCTCTCTTTATTTTTCTTTTATCTTCTCTTTATATTATTTCGAATAATGTATTTAATTAATATCTTAACGAAGAAAACAAAAAGTTTTATGTATTTAATTTTCTTTTTATCTTCTCTTGCTTTATGTTTATATATCTTTTTTTTTTTTTTGAAAAAAGCTCCACTTTATTCATATTTCAAAACAAGAGCAAAAGCTCTAATAAGATAGAGCAAATTGCTCTATGGTTACAATATCATAAATGGTGCTAGGAATCACTTCCAGCCAAGTCCGTTCACCCAAGTCCTTGATCGCTGCTTTAGCAAGACCATGAGCCGCTCCATTCGCCGTCCTCTTAATATGACCAATTTCCCACCAACTAAAAGTTTTAAGCACCTCTAAAATGTCGCCAACAATATGGCCAAATTTGCACCAAGTCTGTTCCTTCGAGGAGATTGCATCGACCACCTGCTTTGAATCGCCCTCTAGGAAAATTTCATTAAATCCCAGCTGTTTGGCAAACTCCACTGCTCCTCTCGCCCCCAATGCTTCGCCAAAAGTTGGGTCTTGAAGAGAATTCAGCGTTTTGCTCAAAGCAGCAGCTACTCTCCCCATTTCATCTCTAATGATCACTCCCAATCCCATACAATTCAAGTGGATATCTATGGCTATATCCCAGTTTACTTTGTACTTACCACAAGGTGGGCCTCTCCACTTGTCATTGTCCATACTTTCTGCTGGCACCTGCTCTGCATCTCGATACTCCTTGGTAAGTTTAAAAGGTTCCAGTTGTTGATCGCCCTATTGACCACAACGTTGGTGTAAGACAATTAATTAATATATTTAATTATCTTAATGAAGAAAACAAAATATTCACAAATTCTCTCTGTCTCTCTCTTTATTTTTCTTTTTATTTTCTCTTACTTTCTCTTTATATCTCAATGTGAGACAATTAAAACGTATGAGTTTTATTTGGAATGCATTTAACTGATATATTAATGAAGAAAACAAAAAGTTCTCAATTTCTATCTGTTTATTTTTCTTTTCTCTTCTCTTACTTTCTATTTATATTTCAATGTTCTTTTGCAAATTCCACACTCAATTTAGGAAAAAGACAAGAGAGAGGGAGAGTTTCCAATCGTTGTTTCTCAATGAAAAATTATACTGCAGTTATTTTATTTCTTTTATTATTATTATTTTTTGTGCTAGAACATTTTTTTTTCCCATTATATTAGTCTTGTCATTTTATATGTTTTTTTTTTATTTTTTTTTATCTTTATTTTCGGTGATCATGTTCTTCCATTTTTGTTTTGGTCCATTATATATATATATATATATATATATATATATATTTCTATTTTCTATTTTTCCTTTTTTTACTTTCTATTTATATAAATCGATTCCCAAAAAAGACAAGAGAGAAAGAGTATTTATTTGTTGTTTCTCAATGAAAAATTATACTACAATTATTTTCGTTCTTTATTTATTTATTTTTCCTATAACAGTTAATATACTACAATTAATATATTTAATTGTCTTAATAAAGAAAACAAAATGTTCACAAATTCTCTCTACCTCTCTATCTTTATTTTTCTTTTAATTTTCTCTTGCTTTTGCTTTATTTATAAAGCATTGAATTGTCTAAATAAAGAAAACAAAGCTTTTCAAATTCTCTCTTTCTCTCTCTTTATCTAATTTTCTTTTCATCTTCTCTTTTATTTTTTTAAATTTTTTTTTCTCTTGCTTTATGCCTAGAATTGTGACATATGGCGTTTTAGATGTTAGCCTTTTTGTGAGACAATTAAAACATATGTGTTTTATTTGTACTGCATTGAATTTTCTAAATGAAGAAAACAAAAGCTTTTTAAATTCTCTCTTTCGATCTCCCTCTTTATCTAATTCTCTTTTCATCTTCTCTTACTTTATGTTTATATATCAATATGAGACAATTAAAACGTATATGTTTTATTTGTAATATATTTAATTGTCTTAATGAAGAAAACAAAAGGTTCACAAATTTTCTCTCTTTATTTTTCTTTTATCTTCTCTTTATATTATTTCGAATAATGTATTTAATTAATATCTTAACGAAGAAAACAAAAAGTTTTATGTATTTAATTTTCTTTTTATCTTCTCTTGCTTTATGTTTATATCTTAGTGTAAGACAATTAATTAATATATTTAATTATCTTAATGAAGAAAACAAAATATTCACAAATTCTCTCTGTCTCTCTCTTTATTTTTCTTTTTATTTTCTCTTACTTTCTCTTTATATCTCAATGTGAGACAATTAAAACGTATGAGTTTTATTTGGAATGCATTTAATTGATATATTAATGAAGAAAACAAAAAGTTCTCAATTTCTATCTGTTTATTTTTCTTTTCTCTTCTCTTACTTTCTATTTATATTTCATTGTTCTTTTGCAAATTCCACACTCAATTTAGGAAAAAGACAAGAGAGAGGGAGAGTTTTCAATCGTTGTTTCTCAATGAAAAATTATACTGCAGTTATTTTATTTCTTTTATTATTATTATTTTTTGTGCTAGAACATTTTTTTTTTCCCATTATATTAGTATTGTCATTTTATATGTTTTTTTTTTTATTTTTTTTATCTTTATTTTGGTGATCATGTTCTTCCATTTTTGTTTTGGTCCATTGTATATATATATATATATTTCTATTTTCTATTTTTCCTTCTTTTACTTTCTATTTATATAAATCGATTCCCAAAAAAGACAAGAGAGAAAGAGTATTTATTTGTTGTTTCTTAATGAAAAATTATACTACAATTATTTTCGTTCTTTATTTATTTATTTTTCCTATAACAGTTAATATACTACAATTAATATATTTAATTGTCTTAATAAAGAAAACAAAATGTTCACAAATTCTCTCTATCTCTCTCTCTCTATTTTTCTTTTTATTTTCTCTTGCTTTCTCTTTATATCTCAATGTGAGACAATTAAAACTTATGAGTTTTATTTGGAATACATTTAATTGATATATTAATGAAAAAACAAGAAGTTCCCAAATTCTCTCTATTTATTTTTCTTTTCTCTTCTCTTGCTTTCTATTTATATCTCAATGTTCCTTTGCAAATTTCACACTCAACTTAGGAAAAAGACAAGAGAGAGGAAGAGTTTCCAATCATTGTTTCTCAATAAAAAATTAAACTACAGTTATTTTCTTTCTTTTATTATTATTTTTTTTTGCGCTAGAACATTTTTTTTTTCCATTATATTAGTATTGTTTATTTTATTTTCGGTGATCATGTTCTTCCAATTTTGTTTTTGTCCATTATATATATATATTTTTCTATTTTCTATTTTTCCTTCTTTTACTTTCTATTTATATCAATCAATTTCCGAAAAAGACAAGAGATAGAGAGTATCTATTCATTGATTCTCAATGAAAAATTATACTACAGTTATTTTTGTTCTTTATTTTTTATTTTTCTTATAACAGTTCTTTTCAATTTTTCAATCGTTGTTTCTCAATGAAAAATTATACTACAGTTTTTTTTTTCTGTCTATTTTTTTTTTTTTGCTAGAATAGTTGTTTTCAATTATATTAATTTTTTCATTTTTTTTATCTTTATTTTCAGTGCTTATGTTCTTCCATTTTTTTTATTTATATATTATTTTTTTTATTTAAATGATTACTTTTCTTTTGTAAATTTTACATTGAATTCAAGAAATAATAATTAGAGAGTTTCTTTTCATAGAAATTTAATTTTTCCAATATATTTCACACTCAATTTTCCAATCATATATTTTTTTCGTCTTTGTTTTCCTGTATGTCTTAAAATCAATTTCTTTTACTTTTATATATGTGAAGGATGGTTGAAAAAAAAATATATATTTTCCATTATATTAGTATTGTCATTTTATATGTTTTTTTTATCTTTATTTTCGGTGCTTATGTTCTTTCATTTTTGTTTTTGTCCTTTATATTTTAGAGAGTTTTTATTCGTTATTTCTCAATTAAAAATTATACTACCATTTTTTTTTCTTTGTTTTGTTTGTTTTTTGCTATAATAGTTATTTTCAATTATATTAATTTTTTTTTTCATCTTTTTATCTTTATTTCCGGTACTTATGTTCTTCCATTTTTTTTTTTACCCTTATTTTTTTCTTTCTAATTTATATATTATTTTTTATTCAATTGATTACTTTTATTTTATAAATTTTACATTGAATTCAGGAAATAATTATGAGTTTTTTTTCGTAGAAACTCAAATTTTCCAATATATTTCACACTTAATTTTTCAATCGATAGAGTTTTTTTGTATTGTTTTCCTTTATGTCTTAAAATTAGTTTCTTTTACTTTTATATATGTGAAGGATGGTTGAAAAAAAAAATCTATTTGACAAAACCTTTTCTTATATTTGTGGATTTCATTGGAACTGAGAAAAATATACAAAAAAGTTAGTTCTTCTTTATTATATTAGTGTTTTTTCATTTGTTTACTTTTTATTTGTCCTTAATTTCTATTCTAATTTATATATTATTTTTCATTCAAATTTTCTTAATTTTATTTAATACAAGTTACAAATTTTCTTTTGTAAATTTAATTGACTTTTGTTGTTCATTTTTGCTTTTGGGTGTTCCTATATTCATGTCACTGTTTTATCTCTTTCTTTTTTAAAAGAAAAATTAAACTATCAACATTCTTTTGTTAACAAAATTAGTAAATATAACTGTAATCACATATCAACATGCTCATATATTTTAAAACACTTATTTACTTTTGTTAATGTAATAGTAAAATTTCTCAAAAAAAAATTGTTTACGAGGAGGAAGTTCAACACCTAAAAAACAAAAGTTTACCATAATGAATTGTATAGCGGAGGAGAAGTGATATCATTGTTCAAATATAATGATTAATCAATCATTTTCTATAATTGATTAATCTAGAATTGTTTTTCCTTTATATTCCATTTTAAACTACATATATGCGAACAAATATTTAACACGTTTCAATTTATAAGAACTAAAATTTATTAATTTTTAAATTTATGGGTAAGTGGGTTTAGGATTAGGATCATCTCAAATTCTTTCAAAATTTGAGGCCCTCAAATTTTAAATCTTGACCATTCATTTTGATTTTAATGGCAAAAAATAAAAAGGGGTAACTACCTTTTACCCCCATAAATTGCAGTGTCTTGACACTTTCCTCCCATGAACTACCAACTATGACACTTGACCCCATCAAACTACAATCTTATGACATTTTTCCCCATTTTGAAGGTCAAAGAAGTTAAAACTAACGGTCAATAGAGAGAGAAATTTTCTTTTTTCCATTTTTGCCCCACTTCAAATCACTAAAATGACACTTTTACCCTCCTAAAATGGGGGCAAAAATAGAAAAAAAAATTTATCTCTCCATTGACCATCCCTTTGACTGACAAAAGGGGGCAAAGTGTCATAAAATGGTAGTTTGATGGGGTCAAGTGTCATAGTTGGTAGTTCATGGGGAAAAGGCATAGTTCATGGGGCAAAGGTAATTACAATAAAATCTTTTCGTTTCACATTTAAAGTCAAAACACATTTTGATTTTTTAATTATTAAAAACTGAAAAGCCTTTTATTTTGGACTATTAAGATCAGAATGGACGGTCAAGATTTAAAATTTGAGAGCCTCAAATTTTGAAAGAATTTGAGGGGATCCTGATCCAGTGGGTTTATGCTATTAAGTTAAATTATGGTTTATAATGATCTTATGAACATTTGTCATTTTTTGTAACTAATTTGTTAATTAAGAGAAGAAAATAGAATCTATTGTTGATAATATTTTAAAGTCTTTTTGACTTAATTATATATAATAAAAAAAAAACCCGATGCGTAGCGCGGGCTCTAAGCTAGTTAAAATATGAAAGTACAGTTTTATTCTGATATGAGACTTCATGACTTGTAATGGTTGGGGGCATTTTAATATATTGGGTGCGATGCCAACATGGGTTTATTATTTTGAAAAATATATCATTATTTAAAAAAAAAAAAGTTTCTAAGTAATATGTCACCATCCTATGAGAGGGTGATATATTTCTCAAAATAATAAACCCATAAAAAAAAAAAAAAAAAAAAAAATTGATAAGTGCAGCATTTCTATTTCAATAAAATTTCTACAAAACAAACACTTAACATTGTTGTAATATATGTTTTACAAGTCTTAGCCACTCCCCATTATCACCTAGTACAAACTAACAAAGTAATCCCATCTCCAACTGTTCAAAGATTAAAATCTTATTAAGTGCTATGCGTATCGATATGTGCAGTTTTGTAACTAACGTGTTAGCTATCTCGCCTGGAGAATACGTTTGCAAGAATAAAATTTAAAGGAATACAAATTGCCTTGTTTTCTATGTCTATGAGAAAAACTCTATTCTACACTGTTCTACCTCTCCTACACCTGGCCGGGTGTGACAAGGTGATCTCAATCTAAAAAAAAATAAAAGGAAAAATTGCCTTGGGCATGCAACCCAAAAAGATAGAAAGACCATACCCCATGATGTGGCGTGATACGGTTGAGTGTGGGATCAATTCAGATTTAAAAAAAAAAATTAAATCCTATTATGCCACATTAATTTGATTTAAAAAAAAAAAAAAATCTTATAAAGCATAGAATTTCTCAAGATTTTGTATTCTCTCCCCATCAATGACCAAGAGAAGAAAACATTTTTTTTAAAAAAAAATACAGTAACTCATATATTGTACCATAACTTACTGAACTTGAAACTAGAGTGTAACTTCACAACTTCATATATTTGGTCCATTCACTAAAAGGAATTTGCGATCGTCTCCGGTGTCACTGGTGCGATTACTACTTTTCTCATTACAAATACGCGGAAATACATGAAAGCCAAGCGTGAGACACCAGCAAATCACGCGGCACCTCCATGATTCCATCCGGCCAGGAGGAGATTGAACACCCTGTTTCATCCAGCTTCCCACAGAGGATTACTCCACCATGCCCGACAGAACACTACGGTACTCCTCTCCGCCCACCAGTCCATCTAATCTCTTTCCTTTTAACATTGTAATTAATAATGTTGTCAAACATGGTGAATGATGTTAAAGTAATGATTATGTGATTAAATTTAGAGATATGATATAATTATAATAAAGATTTAACTTCTTTCTTAATTTAGACTTAATTTTTATTTTAAAACTCTCTCTCTTCCACCAGGTAGTTTTTCTTTTTTTTTTTTTTAAAAAAAAAGTTAGCATTTAAAAGGGAGAAGTTGGGTTTTTGTTTGGTTTAAGTTGTGCTTTTATCATTTTTCTTAAATTTATCTGGTTTTATAAACTTAATTGTTTTATTATTATTATTATTTATTTTTTTTTCCCGAATTGATGTTTGAGTTGAAATGGGCTCAGTTGAATTTTACTTTTTTCAAACCAACTCAACTCAAGCCCAATTCCATTTGTCATTGATGTTTGAGTTGAAATGAGCCGCCCAATTCAATTTTTTTTTTTTTGGGTCATAATTCTAATGGCCCTGTCTGCCAATGGCCCAAAAATAAAATCCTTATACTATATTTCTCAAAATAAACTCACAAAATTTTTATTTTTTACATTACATCAACTAATCTTATTAGTATTCAAATAAGAAAGTCACTATAAAACAATTTTTGTCAAAAAAAATTCATACAAAACATTCCTACTTGTTTTCCCACATCAATCAAATCTGTTGTAGTTTAAGGCCACTTCCTTTTTAAGGCCACTAGCAAACATAGCCAATGGAATTGGTTAGAAAAAATAAAATTGAACTGGACCCATTTCAACTCAAACATCAATTCAAGAAAACAAAATGGTAGGATTGACAAATTTTGATATGACTCACGAACCTGACACAAAACTATAAAATAAGAATTTGACATAAACATTTTCGGGCCATTGAAGAGTTGACATGCTTGACCTGTTTAATAAATGTGTCATAAATGGATTGACCCGTTTATAAAATTATATAAACTTATATAATAAATATATGTTAAAATGCATCAAACAGGTTAAGCATGTCTTGTTTTGGTCAAAATTGGTCAAAAGGGTCGACTTGTTTATTAAACAGGTCAAGTAGGTTGTGTTGGGTCACTAACAGGTCATGTTTGGGTTTAATGGTTTGACCTAGTTAGCTAAACATGGCTTGTGTTTGAATTTACCCTTATTGGGTTGAGTTGGTTGACAGGTCAACCCGACAACCTGTTTTGTCAACCCTACAATGTCAACAAACATTCCTCTTCCCTTGCATTAGAACATAAATAAACAATAGATTGGTAGAAACCCAAACATTAGCCCTAAAATAACCACAAGACAATGTGTCATCAATAAACAAAGTAATAAGTGAAAATGAGCCAAATAAATGATTCCATCGATTAAGAGTTGTCACAAACGGTTGTTGACCAAGGCAAAGCAAAAAGTTTTCAAATGAAACCTTTTAAAACATGGAACATGATCCTTTCCTTTCCAATTCAAATAAACTGAATAGTGGAGAGATACTTATGTCTTTTCACTTTTTAAGGGGATAAAAATACTCTTTATTATAACTAACTGATGAAATGGAGAGGATCCTAATTCTCAAAACCCGAGTAATTAGAGTCACAATAAAACTAGCACCCAAAAGGCAAAATCAAAGTCACCAACATACTGCCACACGATAGCTTGCTAACAAACAGGCAAACAAATCTGGAAGGCAAAGTCCTCGCCAAAAAATAATATAACTAAAATGAATGAACAATTAACGCATGCTTAGTGTAACAAAAAACTATTTCATTGCTAGTTCTACAATACGATTTCTATTTTAATTATAGTCTTCAGGATTGATATGTGTTGTTACGTGAATACGTAACAGAGATAAATTTTAGGTTTTGAACGAACCTAGACCTTAGATTCTAAGAGAACCTAGACCTTTTAGATTTTTAGGAAACCTAAAACCCCTTTTTCAAACTCAAAGTTTGGGATTAATTTTCTGATCCATTTTTATTAAAATACCATCCTTTAAATAGGAATATTACAACAACTTAGACATGGAGTAAAACTCTAATACTGAAGATAAACTTAGAAAGATAACTAGATAATTGAAATACAAATAGATATCTCTAATCTAAAAATACAGATAACAAACAAATCTAAATGAAATCTAATTCATTTTAAATATAAATCTACTATAATTTAATGTCTACTTTATTCTTATGCTACTTCTGTAACATTCCTTCCCCCTTAAGGAGGCCTTGTCTTCAAGGTCCTATAAATTATTTTCTTCCAATGTTGCCCCCATTTTACATTCTTTTCGTCTTTGACCTTTCATTCGCTTTCTAGGTGGTCGTTCTCTCGACGTACGCAATTCCACCTTTGCAAGCACGGTGGTCATTGGACACAACCAAAACTGTGATGGGCTTCTTAGCACACGGATCTTTTCTTAGTTACCAATAGTCTTTGTTTGCATCCTTGGAAGCTTTTCCGCTAGCTTCAAGTGGTTGCAGCATGGAGACTTTATTGTTGGTGGTGATTGGGCTATTTTGGTATAGTGGTGGAGTTGGGCCTGTATAGGTACGATAGCACAAGGTGGAGAGACTTCAACGTGGCAAATTGGATCTTGCGGGTTGACAAGGTTGTTGACATCTTCAGGCACCATTTATGATAGTTCGTAGCAATGAAGTTCATCATTGTTATCATCTGAACAATTGCGAATTTGGCAACCAATGCGTACAATTTGGCATTATTTGCTTTCATCATCTCATTATTTTTTTTCCATATTCTTCATCAAGACTTCACACATAGTTACGAGATTACTAAGCTGCTACTCAAGCCGATCCAAGCGTGGATTCACCACTGAGCAAGAACCTGGCTTTGATACCAAAATGTTACGTGAATACATAACGAAAATAGATTTTAGGTTTTGAGGGAACCTAAACCTTAAATTCTAAGGAAATCTAGACCTTTTCGATTTTGAGGAAACCTAAAAACCCTTTTTCAAACTCAAGGTTTGGGATTAATTTTCTGATCCATTTTTATTAAAACATCATCCTTTAAATAGGAGCATTACAACGACTTAGACTTGGAGTAAAACTCTTATACTGAAGATAAACTTAAAAAGATAACTAGATAATTGATACAAATAGATATCTCTAATCTAAAAATACTGATAACAAACTAATATAAATGAAATCTAATTCATTTTAAATATAAATCTACTATAATTTAATGTCTGCTTTATTCTTATGCTACTTCCGTCACATTCCTTCCCTCTTAAGGAGACCTTAAGGTCCTATAAATTATTTTCTTCCAATGTTGCCCCATTTTGCATTATTTTCGTCTTTGGCCTTTCATTCTCATTCTAGGTGGTCATTCTCTCGACGGATGCACTTCCACCTCTGCAAGCACGGTGGTCATCGGACACAACCAAAACTGTGATGGGCTTTTCAGCACACAAATCTTTTCTTTGTTATCAATCGTCTTTGTTTGCATCCTTGGAAGCTTTTCAGCTAGTTTCAAGTGGTTGCAGCATGGAGACTTTATTGTTGGTGGTGATTGGGCTATTTTGGTATAGTGGTGGAGTTGGGCCTATATAGGTACGATAGCACAAGGTGGAAAGACTTCAATGTGGCAAATTGGATATTGTGGATTGACAAGGTTGATGACATCTTCTGGCACCATTTGTGATTGTTCGTAGCAATGAAGTTCATTGTGACAACCCGCTTAAATAAAAAGATGACTATTTTTTTTTTTTAAATAATAACCCACAATAAGTGGATTGTCACAGTGGCATGGCTATACCGCAGTATGCCACGGACCCATGCAATAACCTGATTGACAAGATAATAAGTCTACCTAGAGGTGCATGCATGATCATGGTTTCATCAGAGTTTATATCCTTGCAGCAGAAAATAAATAACGTTAACCTACTGATTACATCGGTCTGTTTAATACATCTAAGTGATTAGTGATTACATACCAAAAGAATGGCTATAAAAAAGTGTCTCAGGCGACACGAGCCATATACAAAATATCAAAGTCTACTCATGGTCATGATTGCTCTACAAAATAGGCTATTAATCAGTCCAACAAAATTATACATCAGATACATCTATGCCTCAAATGCTATAGTAACCCAGATGCCTCACCACTGGGTCATCATCTAGGGAATCTGTACCTGCATCATCAACATCACCTGCACTATGGGAATCACCACCACCCATGGTACAGGCGGAATTATGAGCCCGCCGTCTCCATAAGAATAGAGACGCTCAGCAGTATAGAACTTATTAGTTTATCCAAAATAATCATTTATCTTTGTTCACATCTACATATCATTTACATATCACATTTACATATCATAACTCAACAATAAAACCTATTAGATGTCCTCATGCAATGTCTAGCCATAACAATATACATATGCATTCCGTCCCATACCAGTTACATATGCATATTGATACGTCTAGTATCAAAATCATACAATCATATGCTATGCATGCTCATGCTCGTGCTTATGCTCATCATCTTGTGCCCTTTCCATTGGGAGGCTAACCCTGCGGTAGAAGACTTGTCTTGCTACGGGGTATCATACCATTCATTGGAAGGCTACCCTGCGGTAGAAGACTTGTCTTGCTACCGGGAGCCGTCACCACTCATCATGTATGTTTTCCAAGGGGAGGCTAACCCTGCGGTACGAGACTTGTCTCACTACCGGGAGCCGTCACCCATGGTTTTCATTTTATTTCATTACTCATGCTATGCTCATGCTCATGTTAACAAAACTTAAACTCAAAATATCATATTTCATATCCTGAACATCATATAATATTGCCTTAAACCATGTGAATCATCCAATACTCATAATAACATTTCACCAAACATTCCTCCAACTCATCTCATAAAACATCATACATAAGCATATTATCACAATCACTTTAAATCAATCATCCCAACATCAATACATAATCATATTATCATAATTACTTTACATCAAGCATTCATCCAAACATCATTATATAATCATGTTATCACCAAACACTTTAAATCAATCACTCAACCATACATATCATGAATCATCATAAATAAACATAGTATCTCAAACTCAAACATCATACATCAATCATTCAATCAGAGTGTCTTTTATACTTTAAAAATAGTAACCTTTTTATTTTGCCCAGTAAGTAAAATACTTACCTTGTTCCGTTGGGTACCCCTCGATCACCTCTCGACTCAATTGCGATGCACCTAAGCATCATAATAAACACATAATTATGCTTTCTTCTTAACTCAACTCTCACAATTTAAGAATACTAGAGCACTACAAAATATCATGTTCTATAGGTTAGCCCAATAATTATTATTCTCATCCAAGGCCATTTAATTTAACCATTTACCCCCAATTCATAATACTCTTAACACTAACTATAATTATTATGATTCCAATATGACATTAAAACCTAAGCTAGGTATTAATCTACATGGAACCCATACAACCTAGAGTTAATTATTACATTAAATGCAATTAACCTATTTAAACAACTCTCTTAGTGTCCACTTAACAAAAGCCCTAAATTAATTTTAGACATTTAACTACTTACTAAAATTCCCCAAAATTCTAAACCTGATTAGAGATTACCTAAATCATAAATCTAAATGATTTTCGTGCATAATACTCAATGGGCAATACAAAATACAAAGAGAAACTAGAAATTCCATAAATTAACAAAAGCCCCAAAATCCTATATAGGAACCCTAATTTTGGACCTAATTAAATTCTCACAAATCCTCACAATTCATAGCTTCCATTCCCACAAGTATAACGAAAATTACACAAAAAGACTAAAGGTTTTACCTCACAAGCCCCCCCTATGGCCGGAACTCTCCTCCAAGGTTTCTTCTTCTCTTTCTTTCTCTTTCCTTCTCTTTCTTTCTTCTTCTCCACGGTCAACAGCTCTGCACTCTAGCCCATTGCCGTTCTCTCTCTCACTAGGCCATGAGTGAGTGTGTATGTGTGTGTAGGAGAAGAAAGAGTGAGACTAAGGAGGGCAATGAGGCTGTGCGTGAAGGAAAATGCTAGGGGTTCTCCCCGTAGGTTCTCCTGGTGTTCTCCCAGTTTTACATAAAACATGATTTAAGAAAAAATAAAATTGTAGTTGCCTCCACCACCGGTTTTTTTAGGCAT
The DNA here is from genome assembly GCA_013348765.1 of Carpinus viminea. NCBI lineage: Eukaryota > Viridiplantae > Streptophyta > Magnoliopsida > Fagales > Betulaceae > Carpinus > Carpinus viminea. Next base: position 31,173,238 of record CP054668.1, on the reverse strand, counting down.
TAGCATCAAATTTGAGGCATTAGCAACAAATTTGTGAGGCATTAGCAACAAAATTGAGGCATTAGCATCAAATTTAGGATGACCAAATCCATTTTGGGTGATATCATCCCTAAAGGGTTAACCTTCCACCCTTAGGTTTAATTTTGAATCCAAAAACAAGTTTTAAAGCATTAGAACCTAACTATTAACTCATAAAAATTAATCATTGTAAAAAAACGGTATTACAATTTTATTTTTATTAAATCATGTTCTACATAAGATTAGGAGAACACCGGAGAACACTATGAGGAGAACCCTAGCAAACCTGGCGAAATGAGAGGGAAAAGAAAGAAGGAAAGGAAGGAAAGAATGGGAAATGGAAGGAAGAAAGGCTGCACGTGGGACACCCATGTGCAGTTTTTTTAACACCTAGGAGATAAGGCATCTCCAATAGCCAATAAGAGCCCAACACTTGGCATGGGGTGAGATTTCATTTTATTTGAAGTCCCATCTTTTAAAACTATAAGATTACCCCACATCATATTAAATCTATCTTTATTACCCTTATAATTTCTCACACTACTTTTATTTATTCTAACTACAATTTACCAACACCATTAATTATTTACTACACTATAACTTATTATTACATTTTATTATTCTAATACCATAAACCTATTTTGTTTATTAATAAATTGTCATTCTAACATTATTATTAATTAGATCTCTTTATTACTAAAACTTATATTACATAAACATATCATCATTAAGTAAGATTGTTATTAGATTCTTCTCCTACATATCTCAATTATAATAAAATCAATATTATTATTATATCTATTATTCTAAATCATCCAATGTACTATTTATTACATTAATTAATTCATATTACAATAAGTTATTAATAATAAACTTAATTATTTTCTCGGTCTTACATTCATCATTGTTATCATCTAAACAATTGTAATTTGGCGGTGGCCAATGTGTACAATTTGGCATTATTTGCTTTCATCGTCTCATTTTGTTTTCCATCTTCTTCATCAAGACTTCACACGAGTTACAAGATTACTAGTTGCTGCTCAAGCGATCCAAGTGTAGATTAGCCATTGAGCAAGAACCTGGCTTTGATACCAAAATGTTACATGAACACGTAACGGAGATAGATTTTAGGTTCTGAAGGAACCTAAACCTTAAATTCCAAGGGAACCTAGATCTTTTAGATTTTGAGGAAACCTAAAAACCCTTTTTCAAACTCAAGGTTTTGGATTAATTTTCTGATCCATTTTTATTAAAATACCATCCTTTAAATAAGAACATTACAACAACTTAGACTCGGAGTAAAACTCTTATACTGAAGATAAACTTAGAAAGATAACTAGATAATTGAAATACAAATAGATATTTCTAATATAAAAATACTGATAACAAACTAATCTAAATGAAATTAATTCATTTTAAATATAAATCTACTATAATTTAATGTCTACTTTATTCTTATGCTACTTCCATGACATTCCTTCCCCCTTAAGGAGACCTTGTCCTCAATGTCCTATAAATTATTTTCTTACAATGTTGCCCCCATTTTGCATTCTTTTCATCTTTGGCCTTTTATTCTCTCTCTAGGTGGTGGTTCTCTCGACGGATGCATTTCCACCTCTGCAAGCACGGTGGTCATCGGACACAACCAAAACTGTGATGGGCTTCTCAGCACATGGATCTTTTCGTTGTTATCAATCATCTTTGTTTGCATCCTTGGTAGCTGTTCCGCTAGTTTCAAGTGGTTGTAGCATGGAGACTTTATTGTTGGTGGTGATTGGGCTACTTTGGTATAGTGGTGGAGTCAGATAGGTACTATAGCACAAGGTGGAGAAACTTCTACATGGCAAATTGGATCTTGCAGATTGAATAGGTTGTTGACATCTTCGGGCACCACTTGTGATTGTTTATAGCAATGAAGTTCATCATTGTTATCATCTGAACAATTGCCGAATTTGGCAACCAATGCGTACAATTTAGCATTATTTGCTTTCATCGTCTCATTATTTTTTTTACATCTTCTTCATCAAGACTTCACACATAGTTACGAGATTACTAAGCTGTTGCTCAAGCCGATCCAAGCGTGGATTTGCCATTGAGCAAGAACCTAGCTCTGATACCAAAATGTTATGTGAATACATAACAGAGATAGATTTTAGGTTTAGACCTTAGATTCTAAGAGAACCTAGACCTTTTAGATTTTGAAAAAACCTAAAAACCCTTTTTCAAACTCAAGGTTTGGGATTAATTTTCTAATCTATTTTTATTAAAATACCATCCTTTAAATAAGAACATTACAACAACTTAGACTTGGAGTAAAACTCTTATACCGAAGATAAACTTAGAAAGATAACTAGATAATTTAAATACAAATATATATCTCTAATATAAAAATACTGATAACAAACTAATCTAAATGAAATCTAATTTATTTTAAATATAAATCTACTATAATTTAATGTCTACTTTATTCTTATGCTACTTTTGTAACATGTGTACTCTTAATATTTTGTTGTGGGTACACTTGTGAGTGTTGTGTTTTACATTAAAAAAATATAAAAGAAATAGTATTTAATATATCTAAATAATCTTTAACCCATTAGCTTAGACTTTTAAATTTAAATTATATTCAATTATGTATATTAATGTACTCTAAGTAAAAACTTTTTAACTGCTTTTTATATCTCAATAGAGAAATGCTCGGTGTCCCAACGTTTTTTCCCGAAAACCATCCCGAGTTATGTGGCTGGCCCATTTTTGTTTAAAAAATTTCATTCTCTCTCATGTCTCTCCCTTGTCTCCCTCAAAGAAATAAAAGCAATTGCTCAAACATCAAGAAATTTCTTCACATGGGTTCCACCGTCCTGGTTTTCCTTCTCAAGAAAATTTCTTCTCACTTTTCGCTGGTTTTCCTTCTTAGAGTAAACCGCCCCCATTTCTCTCCTCGCTCCACTGGCCGTTCTGCAAACTATCAATTATTTATGAAGTAATTAAATCATAGGAAGTGATTTTATATATATATATATATAAACTCTACAATTTTTATCATGTTCCCCGTAACTTTTAATGCAAACTATCAATTATTAATTTATGCATGTAATATTGTGAATTTTATATTAGACCAACATGGAGATCTTACCTAAATCTTACCATAATAGACAAATTCAATCCTTTAACACAATATGGTAAATGACATTATAGCCTTGTTATAACTTTTTGTGGTAAAATACATTTAATTTTTGCAATGTCTCCCCCGATGTTAATAATCGGACTGTGGAAGAGGAAGCAATGGTAAAGATCTTTTTAGCAGTCTTGTACTTTTTAAAGACATGTAATCAAGATAGGGTTCACATAGGTGAGCCATGTACTTGGAAACTATTTTCTTTATCCTTTCCTTTGAGTTTGGCAGTATCACCCTTCTACATTACATGGCTAAAGATGATCCTACAATTTAACTTGATATTGTATAAAGATTACCTCGATGACAAGAAAAACATGACATTTAGATTCTGCCACAAGCCTCTAAACTTCCAAATCTTACTCAATATGAATTGTGATTTCATTATTTATTCCTTATCAAACTTTTGTCTAAACTATGCAGTCTATGCTCTTTAATCGGACTGTGGGAGCAACCAATGGTAAATATTTGTTTAGCAGTCTTCATAAAGACATATGATAAAAGATAAGTTCACATAAGTGGGCTATTTACTTGAGCACTTTCTCTTTATTCCTTCCCATTTAAGTATCACCCTTTCTACATCACATCGCTAAAGCAGGTTCTCCACCTTAACTTTTGTTGAGTATATATGTGTGTGTAAAAAGAATAGTGCTGTATCGTTGGAGAAACGTAAAAAGTATGAGTAGTTAAGATAGTATGGATGGATCCAAACCCATGAGCTTAAACTTTTGGGCTGAGTGATGTATCAACATGTTATATTATATTCTCATTAAAAGATTTACCAAGTATCAATATCTTGAACAACTTGATATGGTATAAAGGTCACCTCGATTACAAGAATCACATGAGATTCCAATTTGGCCTTAAGCCTTTAAACTTCTTGATTTAGCGCAACTTAGTGTGTTGCAGCAAAGAACAACAAATATGCAGCGGATAGATAATTCTAGATTTTGAGTCTATCAATGATTTAAGAATTCTTCTTAAAATATAGATTCTATCTATGATTTCAAGGAAAAATATAAAGAAAACTCACCTATGAGTAATTTTTATTCAACAAAAATCAATAATCAACAAGTGTGTTTCTGGAGGCTATAATGAGTATTTATAGTCCTCTAAGACCTTAACCCTAAAACAAAGTAATTAAAGGCGGTTTACTAGTAAAGCATGATTAAGCATCCGGACGGGAAACATGGCTATCTGGACGGGATTCAAATAAAACATAAAATTGCGAAAATTAAACATAACGTTCGGATGGGCTCCGAAGGGAGCATTATGACCCTCTCTTAGGAAAGCTATGGGTCCAGATGGCTAGATCACCATTTGGATGGTCTCCTCTTGTCCAGCTACAGGTACAGAAGGGCACAAGGGCTGTCCAGACGGGCCTCTGCTGCAGTTTGCATCTGGGCACATGTCACCATCTTTCAGGGTGTCTTCACACTGCCATTAGCTCGGGTTTTCCTCAGATACTCCCAAGCATCTTGGTCTACATCATCCTCCCCAGGTTTGAGAGAATTCACCCTCAAATTCCCATCCTCATTATTAAAGCTTGTAAGGGCAAAATTCCTTCTGTTTCCTTTACATCATTCTCCCCCTGTTGGAGAGAATTCACCCTCGAATTCAGTCGGTTCTTTCCACGGTCTTTCGGATGCCCAGTTAACTCATTCACTCACCAGGTGGGTTGACAATTGTCGCTACAACCAAGATCAAAATTTCATGGCGGAAGACAAATTTATCGTTGAACATTGGCAATACAAGGAGGATCAATTCCGGGCTATGATGAATCAGATTGAAGACCTCACTACCCAATTATCCAACTTACGTGGTCATAAAGGGTGTAGATCTAGAAACCCGTGCACAGAATGCCAAATGCAGGGATGTTAACACCTTGTGCAAGCTCCTACCAATCAGTAGGTGAATAGATTTGAACTCAAGATTCCAAAATTCTAAGGGGATCAATGATGTGGTATTTTTAAAGCAAAAATATCAATAATAAATTAAACCACTTGCAATAGAACGAATCCTATTGGATAGGGCTCTATAGAAGATGTCAAACCTCAAGGATTGTAGGAGTTTCGTTATCAAATTCGAAAGATTAAAATTAACTTAATTAAAAAGATGTTTGAATTTGTTTGTAACTAAAGTGCATGAAATAAATGTAAAAAGAGAGAGTGAATATATTAGAGAGAAAGGTAGGGTATTGACTTCACCTCTATCCGCACAACAATGGCTAATTAGATTTAATCAATAAATTCATTCTATGCATGTTATAAATAAACAAGAAACTACCTTATTAAAGAATAAGGATAATCTATCTTAAAACAATAATCGTCCACCTAACCACTAAGATGCGGCACAACCCATCTTCCCTAGGTATAAAGTATAAAATTCTTTAACAAGATACATACAATCAATGAATAAGTGTAACCCATCTTGTTGGCATAAACTATCTACCTAAATTACACTAAACTAGGATGTAGTACAATCTTCCCTAGGCGTGGTATATCAAATCCTATTAATCAAATGTCAATTAGTCTCATTGTATAACCATCATCCTCATGATCACAAAATACAAGAATGATTTGAGTTCAATAAAAGTAAATTACTTTCTAAGACAAGAAAAGAATTTCACAACTATTGAGTTTGGAATTTAAGAACAATTGCATTAATAATTAAGAACAAAATCAAAAGGTAACAATCCTCATAGTTATACAATCAACATGTATAAACTGAAAATTAGAAATAAAATACAATCAAACCATTGCACTTTGATAGGGTTACATCAACACCCCGATGAAGAGGTTTAGCCGCTTATGACTCCGATAAGCCTCCAATAAATAATTTCTGACTAAAACTAAGTACACCTTTTCTTAAAGCTTAAGGGTCTATTTTTAGGGATCAAATAAGTCCTTGAAGTCCTAGGAAACCTAAAAAATTCGAATTTCAATCTTCTAGTCAAATTAGGATCTAAGTATAAATCAGAATAGGATTCGTTCATATTTGCATTCTTCTATTGCGGGACAATTTTGGCGTAGCATAATTCCGAATTAGGAAAATATAGTTCAGCATGATTTGTATAATTTTTAGATAGCTTTCCAATGCCACTGGAATCATCTTAATCAGATATTTGAGCTGAAAGTTATGGCTAAAATACTAAGACGTGTACATAATCCAAACTTGAATCCAATCTAATTTTGACTCCAATTAGAGAAATTTCGATTTTATCCTTTTCTTGATTTGATTAAACTTAACCATATCATATAAGTCCTTTATTATAATTGGTTAAGCTTAACCATATCTTCTAGGTCTTCTCAAAGTGTATTTTTTCGCCTAAATTCAATGGAATTAATTGTATTTGAACTGAAACACGAAACAAAACAAAATCAAACAAATAACAATGCTAAGGAATTAACATATGCATGTTAAGGGGCTTGAATGTGCAACATTTGGCGTTTATCAATCAACAACCCAAAGAATTTTTGAACTGGGTGTTGGCTATTGAAGAGGTTTTTGAGCTCAACGGGGTACCTAATGAACAACGGGTCTCTTTGGTGGCACATACATTTCGAGGAAGAATTGTTGTATGGTGACAACTAAAGAAAAATCAGGTGAGACAAGGCAAATTGAAGGTCAATAGTTGAGAGCACCTATTGAAAACGATGCGAGTCGCTTTCTTACCCCATAATTACACCATGAGACGACAATCACAAAATTGGAAACAAGGGTCTATGGTTGTGACAAAGAAAAAAAGAAAATTCCTACAAAAAAGAGGTATTTAAAGAGACATGGAGTAAAGCAAAGAGTCCGACAAGCCAATTGGACTCCTACTTGCCAACCACAAATCCATAAACTGAATCCATATTCTATGGAGGAGGAAAAAAAATCTGTGGATGGAGAATTTCAGGAATCTGACTTCATTGATAAAGAGTTCGAGCACGAAGGTGTTGAAGATGAAGATCCTTCACAAGGGTTAGTAGATTGGGATACTCCACCAATCTATGATGATGACATCAATGAGGAAGAGCCAATTGAAGAACCTTTGGCATTTGACCTAGAGAAAGAGTATGAAAAATATGGGTTGCATCCTATGTTTGGCGGCCTCTACCTCAATAAAGATGACCAATATGAAAAGCCCACAGGTGACATCGCCGATTATGAAGAAGAAAACATCGCCAATGATGAAGATGTTAATGAAGACATTCCAGGTGAAGTGCCTAATTTTAATGGTGAAGATCTTCTTTATGTCGATTTCCATGGCATTGAAAATATTTTAAATTCTCGTCACGATGATTGTGGTGAATTTTATGTAGATGAGGGAAATTATATGTTCACAAGGAAGTCAGTGGCTGACCCATACTTGAGTATTTCATGGCACGTGGAAAAGAGAAGGAACAACAAAAGAATGACAAATCTAGAGTATTGCCAAGTGGTGTATGGGGCTTTCATGACAAACATCAAGGTATTCCGATGATGAGAAGCATCACACTTATTTTGGGATGTTGCCTTGTCTTGATCTTGAGGAAAGACAAGTGGAATGAGTTGACTGGACATCCGAAGGACTATGGAAAAGACCGGCTGAATTCGAGGGCAAATTCTCTCCATTGTGGGGAGAATGATGCAGATCATATCCTATTTGAAGACTCTTTGGTACCTCGCTCGATCCTGTGATCGTATGCCCCACCTACGCTCGATCACACCCATGGTAGCGCTTGATCACACCTGTTCAAGGACTCTCTATTAGAGAGACAGATGAAGACAATTGAGATAACAATTGAGGGCCCATCTACGCTCGATCGCACCTGTGACTGCACTTGAGTGCACATGGGGCATCTTATGTTATATTTCCACGTTTTATTATATTTAAACGATGTTATGTTATTATTTTATTAGGGTTAGGGTTTTGAGAGTCTTTAATTTGTATTTTAATAGATTTAGAAGTCTTTGGGCTATATATATATGCTTATAGCCTCCGAGAAAAAGATTTATGTTGTTTATTGATTTTATGAGTGAAAATTATTCATAGTTGAGTTTTTTCCCCTTTTCCTTAAAAATGTTAGATAGTATCTAGATTTTCAAGAAGAATTCTTAGATCATTGATAGACTCAAGATATAGAATTATCTATCCGCTGTATTATTTGTTATTCTTAGAACTTCTCTGAGAAGTCAGTCCATCTTAGACTTTTCCCTTTTTCTCTTCACGATAGAGTAGGGCATGGTTGGATTCCAACACACCCGAGTCTATTACATCCTGGGAACACTTGTTGAATAAATTTTACAATAAGTTTTTCTCAATCTCTAAAGTGAATGAGTGTAGAGAGAATAGTTCATTCACTCAAGAGGAGGATGAGAAGTTTTCTAAGAGCTGGAAGTGTTTCAAGGAGTTGTTGATAAGATGCCCTCCAAATGGATATGAGAAGTGGAGACTCGTTCAGTTCTTCTACCAAGGGCTGACCGAGCCCAACCATAGCATGATCGAGTCGATGAATGGGTGGGCATTCTTAAGTTTGATGGGGGATTTAACATATAAGGCATTGGACAAGCTGACCGACAGCTCACAAGTGTGGGGCTTTTCGAGTTGTCGAGATAAATCCGCTTGTACCCCCAAGAAAAGAGGCATCTATGAGTTGAAAGGAGAAACTAAGTTGAACATGAAGATAGATGCACTCACCAAGAAGGTAGAGGCTCTTTTCGTAGGTCTGTCCATCAATGTTGCCAACACGTTCAATGTTGATAGTTGTTCCATCTATGCTAGTCCTATGCCCTCAGCATAGAATTGTCCATCTATGCTAGTATTTTTTGAGTACCCGATGGAACAAGTGAACACTTCAATGATTATCAAAAGCAGTCTAATGGACCATATTTTGAGACCTACAATCCGGGGTGGCGGAACCACCCTAATTTTTCTTGGAATTAGAACCAATCGCCGAATCAAGGAGGTGCTTTTCATCATGCTCACAATCAATACCCTCTTAGATTCTCTCAGACGGTTCCCAACCATGGACACTCGACTCAGCCAGCATCAACATCTACTTACCAAGCCCCCGCTCAAGCTACTCATCACAATCACTCAGTGATGTGAAGAGTGCCACCATGGTAAACACCAAGGTGATTGCCAAGTTGGAGATGCAGATGGGACAGCTAGCCAATCATCTAGGTGAGAGAGATAAGGGAAAGCTCCTAAGTCAGCCCATGCCCAATCCTAAGGCGTTTGCTATTGGAAATTCCTTAAGTCAGGCACATGGGTAGGAGCATGTGCAAGTGATTGTCATACTGAGGTTAGGGAGACAAGTGGACAATCAGGTAGTGAAGCTAGAAGCAGACCCTGTTGGGCAAGAAAGGGAAGAGAGTGGCAACAAGGAGGAAAAAGATGCTGAGCCATCTATAGCCACCCCCATTATTAAGGATCCTCCTAGGTCGTTTGTGCCTAAAGCGCCTTATCCTGAGAGATTACAAGCGCTCAAGAAATGAAGGAAGTTTAAGGACATTCTAGAGGTGTTCAAGCAAGTCCAAATCAACATCCCATTTTCGGACACCATCCAACAAGTACCTTCATATGCCAAGTTCTTGGACTTGATTACTGTGAAGAGGAAGACAAATGTCCCAAAGAAGGCATTTCTAACTAAGCAAGTTAGTTCAATCCTGCAATGCAAGTTACCCCTCAAGCACAAGGACCCTAGGTGTCCTACCATTACTTGCATGATTGGAGTCAGCCAGATTGAGAGGGCATTATTGGATTTGGGAACAAGTGTTAATTTGTTGCCCTACTCAATTTATGTGTAGTTGAGGCTACGAGAGTTGAAGCCCACTTCCATGAAATTGTAATTGGTTGATAGGCCAGTGAAGGTTCCAAGGGGAATAATGGAGGATGTTTTGATCAAGGTGGATAAATTTTATTTCCCCGTGGACTTTATTGTGCTTGAAATGGAGCTGGTTCAGAACTTAGGGAGTCAAATACTAATGATCTTAGGGCAACCATTCTTAGCTACGGCTAACGCCTTGATCAATTGTAGGACATGGGTGATGAAGATTTCCTTTAAGAATATGACAGGAGTTGAATATTTTTCATATCAGGAAGCAACCACTGCAATATGACGAAGTGCAACAAGTATGCTTGATATAAGAGATCATGGAAGAGGTTGTTGAGGAATCAAGCATGGACGACCCCCTGGAGGCATGCTTTGCTCAATTTGGAGAGGATTTGGATTTGGATAGGTTGCTTGAGCAAGTAGATGTGATTTTAGAGACTGCTCCTCTGGTAAGCAACGAGAAGGAGGAAACCATAGTACCGATCCACCCAAGAAAGAAATTAAGCCTCTACCAGACAACTTTAAGTATAAGTTCTTAGGTCAAGCAAAGTCTTTGCTTGTGATCATATCTTCAGATTTGGTGGATGCTCAAAAGGAGAAGTTATTGGATGTCTTAAGAGAGTACAAAGAAGCTATTGGCTGGACCATTGAGGATATTAAAGGGATCAGTCCTCGGTGGTAATGTAAAAGATACATCTGGAAAAGAATGCCAAGCCATCGAGGGAGCCACAAAGAAGCCTCAACCCAGCCATGCAAGAGGTTGTGCCGACTAAAGTGATTAAGTTATTGGATGCTGGGATCATATATCCAATCTCTGACAACAAGTGGGTGAGTCCAATTCATGTTGTACTAAAGTGGGCTAGATTGACGGTAGTTAAGAATAAGGACTATGAGTTGGTGCCAACTCCTATTCAGCCAGGATAGAAAGTTTGCATAGACTAACGCAAGTTAAATGCCACCACTAGGAAGGTTCACTTCCCACTCCCATTTATTGATCAGATGGTGGAGCGCTTAGCGGGGCACGAATACTATTGTTTCTTGGATGGTTATTCTGGATATAACCAGGTCCAGAATAACCATGTGGAGCCTTTTGTTCTGATCCTAATGATTTTTGGAGCAAAAAGGTGGAAGGGATGGTCTTTTTGTAGTAAAAATGAATCAAATCTGGTAAAGAAGACAGAAATTTCAAAGACAAAAATGAACATATTTGAGAAGGAGCAATTACACCATTCAGCAAAAAATTGGATCATTTAACTCGTTACAAGATTTATGCTCTCGAGGAATTACTATAGAGCTTTTGTTGCTCCACAACAACGTTATTACCCGAGGCAAAGGAGCTATTTCCCTATTGCAACGATCAGATTTTCATTTTTTTTGGAAGTAATTGATATTCTCCTATATTGAAGAATTAGAAATTGGTTTCTGTAAATTCCTCCATTAAAGAAATAAACACATGGAAAAAGCAAGGGGCTTGGCATTACTGAAAAAAAAACAGTGATTCCTAGCATTAATTTAGTTGGCATTTGCTATAAGAGATATGATATTTAGTAGACTCTCATATTACTAGATAGAACTTCGATGTTGTGGCAATAAATAACAACTTTGGATCGACAAGGGCTAGTAAAAATAAAAATCAATAGCTGATATTCACTGCCACATCATCATAGTTTTATGTTGTACTATAGTATGAAATAGCATTATTCGTTGCTATAAATGCCAAAAAAAAAAAGTAAAAAAAAAAAAATTGTGGCACATTTATAAAACACCAGGAAAGCTAGAAATTTTCTGGCTCCAAGGACGTGACAGGAACCTGCACTGCAGGAATGGATCCTGGCATTTAATCACACTAAAAAAAAAAAAAATTGAAAATGTTATTGTTATGAAAATGTTTTGTTTTAGATACGTCTATAATGTTTTACCATATTGTAGAGGGATAATTGATAAGGATCATTTCCATTTCATGACAAAGATTTTGTTTTGTTGTATCTAATGGTGTACATAGTACTACATCGTTTAAAATTTTTAAATAACATTGTAACGTATTCACTATGTAGCAACATATCTACCATTTCATCTCTTAAATTTAATTTGGATCACGAAATGAATCCCAAGTGAAATGGAGAGGATCATCACTTGCTCGGACATCATAATAGCTCTATAATTGATACTTTCATGCTATCATTAAAACTCTTGTGAGCATATGTATTGGTTGGTGTCCTTATGCTGCAAGGAATGCTACGATGATGAAGAAAACTGTAAACTGTAAACTGCTGCTCCTGCAAGCACTGGCAGGTGGTTCCATAGATTTTTTATTTTTTATTTTTTATAACTGCCCTTGAGTGTTTGTTTTATATAAAAGATGGGATGGTAGAAGTATACCTCTCTCAAGGAAAGGTCTACAAATTGCATGATCATCTTCACAAGAAAGAATCAAAAGGCTTTTTTAGGCATTTTCTTGTTGAAAAAATTGATTGATGTATAAAAAAAATAGGAAATGTTTGGCATTGAAAAAGTGAAAAAAAAAGAAAAAGTTTTGTGATGATTTTTTTTTTAAATTTGAATAATAATAAAATGTGATTGATGTGATGTAAAAAATAAAAATATTAAGACTTAAATTTTTTCGATAAATAGTAAAGGGCTGTTGAATAATGACCCATAGGAGATCAATTGGAGTATTTGTGATCACCATTTTATGATACATATTTGGATCTAGTTTTATTAGGTTTTAGTACATATTTGGATTTTTTTTTTAATGTATAATAGTGTTTTTGGCTGTAGAGCTTTACAGCCAAAAGCTTTAGAAGCAGAAGCTCTATTACCTATACCAATTCCAAATATGTAAAACTTCATAAAACTAGAAATACGTATGATAAAGATTATTTTTCTGTCATAAAATGGTAAAAATTATTCCAATGAATCTCCTATTTGTCAGTATCCCAAAAAAGTGTGACGACGGTCTGGACATGTAGTTCTCCCGGAAGCTACAAAACCACTAAGACATAGTCGATGGTGTATTCCACTGTTTTTAAAAGTAGCGGATAAATACTTTTAGATATTGAGATTATCAAGAGATCTAAGAAATCTTCTTAAAAAAATAGATTCTATGGTTTAAGGAATAACACAAAAGAAACTTAATTTTGAGTATTCTCATTCATCAAACTCATACAAAAACCAAATCTGCGTTTCTGGAGGCTATAAGCATGTATTTATAATCCCGAGACTCATAAACCTAATTAAACTAGGAATTAGAGTCCATATTGCAATTCTAGACTTCTAATCCTAAATAAACACATAAATAATATGGAATTGAAAAGGAAAACTAAACCAAGTAAAAGACTAACAAAGAAATCAAATTCAAATAAAAGACTGAAAGATAAGATAGGTTGTTCGATCTACATCATGTATGTGTCCACATTGCAAAATACGTAGACGCACCCCATTTATAAATTCTGTTAGACATATGCTGCACTGGCTAACTCCCAAATCGGCTTCTCCCCAAAGCACAAACGCGTAAATAGGTATGTAACGCTCCCAAATCTGAAATCATTATTTGGTAATTTGGGGCATCACAAGGCTCTATATGATAATAGAGATAGGGTTCACGCACCAACAACGGCTCCATGAATGGTGTAGTTCCATGCCATAATAAACTGCTAACGCCACTCTAATGACAACCTAAATAAGCACTTTTACAACATCCTTAGATATATTTTCCCCTTTCACAAAAAAATGAAACTAGGGCGAAAAAATGATTAAGAAACACTCGGTAAACCCTAGTCAATTGTCAAAGTCAACAACCAATTGCCAACTTGGTCGACAATCAACTCTAGTAAATTGTCAAAGTCAAAGTCAATGGCCAACCACGACGAGTGCTAATGACAAGACAAATGACGTGTTAGGTGACGTGTCAAGTGTAGACACGACACTTAATCGATACTTTCTATTGGCATGGGTGATAACATGGCATTAGGGTTGACATGTCTTCCTAGGTTTTGATTGGTGTTGTCACCAACTTGAAATGATCCCTGCAAGAAGGAGAATTGAAGAAGTGATAAACCATTATTTGTAAAATGGCAATAATGGTAATAACAATAGCAAGATCACAATATTACAACAAGAAGAAGAAAAATAACAATAATAAAACAACCATGGAAAGCTGGAAAGCTTGTAGAAGTGGATGATTCATAATAAGCCCACTGTTCTCTTGAGATTTGAATGGTAAATGAAGCAAACAATAAACTCTTATCTTGTCTTGAATTTTTTTTAAAAAAGTACTATAATTAAATTAACAATACTTGTACCACTTGAGCTATAAGGCCTTAGGGCTATCAAAATTGTTTGAATGCAATATGCATGCTGATCTATTTAATGGGGAAAAATTATTGAAAAGTGGTATCTCATTAAGATGGAAGCAACTGGACCTTGTGATCTTTTAACAAAGGATGGTCAAATGCCAATTACTTGATGATATCAATACAATCAACAGTGTGAAGAAGGTGAAGATGGTGCATATAAAGAGGTAAGATAAATTATGAAGGCAAAAATATTGCCAACAATATTAGTATTGTTGGACCTTTTTTTTTCAGAAAAAAAAAAAATTTAGGTAGGTGTGTACAAGATACATGCATAACATGTTTATATATATACATACATAAGTGACAACTGTTTTCATCATATTGAACCTAGTGGCAATATCATTAGTTCTAGTTTCTAAAGGCAAACTATTGACATACATGGCATGCATGGATGGTGCAAAAAAACTATTTAGACATGGTGGCATGGTCAGGCATGGCATTTGACAGGGTATCTGTGTCTATAAAGGGAAAGATAAAAATGCGAAGTTACCTTGAACTTGAAGGCTATCTACTAGCTGAGCTAGAGATATGGACATTAGATTTTGAAAGGTTTGGTAAATGGAAAGCCAATCAAGCATGCTAAAATCAGCATTATGGTGATAAAATCAGTGCCTCTAACCCCCCATGAGGCTCAAGTGGTAAGTCACTTGGCCATAGTGTCTCATGAAGGGTCAGGTCTAAGATTTGACCCCACTTGAATGTAAACAATTTCTTGAGGCCATGCCATAGGGTGAAAACCCAAGCTCTACCTGACTAGCATGGAGGAAGTGCTTTGCACAGTGTCTTGATGATCTAGTCGGGGTGAAACCCTGGACACCCCGTTATCAAAAAATAAAAACCAGTGCCTTTAAACTGCTATCAAAAAATAAAAATAAAAGTCTGAGTGTTTAGTGACAGTTTACTTCCGAACTATATTTCAAATAATAATCTTAATGTTATTCAGGGGAGGTCTTCAATTTAAATTTGGACCATTGAAAAAATTACAGCAAATTTTTTTTTTTTTTTAATTTTTTCTACGGCTTGTAAGTTGGATAACTAATGATTTAGGTGTAAAAACACATGAAGATGAGGGGCAGAAAGTTGATTAAGGTGTAAGAAACATTGGTGGACTGGTGAGCGGAAGAACAGAGGGAGAAACAGAGCAAAAAACAGAGAAGAAAAACAAGTCATGTAAAAACTCTTATTATGGGAAGCATTTCTTTTAAATTTTTCTCTCGGCCGGTGAGCTGGCATATTTATTTTTGTGTTTATATTTAGTAAAAACTTGGATTATTGTTGTTGGAACAAATATATGTTGGTTTCCATTTCTATATCGTATTTAGTAATGTGTCGGTGGATGAATTTAAGAGGTGGTTTTATTCATTTCAATTTATTAATTTACTGATTATCCAAATTCTAAACGAACTCTAACATGTATATATAGTTTATTTTCTTATTTCTAACTATAATTAAGTAGATATTTACGTTATAATTTGAAATTGGATATTAAGAACAGAATTGTTATAGAACAATGACACCTTTATGGACCATATAATCCTAGTAGAAATATAATCGGAGATCTCATGCACTTCCTATATAAGCTTCACATCGGATTGGCTTCTCCATTAACATTCTCCTTCTTTCTCTCTCTATATATACGAGCAAGCCCTACTGCTAGCTTTCTCTGCTATCGGGAAGTAAGTTGCAAGAATTATTAGGTTAAAATGGGAGGAGGAGTTATTGTTTCGTCGCATGGAAAGGACTACCCGGGCAATCTCACTTTCAAGGTCTTACTAACTTGCATTGTCGCATCCATGGGTGGCTTGATTTTTGGTTAAGATCTTGGAATTTCAGGTACCAATACCCTTCTTTTTATATCCTTATTTTTTATTTATCTGATTTATTTATTTATTTATTTTTTTAGGACATAACTGGGGATTGAGATCCCTGGAATTCCATTAAAATTAGAGATTCTTAAAAATCTTAGCCATCCATCTCATCTAAGGGTCTAAAACAAATCATTTTTCAACATTTAATAAGAAACTACTAAACCTATAGCTTCCTCATTAAAGGCACATTAAATTTAATCTAAGTTAATAAACTGTTATTAATGATGTTCCGAATTTAATGTCTTTTAAATGTTTATAAATACTAGGCACTATTTTCATTGGTTTGGTTGGAGGAAATTTTCATCTTTTTTCTTTTTTTTTTAATTTTTTTATATATATATACGATTATTTGCTCTGTTTTTTTTTTTTAAATATTGAATTACTAATTATAGTATGGATGTTATAGGTGGAGTTACGTCCATGGATTCGTTCTTGGAAAAGTTTTTTCCTGCTGTTTACAGAAAGGAAACGTCGGTGAAAGTATCTGACGATCAGTATTGCAAATTTAACAATCAGACGTTGACGCTATTCACATCGTCGCTGTATCTTGCGGCTTTGATATCATCGATTTGTGCAGCATCAATAACCAGGCATTTTGGGAGGCGTACTACGATGCTTTGCGGCGGAGTTCTATTTTGCGTCGGAGCACTTGTCAATGGCTTCGCTCAAAGGGTTTGGATGCTCATTGTTGGCCGCCTTTTTCTTGGTTTTGGCATTGGATGTGCCAATCAGGTATATTATATATATATCTCTCTCTCTCTTTCTTAATTTTCACATAAAAACAACTTGGTTTTGATGTGTAATTTAGATTCACATGTAGAATAAAATTGTTAAAAAATTTATTGAATTTAAAGGTCTAATTGTGATTTTGTCAAAGTTTTTTTAAAAGAAATATTTTTAATCTAATAAAGGGTTACTAACGTTTTAAATGTTTATAGATACTTTGCACTATTTTATGGATAATATTTCCTCTACACTGGTTTGGTGGAAATTTCTGTCATTCTTTATGTTTTAGATAGAATAATTCTACTTATTTATAGTATTTATTTGTTTTTCAAGAAGATTATATCATAAAAAAAGGGTTTAGAATTAAACTTTCCTTTTTTGTATTTTTAAAAAGGGTAAAATTCACTTAATCCCCTCAAATTACCACTCTAATGACAATTTACCCCTCAAACTACCTAATCAATGACAATGTACCTCCCAATGCTAGCAAAATGATGAAATTACCCCAATAAATGTTTCAATAAAACAAAAATACCCTTAAAAATTTGAAATAAATAAATAAATTTTAGTATTTTTGTTTTCATTTTAGTAAGGGCAATTTCATCATTTTGTTAAAATCGGGGGTACATTGTCATTATTTTGGTAGTTTGGGAGGTAAATTGTCGCAATTGATAATTTTGGGGGTAGATTGTCATTAGGGTAGTATTTTGAAGGGGTTAAGTGGACTTTATCCTTTTAAAAATTTGTAATTTTAAAAGTTAAATTGCAACCAAAAGGAAAATTGTTTTAATCCAATAAAGAGTTTGTTTCTGCTTATGTAATTAATCCATGTGGGTGAAAAAAGTTTTTGTCAATATAAATTTAAAAACTCATCTAATTTATGCAAACTGTTTTGTAACTAATTAATACAAACTCACCTAATAGTTATGGGATGCATGTCACTTTATTAGATGGGTCTGTTTGTAGCTCCAAAATTAAGCAAGTCTTACTTAATGGTGATGATTAATTACGTATTGTCTAATTAATTTTTCTCATATTTTTCTTTACAGTCCATGCCAATCTATGTCTCTGAGATGGCTCCATACAGATACCGTGGTGCTCTAAACATGATGTTCCAACTAGCAATTACAATCGGCATCCTCGTCGCCAATCTCCTGAACTATTTCTTCTCTCAAATCCACGGCGGTTGGGGGTGGCGGTTGAGCTTAGGTGTCGTTACCTGCTTTGATAATAATTATCGGCTTTTTTTTGCATGCACGCCAAACTCGTTGATTGTACGCGGCCATTATGAAGAAGCAAAGGAACAACTTGTGAACATTCGTGGCATTTCCGACGTGGAAGAGGAGTTTAAGGATCTTGTCACCGCCAGCGAAAGGTCGAAACAAGTGGAGCATCCATGGGTTGCCATATTTGAAAGGAAGTACAGGCCTCAGCTAACGATGGCGATCGCCATTCCCTTCTTCCAACACTCTCACGGCATGAATGTGATCACATTTTATGCCCCGTTTTGTTCAAAACACTTGGTTTGGAAACAATGCTTCGCTCATGTCTCATTGTGATCACCGTAGTGTTAATACTTTGGCAACTTTTGTTTCCATTTTTAGTGTTGATAAGTGGGGAAGACGATCTCTTTTCCTTGAGGGTGGCGTTCAAATGTTCATTTGTCAGGTATATTCCATCAACTCATAAGCCTTTTATATATCTTTCATTTTTTTTTTCTTTAAAATTGTAGATTTTCAAATTGCTTCATTACTATATTTTTAAAATTGTAGAGGATCATAATCCATAAAAATTCTATATATAACACAATATACAATTATGTATTTATAGGTTGTTATTACAATTGGAATAGCAGCAAAATTTGGAGTGACTGGAAACCCTGGAGATTTGCCCCAGTGGTATGCTTTTGGGTTGGTGTTCTTCTTCTGCATATACGTGGCTGGATTTGCATGGTCATGGGGGCCTCTGGGATGGCTGGTACCTAGTGAGATTTTCCCTCTGGAAATCCGGTCAGCAGCTCAGAGCATCAATGTGTCAGTGAACATGATCTTCACCTTCATCATTGCACAAGTCTTCACATCAATGCTATGCCATTTGAAATTTGGCCTCTTCATCTTCTTTGCATGCTGGGTGGTGATAATGAGCTTCTTCATTTTCAAATTCTTGCCGGAGACGAAGGGTGTTCCGATTGAAGAAATGGCAGTTGTGTGTGGCGAATCACCCTTTCCTCGGAGCAAGTTTGTCTGTCCAATGGAGAGTGTGACCTGGAGGAGGAGATGTTCAAATGGTCAAAAGAATAGAGATTGTTTGAATGTATATATTGGTTAAAGCATTTTCATTTCATTACGGTCAACATTTTGTGGGCTTTAGTTGATTTTTTTTTAGCAAGAAATTATTTTTTTTTTTTTCTTGACAATTGTGATTATAAATTTTCAATAAGTATTATTAAATAGTCTAAGTTGGCTGCAATCATGCTGATTTGTGAGCACCTTTCACTAATACCTTTGTCGATTAGAAAGTTTTTATTTATTTATATTTTGAGAGGTGTCAATTAATTGAACAAGTGAAATACGATACATTATCAAGACACGGGCCATGCCATAAACACACACACATACATATATATGGGGTAATTACCTTTTCCCCCATGAATTACAACGCATTTTCATTTTACTCCCATGAATTTCCATCCCTATTGCTCGACCCTCATGAACTACCATTTTTTTGCTCAAAACCCCCCTTCTATTAGTCAATGACCCCCTTTCGTTAGTAAAAAACATCAACTTAGACGGTCTACCTGTTACTTTATCCCCATAAACTACAATTCATTGTCACTATACCCCCACGAACTAAAACACATTGTCACTTTGGCCGTTTGAGTTAATGCCTTCGACTAATGGAAGGGCAGTTCTAGCCACAAAATGGTAGTTCAGTCGAACAGTAAAGTTGGTAATTTGTGAGGGCAAAGTGAATACATTATAGTTCATGGGGAAAAAGGCAATTACCCTTATATATATATAACTCCAATGCTTTTCGATGGCTATATGTGCTAAGAAAAGAAAGTGAAAAACCTAAAAGAAGCATAAAAGGTTATAATGAATATTCTCATGTCCCCTTTATGCTTCTGTTTTCCTGCCCAAAAAAAATGAGAAGAAGGCCCCATCATCTGTTATGTTCTATTTTATGATCAATATTTTGTTTTGTTGTTTTTAACGTTATACATGATTATTACCCATTAGCAAAGGTCTCTACGACTCTACCCACGCACACATAAATCGGGATCTCCGGTAATTAATCATCCAAATTAAATGTGAGAAAAAGTATATGATATTTACATGTCTAAATAAATATTACAGTATCTAACCACTAACTCGGATAGGTGATCCCCATGTGAGCTCTTTTACATGAGCACTATTTTGGACAACTAATTATTGGTGATTATTTTCCCACAAAAGCCAACATCAATCTAACATAGAAAGTTAAAAATTTGATATTTTCCTTGGTATATTTCATTATATTTTTCATGAATATTCAGTTCTTTATCGTTCTATGCAGGTTAAACCAAAAAAGATATTATGGATGTCTTTCTGTAAAGAGAAATGATAAAAATCATTCTTTTAATAAACTCTATATACTAAATAAGTGAATTCACCATTAAATTTTTTGGGATTTACGTGAATTTATAAATTTCATGATGAATTCATTAAATTAAGAAAAAAAATAGTTTAAACTGTGAAGAATATATATTAGATATTATTATAGGGTTATGTATTATAGGATTTCCTTAGTCTAATAAGTTACTTGCCTATTACTCATACCATCAATATAAATTGAGGTCCTTGTAATCCTTCACATAATATCAATCTTGCTACAATGTGGTTCATTATATGTGTTGGAACAAGTGGCTCATATTCTATTAAAGGCCCATTGGGTGTAATTAGTTTATGTGGGCCTGGGGATCAAATAAGTTGTGGGGGGGTATTTTGGGGTTTTCCAAAATACTTATAATTAGGGTTTGCCTATAAATATGTTATGTTGTAACCCTAAATCATTATTATCAGAATAATAGCCGCACTCTCCTATGGACGTAGGCAAATTGCCGAACCACGTTAAATCTGTATCTTAACTCTCTCTTGATCTCTTTCTCTTTTTTGATTCCATATTATTCATCATTGTTGTGCACGGTAACAACAATTGGTATCATAGCCTAATCATACGATGGCTGGGATTGGCACATCTTCTGCAAAGTTTGACGTGATGAAGTTCAATGGATCCGGGAATTTCGGGTTATGGCGAGACGTGTCAAGGATTTGTTGGTGCAACAAGGATGGTGAAGGCGCTATATGGGAATAAACCGTAAGGGATGGCTGACATAGATTGGAAGGAACTTGAGGTGCTACTATTCAGCTTTGTTTGGGAGATGACGTGATGTATCATGTCATGGACGAAGAATCTCCGCGCATTTGGTTGAAACGAAAACTCGGTATATGTCAAAGTCGTTGTGAACAAGCTTTATCTAAAGCAACAGTTATATGGCTTGAAGATGGCGAGGGCTCTTGATCGAGCCAACACATCAATGTATTCAATCGATAATCGCGATTTGAAGAGGGTTGATGTGAAGTTCGAAGACGAAGACAAGGCATTGATGCTGTTGAATTCACTCCCAACTTCTTCTACCTATGAGAATTTGGTTACGACTCTAACATGGGGGAAAGAAACCTTGGAGTTGGAGGATGTTACAGGAGCCCTGTTGGCTTTTCATCAAAGAAAGAAAAATATTGATGAAAATTCTCAAGGAGAAGGGCTAGTTGTAAAAGGTAACTATGAGCGTGGAAGAAGCAATAATAGGGGTGATTTGAAAGGCAAGAATTCTCGGTCAAAATCCAAGAGGAAGGACATCATTTGCTACAAGTGCGGAAAGAAAGGGCACATGAAGCAGGACTGTCTAGACCGGAAAAAGAACAAGGACGACGAGAATGAAGGTTCCTCAAAGTCTGCGAACATAGTGGAAGATAATTCAGACAATGCTGATGGCGATATGCTTTCTGTTGCATCTACTTTAGAGCATCCTGTGGATTCTTGGATTATGGATTTAGCATGTTCATTTCATGTGACGCCCAATAGAGATTGGTTTGACACCTACAGGTCAGTTAATTCTGGTATAGTTACTATGGGTAATGGTGCACATTGCAAAATTCTATTAGAATTAAAATGTTTGATGGTGTGATTAGAACGTTATGTGATGTTAGACATGTACTAGAAGTGAAAAGAATTTAATTTCATTAGGCACCTTAGACTCAAACGGCTATGGTTATAAGTCTGTAGGTGGAGTAATGAAGGTAACTAAGGATGCAATGGTAGTGATGAAGGGGCAGATAAATTCGAAGAATATCTATAAACTGTTAGGAAGTACAGTTGTAGGTGGAATTGCCTCTGTAGAGTCTAAATCTGATTGTACTGTTTTATGGCATATGCGGTTAGGTCATATGAGTGAGCGAGGCATGTTAGAGCTTCATAAGAAAAATCCATTGAAGGGTGTCAAGACATACAAACTTGATTTTTGTAAGTTCTGTGTTCTGGGGAAGCAGAATCGGGTACAATTCAAGACAGCCACACACAAGACAGAGGGCACTCTAGATTATGTTCATTCGATGTATGGGGACCAGTGAGAACAGCATCACGGGGAGGACATGTATTTTGTCATTTTTATTGATGACTTTTCCAAAAAGGTTTGGGTGTACTTCATGCGGCACAAATCAGAAACGTTTGCCAAGTTCAAGTTGTGGAAAGCTGAAGTGGAGAACCAGACTGGAAAAAAAGTTAAATGCCTTAGGACAGATAATGGCACTGAGTACACAAACAATGAGTTCAAGGATTTTTGTGAGCAGCATGGTATAAAGAGACATTTCACAGTACGCAAGACACCACAGCAAAATGGTGTGGCGGAAAGGATGAATAGGTTGATTGTAGAGAAAGCACGATGTCTCAAGTTGAATGTTGGACTTGTAAAGATTTTTTGGGCAGACGCAGTGAGTATGGCATGCTACTTGATAAACAGGTCACCGAGGGTAGCACTAGATGGGAAAGTTGCAGAGGAGGAATGGACAGGTAATGAGGTAGATTACTCTAGTTTGAGAGTATTTGGTTGTCCAGCCTATGTGCACATACCAAGTGAAGAACGGTCAAAACTTGATCCAAAGTCTAGACAGTGTGTCTTTCTCGAATATGGGAAAGGGGTTAAAGGTTACAAGTTTTGGGATCCGACGGCAAACAAGGCGGTGATCAGTAGAGACGTGGTATTGATCATCAAAAATAATACTACAAGTGTAATTAATCGTGTGCAATAAAGTGCGCGTGAAAATGCAGGTCGAACCACAGAGCGGCGTGTAAATAAAAACTAATACAACTCCTAAATTAAGCGTATCTTAACCTAGTCCCAAAGAGGTTGATTTGAACAATAAAAAATGCAGAAATAAAATTAAAGCTGAAATTGCGGGGATAAAAATAACTAAGGTTAAAGATGAACCTCACCCAATAAGAAGCTAAATACATTAAACACTCATCTTCCGTTTTTAAACATTAAACCCTTCAACACACTCTATTGTGGTAATTGACACAAGTCAAACCGAATAATGTGTTTACCGTTAAGGAGCTACAACGAGTGTTGATTATGGATAAAATCATCCACTTTGTATCCTTGGATCACAGTGGATATTGAATCACAACCAAACACGTGTTGTGCACATCACGGACAACTATCAATGCATCAACACACACAACCATTCAATTATTTGTCACGAAATTAAATGGCGAATGCGGAATTGAATAACGGAAAATAAGCATAAAATGTAAAAGCATGAAATTTAAACTAAGGGTGAGGCTTCATCTTCAACCTAAGTTGAAGATTTTAGCCACCATTGAACAACAAAACATAAATGAATTGAAATAATGCATTAAAATTAAATTAAAGAAAAGTTTACAACTAAAAAGGCGGAGCAAAGCCAAAGCGAAGCAAAATGCTCTCCAAAAGCGCCCCAAAAGAATTGTGTTCTCGACCAAAAGCCTTGGGTCCTATTTATAGGCAAAATTTCCCTCTGAGTGCGTTCGAGCGCGGAAGTGCGTTGACGTACTCTTGGGTTGTCGTTCGATTGCACAATGTCTTCGACCGCATAGAAATGCAGCGTCTTTGAAGCGATGGACTCCTAGGGCAGCGATCTGCGAGTAGTCTTGCTCGACCGTGTCTTTGCGTTCGACTGCAAGTGCGTTCGAACGCACCAAGTCTTGATCGAGCAGCACTTGGCAGTCAATTCTTCACTTAGTGTCTTTTTGCTCTCTTGTGGCCAACTTTTGTTGTAAAGACCTGCACAACTCAAAACACTCAAAACACCAAAAAATATTAGAAATTAACAAGGCTAAAGGCCTAACAAATATAAGTTAAAGGGGTCAAATATACACAATTTGACACTGATCAAATACCCCCAAACTTACATTTTGCTAGTCCCTTAGCAAAACAAAAATCGAAAAACAAAACAAACATAGGTCCGCTTTCGTGGGAGAGACGATTGCATTGAGCATATGCAACAAGCCTTTTAAACCTCTAGGAATTCCCTAGAGGACGAGTGAAATCTCGTGAGGGTTTTTCAGGAATGACACCCACAAACAATTTGTATGACACAATGTTTTTGACAGACAAGGCCTTTTACACATGCATATGGTTCATATATCATTAGCAATTTTAACAATTGTGAGCAAACAAACCATATCATCAAGGCCTCCAAACAACAATCAAACCACAGCTGAAAAATCGAGACAAAACATGCTCCAAAAAGGTGCAAAGTGACCTAACATATGCTCATGGGGTTTCAATTTTTCAAAAGGCGTGCTTCTCGAAATTCATAGGACTGCAATGTGTTAAAAAGAACCAAGGCTTAAATTTTTTTTTTTTTTTTTTTTTTTGTGACTCCCTTAAGCTTCTAAATGACCTATGTAACAGTGTTGGGCGGTGACTCCCAAGCCGGACTTTAGGGCACTAGAT
The DNA here is from genome assembly GCA_013348765.1 of Carpinus viminea. Taxonomy (NCBI): domain Eukaryota; kingdom Viridiplantae; phylum Streptophyta; class Magnoliopsida; order Fagales; family Betulaceae; genus Carpinus; species Carpinus viminea. The sequence continues at coordinate 31,148,258 of CP054668.1, read as the reverse complement.
GTAGAAACATCCCTAAGGGCTTAATAACTCAAGTCAAAAAGAGCTACAAAGTCTAACTAGCCATACAATCACTTGTTTAAGAATTCTCATCTTTTTACACTCTTTGCTTAATGAGGCAAGAGTTAGGTTACTCAATGAAAACTCAACTTGTGATGAAATTTTTTTTTTTTTTTTTTTTTATATTGCCAAGGTTTATCATCACACATCACAACAACCCACAAATCTCAAAAAAAACACTTCTCAAATCAAATTTCATACCCCACAGAACCTATGCCAGTGTGCATGTGAATAAAATGGAGTAAACATGTGAAGTCTCTCTAATTCAACATATGACTTGACCTTTGGGATTTCTCTGAGATATGAGGTGTTTAATCAAAGTTAAAAACACACCAATGATATGCAATCCACAGCTATGATAAGTCATGTCAATCAATAACAAATATGTACACAGAAAAAATTTAAAAATTTGTACACAAAACAACAAATATGAAAAAGATAGTGTCTACCCTACCCCCATTGACTAAATGGCACAATGTCCCCAATGTGCCCAAATACAATACCAGAGGGATGTCGCAAGTGAGGTAAGTTAAGAGAAGCTCCCCAAACTTGGATGGCAAACACTCAACCTGAAAAACAAAACAAACAAACAAACAAAATCAACAAGGAAAAATAATGAGGGTTGCCTCCCACAAGCGCTAAGTTTAACGCCTTCACCGGACTCATGATGTCAATTAGTCCAATAAATCGGATCCTCCATAAGAGTGTCCTCAACTGGACTCCTCAATGCCAAGAATGGTTTTAACCTTCCATTCACCTTAAATGTGGTACCATTCGTTGGATCCTCTATCTCGATGGCCATGTGAAAATACAGTCCTAATAATGAAAGGTCCTGGCCCATCGTGATTTCAACTTGCGAAAAAGATGCAACCGAGAATTGTAAAGGACTTTCGACCGGTTCAAAAGATCTCCTCAAGATGTTCGTCGTGAACCTTCTTCATATGTTCTTTGTATTTCAACGAACCACATACGATCATTCCTTAGCTCCTCTAATTCGTGAGTTGTAGCTTCTTTGAGAGCCACCTTCAAAAATTGAAGTTTAGCGCTTGATGGCCCAAGAAGCTCTATGTTCCAACTCAACGGGAAGATGACAAGCTTTCCAGAAACCAACCGATAGGGTGACATCCCAATCGGTGTCTTGTATGTCATTCCTATACGCCCATAAAGCGTCATTCAATCGGAAGACCAATCTTTTCTCGCTAGGATTCACGTCTTCTCCAAAATATGTTTGATTTCCGATTGGACACTTCAACCGCCCACTGTCTGTGGTGGTAAGGGTGGCAACCTTGTGAGTGATGAAATACTTCTTCATCACCGCTCAAAATCCGTTGCGTAAATGCGCCTCCATCATCGATGATCGCCTAGGTGTACCAAACCGAGAAAATCGTGTCCTTCAAAAATTTGACCACAACTCGTGGTCATTAGTCTTGCACGCCATCGCTTCCACCCACTTGGACACATAGTCCACAAGAACAAGAATGTATAGAAACCCAAAGGAGTTTGGGAAAGGTCCCATGAAATCGATGCCCCATACATCAAAAATCTCAACTACCAATATGGGATTGAGGGCATCATGTTCCTCTTCAAATACTCCCGAAGTTTCGACAACACAGATGTGCAATACGACGAAGGCTCGAAAACAAGGTGGGCCAATAAAATCACATCGCAAAATCTTGCAGGGTCTTATTTGCAATCAAATGGCTACCACAAGCGTGATCATGACAAAAGGAGATGACATTATTTTGATCAACTTCGTGTACACATCTCCTAATGATCCGATCGACAATACTTGAAAAGATAAGGATCATCCCACAGAAAATTTTTCACCTTGGATAAAATTTAACTTTATCTTGTTTCCAATGCAAAGGCATTTGGTCGGTAACAAGATAGTTCACTATGTCACGAACCAAGGTGTGGGATTGTGAGCAATGTGCATCAATTGCTCATCGTGAAAGGTCTCAGATGGGTGTGGTGTCTTCGGTGAAGTCCATGGTCAACCTTGACAAATGATCACCACCACATTCTCTCCTTTCTTATCCCGGATTTCTAAATCGAACTCTTGCAGCAGAATCCATCTAATCAAACGGGATTTAGCATCTTTCTTGGAGAAAAGATACTTCAATGCCGCGTGATCGAAAAAGATAATGATTTTAGATCCCAATGAGATAGGACCTAAACTTGTCAGCGAAAAACGACGGCCAACAACTCCTTTTCTCGTGGTGGAGTAATTGAGTTGCGCCGTTAGAGTCCTACTCGCATAATAAATCACATGGGAAGTTTCTCAACACGCTGCCCCAAAACAGCTCCAATCGCATAATGATGCGTCACACATGATCTCAAAAGGTTCACCCTAACCGGGTGGTCTAATAACCGTGTGGACGCTGTAATCTTCTTCAGAGCCCGAATGCTTCCAAACATTCTTCATTGAATTCAAACGGGTATCCTTGGCCAACAACTTACACAAGGGTCCGCGATCTTGAAATCCTTGATGAATCGCCTATAGAACCCTGCATGGCCCAGGAAGGAACGAATTTCCTTCACAGTACGTGGGGGTGGAAGGTTAGATATCAAATCTACCTTTGCCTTGTCAACCTCAATGCCTCTCGAGATATGACATGCCCCAAGATAATACCTTGCTTAACCATAAAATGGCATTTTTCCCGCTACACAAGGTTTTTCTTTACATCTCACTAACACCAAAGTGAGACGGTCAAGACACTCTGAAAAGAGGACCCAAAGACGGAGAAGTCATCCATGAAAATCTCCATAATCCGCTCTACCATGTCGGAAAAGATCGATCATGCACCGCGAAAAGTAGCAGTGCATTACACCCAAACGGCATACGACGGTAGGAAATGTCCCAAACGGACAAGTAAAAGTCGTCTTCTCTTGGTCTTCGGGTCCACCGGAATCGGTTATATCCTCAATAACCATCTAGGAAGAAGTACTGTGCCCAGCTAAACGCCTCCACCATCCGTCAATGAATGGAAGAGGAAAGTGATCTTTCCGGTGGCGTTGCTCAACTTCCGTAGTCTATACAAACTCTCCAACCCGATCAATACGAGTTGGTACCATTCGTTGTCCTTATTCTTACTACCGTTAACCCATTTCTTGGGCACAACATGTATCGGGCTCACCCATTTGCTATCGTAAATGGGATAGATGATCCCAAAGATCCAATAACTTGATCACTTCAGCTCTCACAACCTCTTGCATTGCTGGGTTGAGTCTTCTTTGTGGTTCCTCGATGGTTTAGAATCTTCTTCCAAGTGTATCTTATGCATAACCAACTAGGGATCGATTCCTTGATGTCCTCAATCGTCCATCCTATAGCTTCCTTATGTTCTCTCAAAACTCCTATCAATTTCTCCTCATGAGCATCTATCAAATCGGAAGCTATGATGACGGGCAACGACTCAGCTGGTCCTAGGAACTTATACTTAAGATTATCCGTAAAGGCTTAAGTTCCTTCTTTTGGGAATCAGGTACTCATCTCCTTCTTTCAATGTTCTCCAAAGGAGTTGTCTTCAAAAGTGCATCTGCTGCTCCATAAGTTTATCCATGTCCAAGTCTTCACCAAATTGAGCAAGGCATGCTTCTGGGGTCCTCAATGCTTGATTCTTCTACAACATCCTCCATTATCTCCTCAATCAAGCATACTTGATTCATCTGGTCATAATCAAGTGGTTGCTTCCTGATGTGAAAAATATTTAGCTCCACCGTCATATTTCCAAAGGAAATCTTCATTACCCCGACCTACAATTTATTAGGGCATTGCCGTAGCTAAAAATGGTCGCCTAGAATCACAGGAATCTCACCCTACCATCCGGATCGCCCGTGTCCAACACAATGAAATCCACGGGAAGTAAAACTTATCTACCTTAATTAGAACGTCCTCAACTATTCCCCGTGGAACCTTCATGCATCGTCAGCAAGTTGCAAGGTCATGGTTGTGGGCTTCACTCCTAGCCCTAATCGCAAGTAGACCGAGTAGGGTAACAAGTTTACACTCTCCTAAATCCAATAGTGCCCTCTCAATCTGGCTAACTCCTATCATGCAAGTGATTGTAGGACATCCAGGTCCTTATACTTTAGGGGTAACTTGCAATCAGAGGATAGCAATCGACCGCTCGGTCATGAATGCCTTCTTAGGGACATTCGCTTTCCTCTTCACCGTGACTAAGTCCTTTAAGAACTTGGCATAGGAAGGATTTTGGATGGCGTCCAAAAGGAATGTTTATTTGGACTTGCTTGAACACCTCCGTAATGTCCTCTAATCTCCTCCATTCTTAGGCGCTTGTAATCTTTGTAGTATGGTGCTTTTGGCACAAGCGCCTAGGAGGTTTCTTAATCTCTTGGGTGACAATAGATGGCTCAGATCCGCTCCTTTTGGTTGTCACCCCTTCTTCTTTCTCTTTTCTTCTTCTTCGCTTCTTCTTCCCTTCTTCTGGGTTTACCACCTTATTGTCTACTCTCTTCCCTGACCTCAGAGTGACAATAGCCTGCACATGCTCCTGATTGGAGGAATTTCCACTGTGGCTTGCCTTCGGGTTATTTACAGCTTGACTAGGGAGCTTTCCCTTATCCCTCTCACCTAGGTGATTCGCTAGTTGTCCCATCTGCATTTCTAACTTAGCGATCGCCTGGGTGTTCACCATGGTGGATTGCCTCACATCACTGATTGATTGACCAGTCATTTTCATGAATTCTCTCATGGTCTCTTCCAGTGATGGGGTAGATGAGGTTGGGACTTGGGTGGGGGCTTGGTAAGATGATTTTGGTAAGGAGCAGAAAACCCTGGAGGATAGTGATTTTGAGCATGAGGAGCTCCTCTTGGATTTGTGATGGGTTGATTCTGTTTCCACGAGAAATTAGGGTGGTTCCTCCACCGGGTTGTCGTCTCGAATATGGCCCCTTGACGGCTTTGAAAATTATTGAATGCGTTCACTTGTTCCATCTCGAATAAAGCGTCATCGATGGACAATTCGTGCTTGGTGCATGGGGCTAGCACAGAGAGAACACTCTCAATAGGAAGGTGTTTGCCGCATTCGGACTTCCCTACACTCAAGGCATCCAATCTTTGAGCGATGGCATCCATCCTCTGCCAACTCCGTTTCTCCTTTTGACTCTAGGATGCCTCCTTTCTTAGGGGTTCGGGCTGATTTATCTCGACAACTCGTGAAGTCCCGGTGTTGGGAGTTGTCGGCAATCTTCTCGAGCCTTGTAGTGCATCGCCCGTTAAGTTGAGAAATGCTCCCCATTCATCACTCAATCATACTACGGTTGGTGAGACAACCCTTGGTAGAAGAATTGGACTAACGCCATTTCTCATATCCATGAGGGGACACTTCATCAGCCGGTCTTTAAACCGTGCCCAACATTGAAGAACTTCTCATCTTCATCGAGTAAATGAACTAATTCCTTTCTTGCCTCATTTACTTTGGACATTGGGAAAAACTTGTTGTAGAAGCGCTTCAGCTTCTTCCCAGATGTGATGGAGCAGTGCGAGGAATCCAACCACTCGTAGCTCTATCATGAAGTGAGAACGGAAAGAGTCCGAGGTGGGATGATTCCTCGGAAAAATTCTGGAATTTGGTGGTCGCACAAATGTTTTTGAATTTCTTAACGTCTGCAGTAAGGGTTTTCGTGATCTAAGCCGTAAAGCGAGGTAACATCTGGATTACGTGTGGCTTAAGATCGTAATGGGTTGCATTAAATCGGTGGTAACACAATACGAATGGGGCCGACCCAGATGAGGTGCGAACAATTCCCTAAGTGACGTCGTGTAATCCACGTCATATGCCTTCTCTGCTCCCGTTCCGTCTCTTGCATCGTGGTGCTCTTCGTGCTCCTCCACTCTAGGAATTCTCTGATTGTCTCCCATCTCCACTTGAGCTCTACGTGTTCTCCTAAGTGTTCTTTCTAAGTCGGGATCTAAAGATGTTAACTCTAAGTTCACGGATCTCCGACCAAGCATAAACCGAAGAAAATTTAACTAAACTACAAAGCAAAAACAATAAACTAGGAAAGTAAACAATGCTGGAAAAATAAAGAAAAAAACAGAGGAAGAAAAACAACAAACAACAAGATGGCAAAACTAGCTATGAAAAACTACTTAAAAATTACCAAAAGCTACAAATCAAAATAGATCAAAGCAAAAAGGATGCAGTAAAACAGAACGGAATAGTTAATAAAAGCAGAGAACAAAACTACCTAAGCAGCGGAAAACCAAAATAAAATAAACAACTACAAATTCCAACTAACAAGGTTATTAACTAAACACATGCACAAAAATTTTTAAACTACTAAAACAAATAAAAACTAAACACATTAAACTCGAAAACAATGTACTCAAAATTAGCAATTACATCAATTAAACTAAACCTAACAATTGATCAAAACAAAAGAAAACAAAAAACGAACATCTTGTCTTACGGTATCTTTGATCACGAGCAGCGGAGAGTGCGCTCGGCCTTGGTCAGTCACGTTGATTAGCTGGCACAAGAGTGTGGCAGTTTTTAAATCGTTTCGTTCGCCAACTTCAGTGCGTTCGAACGCAACACTGCACTGCGTCTATGTCAGGAGGGCCTTTGCTCACCTTGAATCGTGACCGGCGTTCGCGGCTTCTTGCGAACGTTACAGGATTAGCGGCGATCGTTCGGCCGCCTTCGGTCGTTCGACGCCTTGTCGGCGATTTGAATTTCCAGAAACCGAGACAGCAATCTAAACAAAACTAAAAATTAACCTAAAAAAATAACGAAATTAAACTAAAATGCAAAATAAACTATGAACAAAAATTTAAAATGCAGAAAATAAAAACTAGTAGAAAAATACACCAATCTAAAAATTATATTAATTTCTAAACAAAAACAACCGTTCCCCGGCAACGGCGCCAAAATTTGATCGTATCAAAAATAATACTCATGCAAATTATGCGAATGTGCAATAAAGTCTTGGCGAAAATGCGAGTCGAACCACGAGAAGCGTTTTGTAAATAAAAACTAATACAACTCCTAAATTAAGCGTATCTTAACCTAGTCCCAAAGAGGGTTGATTTGAACAATAAAAAATGCAGAAATAAAATTAAACTGAAATTGCAAGGATAAAAATAACTAAGGTTAAAGATGAACCTCACCCAATAAGAAGAAGCTAAATACATTAAACACTCATCTTCCGTTTTTAAACATTAAACCCTTCAACACACTCTATTGTGGTAATTGACACAAGTCAAACCGAATAATGTGTTTACCGTTAAGGAGCTACAACGAGTGTTGATTATGGATAAAATCATCCGTATCCTTGGATCACGGTGGATATTGAATCACAACCAAACACGTGTTGTGCACCGGCTTGGAACACATCACGGACAACTATCAATGCATCAACACACACAACCATTCAATTATTTGTCACAGAAATTAAATGACGAATGCGGAATTGAATAACGGAAAATAAGCATAAAATGTAAAAGCATGAAATTTAAACTAAGGTGAGGCTTCATCTTCAACCTAAGTTGAAGATTTTAGCCACCCATTGAACAACAAAACATAAATGAATTGAAATAATGCATTAAAATTAAATTAAAAGAAAAGTTTACAACTAAAAGGTGAGCAAGCCAAAGCGAAGCAAAATGCTCTCCAAAAACCCCAAAGAAGTGTGTTCTCGACCAAAAGCCTTGGGTCCTATTTATAGGCAAAATTTCCTCGAGTGCGTTCGAGCGCGGGAGGTGCGTTGACGATACTCTTGAGTTGTGCGTTCGATTGCACAATGTTCGACCGCATAGAACTAACGGCGTCTTTGAAGCGATGGACTCCTAGGGCACCGCGATCACAGCTGGGCTGCGGCTCGGCCGTGTCTTTGCGTTCAGCAAGTGCGTTGAGCGCACCAAGTCGATCGAACGCACTTAGCGAGGTCCAATTCTTCACTTAGTGTCTTTTTGCTCTCTTGTGGCCAACTTTTGTTGTAAAGACCACAACTCAAAACACTCAAAACACCAAAAATATTAGAAATTAACAAGGCTAAAGGCCTAACAAATATAAGTTAAAGGGTCAAATATACACAATTTGACACCGATCGTATTTGTAAAATTCCATGTTGAAGAGCACTGGGGTAAAAAGCAAGTGCCAAAAGCGATGGCGATAATAAGCAGATGGTGCAAGTGGAGTTAGAGACTCACATGCGGAGAACACTTCTGAGTACAGACTTCTACTTGAGAATTGAGCACATCACAATATAGCCAGCAGACCAGAGAGCCTATCGTGCCACCAATCAGGTATGGTTTTGAAGATATGGTTTCTTATGCTCTTGTTATTAGCAGTGGAGATCCTACTACTTTTCAAGAGGCGGTCAATAGCCAAGAGAAGAGCAAATGGATGGGTGTTATGGCAGAAGAAATGGAGTCTTTGCATAAAAACCAAACATGGGATTTGGTGGAGCTCCCAGAAAGGAAGAGGAAGATAGGGTGCAAATGGGTGTTCAAGAAAAAGGAAGCAGTATCAGAAAAAGGGGGAGAAAAGTTCAAGGCTCGCCAAATAGCAAAGGGTTATTCACAGCAAAAAGGGGTTGATTATGAAGAAATATTTTCCCCAGTGGTCAGACATACTTCCATCAGAGCAATATTGGCGTTGGTAGCCCATTATGACATGGTTTTGGAGCGAATAGATGTGAAGACAGCTTTTCTTCATGGTGATTTGGAGGAGCAAATTTACATGGAACAGCCAGAAGGGTTCAGTTAATCTGGACAAGAGCACATGGTCTGTAAATTGAAGAAGTCACTTTATGGGCTGAAGCAGTCTCCAAGGCAGTGGTATAAGCAATTTGACTCCTATATGATCAAAATTGGCTATAGGAGATGTGAGTATGACTGTTGTGTGTATGTGAAAAGCCTTGATGATGGCTCATTTATTTTTCTATTACTGTATGTGGATGATATGTTTATTGCAGCAAAGAGTATAGTTGAGGTCAACAAACTGAAGGTTTTGTTGAGTAAAAATTTGACATGAAGGATTTGGGCGCAGCCAAGAAGATTCTTGGGATGGAGATTCGCAGGGATAGAGATGGCAAGAAATTGCGGCTATCTCAAGCCGGTTATGTGAAGAAGGTGTTGGAGAGGTTTAGCATGGAGAATGCAAAACCGGTAAGTACACCTTTGGCGAATCACTTCCGCTTGTCTACCTCACAGTGTCCAAAGACAATTGAAGAAACTGAAGACATGTCAAAGGTCTCATATGTCAGTGCAGTGGGGTGTCTGATGTATGCTATGGTATGTACTAGGCCAGATTTGGCTCATGCAGTGAGCGTGGTGAGCAAGTACATAGCAAATCCAGGGAAACAGCATTGAAATGCAATTAAGTGGATTTTCAGATACTTAAAAGGTACTACAGACTACGGCCTCACTTTTGTCAAACAAAAGAGTGATTTGTCAATTGTGGGATATGTGGATGCAGATTATGCAGGGGACTTAGATGACAGAAGATCGACCACGGGTTATGTGTTCACTCTTGCAGGAGGACCCATATGTTGGAAGTCTATAATCCGAGTCCCAGTGCAATGTCCACGACGAGGCGAGTACATGGCGGTGTGATGAAGAAGCTTTGTGGCTTATAGGGTTAGGCAAGGAGCTGGGTATTCAGCAAGTTGGAGTTCCGTTGTATTGTGACAGTCAGAGTGACATTTACTTGGCAAAGAACCAGGTGTATCATTCGAGAACCAAACACATTGATGTGAGGTTTCACAAGATTAGGGAATTGGTTGCTACATGTGAATTGTTACTTGAGAAGATTCACACTTCTGATAATGCCGCGGATATGTTGATGAAGCCTATTACAGCAGACAAGTTCAAGCATTGCTTGGACTTGACAAATGTCTCCAGGTGCTAGAAAGAAGAGGAGAGGAGGCGGCAGCCCCAAACTTATCAGTTCCTGGTGGAGGCCCAATACTTGGTTATCTTCAAAGAGGTGAATACTCGCCAATGTGGAGATTGTTGGAACAAGTGGCTCATATTCTATTAAAGGCCCATTGGGTGTAATTAGTTTATGTGGGCCTGGGGAACAAATAAGTTGTGGGGGGGTATTTTGGGGTTTTCCAAAATACTTATAATTAGGGTTTGCCTATAAATATGTTATGTTGTAACCCTAAATCATTGTTATCAAAATAATAGCCGCACTCTCCTGTGGACGTAAGCAAATTGCCAAACCACGTTAAATCTGTGTCTTAACTCTCTCTTGATCTCTTTCTCTTTTTTGATTCCATATTATTCATCATTGTTGTGCACGGTAACAACAATATGCTTCCGCTCTCTTCACTTTCTTTCTCTCTATTCTTCAATATATCTCTCTAATATATTTAATATGGTATCAAACCGACTTTTATGTGGCATTCAATAAACATCATCTTTTTTGGTGTTTTCCTTTTAACTAATTTCAATCTCGTCGCCCTACATTAAGTGCCGCCAAAATTTATGTTGCCCATAGTGTCAAAAGTCATTCAAAGACTTTAGACCAAGAGCCGTTCAGTCCATTTGCTGCCAACGGTGTTGAAATGAGCCTCCACTGCCCCTGAAGAATCTACTCGTTCTATTACGCCCCGCCACAACAAGTCACTCAACTTGGTAATAGCGCCAATCAACAAATCAAGGCCAAATGAGTCTAGAGCCACCGAATATAGCCTCATCGGATCTACCACGCCCTAACCTAAGGTGTTGCCATTTTGCCGCACGTCGCCACCTCCAATGGATCAACCTAGTACTACACCATGGCGGTTACATATCCACTAAGAACGCCACCAACAAAGCTCAAACACGCCTCCATACGCCGATAAATGTTCTGCGTGGGTTTAATTGCCTAGGTGTGGCGCTAGTGAGGTGCGTGTACCACCCGCACCAAATGCCTTCACTCTTCCTTGCAACCACATGTTAGCCTCTCAAAGTGCCACCTTAGCCCTAGTGACACTTGAGCCCTAGTCCTACATTAGCACCTCTACCATGTCACTCAACCAAGTCATCCATATTGTCAAGGGAAATGCTACAATTGCAATCAATTGACCACATTTTTCCCACCAACACCTACGTGGTAAGATTTTTTAAATGAAAACAATAGAGATTCTCTCTCCTATGTCAGATTGCGTAAATGAAAAAAAAAAGGAAAAGAAAAGAAAAGAAAAGGAAATATAGATTCTCTCTCCTCTGTCAAATTGCGTTTTCAAACTTCCCAACCTCTTCCATGTGGCCTTTCCCCTTCTCGCCGTCTAAGCTACGCCAGTCTCTCTCTTCTCTATCAAAATCAAAAGAAGCATTATCTCTCTATTGGATTCGGTAGAACTCACTTAATCTAAAGCTCTTTTTAAAAAAAAAAAAATGCAATGAACTTTGTCCTGCTCTTTTGCTTGTAGCTACTAATATTTTGATGCCTGAACTACCAGTTGACTTAAAAAAAGTTAAACAAAAGTAATTTGGTTATGTTAATATTGAAATCGCCTTAATAAGTAGTTTGAAAGAGATTGTGACCCTGAAGTTACTATCATAGCCAGATCCTCACTGAAAGAACATATAGACTTAATTTCATCACATTCCATTTTGTATAGAAATTAATTTGGGTATCAATTATTCTATCAAACCAAAGATGGGGTTTCAGGGACCCCTCGGTTAATGGCAGAATTGTCTCACCGACATTGGTTTGGGTGGAAGCTTTGGATCTCATACTTCAAAAACTCTAAAAAAAAAAATTAAATCAGCTTGGCAGTGCCTTTTCAATAAAGGAATCACCGATATGGTTTGGTAGTGGGGCAAATCAATATCCAAATGAACCAGCTCTATAGTAATAATGTTGAGATTGGAGTCCAAAACAGTTGCCTTCATGGACCTCTTAAAACAAAGGAATCATCTTGATTTTGAATATCCTTACAGTTATGAAGCCGTCACAGTCGAACCCAAACCATCCAAACGCCAATGAGTTTCGCCAGACCCAAACCATCCAAATGCCGATGAGTTTCACCGGGCCCAAACCACCCAAACGCCGGTGAGTTCTGCCAAACTCACTCTTGATAATGCTTCTTTTAATTTTGAGAGAGAAGAGAGTGAGTGGTTGAGCTCAGACGGCGAGAGGGAGAAAGGGAGAAGGGGAAAGGGAGAGGTTGGGAAGTTTCAAAATGCCAACAGAGAGAGAGAGAGAATCTATATTTTTTTCATTTAAAAAATCTTGCCACATAGATGTTGATGGGCAAAATGTGGTCAATTGATTGCATTGTAGCATTTCCTTATTGTCAATGCCAATACTTATGCCATGTTAGCTAATCTACCACGTCAGTAGACTTGTCAGACTTGACTTTGACCACATTGTTTGAATTTTGACTTTGACTTCCTATAGTTGACCGTTGACTTTGACTGCATTTAAAGTTCATTAGGTGTTTCCTAATTTGTTTTCATCTTGATTTCATATTTGTCGTATGCTTTTGCTTTTGACATCTCTATATGGCACAAAACTAGATTCTTTCCCAACTTAAGGCGTTTATTTTGTCTGATTCAAGTCAGTTCATGCATTGTTCGATTCAGTTCCAAAGCCTTTCTTCGCAAAGTTCAACCTGGTTCAATTTTCTTACGGTGGGCACTCTCAAGTCAGACCAATCTTCCATCCAGTCCATGGGTTCGGGCCAAACAAGCCCATTTTATTGGCCCACTTATGCCTTGCCAACCACCGTCATCACTGGTCATTGCAACCTCTCCCCAAGCTATCGTTCCATTACTAGCTCATAATTTTTAGGTTAGACCTTTCAATGATCCATGGGCTTTCGAGCGTGATTAGCCCTTCAATTGGCCCTTTCTCTCAACTCAACTTAGTCGACTAGGCAAGATGGTCTAAGGGTTTCGAGACAAATTAACTCATTCACACAGCTCTTTTCTCTCCTCTCAGTCGACCAAGCGAGCTAGTCCATTACTAATATATGGTTTTTAAGTCAAACTACCACCAAGTAAACCTAGCTTTAGTCCAAATGCATGACTTATTTCAGTCAGGGCCCATCACAACGGCCTAATCCACTATTCCAACAGTAGGCCACCGGTCTTTAGCAACTTTTATGGCATCACTCTTGCGACTCTTTCAACACAAGTAGCGTGTTTGGCGCTTCATCTTTCTCTCAAGCTTACAAGGGGATGTTAAGAATATATATTAGATATTATTCTAGGGTTATTTGCTTCCTTACATATTCTAGGGTTTGCTTAGTCTACTAGGTTACTTGCTTATCACTCATAGCCTTTCTATAAATAGAGGCCTTTGTAATCCTTCACATAATATTAGTCTTGTTACAATGTAGTTCATTATATGTTTCCGCTCTCTCTTCTTTCTCTTTCTCTCTCTTCTTCAATATCTCTCTCCAATATATTTTTAAAAAAAGAATAATGTATAACATGCCTCTTACGTAAAATATATCTCTCATAAATTAAATTGAAATTCAGGTCATGAAAAATTGAGAGAGTCAAAGCCCTTTTATTGGAGAATCAGGGAATGAAGGCCAGGCAAAACACTTTCGTGCATGCATGCAATAGGCTTCACTCAAAATCATGACATTGTGCTAAATTATGGGTTTGTTTAGTACAATTTTAAAAAATATTTTGAATATTAAATTTTGAAAAAAGTAAAAATTGAAAAATATTATTGGTGAAAACTAGGGCAGTAATTGAGCCGAGCCGAGTTTTAGGATTTCAAGATTGGCTCATTTACATATATGCTTATTCGAGCCGAGTTCAAGTTCGAGCCTAGCTATGAAATGTATGTTCAAGCTCGGTTCGTTTAAAATTCGGGCAAGTTCAAGCTTAAGCTCGAGTTAGAGTTCGAGTTCGTTGAGAATGCTATTTGAGTCAAGCCGGGCTCAACTTGAGCTCGAGTTAAGCTATTAAATTCTAATGTATGATTCGAGCAAATTTCAAGCCCGAATTTTAAAACAACCTTTAGACATTTATCTATAGTATAATATAAATATTAAGTAATTTATATTACATATATTACTTAATTACTAACATACATACTTAAATTTGTATAACAAATTTTAGTAATAAATTAACATATATTTGTATATATATATATACAAGATATATGAACGAGCTAACAATCGGGCAAACGAACCAATCGAGCTTCAAATGAGTTGAGCTCGCGACCCCTATCGAGTTTTCTCGAGCAATTTGGTATGTATCATTTACTAATCGAGTGGATTTCTACAGCAACGAGCAGGTTTGTGTAGTATCAAGCTTGAGTGAAACTAAGCAGGTTGTCGAACAAACTGGTTTATTTATAGCCTTAGTGAAAATAGTTATTCCTTTGGGCATTAAAGTTAATGTTAGTTCTAATTTTATTATTTTATTATGATAATAACATTCCGCCAACTCTTGCATTTTCACCACCAACTTTTCCCAACTTTCACTGCCAAAAATGGTATGAGGAAAGCAACTTTGCTAGTTAATTAATTAATGGGTTGAGAGTTGTCAACCCATGTAACACCTCACCCCAATGACACATAATATTGTTCGCTTTTGGCTCCCCCGAACCAGACTTTCCAGGAGGTCACCCATCCTAGTACTACTCTCGCAGAAACATGCTTAACAGCGGAGTTCTGATGGAATCATAATCATCACAGTTTTAAAATGTGTTGTTGCCATTAAGGGTGTAAGTGTACATATAAGCACATACCCATCTCCATACCCAAGCATTGTGAGACGTCACAATCACCTCCTCTTAGAACCTAGCGTCCTCACTAGCGATCCTCATGGGATTAGCCTAATCTTGGCGTTCGTTCCAATGAGTGCTCACTAGCGACCTTCATGGCCTTGTGCACGCTCCTCCCATCTCAGGCTGGGCAATTGCTATAATACCATTTGTAGTACCCCACTCCAATGACACACAATATTGTTATCTTTTGGTTTTCCTAAACTAGACTTCCTAGGAGGTCACCCATCCTGGTACTACTTTTGCAAAAGTACACTTAACTGCAGAGTTATGATGGGATCATAATTAACCATCACGACTTTAACAAGCGTTATTGCCATTAAGGGTGTAAGTATACATATAAGCAAATTCCTATCTCCATACCCATGATGTGGGACATCACAACCCGCAACAACTTGATTCCAAAGTCTGCTAAGAATGAAAATGGATCGAGTGAAAGGCCACAAAGTAGGGGTAATGCGGCTATTCCACCTCCGATGCTTAAGTTAGAATTTGTAGAGAGAG
This sequence comes from Carpinus viminea, assembly GCA_013348765.1. Classification (NCBI taxonomy): domain Eukaryota; kingdom Viridiplantae; phylum Streptophyta; class Magnoliopsida; order Fagales; family Betulaceae; genus Carpinus; species Carpinus viminea. Next base: position 31,132,986 of record CP054668.1, on the reverse strand, counting down.
TAAATGGTAATAGAGAAATAATAAAGAAATGAGAATGATAATGATAGAATTCATCGTCCCTTTGATATTGTGGTGCCTTTACGGATGCGCCTTATAAGCCTTGGGCTTTCATTTACTGTGGGCCTTTGTTTTGGGCTTTGTAAGAGGGGAAATATTTTTTCTTTCTAGTACTCTGTCATTCCCTTAGGTCACAGTGGTGGCCTAATGGGAATAAAGTTTTTTCTATCTGCACCAGAAATGTTACCTTTGTTTTTTGCAATTCTTGTATATATTTATTTAAATTCGATCAGAGCATGTTCCCCCAAATTCAAGAAAAATTCTCACGCTAATCTGAAAACGTTGATTTGGTATGTAGGAATACTCGTGCATTGTTTGAGTAGTACGAGGTTTAAAATATGAATCCATAGGCATATGTATGAAATGCATGTATGCTTGCATGGCTTATTATGCCACGAAAGTAAAGAGCGAATAATCACAGGAAAAAGTAGAGAGTAGCGATTAATATGCCACGCATCCATTTTCAAGCTTGGGGAGACGAGTTTAGGCGTTTGATCCAAATTGGTCAAAGGCGATACAATATGCACAATCCAATGATGGAGTTTGAGTAGGTGGGCATATTACCAGCACCATCGAAAATTGCCATTTATACTTTGGTAAGTAGGACTTTTACAACTCTTACGCAAGACAGTACCATTTGCCGGAGTGTACCCTTGCTGGCCTATGTGGAGATTCGTTTAATAGGTGGGCTACCCAAAAACTGTTTTAATTAACCGCATAAAGGAATACCTTCACTGCCCACACAAGATGTTTGCTCTTCACCTCTGTCATATCATGCACTTAGAGATTCGTCTTGTAGGTGGGCTACCCGGACACTGTTTTAATTAACTGCGTAAAGGAGTACCTTTACCGGCCCAAACGGGATGTTGGCTCTCACCTTTGAAGTCGCAATTTTTTGGTAGGAGTGCATAATGTCATGAGGCTTTAAAGTGGCAATTTTTCTTGCAAAGTGGTCCCAGTGATACCAGGCATACTCTGACACTTACATTGGTTCGCGTTTACAAGGGTTGGTAGTACGTTCGCCAATTTTAAACAAGCAATGTTAGTAATAACATTTCAGAAAATGTATAATAGCAAATAAATGATAGCAAAACCTAAAGTAGATGTTGGGGAGAAGTGGGGATCGAAAATTTGAAGAAGAACAAAAAAGAAAATGTTGATAAGGCTGCTGAATTTGGTAGGTATCCACTGGACTTAGTAGTTGTCCGACAACCTTAGCGGTCCTCTAGACTTAGTAGTTGTTCGATGATCTTAGCAGTCTGTTGGACTTAGTAGTTGCCTGATGATCTTAGTGGTCCATTGGACTGGGTAGTTGTCTAGATTATGTGATGCTTTCCTTAACGGATGACTAGTTAGCAATTTGAGTAGATGTGCCTTTTAATCTTCCTTGATAAGAATGTAGCTTACGGTTGTGGCTAAAGAGGCCAGGTAAACAAATAGTAGTTCGCCTGGTTCTACTCTACTGGGGAGCGGGGTATGTTGCGAAACGATTTTCTACTCTGTAGGTCCATACGTCCTTCCGGGACCGCCGGCTGTCCTTCCTTCTTTTGGAGATTTTTCCTATTTTGCTTGTTCCACAAATGCTTTAATGGATTCCTCCACATTGATAAATTCCTCGCCTTTTGCCGTGAGTTCGTCAAGATGCTGGGGCACCTTGCGAGCAACTTTTGCCATGAATGGGATATGGGGCCATATTCCCCCTAGAAGAGTTAGGAGGACCACCCTCATGCCTGGGCCATCGATTGTAAGATTTTTCTCGTTGAATCGAGCCATATAACTTCTCAATGATTCATTCGACTCTTGTTTCACTGTTAGCAAATATGTTGCCGACTTATGACGCTTGCGATTTCAATGAAATGAGAAAGGAAACTTTTACATAGCTCCACAAAAGTTCTGATGGACCTCGGTTGCAGACTGCCAAACCAACCTCTGGCTCCACCCTTGAGAGTGAGATGGAAGGCTTGGCAAAGGATCATATCTTATGAAGCCTACAACGCCATGTAAGCTTGGTATGTTTCTAAATGGTCTGCCAGGTCTTTGCTCCCATTGTAATGATCCAGATGCGATAGTTTGAAGTTGAGGGGTAGATCGGCCTCCGCTACCTTTTTGGTGAATGGCAAGTCTATCTCATGGAAACTGTCACCGGTTGTGGTATTAGAGCCATTCAGTTGCTGCGTTATATTGTCCAGCTTGGCTTGGAATTTTGCTTGGAAGGCATCAATTTGAGTGTCTGTTGCTTATCCTCCTTTGTTCTAGACAGCTTTTGAGGTCCGTTGGATGTTTTAGGTTGAAATTCTGTATCTAATGAGTCATTCTCCTGGTGCTAATTCTCAAAACTCCTTTGCAACATAAACTCCGATGTTTCCGAAATATGTTCAATTCAGAACTCCTAACGTTCCTAGGCGCCTATCAATTGGCAAGTGTGGCCCCAAGACGGAGGGCGTTGTACAAATTTCATTGGTTTTGGTGTCGCTTGCAAGGTGGGATTGAGTTTGTTGAGAGGATCAAGGATTGAGTTAGTTGAGAGGATATCACTCCCATAATAATTTCTGGAGAGGTTGTAAATGACTTTGGACGTATCTGGACTTTAATTGATGAGATAAGGTTGTTGGGCCAATCAGATTTTTCCTTTTGTAGTGGACCTGCATGATCTTGTTTCCAAACGCCTAATTCTGAGGTGGATCTAGTGTAATGGTTAGGTTTTTCTCCTTAAGACTTTTGATTGCAAAATTCCCACAAGGCCTTTACGGATGCGCCTTATAAGCCTTGGGCTTTCATTCGTTATAGGCCTCTGTTTTGGGTGTTGTAGGAGGGGAAATATTTTGTCTCACTACGTTAGTTCTAATGTTATTATATTGAGTTTGAGAAATGAAACTTTAAGTAAAAAAGAGTTTTTAGAAAACGTTTTAATTATTACCAAAAGTCTTTTTGACCATTTTGATTTTTGAGATCCTTAAAAGTCTTTTAATTTTTTTACCAAACGACTATATTTTTTTCAAATGGGTTTTTTGAATGTTAAAAGCACTTTTAAGCCCCTCAAACGCAATCCCAAATAGACCCTTAGTTTATTATGATAATGACGTTCCACCGACTCTCGCGTTTTCACTGCCAACTTTTCCTAACTTTCACTGCCAAAAATAGAACGAGGAAAGCAACCATGCAAGTTAATTAATTAATGGATATATATATATATATATATATATATATATATATATATATAAGAGAAAGGAACCACATAAACAAACAAGTCTATGGCTTTGTTTGCCAATGGCTTGGAAAAAGAAAGTGGCTTGAAATTGTAGAAAAATATGATTGATGTGTGAAAAAAGTAAGAATGTTTTATATGGAAAAGTGAAAAGTTTTTGTTTTATAGTGATTTTTTTTTTATTTGAATAGTAATAAAATGTAATTAATATGATGTGTTGGATCATGGATCAACCTCCTAAAAGCCCAACCTGCACGGGTTTGGAGCCCACGACCGCTTCCTCGCCCAAAGACATCCGAGACTTAAGGGTCCCGGGTTCTCAATTGAGGCCCCCACGTCGAGACCTTCTCCAAGACATAGGCCTCGAATTGAAGCCTCCAAGACCCAAGGGTCCTAGGTTCTCAATTGAGGCCCCGATTCAAATCTTCCCGAAGATCGATTACACGAATTCGAGGCCTCAAGACCAAGGTCTGGGCTCTCAATTCGAGGACTCCACGCCAAACACCTAAGAACCTGTGGTTAATAGATCACCAATCAATTCAAAATTCAAATGACAACTGCCAAATCCTATCTTGATCTCCAAGATCAAGGCAATCTTCTTAGATTCCACGATAACAAAGCGCCTCGCATGACAAATCGAGGAAGAACCGATCATTAGCTAGGCGTGTCACTCCATGCCTATATAATACAAGTCCCCATCACATGCAAAGGTAAGGCAACTCTAGCACATTTCAAGCTTTAGTTGTTTCTCACTTTCTTTACAAGTTCAGACTTAGGCATCAGTGCCCTCGCGGCTCACCCCGGCCTCTCTTGACCCTATTGTCTTTCTTTTGTGCAGCATTTGTACGGAGGCATCAACCCAAGAATCTAATCAGCGTGCCACGTCACGATCGAAGCTGTGCATCAGCGGTTTGGCGCGCGATTTCCATTCATCTACTATCGACATGGTGAATACCGCTCTTTTTAGCGATCTTCACACCCTCAAAGAACCTCAACCAATACAGCCACCTCCTAAGCCTTTGAGGCGTCAATGACCAGTTGAGGATGCAACCACCACTTCAAGTGCACGGGCGTCCAATGACCGGATTTGAGAAACTTCCTCAAATCTATGGCGGAATCGATGGAAGTCCTCGAAGCGAGCGAGGAACTCAATGCGGATTCGCAGCGAAGCCCGAAGCGGTGAGAAAGAAAGAGAGCGTCGAGCGGCGGAGAAGGAGAAGAGACGAGGTCCACCGTGAAGCGGCTGTCAACCTCGTCGAGGACAATGAGAGCACCGTCCAGGGGGAGAACGAGGAAAATCGTGACAAATCCCGCCCGAATGCAAGGTCTCGAAGGGATCGAACCCATCGAGAAGAGTCCCCACGCAGAATCTCGGCACGAGGGGTAGCGAAGGTCTCGTGAAGAGAGAGGCGAAGAAGAAAGGTCTCACCGATCAGGGCGGCACCGAGAAAAATCCCAACACGGGGGAACTCGGCGAAGCCACCAGGAAGCCAAGATGAAAGACCTGGAGGATAAGTATACCCGGATGCTCCGCCGAATGGATGGGGAGGATCCGGAATTGATGGCCTGGGACATGTTGGAAGACGAAAGTCTCCCGTTCACCGTTCGGGTGAAAGCCTACCCCATGCCGGATAAATTCAAAATGCCACGGATCGAGAAGTACGATGGAAATGGAGATCCACAGGAGCATTTGGAGGCCTTCCGAGAGCATATCATCTTGCATGGCACTCCCGACGAGATCGCATGCAGGGCTTTCCCTCTGACCCTGAAGGGAGTAGCGAAAGATTGGTTCACCGGGCTCCCCCCTAAGTCAATCGGCACTTTCAAGGATCTGGGGCGTTTGTTCTTAACCCAGTTCCTAGCCACCAGGAAAAGGAAGAAGGATCCGACTTGTCTGTTGACCTTGCGTCAAGACAAGGAGGAAAGTTTGAAGGACTTCATGCTTCGTTTCAATAGGGAGAAACTTGAAGTCGATACTCCCGACGACAAGACGTTACTCTGTGCCTTGATGATGCGAGGCGTCTGGCGGAAGGGCGCTTATGGCGAAGTAGGAGGAAGAATGTGAAAAAGGTGACCCTCCCCCAGTTTATGAAACTGACGGAAGAATTTATTCACCAGGAGGAGCTAGTCGGGGCACTTCTTAAAGCCCAGACGTTGGAAGAGCAGACTAAGAAAGAGAAGAAGGACCCGAATCCTCCCAAGTCAAAGGAAGAAAAGAAGCCCCAAAAGGGGAAGAAGCCGGGCCCATTACTCAGAAGTGAGCCTCGAAAAAAGAGCCACCGAGGTTCTCTAAGGAAGTCTTCACCCCCTTAAACACTAGCCTCACGAGGTATTTTCTGCCATAAAGGGGACCCAAATTGAGATGGCCACAAAGATGAAGACCGACCCATTCAAAGCGGGATCAAGTAAATTTTGCGAGTATCATGCCGATCACGGGCACTTACGGAGGATTGTATATCTCCATCGAGAAATCAAGTCTTCATACAAAACGGGAGATTAGTTAGATTCCTCGTGGAGGAAAGGAATCTAGAGACCAACCGTCGAGGACCCCGGAGGAGTTCGAGAAGGCCTCAAAGCAGGCGAGAACCAAGGCGTGAGGACGAAGCTCCAGAGAAGTTCGGCGTAACCAAGAATGGGAGGATATCCGAGAAGAACCGTCAAAACCGAGGTCGTTGAGATCCACACCATCGCCGGAGGAATTGCTGGTGGAGGAGACTCGAATTGACAAGAAAGGCGCATGCAAGAAGTTTGCAAGGCCGGAGGTGTATTCACTACATAGGCCCTCGAAGGCGGCAAGGCGGTCGGTGGTATTGTCGTTCTCGGAGGAGGGGCTTGAGTAGTGATGCCCCATGGCGATGCCCGTAGTGACCTTGACCGTTGCTAACCATGGAATACATCAATTCTCGTGGACAATGGAAGCTCGCCGACATCCTTTCTTGGCCGGCCTTCCGGCAAATGGGTATCGATCGTGAAAGGATCAAACCGTTTGCATCCCCATTAGTCGGATTTGGCGGAGAAGTCGTGTTCCCGATAGGGATCATTCCCTTGCCAGTAACCGCAGGAACGGCACCTCAACTAGCTCTTGTGATGGTCGATTTCTTGGTAATCGACCGCCTCCGCTACAATGCGATTGGTCGGCCCTTGAACAAATTGAAAGCGCAACATCGACCTACCACCTCATGATGAAGTTCCCGGCGGAGGAGGAGTCGGAGTGGATGCAGGCGATCAAGCGGCAGCGAGGAAGTGTTACAACACTTCGATGAAAAAAGTCTCTTGACCACACTCCACGGTGGCTTTACACGAGGTCAAAGGGAACCAGCGAGCCGCTAGAGGACGTTTCAATCGGGAAGGAAGGGTCTTGCAGATAGGGACTTGCCTAAAGAAGGAAGTTCGAGAAGGCCTTGTGGAATTCCTTCGAGGAATGTCGAGGTTTCGCTGGTCGCACGAAGACATGCGAATTAGCTCGAGGAGATTGTCCACGTATTAAACGTAAATCTGGCGCCAAAGCCGGTAAAACAAAAGCGAAGGAAGTTTGCACCGAAGAATTGAGCGATAACTATGGAGGTCGAAAAGCTCACGAAGGCACAATTCATAGAAGAGATTTATTACCCGGAATGGCTGGCCAATGTAGTCTTGGTAAAGAAGTCCAATGGCAAATGGAGAATGTGTGGACTTCACCGACCTCAATAAAGCCTGTCCCAAAGACAGCTTTCCTCTTCCCCGCATTGATGCTTTGGTTGATTCCACCTCCGGATACGAGTTGCTCAGCTTCATGGACGCATTTTCTGGGTACAATCAGATCCTCATGCACCCACAAGATCGAGAGAAAACTGCTTTCATCACCGATTGAGGCCTATACTGCTACAAGGTTATGCCCTTCGGTTTGAAGAATGCAAGGGCTACTTACCAAAGTTAACAAAATGTTCCAAGCCCGGATAGGGAGGAACATGGAAGTATATGTAGGCGACATCTGGTCAAGAGCAAGGAATCGTGGGATCACATCCGTGACCTTCACGAAGCCTTTGCCATCAACAATCTGAATGAAATTAAACCCGCAAAGTGCGCTTTCGGGGTATCTTCCGGTAAATTCTTGGGGTATATGGTTTCGAGCGGAGGAATCGAGGCCAACCCCAAAAAGATTCGAGCAGTCCTCGAAATGCAGTCCCCGAAGACAACGAAACAGCTCTACAACAGCTGACCGGGCGATTAGCAGCTTTAAACAGGTTTATCTCTCGCTCCACAGACAAGTGCCTTCCTTTCTTTAAAACCTTAAGGAAGACCTTCGAGTGGACGGATGAATGCGAGGAGGCCTTTTCCAACTTGAAGGCGTGCGACTAGTCCTCTTCTTGAGCGAACTGTCGGGGAAGTCCTATACTTATACTTGGCGATTACCCCTCGGCGTCGATGCAGTTGATCCGGAAGATGAAGGAACACAGAAGCCAGTATATTTCGTTAGTAAAGCGCTTCACGGTGCAGAAGAGAGGTACCCCCAGATCGAGAAGCTTGCTTTTGCCCTCATTATGGCCTCGAGAAAGCTTCGGCCTTACTTTCAGGCCCATACCATCCGGGTTCTCACGGAGTACCCTCTTCGAAAGGTGATGCAAAAGCTGGACTTATCGGGTAGATTGGCGAATTGGGCGATCGAGCTGGGACAGTTCGATCTCAAATTCGTCCCTCGAAATGCTGTCAAGGGTCAAGCGCTCGCAGACTTTCTGGCCGAATTCACAAACATGCCCGAAGCTGAAGAACCAGTTATGGAACGAAAATGGGTGGTCTATGTCGATGGTTCGTCGACGAAGAAGAGAGGGGGTGCAGGGATAGTTCTCTTCACTCCGGATGGGGAAGAGTTGAATAGCTCCTTGAGACTGGAGTTCAAGACCACCAACAACGAAGCAGAGTACGAGGCTGTCGTGGCGGGCCTCGAGTTGGCCATGGAATTAGGAGCTGATTAGTGGAAATCTGGAGTGACTCCCAAGTGATCGTAGGGCATATCGGAGGAGAATTGAGGCCAAAGGAGAAAAGATGAAGAAGTACCTCACAAAGGTACAAGGCATCTGAGCTTTTGAAGTTACGCATCAAAAGATTCCACGAGGACAACGGCGGATCATCTGGCAAAATGGCGTCTGAGTCGGAAGAATCTGAAGGAGCAGGAATCATCTTGATTCATCGACCCTTATTTTCGAGGAGGCCTCGGAAGGGCCTCGAATTTCGTCGATCGAGGAAGCCTCGGATTGGAGGCAGGAAATCTTCAACTACTTGCAGGATGGAACATTGCCCTCCGAGAAGAAGTCAACGATAAAATTGAGGATGAAGGCAGGAAGGTTTACGATATTAAATGGACTACTCTACAAAAGAGGATTCACGCTGCCTCTACTAAAATGTATTTCCAGTGAAGAAGGAAATTACGTGCTCCGGGAAATACATGAGGGAATATGTGGAAGTCATTCGGGAGCTAGGGTGCTGGCTCATAAAGCCGTAAGGGCAGGATTCTACTGGCCGAACATGCATAAGGATTCAACCGAAATCGTCAGGTATTGTGACAAGTGCCAACGATTCGCAAACATCACCAAACAACCCCCCGAGGAGTTGACGGCAATTTCCTCCCCATGGCCCTTCTCACAATGGGGGGTGGATATCGTGGGACCGTTGCCCCGAGGGAAAGGGGGCGTTCGATTTGCAGTTGTCGCAGTAGATTACTTTACCAAATGGACAGAAGTCGAACCCTTGGTAAACATCACGACTGCAGCAATCCAACGGTTCTTATGGAAGAATGTTATCTGCCGCTACGGTGTGCCACGCGTTAAATCACCGATAATGGAAAAGCAGTTCATTGCGAACCATTAGAAAGTGGTGTGTCGAATTGCGTATAAAAAATTTCTCCTCTCCGGACATCCATGAGCAAGCAGGCGGTCGAAGCCACCAATAAGACCATTTTCAAAATTTTGAAAAAAAGCTGGCGACAAAAAAGGTAATCGGGCCGACGACCTCCGGAAGTCCTTTGGGCCTATCGAACCACCAAGAGAACTCCTACAGAAGAATCCCCCTATGCTCTAACATTCGGAACCGAGGCAATCATTCCGGCAGAACTGGGATCAGGAAGTTTAAGGGTCGAATCGTACCAAAAGAAGGAAGCAAACAGAGGCTAAAGCTCCATTTAGACCTGCTACAAGAAAGGCGTGATTATGCCCAGATCACACTCTCAGCCTATCAAGAAAGAATGGCGAAGTACTTCAACAGGAAAGTGAACCATCGAAGTTTCAAAACCGGAGACCTAGTCCTGCGTAAAGTTACTCTCGCCACCAAGGACCCAGTCGAAGGAAAGCTAGCTCCAAACTGGGAGGGACCCTACAAGGTGATTAGATGCCAAAGGCCAAGAGCATACTACCTCGAAGACTCAACGGGGAGAGCTCTTCCGAGACCTTGGAATGCTGATCACCTTAAGAAGTATTTCATTTAATCATTGTACTTTGTATTTGTTCTTGTTTCTTGGATTTCAGTTTGAGTTGATGCAATAAAAGGAACGCTCGGAGTTTCTCTTCACAAAAATATTGAATCAGTTGGAACAAGAAATAGTATCACGGCCCGATACGAGACCTGGTCTTCACCAGGCTCGGCATCGAAAGCCTGACATTTAAGAGAAATAGTATCACGGCCTGATACGAGACCTGGTCTTCACCAGACTCGGCATCGAAAGCCTGACACTTAAATGAAATAATGTCACGGCCCGATACGAGACCTGGTCTCCACCAGGCTCGGCATCGAAAGCCTGACATTTAAAAGAGATAATGTCACGGTCCGATACGAGACCTGGTTTCCACCAGGTTCGGCATCGAAAACCCGACTCAATAATTTAAATACGATCCGAGGCTGCTATCGCTGCACTCGGCATTCGAGACTCAACGATGATTCGAGAACCTCGAATTTGAGAAGAGTAATCGATTGGTTCTTGATCATTGCTTTTGTTTTGATTAGTTACGCAAAGTTATGTTAAAAGGTTCCATTCAAGTAAACAACTGTTAACTGAAATGTACTAAAGTAATTTTCATTAACTTCTGAATTTACAATATAATACATGGAAAGAAATACAGTTTATACAACAAGAGGCTACGGCTGTACTGGGGGGTCTTGGGCCGGCAGAGGTTCTTCAACACCATCGTGTTCCTTCTCCGCCTCTTCACCTTCTGGAGCCGCTTCCGATCGATAGGCGAACTGGTCAATCCCTACGGCATTCGGCATCTCCTCACGACCAATGCTGATCAGCTGTCGGATGGCCTCTTTTGTCATAGGAATATCCTCGATGTTGACTGAGTTAAGGTCCATCTTCCGAGCCAGGTCCCTCCACCAGGCCCTGAAGGTCTCGAATCCGAGGGGAAGTCCATCCGCCCACGCCGAGTCTCGAACTCTCGAAGCAAAAGACAGCTGATGTAAGTAATCAACCGCCTTCGCCTTGGCTTCCTTAAGCTCCAACCTCATACCCTTGTACAGGGCGTTAAAGTGTTGAAACTTCTCCTCGGCGACGACCTTGCCTTCGACCGCCCGCTTCGTCGAGACCTTACTCTCCGCCAGCTACTCAATAATATCGGCATGCTTCTCCTCGAACAATTTATAATCCTCCTTAAGGATGGAGTGGTCCTCTAGGAGTTCTGCGTTTTCCGCCTCGAGAACTTGGTGGTCCTCCCGAAGCTTCGTGTTCTCAGAACGCAGTCGCTTGATTTCCTCGGAGAGCTTCGAGAGCTTAGCCTCGGCTCGATCCCTAGCCTTCGAAGCGTCGGAGGCCTCGCATTCCATCATGGCGGAGTGTTCCGCCAGAACCCGGATGTCTTCCTCATGCTTGGCCACGGATTTTTTGAGGTTTGCATTCTCCTCCTCAACCTCCGAAAGCCTCCCTTGTAAGTTCTCCGGCCCACTATCGAAGCTGAGACCTTCCGCATATAGCAGTACAGGATAGTGGACCGGAGGAAAGCTCGCAGACAAAGCCAACCGATGTTAGAAAGAAATTTTTTAACATAAGGTTCAATTTTTGATAGACACTTACCGTGCATCGTGCATGGTCAAGATCTCCTCGCCACCCCACGGGGTTATATCCCGCTTCAATCGAAGACTATCGTGATCGACAAGGTCACACCACCTTGAAAGGGTTGTCCTTAAAATCCCTCCAAGTTTTGCCAACTTCCCCCAACGGTCCGCTATTCTTCCGTTGAATCTCAACCGTATTCTCTAACTCGCAGCCCTAGACGCCTCGAAGCGTTTGGCCTCGCTGGCTTCCTTTTCGACCCTTCAAGAGTCGGATTCTGAGGCCTTGTCGGAGTCGGAGCTCTCGAATTCCGACCTCGTGGATCGGAGACAATGCCCTTCGGAGCCTCCTCCGCCGCTTTAGGAGAGGCCCCCATGTTGTCGCCGCCAACCCTACCGAATCATCGACATCATCTCGATATCCTCCAGAATGTGGCGGATATTCGAGCCGAGAGGCTGACTCAGTACGGGAATACTACCCTCCGCCGAGGGCTCTTCTTCAACCACCTTGGCCACACGCCATGTGAACGGCAAAGACAGCTCGTCGCAATGAATTTCTTGACCTCTAGCGGCGGAATTGAAGGGGGCACTTTTCCTCCGAGAGGCCAAAAATCCGCTATATCACCGCCACGACTGGGACCGGTCCCACTGAACGCCCATTTCCGCCCCTTGGACAGCTTTTCTTTTTCAATAGCGAGCCTCGATAACCTCCACAGACTCCTCAACTTCCGAGTGCGCCTTACGGGCGAATCCCGGAAGATCCTCTATAGGCCCACCTGCTTCCGGGCTCTCTTCATCGAGTAACTTAAGTACCCTGGCCACCTTCAAGGGCTTCTTGGTTTCTCCACCAAGAGGCCCTTCATCGCTAAGGGTTTATGGGGAGTGAAGGTGTCTGTTGCACAATTTAATTGTACTCGCCAATTGCACGAGTCGTTAGCAGTGTAGCGGGTGTGCAAGTGCGAGGTCAATCCCACAGAGAATCATGTTTGTTAAAAATCAATTTTAAAGTGCCTAAACTAATCCTATCTTAACCTAGTCCCAATATCGAACACATGGCGTATAAAGTAAAATCTAATTAAATGCAATAAAATAAATAAATAAAACGCTAAGGTCCCTAATCTACCTCACTATGATTTTAGTCAATATATAAACATGCTAATCCATATATCCATCAAACAATTAGGCTAAAATGTATGTCCCATTCTCACGATAGTCCACACATCCGTCAGACGCCTAGCTCGACATGTTCTTTGCCTTTACAAAATCTAGTCGAATCATGCGATGTATTAACCCATAAATGGTCACAACGGATGTTGAGCCGAGATTGAATCATCCGATGTGTCATTGATGACAACGGATATTGACTCGCTAAACTATCCGATGTAGCCCGGATAAATCACAACACATATTGGACGATAAACGATCCATAACAACAATCAATCACAATCTTGTCACGGATTGTGATTGAATCAACAAACATTAAATTAAATGACGTAAAATGTAAACTAAACATGAATATATATAAACAAATCCATAGTGAGGAAAAATAAGAGACTAGATTAAAACAACTAAAAGCATTAAATGTAAATTAAACTATACAAAGAGCGTTTAGAAGAGCTCAAATGCCCAAACAGGGAGTCCCAGCTCCCAAAGGCGCCTCAAGCGGCCTCCAAGCGTCCCTAATCGTTTACAAAAGAAATGAATGGGGTATTTATAGGCTAAATTTAGGGTTTCAGCGCTGCCAGGTCAGCTTAAGTGCGTTCGAACACTCGTGCAACAAATTCTGCATCAGATGGGCATAGCTGCGTTCGAACTCAAAATGTGCGTTAGAGCGCAAATGCTTCAGATTGGCCAAAACTTGTGAAATGTGATTTTGTAGATCTTCGAGATAGCTTTCCAAAGACACCAAGATCACCCCAATCGGAGTTATACAACTTAAGATATGGCCATTTGGTGGAAGTCGTCGGTTGCGAATCATCGCTGGACTCAATTTTGCCATAAAGCTCCACTGAGTTGTTTTAAGCCCCAGATTTGATGGCATTAATCCCAAATGCACAACAACAACCTGCAAAACACTAAAACACCAAAACTAACAAAACATTAGAAATTAACAAAGCGAAGAGCTAACAAACATAAGTTAAAGGGGTTAAATATACAATATTTGATACCGATCGATGTCGGCTCCAATTTTAAATGCCCTTGATCATTATGGGGTAGCGGCCTTCGCGGTTTTCCGGTGTCGAGACTTTCGCCTTGCCTTTGTCGGCGACCACAGGCTTCACTTGACCAAAGGGACCTCACCCTTTCCCTTCGAGGTAGAGGCCCGTGTGTTAGCGGCGAACACTGGTCCAGGCGACGACTGTGGGTCAGACAGCCCAAAGGATCATCGGCCTCATGGGGCGTCGGTAGATTCGACATCATAACGAATTCGGATAGCTTAGCGGAGGTAATAAGGCTTCGACAAACATCATCTTGGTGCTCCGACCCACTTGATAACATTGTTGACCCGATGAATCATCAGGGGGTCAAAAGGCTCGTCATGAGCTTGGTGAAGTCGTTAATATCTCGGGGTACCCTAGGACCACGAGCTTTCTCGGTGAGAACGAACTCCACCGTCCCGAAATAAAAGTACTTGTTCTTCCATTTAGGGTTACTCGAATATTGGAGTCAATTTGAATAAACTTCCCTTTTTTGTCTGGAAGTTGTAGCGAGCTCTGTGGATTCTTTTGGAGCGGTACATGTGCATAAACTCTTTTTTATCGTGAGTATGTGACCTTGACCCGGGGCTAGAGGCCACAAGATCACATGAGCTAGGAAAAGTCCTCAGGCGTTGGCGACAATTGATGGGGTGACAAGTTAAGAAAGCGAGCAGCTCTCTAATTATCGAAAGCGAGCGGAAGTCGTAAGCTTTGCCTTGAACATGTGCTCATATACACATACTTGTGTATATCGGACCGAAACCCACGGCGCGAATTATTTTCATCAAAGCGGATCTTGATGAAACTTGGAATGAAGCACTCCTCCTTATCGCCTCTCATCGGCGGGACGGATGGGATGCCCGAGAAAGGCGGTGGGTTTCTCCCAAGCCATCGATCGTGTCCGTCCTTTGTCATTTTAAGAAGAAATGGAAAATCGGGAAATGCGAGATCGAATTAGAAGCGAGAAAGATGATCACACGAGCAAATAAGTTGAAATATGATTCAAACAGGTTTTATAGGCAAGCTGGAAGGAGTATGAAACATTGGCGTTGATAACGAAGAGGCGTTAAAACCGGAAAAGACGCTTGAAAACATTGAGAGACTCTTGAAATCACAGAAGCAACCGACTTCGCCTGGCGGACATTATGATACTTGCGCGTCTTGACCGCCGACTTGACCGCGTGGCGAACATTTATCTGCAGTGAGCCAACCAAGCGTCTCGAAATATTTTTGGCGAATTCAAAATTTTCCGCCCAAAAAAAAAAAAAAAAAAAAAGCGAGTCCTCGTATACTAGTCAACATGTTTTGAAAGGTTGATCCATTCTTCAGAAATACATAAAAATTTCCATGAGTCTTCCGGACCGAAATTGGGGAATGCTTATTGGATCATGGATCAACCTCTAAAAGCCCAAGCATGACCGGTTTGGAGCCCACGAGCTTCTGCCCATCTCCGAGACTTAAGGGTCCCAGGTTCTCAAATTCGAGGCCCCCACGTCCGAGACCTTCTCCGAAGACATAGGCCTCGAATTCGAAGCCTCCGAGACCCAAGGGTCCTAGACTCTCAATTGAGGCCCCGTGTTGAAATCTTCCCAGGCGATTACACGAATTGAGGCCTCAGGAGACTGAAGGTCTGGGCTCTCAATTCGAGGACTCCACGTCAAACACCTAAGAACCCGGGGTCTGTTAATCAGTCAATCTGAATTCAAAATTCAAATGACAACTGCCAAATCCTATCTTGATCTCCGAAGATCAAGGAACGAGTAACTGCTTAGATTCACGATAACAAAGCGCCTCATGACAAATCGAGGAAGAACCGATCATTAGCTAGGCATTTGTCACTCCATGCCTATATAATACAAGTCCCCATCACATGCAAAGGTAAGGCAACTCTAGCACATTTCAAGCTTTAGTTGTTTCTCACTTTCTTTACAACAGTTCACTGACTTAGGCATCGGAGTGCCTCGACTCACCCGGCCTCTCTTCGACCCTATTATTTTTCTTTTGTGCAGCATTTGTACATGGAGCAGTCAACCCAAGAATCTAATCAGCGTGCCACGTCACCAGTCGGAAACTGTGCTTCAACATGATGTAAAAAGTAGGAATGTTGAGAATTGAATTTCAGATAAATAGTATGAGGGCTTTTTGAATCCATTGAAAAACAGAGCCATAGGGACAACATGGTCATTAGAAAGCTCAACCATTGACAAATTGGTCACATGAGAATCATCAATCACCTACAAATTACAATATCATCTTTAGTTTTATTTCCTACATATGTTGATAAGATGGGGAATTATAGTTCAACGTGGTCTTATATATATATAAGACAAAGTTTTCCTTCAAATTGGGTTGGAAGATTTTCTTTAACCTACTCTATAAAAGTGACATGTATCATTTGAACATGTGAGATCCACATGTTTTTTTTAATAAAAGGGATAAAATCAGAATAAATTTTATTAAAAATTCATGTGCATCTCATATGTTATTAAAAAAATGGACACATGTCACTTTTATAAACTAGGTTGAAGGAAATTCTACCAACCCAATTTGAAGGAAAACTTTGTCCATAAACTAATTCATCTAAGTCATATAGTTGCTCAAATATTCCCATCTACAAATAATGATGACAAAAGGGGTACACTTGAAAGGGAAGTTCTACAATAAATTCCTTTTTATTTTTTGGGGAAAAGTATTGTTCTGCCCCCTAAAGTTGGCAGCGATTTTTAATTCGGCCACCAAAGTTTTAATTTTCTCAATTGACCCCCTCCAAAGTTTCAATTTCTTTCAATTGAGGCACTTTTGATTTTTTTCCCAAAATTCCCTCAACAATGATTCCAACGAACTATTAACAGTAATTCCAATCAAAACTGGCAAGCTTTTTTTTTTTTTTTTTTTTGATTTCTGCGAGCCTAAACTCGTCAAAGAAGATCTCCTTGGCTGCCAGGAGCATGGCGTCGGAAAAGAGGGTTTGCTGGATTCCAGTGAGATTTCTTTGGAAAAACAAATCATTGTTTAGGGCATTTTGGGACCTAAATTGAAAGAAATTGAAACTTTGGGGGGTCAATTAAGAAAATTAAAACTTTGGTGGCCGAATTAAAAATCGCTGCCAACTTCAAGGAGGTGAACAGTACTTTTCCCTATTTTTGGCAAACCTTAATTGGATTTTTTTTTTTATTTCTTCCCTTCTATTATAATTGGCTAGCTATTAAAATGGTTAAGAGTTCACTTGTGAAGGTCTAGTATTAAGGTTTAGGTCTGGTTAAAAAATCACAGTAGATCTACTGTGATTTTTATATGTTGTTGATTATTTCAACAATTCTCATGAGATTCCATCAAAGTTTGACAGGTTGGTGAATTTGAGTAATTTGGATCTCTCAGTTGCTGGCTTTGCAAGGCGACAAGGTTGTTTACTCTTCATTTATCTTACTAAAACTTGAAAATCCAAATTTAAATATGCTCTATTAGAACCTTTCAGAGCTCATGGAACTTTATCTTGATGATGTATCAATATGGATCAATTCTAGACTCAATTGCGAGCCTCACACAACTGTTCTATTTGGACTTGTCAAACAACAATTTTAATGGATCAATTCTAGACTGAATTGCGAGCCTCACACAATTGGTTGATTTGGACTTGTCATGCAACAATTTCCAAGGATCAATTCTAGACTCAATTGCAAGCCTCATACAATTGTTCCATTTGGACTTGTCATATAACAATTTCAATCGATCAATTCCAAATTTTAGGATGCTCAAGAATCGACTTCCTTCTGACTTAATAAAATCATTTGTCCAAATTAATTCTACCTGGGAAGAACTTTTGAATCTAGATTCCCTTGACTTGAGCGGCAATTCATTGAATGGGAATATTCCAATTTCTCTTTTTCCCTTCCATCAAGTTAGATCTTTCACACAACCAATTTTCGCATGGACCTTAGTGTGATTCAAAAGTTAAAATACTTTCAAAGCTTGATCTTTCATAAAACAATTTGTTGATTGTCTTTAATGGTTTTAACATTTTCGTTAACCTCATTTCCCCAATTGTTCCAATTAGGGTTGGCTTCTTGCAAGTTGAAAGTATTTCCTGATTTCTTGAGAAACCAATCGAGTTTAGAATTTCTTGACCTTTCAAGCAACTAAATTTGTGGGGAGATATTAGCAAGCATTGGTTAATCCCTTGCCACCACTAACTTCTTGTTTCTTTCAAGTAATAAAATTTTTGGGAGCATCCCTTGATCAATATGCAGTGTTACATATCTTCGACTTCTAGATCTGTCTAATAATTCCTTCAATGACAAAATTTCCCAATGCTTGATCAAAAAGAGTGGTTCACTTGAGGTGTTTGAATCTAAGGACGAACAACCTCAATGGCACAATTCCTTATGCATTTCCAAATAATTGTGGTTGACAAACTTTATCTCTTAATAAAAACCAACTAGAAATAGGGTTACCAAAATTGTTGGCCAATTGCATTTCATTGGAGCTCTTGGACATTGGAAACAACCACATTGAGTGTATCCTCCCATTTTACTTGAAGAACACATACTCGTTGAGGGTTATTGTTTTGCGAGCTAACAAATTTTATGGGTCCATTACTCAACCAAGGCCTAATGCTACTTGGCCGATGCTTCAAATTGTAGATGTGGCTTCAAACAATTTTACTGATTGCCTTCCAATAATACTTATTCCAACTTCGAAGGCAATGATAGACTATGCACCAAAGGACCAACATGAGCTCAATTCCCTCAAAACTTATATGAATGACTTTTATGTTCAAGATACAATAACAATTACCTACAAGGGTTTAGAAATTGAGCTAGTGAAGATCCTAACAATCTTCACCACTATTGACTTTTCTTGCAACCGTTTTAACAGTCCTATACCTGAAGAACAGTGATCACGTGCAAATTGACAGGGATGAGGGCAATTTGAGTCATTTCTTTCACTGGCAAATTGACCGAACTAGAAGGCTAAAGGGTGTTTGTCTCTGGTGAAGAGACTGTCAAGACAATAATGAGAATGCCTTACCATGAGGCCTTCACAATTTTTTGAGCTTGTCAAAGATGGCACATAACCTGAAATTCACTGCTTAAAAGCCAACCAACCATGTTTATCTTTATCCCACATAACCTGATTCATCTCTCCATATAACCTGAGAAAATATATATTTAAGAAGGATATGCTCTATTCTCCCAAGCAGAAGCTTGAATCTGTCATTGAGATTAAGCTTCCAAAGAGCTTTCCAATTTGAGGACTCTTTGGTTAATTTGGAGGTCGTAGGCTGATTTAGTGGAAAAGTTTCCAGGTGAGTTATGGACCCAAATGAGCTTGTCAGAGATGGCAAGGCGGGAATTCTGAGGTTAAGAATGTTTTGAGCACTCTTGAGGTTCAAAAAGGGAGTTAACTAAAGAGGGGAGGTAGGTCTTTCTGGTGGGGTTGATGAGGCTTGATTCCAGGAGATTGGGTTGG
Source organism: Carpinus viminea (assembly GCA_013348765.1). Classification (NCBI taxonomy): domain Eukaryota; kingdom Viridiplantae; phylum Streptophyta; class Magnoliopsida; order Fagales; family Betulaceae; genus Carpinus; species Carpinus viminea. The sequence goes on along the minus strand of CP054668.1, from coordinate 31,114,044 downwards.
GTAAGGTTACTGTCATTTAGCGGTTTGGGTTTAAAATTTGGGATATAAGGAACCCAAGAAGAGTCCGAATTTGGGAATCAGAGCATTGTTTTGACCCTTCATGGATCTGATGCCTAACCCACCTAGGGGTCGAGGTAAATAGATGGAATACCATGACTTTGAATGTGAGATCCTCGTCCAAGGATCTCAGAATAAAAAGGAAAGGGTAAAGGGTCCTCCTTGCCTAAGAGCATCTCAAGCAGTGTAGTTAAGATGGAAATATTAGCTATATTTAGCTATTTTTGTCATTTTTTTCTCCAACCGAATAGTTTCATATTAGCTATTATACATTAACTATTATAGTGAATAGTTACAAATAACATACTAGATTGAATATAATATTATTTTCAATAATGTAATATTATTTCCAATATTGTTTTTTCTTTGTTTTGGGTATTCGATCTCCTCTTTTTCTCTTAAACCCTTTTCTTCTTCCTTTGCATTTATTTCTTCTCTTCCTCTTCCCGAACAAGTTTCTTACTAGCGTATCCCTGGATTTCAAAAATTTTACATCCTTGCATTTATTTGCGTCCTAGCTAATGTTGACTTTCTTTCAACGTAAAATGGTTTCTACAAAATAATTTCTGCATTACCTATGGTATTAGAGCCATAGCCCAACCAGAGATGTGGAAGCGTGCACAAGCCTATAAGGGTCGCCAGTGAGGATGCTGGGTCCTAAGAGAGGGTGATTGTGATGTCCCATATTGCCTGGGTGTAGAAAGATAATGTGTTTATATGAAATATGCTCTTTCTAAATGGTATGAGGCATTTTGGGAGTAAACCCAGTACTAAAACAATTCAGGGTTTGCCCAAAGCGGACAATATCATATTATTTAGGTGGGACATTACATAATTGTGATGTCCCACATTACTTAGGTGTGGAAAAGATGATATGTTTATATAGAATACACTCTCTCTAAATGGTATGAGGCCTTTTGGGGGTAAACCCAATATTAAAACCATGTGGGCTTGGCCTAAAGCAAATAATATCATATCATTTAAGGCAGGGCATACATTTGGTATTAGAGCTAGCCACCATATTAAGGGATTTGAGTCACGAAAGAGATAACCTATGGGCTAGATTAAAATACTGATAGGTGAGTAGAGTTGCCAAAAGAGAAAGGGTTACCATCGGGTCAGTATCAATAGAGTGGGTAATCGTAGACATCGGCCATAAAAGCGTGGTAGTATATTACGATCCTAGTATTCCACATGGTTTAGTTCTAATCTTAACCATGTGTATATAACTCTTGAGCACCCTTTCCTTGTAAGCTGGTTTTCAAGGGTGAGTTTTACTCTAGGTTTGTAACAGTACGGTTGAGGTAAATAAATACTTACGGAATGGATAAATCTTTATGCTTTGAAATACGATACTTTCCAAATGTTTCTTACATGTTTATAACTTAATGATTTATGTTACTATTGCTCTTAATTAATGTGATTACACAGTATATATATATATCGTGAAAAAATGGACAATATAAGGTGGATTGTTATGCATGGATTGTAGGCATCGGTGCGGTATATGGAATGAGAGCCTTGACATCCTTATTGAAATCTTCAAATTTTGAGAGGTACCATCTCCTAGTGGTCGAGCCACCCTCTTGGTGCCCAAGGATTTTATTTTATTTTTTTTCTTTTCTTTTAAAAAAATATATTTTTTAAATTTTTTTAAAAAAAAATTAATTAGGTGACCACGTCATTACTGATAATGTGGCCACTTGTACCAAATGTCAACTTTTAATTGGTCAGTGTAATGGTCGATTAAGTTAACTAACAGGTCAATTGACGGAATGACCAATTTGATCGTTTATCAAAACCATAAGGATCTCACTGATCAAAATCAAACCCTAAGGAAAAATAAAGTTATAAAACTCCAAGGAGTATTAGGTATTTAACCTATCAAAATTTTTAATTTTTCTTTCTAAGTGGTGCTCTCAAATTAGGATTGAGATTTCCTAAAATTTCTTTTCAATTTGAGATTCTGAAATTCATAAATCTCATCAGTTTATTTCATTTAAGCGTCTAAAATAAGTCATCTTTCAATATTTAATAAGAAAATTTAATGAGGAAGCTACATTTAGGAATTTAATAAGTCATGTTTTCTCATAAAATGCTAAAACATGACTTATTTTAAACACTTAGATGAAATGAACTGCTGAAATTTATGAATTTAAAAATCTCAAATTTAAAGGAAATTTTTGGATCTCAACCCCTCAAATCGAGCATCGTTCACGCTCAACAAAATTTTCAACAATTTGCTGTGATTGATGTAGAGGCTTTTAGAGGCATTTTAGCATTTTGACTAGGCACCGTCAATGTTGACTTGCCCGCTTAGCTCAGAACACGTAGCATTGTTTAGTTTCTTGAACATATTGCAAAATAGGTCCAACTTGTCAATTTACTTCTAGATTCATGTAAAGGAGGAGGAGAACAAATTGTTGATGATAGTTTTTTGAGGAATGACTTTGCACAAAAAATAAGGAGTTGTCGGTATGCAAAAAAAGGGAATTTAGGATAAGAGTTGTCAAAGGTGTGCCGGCAGAGGATAACTCGATGCTTAAGTCAGTAAGAGATTTGAGAGAAGTAGAGTATGAGTAAGCAAGAATAGCTTGAGAGTGATTATTGGAATATTGGGTTGAAGTTTCCTTTTATAGGCATCAAGTAACAATTAATATCCCTGAATTCTCGGTCTCACGTTCTCAATAATCCACTGTGCACAATGCTAGAAAAAGTGGATCATAGGATCGTGGGTTATCTCATGATCCTGAGATTGTGGGTTTGGCTGGTGCCTTGGGTTATAAATGCCATGTTCTCTTATGAACGTGGTTTCCTTTGATTGTCAATTTACTATCATACCGTCGGTGGGCTGGCCTAATCTCGGTCTGGCCCTTCCTTGATGGGCTTGTATAATTGAACAGGCCTGAAAGTCTATTGGGCTCTGAATGACTAATCCATTACCCAAGAGAAACCTAAAAGCTACGGAAGGAATTCATGTGAGAAGGAGAAAGGTTTGCGTGAGAAGATGAGCCCCACAAAGAGATGAATTCATTAGAGTAATACTTTAATACTAAATAACCCAAAAAAAAAAATCTATGAAAGGTATATATCTATGTAAGCTCAAAAACTTGGGAGGCCCTTAGAGATAAGAATGAGAAGATTGTATGGTGGAAGTTGGTTTGATTTTCTCTTGCCATCCCTAAGTAGGCTTTCATTATGTGGATTGTTATGAAGGATAGGCTCATCACAAGCGGTAGATTGCTGAATTGGGGTTATAAAGGTGATGTCCAGTGCAGGTTTTGTCATAATCAGCTAGAAAATCGTGATCATTTATTCCTTGAATGCAGCTTTAGTTATAGAATTTGGAAATTTTGTATGATGCGTCATAGAGTTGATAATCCTCCTGTGATTTGAGATGATATTCTGCTGTTAAGATGCCGCAATTGGGGCACAAAACTCTCAAATGCATGCTATGTCGCCTAGTTTTGGGATCAAATGTTTACTATATATGGCGCACAAGGAATGAACTTAAACTTGCCGGTCAACCAAGCACAAGGGAGCAACCCTTGAAGAAAATCTTATGAAAAGTCAGAACTAGAATAGTTGGGAAATGAAGGTTTCCAAAGACTAGGACGAATCTTGTTTTGTGTTCCCTGTGGAACTTACCTGCAGAATTGCTTTTGTAGCTGTTGTTTCTACAGGTGTTTAGTTTCCTGGTTTGGTATGTTTTGTTTCTAGCCTTTTATAAAAGCTTTTAACTGGTTGAGGTGTTGTTTGGTTTGTGTTTTGAGCTTAATGAAATTAGTCATTCATCTAAAAACAAATAAAAATAAAAATCCAAAAAAATAAAAATAAAAAAACCAAAAAAAACACAAACTTTAATGCTATGAGTAGAACTTTTATTATTATTATTATTATTATTATTTTATTTTGATCTTTTTGAAGGTGATATGACTTTTAAAACCACCACAAATAAAAATCTTAATTATAGCATTAAAATCACCATTGGATTATAAGAGCATAAAAGTTCTGGCGTGTGAAAGTGGTAAAGGTGATGTCTTCAAAGAGGCATTGAGGAAGTCTTTAATGATATGAGTAGAACTTTTATTATTATTATTATTATTATTATTATTATTATTATTATTTTATTTTGATCTTTTTGAAGGTGATATGACTTTTAAAACCACCACAAATAAAAATCTTAATTATAGCATTAAAATCACCATTGGATTATAAGAGCATAAAAGTTCTGGCGTGTGAAAGTAAAAAGGTGATGTCTTCAAAGAGGCATTGAAAGTCTTTAATGATATGAGTAGAACTTTTATTATTATTATTATTATTATTATTATTATTATTATTTTATTTTGATCTTTTGAAGGTGATATGACTTTTAAAACCACCACAAATAAAAATCTTAATTATAGCATTAAAATCACCATTGGATTATAAGAGCATAAAAGTTCTGGCGTGTGAAAGTGGTAAAGGTGATGTCTTCAAAGAGGCATTGAGGAAGTCTTTAATGAGCTAAAATGTGTCTAGTGGTTTTTGGTGGAGCTAGAGTAGTGTGTTGATAATTTTTTTTTACATGTCCACACGAGAGGGAGGAGGAGATTCGAACTAGTGACCTCCTCTTCATTAGGCGTAATCCCAACCGATTAAACTATCTCTTGGGGACGTGTTGATAATTTCATATAGTAATAATATGCGATGAATAATATTATTTAGTATACTATTATAGATTGACATGTAATTTAAAGATTTGACAGTGAAAATTAAGCCTTAGATCAACACTATGTAAAAAATAAAAATTAATTTCCAGTTGTATATCTGTCATATAACAATCTACTATTTAAAAAAAAAAACATTGATGAACCAATTTTAGTCTTGTATAAGGCGGCTGGTACCATCCTCAATCAGTCCAATTTCCTACTCCATTCAGTCCATTTTTTTTCATTCATCATTTCAATTCTGTCAACCAGATTACCATTTTCATTCATTCACTTCATTCCTATAACTCAGATTTCCACATTCCATCAATATATTCATAAATGCATTCCCAAATTAGAAATAAAATTCAGTAGTATTATAGTAACCAATCTATCTAAGACCTCAAGCTGTGAACAACTCCTGTGAATTAATTTACATGAATAACAGATGTACTGAAGGTGCCCATTCATCAAACAACATTACTTTATATATATAAACTAGAAAACATATGGAATGAGGGCCTTGACATCCTCACCGAAATCTTCAAATTTAGAGAGGTACCATCTCCTAGTGGCATAACTCCTTCCCATCAGGTAAAAGATAGTGCCCAGAGTGAAAGAGAATGCATAGGATGTTTGAGAGATAAATGAGATCCCTAAGAAACTTATAATTTCAAAAAGATAATGTGGGCAAATCACAGAGTCAAATAAACCACCCTTGGGAATCTTATATTCTCTCTCACCCTCTCCCCTCAGTTTGGAGAGGAGGTAATGGTGGTAGAAGTTGCCACTGGTTCCTATAAGAAACAGTAAGATTCCAGGATACTTCAAATCAACTGGTGGCTCTGAGATCCCTTGTGTTAGTTGTTGGGCATAGATCATGGTTGCAGTTGACAAGAAGTAACTAAGAGAGATAAGAATTACAGAATCAAGAATCATCCCCCCGCTGTATTTGTGAACAAATAGCACCTATAAAATATGGTAACACAAAGGAAATTTGAGTACAAAAGGCACTAATTGGCTATTATAATCCTAAGAAAATTAAGTCACTAAGAATTTAATGTGGCTCGATTAGAGTAGCTATATGGGCAGCAATTTTTTTTTTTTTTTTGGGTCTTCAGCCCCCCTCTCTCTCTCCCTCTCAAACATCAAACTAATTTTGAGTACAATGTAAAAATACCTATTGACACATACTATGATTGTAGGCAAAAAATACCAGGAGAAGTTGGATTCACAATCAAAGAAAGTTCAGGATTTTACAGTTTTAATGGACTCGCAATCCTAGAAAGGAATAGGATTCTAACATTTGATGCTTTAGGAGATTGTTTCTCCCATTTTTTTTTTTTTTTTTTTTGATGAATGATTTTGTATTAACACCAAAACACAATAGAAGCACTCTGGCAACTAGGCTAGAATAACAAAAACTATACAGCAGCTCCTAACAAGCAAGCTAACAACTTAAACTCAATACAACATATCCTGTATAATACCCCATTTGCTACAAAGAATTACAATTACATCATTCTTTTTAAACTTCCCCTTCCCCTTCCCCTTTACTCTATTCTTCACATCCCAAATAACCTCTTGGATCACTTTCTCTTAAGTTTTTGGAGGAGTCCCATGCCTAAGATTATTCCTTTGTCTCCAAATCTGATATACTGCTGCACTCCACACAATTCTGCAGCTAGCAGTTTAAACTTTGCTTCTCCACTGTTTAAGCCCATACACATCACTGGTGTCCACACTATATATAGGAGGGTTAGGAACCAAGCACCTACTCATAAGCTCTTTCCACAATCTTCTACTATAGCCACATTCAAAAAAAATAAAAATAAAAATGCCCTCTTGATTCAATAATACTCCTGCAAAACACACACTGCACCTCTCCTCTATATCCCCATCCCATAAGCTTCTCTCCCAAGTTAAACCATTTCGAATAGCAAGCCACAAAATGAAAACTTGCCTATGTATAACATGAGAGAACCAAACCAACTTCCACCACTAATCTACAATAAGTGCATTCCAAGTATCCCTGCAGCTGCAGGGCTGCAGGTGTAAGAATTCATCTTTGAGAGCACCCACACTGCCTTATCAACTTCTCCAATCTGAATAATCACAACCTCATCAGATCGGGCAGGCTGCAATGCCCAACCCTTTCAGATGGGACGTGACTTAGTGAGCTGCAGCGAAGATTAGTAATAAAGAACGGATAAGTAGCCCACATCACCTTCCATCCATTACGCTAGACAATTTTGCATCCAAAGTACTCCTAGCATCATAAACTACCCTATAACCATACTTTCCATATAATACAACATCCGAGTTCACCAATCCAACCAAACATAGATGCTATTCCCATCCACCACAATCAATCTTAAAAACTTTTTGGCAACATCCCTCAATTTTAAAATCTTTCTCCAACACCAAGAACAAATTTGAGAAACTTTTAATTGCCAAAAACATCAAACCTTTATCAGATATTTAATAGAACAAGATCCATAACATTGGCCAAGCAGATTAATTAGAAGGAAAGAAAATTTGTTGGAAGAAATCAAAAATCTGTTCTGGGTCAGTGTCTCATCAACTAAAGCACTAATCTAATATTACAATTAAGCAAACCACATTGTTAAGAAACAAATCTGCAGTAAATTAGAGTTCATATGTAATTTTACCTCAAAGACCCTCTTGAAGAAATGAAGGGTTAGAGCTGCATCGACCAATAGAAATCGGACATCCTGATGCTGGAAAAGAACAAAGGATGCGAGACCAGCAAGAAATGCGGGAGTATAAAGAATGAGCATGCCTGTTCTGCTAGAAACTTTAATCTGTTTTCTTCCATTGTTTGGAGGATTTGTATTCCAAAACTTGGAATACTGCAAGTGCTTTCCTTTCACTTCGGAGAACCCAGTAACAGCTAAGGATGCTAAGCTAATCACTGACATCCCTGTGATGAACAGAGAAGGGGGTGGTGGGAAAATAAATCTCAGCAAGAAGGAAGCCGCCATCGTTAAGAAACCTTTGCTCAATTGTTCTCTCCAAATATCAGTGTTCAGTGTTCTACACAAAGGTGGAAGAGATGGCTATTAAATAAGTTGTGACGTAGGGTCCACATAGACCCATGTTCTTGGTGTATTTACTGTACACGTCTTTAATGAATTTAATAATTCCAACAACCAACTTATGTTTGTCAATTTACACATGCTCTGAGATGTTTATATATATATATATATATATTCCACTTTATTCTCAGTGATATATATAAAAATAAGGATGAAAGAAAAAAAAATGTTTATGACACCGCTTGGAAACCCTTATCCTTCTCTATAAAATGTATTAAGATCCTCTCAATTTCAAAATTTTTCAATTTTCTTTATTTAGTGTATTTTGAAGAGTAGTATTGTCAAAAATTTTAATGAGAGTAGTACATTAAATGCATTACTCTTCAAAATACATTAAATGAAAGAAATGAAGGGATTTTAAAACGAAGAGAATCATTTTTCATAAATTTTACTATTCAATTTCTCAAAAAAATCAACATCAAAATATTATTACATTTTTTATTTTTTATAATACATCATTCACTTTTTATATTATAATATTTATCTTTTATTATTATTGAATTTTTTTTTTCACGTCAATTTACGTTAATTATATAAACATATATATGAAGTTAGTAAGGAAGTGTCCAATCGATTGATGGGTAAACCTTGGGACAAAAGTACCTACGAACAAACCATGCAAAGTACAACTTTGAAAACGATTAGTATATGAACTTTGGTAATTCTTTCTCTTGTAAATTTGGGGAATATTGGGGCTGATTCGGCGGGAGTCGCTAAGAGCCACATACTATTCATCCATTTTTTAAACTTCCAATATTCTTTCTTTTGACGTTGCATTAATTATTTTCAAAAAAAAAAACTTACTATAAAATAAATTTTTTAACTTTTTTATATAAAATATTTTTATTTTTTTACATCAATCAAATATTATTAGTGTTAAGCCACCTAGAAGCCAAAGGTCATTCCCAAACAAGCCCCATTATCTTCCTATGTGGCAGCCTTCAAAGTCTAAGATTTATAATTGTATCGAAATTTGGAAAGCTATTTAGGTAAAGCATCATAGGGTTGAGGAGAAGTACTACACTACCTTTTATTTTTCAAATGATGTATCGACGGTATCGTGTATGAGAGATCTAATGAGATAGTGACAATCTAACTTTTGAACAAAACTTTTATTTTTTGAAAAATATAGCATTCGATGGGGTAAAGTGGAGTAATCTTTTCATGCTCACAATCAAAGATTTTCTTTCTACATTTTATAGGCCGTTGAAGTCGTGAATGGCCATCTTTCTTAGAAATAATTTTGGATGGTGAGCAAAATTTTTATAAAATAATACAAATCTAAAAAGTAACAATAAAATAAATAAATTATAAGAAATAAAAAGTAGAGAATGAAAAGATTTCACAATGCTATAGAATCATACAAAAACATCGTCCTTAAAAGTTTCTTAAAAACTCATTACCATACATTAAACACTCTTCAACATATAAAAAGAAATTGTTTTTTATAAACGGCCATAAATGTTTAAGAGATGGAATGCAAACAGTTTATAATTAATTCAATGTACTATCTTAAAGTCAAAGAAAAAATGATGAGTTAAAAAATGTTTGTGACACATATATTACAACAATGTTAAGTGTTTGTTTTGTAGAAATTTTATTGAAACAAAGAATGCAACTCAAGTATTTTTTTTTTTTTTTATTTTCAAAAAAGTTGTTTCCAAGTAACGTGTCACCATCCTAGGAGATGGTGATATATTTCTCTAAATAATAAACCCAGGCCGACATTGCACCCAATATACTTAAAATACCCCCAACCATTACATGTCATGGAGTCTCATATCAAGAAAAAAATGTAATTTCAAATTTTAATTAAAGGGCATTTATAAAATAGATCGTAAATCTTTCTCTCATTTTGAGATTTGTGTGTCATCTAGAAGTTTTGATAGAAAAGGCGAAGACTTGAAGGCCGTGGGGAACTTGGTGGAGAAGCTAAATTTGAATTCCAATTCCAAATCTTTGAAAAAACTTACCACCCTTCAATCATCTAGTATTATGTGGATATGGCCAAAGTCACCCTAACCCAATAGGAGTGGTTTGACCACCGCCAAAGCCCAACCTATTAATTTTTTTTTGTTTGACCCTTGGGAAGGCCGAACCACCACTAAGGAGCCTATGGGGGTGGTTCGGCCACAACCGGCCAGCCATTAGGGGTGGCTGGCCCCCCTATGGCCAAGATGGGGTGGTCAGTCGCCCCTTATTTTTTTATTATTTTTTATTAGTAGGACACATGTCACATTTGTGACTCTTGTCATAAACCGGATACTCATCAATTCAAAATTGGCCAGAGTGAATCTGGATTCATCAAGCAACATACCATTATAGAACCTAAACATTAGTTTTAACATTAAATCTTAAAAGTAATGTTTTACATTCTAGAAAACAAATGGATAATGCTTCTCATTCCTAGTTTAATCTATTGGTAATATTCAAAACATTTATGGTAAGACGTCATTGGCTTCAATGAAATTGTAGCTCATTCAATTGCATAGCCGCGCGCTTAATTGAGATTCAAGAAAAAGAACCAAAGTAACACACTTATGCATTCAACAACTTTTATAAGTTCATAAAATTTATAATACGATGTGAAATTATGTGAAGATCACTAACATTTACGACTTAACCAAGAATACTAATCATAGGAAAACATAGCCCTATAAGCAACTTGTATGGTATCTAGGTTTACAACAAAAATCTATATGTAGTGCTGAAAAAATAAGTCCTCCTAAACTTGATATATGTATATCCCCCAAGAATGCAATCCGAATGAGCAAGACAACTGAAATCTACACAATAGTAAAACAAATGATTTGGATTTCTTTCTTCTTCATAAATATCACAATAATATTTCTCATTAGAATCATCTTCAACTTTATGACAAAATATGAACGAATATTCGTATAGTACGTATCTTTAAAAAAGCACCGGGTAGCATAAGATATGGATCATATGAATAACAATTCACATTTTACCATAAAGATGAAATTGATTTCAATGATGAATATTATGATATTTGTGAAGAAGAAAGATCAACTGGTTTTATTATTGAACAGATCTCGATTTTCTGCTCATCCCGATTGCATTCTTGGGAATATCCATATATCAAGTTTGGGAAGACTTCATTATGAACATTCCCTCACAGGTATCTTCAATCTTCAAATTTGGAGAGCTACCAACTCCTTCCATCACGTAAAAGATTGATAGTGCCCGAGCGAAAAGAGAATGCATACCATGCTTGAGAGATTAATGAGAACACTAAGAAACCTATACTTTCAAAAAGATAGTGCGGGAATATCACTAACTCAAGTAAACCACCCTTGGGAATCCTCTATTTTTTGTCACCCTCGGTTTGGAGAGGAGATAATGGCAGTAATGCCACTGATTCCTCAAAGATCCACCCCGCCGCTGTATATTTGTGAACAAATAGCACCTATAAAACATGGCAAAACAAAATATATTTGACCAAGGGGAAAATCAAAGGAAATTTTAATAAAAATTAACTAATCCAGACCAAATTAAGACACCAAGAACACACTAAAAATTTAACATAGTTATAGACAAGATTAGCTATGTTTACAGGGCAGCAAAAATGATTTTTTTTTTTTTTTCTACACGCAATTGTTTGTAGGCCAAAAAAAAAAAAAAGATTCACAGATCTGGTGGACTCACAATCCTAGGACTCCAACATTTGCTGCTTGTAGGGGGTTTTGTTTCTCAATATTATTTGTTTCACCAGTTAATAAAAACAAGATCCATAACATTTGCCAAGCAGATCGATCAAAAAGGAAACAAAATTTGTTGTAAGACATCAAAATCTGTTCTGGGTCAGTTTCACATCAACTAAAAAGTACTGATCTACTATTACAATTAAGTAAACCACATTGTTGAGAATCAAATCTGCAGTAAACAAGGGTTCATATCAAATTGCACCTCAAGGATCCTCATGAAGAAATGAAGGATTAGATCTGCATCGAGCAAACAGAAATCGGACATCCTTATGCTAGATTTAGCACGCCTGTTCTGCCAGTAAGTTTAATTTGCTTTCTTCCATGCAAGTGCTTCCCTCTCCCTTCGGAGATCCCAATAATGGCTCATGATGTTACGCCAATCACCGACATCCCCGCGATGAAAATAGAAGTGGGTGGTCGGAGAATAGATCTCAGCATGAAGGAGGAGATCCACCATGGTGAAGATCGAAGAGTCTCTGTCTCCAGATCTGAGTGTTCGATGGCAAGGTGGACGAGATGACCGTTAAATAAGACGAGAGATTCGATCCACCGTCCACATGTACCCATGTGGATGGTGGAGTATTGTACACGTCTTTAATGGTATTGGGCAACGAATCATTCAACCAACCCAATTGCCAAATTTATCGGACCTTTTTTTAAAAAAAAAATACAACTTTATTGCAACAATAGAACAAGTTACAAATGCAAGTTGCAGAAAAAGACAAAATAAAAATAAGAAAAATATAAAAACCTCCTAAACTACTTAGCGTTTATAATTTAGTCTTTAATGTTTAAAAAGTAATAAAGTAGTTTAAACTACCAAAATATAAAAAAGATTTATTGTTTTATATTCTATATCATATTCTTTTAACAAATAAAATATTAAACTAATTGTAAAAAAACCAAAAAAAAAATAATGGGCAAATATTTATTTATTTTAAAAAATTTTCTTTTTTTTTTTTGTATTTACTAGCCCATTGTTCTTTTGTATTTTTAAAAATTGTTTAGTTTTTTTAAAAATTATTTTATTATTTTATTTGTTAAAAGAATAGGGGTATTATAGGAATATAAAAAATAAATGGCCATTTTTTACATTTTGTAGTTTATGAATATTTTATTTTTGAATATTGAGCTAAATTATAAACGACCGATTTAAGAGGCTTTTTTATATTTTTCCCTTAAAATAAAAGAGCACAATAATCCATTCAAGATAAACTACAAGTACTTTTGGCGCTATGAAAAAAAACTCAAGAAGAACGTAAAAATCACTTGGGAATATAGCTTTTGACCACCGTGATCCATTATGATTGATAAAACTATTAGGAATAAAAGAATCTCTATAAGTATAAACTTAGCTCTGAAGGGTGTTTAACAACCCCAAATACTATTCATTTCTTTTTTTAAAAATTCAACATCGAAAATTTTTTAATTTTTATATCATATCACTTATTTTTTACTACTACTCAAATAAAATATCACTTTTTCACTTTTTTATATTAATTATTACACTCATTTTTTTTTCTCTCACCAAACATAAAAGTATTTGGAGATGGCATGTTGTTTAACAAACAACCACCTAATCCAACTTCCAAAGAAGCCTAATAGACTAAGATATGACAACTTAGACCTAGTTTGGCTTCCAAGTCATTTTTAAGTTTTTTAGACCATTAAAAGCGCTTTTAATTTTTTATATCAAATGATTACTTTTTTTTCAACAGATTTTTTAAGTGTTAAAAATACTTTTTGGTCCCTCAAACACAATCTCAAACAGACCCTAAGAAAAGCAAGAACAACATAAAGAAGATCTCCAACACAGACAAATAGTCTGAAGTCCAAACAGTTCGAGCTAATATGTAAACAACAACAAAAATATAGAAAATAACATAAAAAACTCATTAAACAACAGCTTCGGTGGAGGAGAGCTTCATGAGGAATCCATGCGCTAGCGTGTTAGATCCACATGCGGGAGCATATGGTCCATGCTCTAACGCGTGGATGTCGAGGGTGGGAGCGAATGATGGAACCGGGAAGTAGGGACACCAATGAGGGCGATGGCATTGTGTGTTGCAGGCTAGAACTAGAGGAGGAAGAAAGATCTAATTTTGAAAAAAACCCATCTTCAAAACTTCATAGATCCGGCTGGCGACGCAATGGAGAAGACGACTGGCGATGAGGGTGATATGGCTTGCGGGGAAGGCATTAGCTGCGTTTTGTAAGTGCAGTGTAAATTGTCAATGATAATAAATAGATCTAAAAAACACTAAAGAAATAAAGTTTCTCTTTAAGAGAGAAGCTCAGTAAAAGGAAAAGCAAGCAAAAAGAAGTTTTGAAGGCTGAGGTGTTTGTAGGGAAAGAGAAGAGTTTAGGGTTTTCAGATACTTATCAGACTTGGATAGGGTGCTATTCACTCTCCATATTGCATCTAATAAATTTGGATATCTTTTTAATAAAGAGGAATTTTTTCTTTTCTTTTCTTTTTAAGAAGATGTCTTTCGTGTTATGTGTAATGGTTAAATATGAAAATAATTTATGTTAGTAAACAACTTGATCTAACCAAGCCTCTAGCCCATTTCCATCTATTTTGTTGTTCACTAGCAGTGCTTCGGTGGACGGTTGTTGGAAGCCTTATTTCCTAAGGCTACATGTGGTGCACGAAATGGTCGTTCTTTTAAGAATAAGAATAAGCATCATGGCTTTCCGGAATGTAAGAAGGAATAAAGTGACTATTTATATTCTTTTGTTGATGACTCGAATTGAATCGAAATTCCTAAAGTACCCGTGCTTCAAAAGTAATTTAAAAAAAACAAAAATCATTATATATATACCCAAAAATTGAAAAAATAAAAATAAAAAGTAACATCACAACATGGGTGGTCGGCTACCCAAAGAATATTAAGATTATATATATATATATATATATATATATATATAAACAAAAATTTTGGGATTGAAGAAGAAAAAAATATAAAATAATAATTTTTTTGGAAACTCCATTTTGTTCCTCTAGACTCCTGAATCAAGTTTTAGTTTAAATAAGATATGATGGAGCCTATTCAAACAACATACTTTTACAATTGGAATCCAAACATTACTATATCTTTAAAATAATCATGTTTTCAGTGTGTTTTACATTCTAGAAAACATATGGAATGAGAGCCTTGACATCCTCACTGAAATCTTCAAATTTAGAGAGGTACCATCTCCTAGTGGCATAACTCCTTCCCATCAGGTAAAAGATAGTGCCCAGAGTGACAGAGAATGCATAGGATGTTTGAGAGATAAATGAGATCCCTAAGAAACCTATAATTTCAAAAAGATAATGTGTGCAAATCACAGAGTCAAATAAACCACCCCTGGGAATCCTGTATTCTCTCTCACCCTCTTCCCTCAGTTTGGAGAGGAGTAAATGGTGGTAGAAGTTACCACAGATTCCTATAAGAAACAGCAAAATTCCAGGATACTTCAAACCAACTGGTGGCTCTGTAATCCCTTGCGTTAGGTGTTGGGCGTGGATCATGCTTGCAGTGGACACAAAGTACCCAAGGGAGATAAGAATTGCAGAATTAAGAACTGTCCCACCACTGTATTTGTGAACAAATAGCACCTATAAAACATGGTAAAACAAAACATATTTGACCATTAATTGGCCGTCACAATCCACAGAACAAGCACAACATATAAAAAATAATAGCAAAGAGGAAGATCAAAAATCAACACATGGAGAATTTAAGGTGGTTTGGCAAGATTTTTTCTACCCACAAGTAAAACTGAGGTTTCTTCATCATTATTTTCAAGACAAATAATAAAACTTGTCTTCAGCTTGTCTTTATCTCTCTCGTTAGGGTTTCTTTAATAAAATTTTTTAGAATATTATTTTTATTTTTATTTTTTGAAAAAATGTTTCGATATGAGATAAAGTTGATAGTAGTTTTGAGTTGTTTGTTAATGTTTTGTTTGTCAGTACAACTATTTAGCATACTGCTATGTAACTTGATGCCCCTTTTTTATTCTTATTTACAATGGCTTATTTTCATTTCTATATCATTAAATTGTATGATAGTCGTATTAAGAGTCCACTAAATAGCATTACTCTTATAAAAAGAGCACCGTCAAACGGGACATTGTCTCTCAAGCATTAAATTACTTTAAGGTACAACCTAAGTGTAAAATCCCACTGATACAGAATATGTTTACAGACAAAATGTACCTAGTGAAAATCGGATTCACAATTATAAAAAAATAAGATCAGAATTTACGGTCGGATCACTAGGATTCACAATCCTAGTCATTTCTTTACTGATTCAGAATTATCAATAAGGATTGTTGGGTTGTTTCTGCTAAGCATAAACAAGCACGCAAACTTTAAGTAGAAGGAGGGGTAGGAGGTAGCATTGAGATTCAAACACTTGTCTTGTGTCTTGTGACTCCCCTCCCTTAAGTGATGTTCCTAAAGATTAATTGTTTCAACGAACAAAATCCACCGATTATATAGATTAAAAGGAAATAAAATTTGTTGTAAGACATCAAAATCCCATCTGGGTCAGTGTCACATCAACCAAAGTTCTAACTAACGTACCTCGAAGATCCTCTTGAAGAAATGAAGGGTTAGAGCTGAAGCGAGCAATAGAAATAGATTTGGGCAAACCAACTCAAAAGTGAGACCAAGAAATGAATTGAGTTAAGCATACCTGTTCCGCAACCTTATAAATGGATCCATCTCCTTAATACCCAAAATTTGGAATACTAGTTCTCCTCTTACTTCGGAGAACATCCAAGATTAGCTGATGATATTAAGCAACAAATGGGTGAAAATGGAAGGCGGTGGTGGGAAAATAAATCTTAGCAAGAATGGGAACACCATAGAAATAGGTTTGGGCCTTACTTAACTCCTAGCTCAAGAGTTCAAGTTTATTCAACCATAAATGGTCCATGATGCATGCAATGTGGGACTTCTAACAAATAGCAATAGAAATCGGACATTAAGAATGCGTGAAACACCGAAAGGATGTGAGACCAAAAGAAATGAAGGAGTATAACAATAAGCATGCTGTTATAGAAAGCAATCTTTTTTTTTTCCGGATTGTATGGTGAATTTACATTCCAAAATTTGGAATCGAAGTTCTCTCCTCTTACTTGGAGAACCCAAGATTAGTGACGATATTAAGCTAATCAAAGTCATGGCCGTGATGAAATGGAAGGCGGTGGTGGGAAAATAAATCTTAGCAAGAAGGAGAACACCATAGCAAACACTCTTTGCTCGTCTCTCTCTATGCTCTCTCCTCCACAAATTCAAAATCACATCAGTGGTGACGAGGATGAGAAACAATGATGTTGGTGCAAAATTATGTCACAATATATATATATATATATAGGAGAAATGATAAATTTATTTAATTTTAAAGTATTTTTAATAATTTTATCATTAAATTTATGTAAAATTTACATGAGTCTATAAATTTAATGATTAATTTTAAAAATTTGTATCATAAAATAAGAAAAGATAGCAAAATGTTGAGGTGAATATTTCTCATCGAAATAATGAACTTTGAACCAGTCTCACCACTAAAGAGACCAATCATGGCAAGAAATAAACATTTTTTTTTCATAAATCATAATTTAAGTAAGAAAGGATAATCTAAGTATTAATAATAGAACATTAAGCTTAACTAGCCTAAAAGACTAAACCATAGCCCTAAATGTCTCTAATGTCCCTAACCTTAACTTGACTGATTTGAGCCAACCCATTATTGAATTAGTAAACAACAATAATCTTAATTTAACTTACTTTGGGCAAGCCGATTACAATAACTCCTAAAATATATTAAATATAAAATAGATACATGATGTTTAAAAAATCAAACACACATTTGGGTTTTAAAAAAGTAGCAAACAAATGTCAATGGTACACGTGGTTTGCAAAAAACTCTCTTCATACTTATATTAAAATTTTGTTAGATTTTTAAATGGAATGCAAATCAACCTTACATAGGTGCCATGTGGCATGGTATTTGGATTTTGATGCCATGTCATTTTTTTTTTAATAAAAAAACCAAAAATTTAAAAAAAAAAAAAAAAAAGGGACAATAGTTCATTTTACAAACAACAAAAACAAACAAAAAGAACAAGTAACAAAATGACTCAAAAATAAAGTGCGAAAAAAAAAAGAAAAAAAAAATACTGCACCTTCCCCGTTTGTATAGGTGTCCAACCAATCCCTTCCATCCTTTCTTCTAAAGAATTAAATATCCTTCTGGAAGGATGTTCCGCCATCATATGTAGCCTAGTTGCTTGCTTTAAAGGATCCTCTTAGGAACACGGTTCATAGATTTGTGATCTTGTGTGCGTGTTTCCTTGAAGATCTCTACATAAGATGACTCTTCGAGACATTGAAAAGATGAAAGGTGTGGTGCATGATATGTCTTGAGAGGGATTGTGACGAAGGAGTAAGCTTTAGTACTCACTTCCTTGTCATTGGACTGAATTGGATTTGACGAGGGCTCAAATTGCTTCTCCTTTTTTTCTTTTTCCTCATGGTTATCAACTCTTTCCTAACTAACAAGTGTGATGATGGTTTGGGCATGTTCATGTGTAGACTTGTTAGCTTCACTCATGTAATGAATGTAGAATGGGCAATCATCAAATGTAATACCCTGATAAAAGTAACCTTACATTTAGGAGATTCCTTTTAATTGAATGCTTAGCCCGAACCTTTACTAGAGCCGCTTAGGTGAAAGCCTAAGGCCCTTAGCTTTAGCCTAATCACATTTGGATCCTCTAGGAATAGAAGCTTAACACTAACCCATCGGGGGCGGACGTACGCTAGGTCTAGCGGACATACGCTTCTATCTGTAGTGTGGATGTACGATGGGGGACCATCGGACGTATGCTCTGCAAATTGTACACTGGACATGCGTGGGACCATCGGACGTACGCTACTTTTTGGTATATCCTTTGGGTAATACCTAGACGTACGAGACACCTTTTGGATCAATGTGCATAGACCACCGGACATACGCTAGGGTTGCTGGATGTCCGCTGCTCTGTTAGGGAGTTAGTGACGGATTTTCTCTATAAATAGCCCGCCCTTCCTCTTCATTCCTCACGCCTTCTTCTTCTTCTAGTATGCCCTTAGGCTGCCAGAACCCCTTCTTGGTGTTTGGAGTGAGAAATCCGTGAGGGAGAGTTTCAACGAGGAATTTCCAAGGAAAGGAGACCATGTTCATGCTTAGCTTCGGGGTAAGATCTGTTCCCTTGTTGTTATCACCTTGTTATCTCATGTTTCTGCCCTGATAATGGTTTCAAGTGTTCACTAAGCGTTTTCCTAAAAATTGTGATGTTTTCAAAAAGGTTTTCTCAAAGTGCCGAGGTTTTTGTGATTCCTTACGTTGCATGTTCTATTTTGATAGCTTAGAAAGAGTCTAGAGGTCTGTGAAAACCGTTGGAAGTGTGCACTGTCTGAACCTTAAAACAATGTGTTTAACACACTGAGCGAATGTATGCTCTCGAGGGCGGACGTACGATCAGTAGGTAGGGCACCTGTTCTTAAGCTTCATACGTGTACGTTCCAGCTTAGCCTTAACTCTAGGTTTCATAAGACTTAGAATGATGGTGTTTTGTATTCGTTATAACAGGAAATAGTTTGGTCAGAGGATTCATTCGAATGTGCGAGGTAAGTAGACACTTACACCCTTTTTCGCAAACCGTGAGATATGTCACGACCATGTGTATGATATGAGCATGTTTACTTTCCGTAATTACTCCTACATGATTAAATAAACCACCAAGATGCATCATAAGGCATGCTACATGCGCGCGATATGAATGGCCATGAGCTTATTATATGGACTACGATTATGGTTAAATGTGCGTTATGTGAGGGCTGTGGATCCATTGGTTTCATGACCTTGATGCAACCATTCCCAATGGTTCGGTCATTACATGACGATGTCATTAGTTGGTGTGGGCCATTCGGGGTCGGACCCAATCATGCCACTAATGTTACGTACGATATGTTATGCAATGGCTGGGACATTGACATTGTATTATAGGTCCTCGGGACAGTATCAATCCTACTGAAAAGAGGTAATATTTCGGGTAGACCATGTATGTGAGTTATGACCTGTAAAACATTATCCTTTTCTGCATCAAAACAATTAGGCAATTATCGTCGGTTCTACACCATAAAACTTTAAAAACCTTAAAACCTATGAGATGGTGTACTAGTGGAGATAATGTCTTCTTTTGGCTTATGCTCGAATGACACGTTTACTTTTATTAATTGGGCTCATGTCATATCTACGTGGGGTCTACTTACTAAGTCATTGGACTTACGCGGTTATTATCATTCCTTAGGTAATCTGATTCACTATTACAAAGGTGGCTAGAGTTGTTATTGTCTGACCAACTATGCACTATTTATAATTACAGGTTTGTTTTAATTGTCTAGTAGCTCCATGTTCTTATTTGATGACTTGTAGTACTCTCAGATTTATTCACCTTCCTTGCATTACTCAGACAAGTTTTTACAAAGGCGATTACTTGCTTGACCACTCGTAGGTTCAAGAGGGGGAATTGCTAGTGACTCCACCCGATTAGCCAAGGCTAATTTTGGGGGCGATACAATATGGTATCAGAGTGTACGGTTCTGCCGACCGTAGTTGTAAATCTGAGAATAAGGTGTAGCATTTAGGCTTAATCTTTAGAGAACTGGGGCATAGGATAGGTTTAGTTTCCTTGTTTGTGGGTGCATGCATCGTAACAGCCTATTTAATTATTTGACTTGGGGTGAATGAGGTCGCCTGTTCCGTGTTACAGGCACTCGATCCTGCTTTATACTCAAATGCATGATGGTTGTAGACGCTTACTAACTACTCGCGAGTGGCCAGCTGAGTTCGGACCCTATGCACCTGGATACCAACCTCGCTTTGGTAACCACAGAGATTCAACCCAAGATGACAAGGGGCTAGAACCTTTGCTTAAGCTAAGTGAGGAAAAGGAGACGCGCATAGGAACTAAGAGAAGGACAGCCGTTCCTAAGAGTCGCAGTATCTTTGCGATATGAGATTTTTCACCTATTCCTGGAAGGTTTAACCCGTACCTCAGTAATGAATAGAAGCGAGCAATGCATACTCAACTGACTTAGATTTTGGGCGAGTACGCCCAATTGGAACAAGAAGAAATTCGACTACTGAAGATGGGAGCATTACCCGAAGGATCTAACCATCAGAAGACTGCATTTCTCTCTAGCATAGACAAGGATTATGAGGCACTAGCTAAGGACAAGGAAGACCCATCCAAAGACTCATCTGAGGAGTAGTGGGTCTTGGAATAGTAACCTCTAGGTGTTAAATAGCTAGGTTTTCCCTCACCCTTAGCAGTGGTGAGTTTTGGTGTCTAGACAGCTGAGGTTGGTTGTAGTGCACAAAGAGGATTTTCACTGTACCCCGAATAGAAATAAAATTGTTGTGCCTTACCTTGTTGTTTCTAACTTTTGCGTCTTGCAAACTTTATAAGAGCTTTTGAAAAAAAAAATTCCGTTTTTAGGGTTAAGCGGACGTCGATGCTAGCGATGTAACCTCAACAGATTCTCTCTTTAAAACGGCAGCATTCCTAAACACTATTCATTCCCTTTTTTTCACTATTTTCTCTCAAATCAAACACTTTCAACAAGGATTTCGGCCAAGTCTCTCAAGATTTTAAAAGATTTCAACCTTGTTTCAAGATCAAATCGAGGTAAGAAGGTTTTCCCCAAACTTTTCAAATTTTTGCAATTTTAGGGTTTTGCTTGAAATCCTCAAAATTTCTTGCATTTTGCATTCTAGCTGGTTTGTTTGTGAACTAGGACCATGTTGTGGGTTGATATGCATGAATTTTGTGGCATTTTTTTTTCCTTGAAACCATGTATATTCAGATTTTGGAAGTTTTACCCCAAAATCCAAAACTCTCAAGATTTGATGCTCTTTTCATGCAATTAATGCATGGAGCAAGTCCTAAATCCTTCTATGATGACCTAGGAATAAGGCCCATACCACCCATTGACCAAAATTGATCAATTATGAAAAACCCCAGACCCTAGTTCTTGACATTGGGGGTTTTTGCCCAAAATCGGGTTTTGTTGATTTTGTGGCTTTCAATTGGTCATTTGGACCAATTGAAACCCAATACTTGAAATTGGAACCCCGATCTACGACCCCAACATCTAAGTTTGAAATTTTGCCCAAAAGTGTAAAATTACTAAAATACCCCTCACATGCAAAGGGTAGGGTTTTTGCCCTAAACCCTATAAAACCTTTTACAATCTCCTTGAAACCCAACCTTGATGTGTTTGGGTTCCTTATCACTTTTGTAGATTGCGCCAAAACCCATCGACCCAATTGATCGCTCAAACCCTGGTTTTGAGTCTAGGGGTTTTTTTCGCCTAAGTTCGGATGTTGGTAGTCTTGTGGTTTCTCCAGGGTTGTTTGGACCAATTAAGACCCAATAATTATATTCGAAACTCTAATCTATGACTTTGACCCTTAAACCAAAATTCCGCCCAAATCGTAAAATTACCAAAACACCCTTCTTTTCCTAAAAGGGGGCATTTTCACCTCTTACCACCTAACCTAATCAAATAGGTCCCAGTTGATCATCATGGGATCTAATAGCACCAAGTTAACCATAGCCCTTGTTATTATCGATTTATCGCAAATTACCAAAATACTTCTCCTAGGAAGGGCCATTTTGACTTTCTAGACTTACCAGATTTTCACGCACCTTAAATCATAACTCGGTGCCTTTCATCCATCTAGCTAACCTGGACATTTCAAAAATCTAAAATGCTTTGACTTGAGTACTCCCACTTTGATTTTAACCTAGCCCTTGGGATTTAAGTTCCTAATCATCTGACAAAATGCCTGAGTACTCTCTGGTCCCCAATATTAGCCACAACTCGGATGTCCCAACTCCTTCAGTCACTAACAACCCACCTAATGACCTACAAATTCTTACCTATTCCCTTATCACACCTTCCATGGCATTTAGGAAAGATTGCATGGGCTTTGCATGAGGTAGGGTTTGGTGCAAGAACTAGTTTTGATTAGAGAGAGGATGGCAGATGAAAGCGAGTGCAATGCATCATCTCATCTCATCACGTCTGTGATCACAGAGCTCATTTGAGTCGCAGCAGTTCAAGAGACCCAAAGTCCGATATGGACTCGGACATGGAGGAGGCTGCCGCAGAGGGACTCGGCCTGAGGTTCCCGTAGCTCCAGTAGGTGGGCTAGGCCCTGAGGCCTCAGTGGCAGATGGTAGTAGTGCCACAGACTCAGATGATGCCGACCTCGTTTACGACCAAACCCATTTTCGTAAGTATAAGGCTTACCACGATTTACAAACGACTATAGGGGCGTGGTGGCGATGAGAGAGGGACTCAGAGGACAGACTTTGATGAATGCGTTCCCCGCATTCGAGCAATGCTAGAGGCCTAGGGTTGGGCTGCGATGGTAGAGGATCACCAATCAGCCATCGCCGAGTTGGTGCGGGAGTTCTACGCCAACCTTCATCGGAGGGCTGGCGATTCATTCTTCACTTGGATTAGAGGCACAGAGATCCATGTGACCCTGACCTTGTTAGTGCCATCACCGGGGCACCACGAGTACGTGCTCAGTATCCCTGGTCGGTTGACCACCTCCCAACCTGAGCTGAGATGGTGGCATGTTTCATGGAGGGACGCCCTCATCTTATTGAGACCGAGGGCTTGGGTAGCTTCCAAGTACACGACTTCAACAATGAGGTCAGTGCATCTATCGAGTGGTGATGAGTCGTGTACTTCCCGTGTTGAGTCTCACGATGATCACGATGGATAGAGCTCGATGCCTTTACGCTCTTTTGACTGAGACCTCCATTGACTATGGCTCTGTGGTCACGATCACGATGATGTTAGTGCGGCATGCGGATTCATGTATTGCACTACCATATGGAGCATTGATCACACGGATCATCCAGCATGCCGGGATAGACATTGAGGGCATGATTGAGCTAGCACCTGAGAAGGGGCCTATCACCGCCCGCTATCTCAATGCTAGTAATGCGCACTTACGGGATGTTGCACCAGCATCGAGACCCCAATGGAGGAGGACAGCGAGAGCAGATGGGGCATCCACCTCTGCTAGCCAGGAGGATCGGCTAGGCAGGATCGAGACTACACTCGAGGCTTATAGGCGCGATGGCGAATCTTACACAGACCGTCCAGGAGCTGCGGGACCACTTGATGGGACCCCTCAATGTTTGAGATTACAACATTCATAGCTCTCATTTCAGCTGTGGAAGGGGGAGTCCTAGCGCGAGAGGGAGCCCTAGTGCTCGAGGGAGTTTTGGAGGGAGAGCGAGTCTGAGCGCACAGGGGATGCCAGGACGAGGACCCGACGAGCAGATTCCGAGGAGGCGATCTCACTCTTAGTTGTGATCGCTGTGTTATCTTTTGTGATCTTTGCATTTATTTTCTTATTTTATTAAGTCCATCAGTTTTAGGGTGGCAATTTTGTCATGTATATATTTACGACTGCTTATGTTGATGGTTGCTAGGATGTGAACTTATTGACTTATTTTCTTTTTCTTTTTCAAAAGTTACAAAATTTAGCTTGGTACGTTTTCTTGTCATGCTAAAGCCTTTACATGATAATCTTGTTTTTGCTAAACTTTCACCCAAGAAAAAAAAACAGATGTTTCTCTTGAAATCTTGGAAACCCTAAATTTCGAGGACGAAATTTCTATAAAGAGGGGAGAGTGTAATATCCCGATAAAAATAACCTTACATTTAGGAGATTCCCTTTTAATTGAATGCTGAGCCCAACCTTTAGTAGAGTTGCTTAGGCGAAAACCTAAGACTCTTAGCTTTAGCCTAATCACATTTGGATCCTCTAGGAATAGAAGCTTAACACTGACCCGCCGGGGGCGGACATACGCTAAGTCTAGCGGATGTACGCTTCTGTCTGTAGTGCAGACATACGATGGGGACCACCGGATGTACGCTCTGTAAATAGTACATCGGACGTGCGTGGGACCATCGGATGTACGCTACTTTTTTGGTATACCTTTGAGTAATACCTGGACGTACGAGACACCCTTTGGACCAATGTGCATAGACCACCGGATGTACGCTAGGGGTTGCCGAACGTCCGCTGCTCTGTTAGGGAGTTGGTGGCGGATTTTCTCTATAAATAGCCCGTCCCTCCCCTTCATTCATCACGCCTTCTTCTTCTTCTTCTGGTATGCCCCTAGGCTGCCAGAACCCCTTCTTGGTGTTTGGAGTGAGAAATCCGTGAGGGAGAGTTTCAACGAGGAATTTCCAAGAAAAGGAGACCATGTCCGTGCTTAGCTTCGGGATAAGATCTGTTCCCTTGTTGTTATCACCTTGTTATCTGTGTTTCTGCCCTGATAATGGTTTCAAGTATTCACTAAGCGTTTTCCTAAAAATGGTGATGTTTTCAAAAGGGTTTTCTCAAAGAGCCAAGGTTCTGTGATTCCTTACGTTGCATGTTCTATTTTGATAGCTTAGAAAGAGTCTAGAGGTTTGTGAAAATTGTTGGAAGTGTGCATTGTTCGAACCTTAAAACAGTATGCTTAACATTGACGGCGGACGACGCTCGGTGAAATGACGGTCGATGGGTGGCACCTTTTGTTCTTAAGCTTCATACATGTATGCTCCAGCTTAGCCTTAACTCTAGGTTTCATAAAACTTAGAATGACGGTGTTTTGTATCCGTTATAACAGGAAATAGCTTGGTCGGAGGATTCACTCGAATGTGCAAGGTAAGTAGACACTTACACCATTTTTCGCAAACCGTGGGATATGTCAGCTGACTGACCATGTGTATGATATGAGCATATTTACTTTCCATAATTACTCGGTAACTGCATGATTAAATAAACCACCAAGATGCATCATAAGGCATGGTACGCCGGTACGTGCGGTATGAATGACAATGGGCTTATTATATGGACTACGTATTATGGTCAAATGTGTGCATTATGTGAGGGTTGTGGATCCATTAGTTTCATGACCTTGATGCAATCATTCCCAATGGTTCGGTCACTACAGGACGAACGTCATTAGTTGGTGTGGACCACTCGGGGTTGGACCCGATCGTGCCACTAATGTTACGTACGGTATGTTATGCAATGGCTGGGGCACTGACATTGTATTATAGGTCCCTCGGGATAGCATCAACCCTGCTGAAAATGGGTAATATCTCAAGTAGACCATGTATGTGAGTTTTGACCTGTAAAACATTGTCCTTTTTTGTATCAAAACAATTAGGCAGTTATCGCACTATAGAGCTTTAAAAACCTTAAAACCTATGAGATGGTGTACTAGCGGAGATAATGTCTTCTTTTGGCTTATGCTCGAATGACACGTTTACTTTTATTAATTGGGCTTATGTCATATCTACGTGTGGGGTCTACTTACTAAGTCATTAGACTTACGCGGTTATTATCATTCCTTAGGTAATCTGATTCACCGTTACGAAGGTGGCTAGTGTTGCTATTGTCTGACCGACTGTGCACTATTTATAATTATAGGATTGTTTTAATTGTCTAGTAGCTCCCTGTTCTTATTTGATGACTTGTAGTACTCTCAGATTTATTTACTTTCCTTGCATTACTCTAACAAGTTTTTATAAGGGTGATTACCTGCTTGACCACTCGTAGGTTCAAAATGGGGAATTGCTAGTGACTCCACCGAATTAGCTAATTTTGGGGGCGTTACATCAAACCCATGAGAAGGATGATAACAATATTCACATGACTGATAAGGTGCGTGAGTGTGAGGAGGCTGGGTGTGGGCACACCTAGCTGCTATGAGTTGGTTCGCCCTCTCTTCTAAGTCATCGATATGAGCAATTGGAAAATGTTGTACTAATGACTCTTGAAGAGGAGGATTATACGATAAAGGCATGGAAGAGTGGGAATTGAACTACGGATATTTAGAATGGTGCAGTTCATCGGATTGGAGAGCATAGTTTCCCGAGGTATGAGCATACCACGAGACATCAGAATGATTATTCCGGTTAGGAGTGTAAGAATTATAATGTGATTTAAACCCCTGGTTGGAAAAATTGGTGTTTAGCTGCCCATAGGAGAAATTGGTAAATTGTCCCCAATGTGGATAATCACCGGAATTATGGTGAGGACTAGAGCAGCCTAAATACAGTTCATGTGGATACAAATTGGTAGGATTTGATGTCTTATGACTGGGAGAAACATTAAAATTACTAAACGGAAGACTCATGCTTCACCTAACAGTTTAGTATGCATTTATCACATATGAAACAATAACCATTTTAATAGGAAATACAACAAAAAAAAAAATACCAAAAATAATCTAACTAAACAAAAATTAAATTATTCACAAGAATTAATAGCAACAAAATAAAAGGCAATTAAAATAAACAAATAAAGAAAAATTAACAATTGCAAATAACAAACTAAATACAGGTAGAATAGACAATTTCAAAAAAACTAATAATTAAACAAAAAAATTAAAAATTAAAACTTAGTTGCCTCGGGTTTGTTGGTGCTGATGGCTGAGATGTGCTTGAGCGCAGGTACCAAGAGATCGAATGTAAACGTGCAAGAATATGGTTGTCTGCTAGTGCGCTTGATCACAATAAGGGTGCGATCGATCGCAAAGCTCACTACGCTCGAGCGTCTAAGGATGCGCTTGAGCGTGGTTCGGGTCTGCTATGCGCTAGTGATGTGCGCTCACGCGCACTTGCAAGATGTCGAGCGCAGGCGCAAGATAGTGTAGCACAAGGCAACAGTGCGCTCGAGAGTAAATAAGCTACGCTTGATTGCATAAACAGAGACCAAATTTCCAAAAAAATTAACAAACCCAAAAATCAACCAAACACTAATCTATTTTTTTTAAAAAAAAATTTTCTCTATACAAAAACACATAAACAAATAAAATAATTGCCAAAATAAAATAACTAGTAGAAAAATAAAATTAATCTAGACAAAAAATTAATTTTAACAAAACAACCAATTTCCCGGCAACGGTGCCAAAATTTGATCGTACCAAATTTAGTACTCACAATAGAACGAACCATGGTTCATATAGCGTTTGTGCAAGTACGTGTTCGTATCCACAGGGAACCGTGAGTGTTTAAAACTAATTTTACTTCTTGACTAATATTATCTTAACCTAGTTCCGAGTTGTGTGTTCGTGATTAACGTAAAGATAAACTAACCTAAAATGCTTAAAAAACAAATAAGTAAAAACACTAAGGTCTAGAATCCACCTCACCATATTAAATACATAATATTATGCTTAGTTCATACATAAAAAATGATTATGCTATTAGGCATATTCTATTAACTATTAATTAGTTCATACATCCGTCTATCGTTAAGCACTAATGCATGTTCTATTGTCGTTACGAAATCTTGTCAAACTAATTGATGCATACACTGTTTTAAGAGTCACAACGGATATTGGTCTGAAGACGAATCATCCGATGTACCTTTGGTTGCAACAAATGTTGACGTGCAAAACAGTAAACGACGAATGAGTATTAAACTAAGCATAAAAACATGTAGATAAATCATAGTGAGGCTTCATCTTCAACCTTAGTTGAAGATTAGCCTCTCATGAAAATAAGAGACAAATTAAAAGTAAACTAAAACATAAAATAAATAAATGACAATTTAGGAGAGTTACATAGTGAAGAACAGAGGGTTTTTGACCCTAGAGGCGCCTCCCAAACGTCAGGTTACAAAAAAATGAGGTAAGGTTCTATTTATAGACAAAATAATGTGCTGCCAAGTCACATGGGTGCGCTCGATCACAGGCATTGCGCTCGAGCGCAGGGGCATATGTGCGCTCAATCGCACGTAACCACTCTAGAATCCCACGGCGCAAGCAGTGAAGCGATGGTGGCTAGGGCGACACGGAGAACACGAGCTGACGAGATATGCGCTTGATCTCACCCCTCTGGCTCAAGCGCAGTGCACTCGAGCATACTAGAAGGGACTCCAAATCTTCACTTTTAGTTCTTTTTCACCCTTTAACCCGCATTTTCATAACAAAGACCTGCAGCACAACAAAACACTAAAATTAATTAAAATATTAGATATTAACAAAACTAAGAGCCTAACAAATATAAATTAAGGGGTCCCAATAAACACTAATTGGCACTCATCACCCCCTTCTCATTTATTTTTATTTTTTTGTGGGTATAATTATAAATTTTCAATGGTTACATCAGAGAAATGAACATAATTTTTACAGAATTAGATGGAAAGAACTATTTAACACTGCGCTTTATTTGAAGCAATGCAGTTCATCACTGCAAACTGGCGGCGTGAAGTGAGCTCCCGACCTCTAATGGTTCAAATATCAATGAGCTATTAGATAAAATTGGAAAAACGATAATTAATGACTTAAACTGCAAGAACGAATCTAATAATTTTTTCAAAATTAATCTCTCAATAATTTCCTACTGAAATAGCATAATGATTGAAAAGTCTTATACCCTCCACCCCAAATAGATTCAACCTTTTGTTCAAGAAAAAAATTAGAATGAAAATCTTATTCTTAATTTTTGTAGAAAGTTTGTAGGATTTTGCATATGGGACTAAAAGATTTTTAAAAATTAAAATTACTTGTTCTACTAACAATAAAATTCTCTTAATTTCAAGTGAAATGAAAATAAACCATTTAATAGTTTGGATTAAATTTTACATTTTAATCATTGTGTACACCATTAAATACAACAAAATAAAACCTAATAAGTTACTTAAGAGCATCTCCAAGAGCCCATCTAACTTAACTTTTTAGTTAAATTTAGGGGGAAATTATCATTTCTCTAAATGGATAATTTTCTCTAAGAGCTTGCTGTTTTTCTGCTCTGTATTTTTTCTTAGAAAGATCATCACAAGAGCAATTACTGGTGTTTCAAAGAAGAGGAATTTGAAGTATTTTGGATTTCTCACCGCATCAATTTTTGCTGTGTGGGTGAGAGAGATGGGGAAGAAAAGAGAAAGATAATAATAATAATAATATTAAAAAATAATATTTAATTAGAAGAGACGGTTAAAATAGATTGACTAGACCGCTTATAATGAAAAACTTGTAGCCAAAGTAAAAAATAAAAAATTTGTATTTTGAATAGCAAAACTAAAATATCTTGCCGGAGATGCTCTTTGGTCATGGGTAGGTGTGAATTGTCCAATTAATAAGTCAGTTGGTATGCAAAAACTGTAGATACGCGGGAATAGGTCAAGTGGAAAATTGAAGTGTCCAAAAGGTTTGTATCTTTGAATGACAAGAAGTCTTGATAGAAATATCTGTCCATGAAAATTACAAACGAAGACGAGAAGCAGTGAGTCAAGAGAATACACAAAGGTGTTAAAATTTAGATATGCTCTTGGTCGAGGAGATGCAGCAGCCTTTGCAATTGATATTGGAGAGTCTGGGCATACAAAGGAGAACTGAAGCAGGTTTTCTTGAGAAGGAGCCAACAGGTAACTCTGAGGTTAATAAGGGACACACCTCTAGTTTTACAACCATCGGCATAGACTTTTTTACATGGTTGTAGAGATTCTTTTGGTTTTATGAGCTTCTTAGGGCTCTTGTGGCACGACTTTGGAATTTTGGTGATGTATCTTCTTAAAGTGCATGAAAAGTGGGAACAGCGGCAGATGTTAAAATCTCCAAAAACTTCTCTTTTTTGTATTTTCTCTTCTCTGCTTAATATCCGCCCTATTAACATCCTTTTCACTTCATTTGCCATCTGCATTTATTTCAACCTTAGCTTCTCCTGCATATATCTGCCCCTTTTGATAAATTTGAATAATTTGAAACTGTTCTATAAATCTTATTTCTTACTTCATTTTATTGTTGTCTTGGTTTTTGTTTATTTGTTAGGAAGTCATGAGCCATAATTTGAGTTTTTTGTTTTTTTAGTTGAAAGTGGATATTTGTAGGAGATTCCTACAAGGCCTGAGTCAGACTATAAGATATCCCTATTCTTTCTTCTTAATCCTGCCTCCTGGAATTCAAAATCTGCATTCTCACAAACGAGCAGCTTTGAAACTATGGGACTTGTTCGAAATACCAACTTGTCAGCTCTTCTTGTCTTGCTATCTTGCTTTCGTTTAGAGTTCGGCTCTGCCACAGATACCATCACAGCCGCAAAATTCATTAGCGACACTGAAACCATAATCTCCAATGGGGGTGACTTCAAACTGGGATTTTCAGCCCCCAAATTCTACCTTTCGCTATGTCGGAATATGGTATGCTAACATTTCTGTGCCCACTTTCA
This sequence comes from Carpinus viminea, assembly GCA_013348765.1. Lineage (NCBI taxonomy): Eukaryota > Viridiplantae > Streptophyta > Magnoliopsida > Fagales > Betulaceae > Carpinus > Carpinus viminea. The sequence goes on along the minus strand of CP054668.1, from coordinate 31,083,146 downwards.
TATGGGTTGCCAACAGGAACAACCCCCTCAAGAGTTCCTCTGGCATTCTTACCATATCTGAAGACGGCAATCTGGTAGTATTAGATGGGCAAAGAAGGTTCTTTGGTCATCAAATTTAACAAATTCTGTTGTCAATTCAAGTGCCCAGCTTTTAGATTCTGGAAACCTTGTCTTGCAAGGAAACACTACAGGGACATTCTTCTGGGAGAGTTTCCAACATCCTTCTAATAGATTCATCAAAAGATGAAATTAGTACTGATGTTAGAACGGGTAAGAAAGTGCAGCTGACATCATGGAAAAGCTCTTCTGATCCGTCCATTGGATACTTCTCTGGTATTGATGTTCGTAATCTTCCTGAAAGTTTTGTTTGGAATGGCAGTAGACTCATTTGGCGGAGTGGTCCATGGAACGGCCAACTCTTTGTGGGAATACCGGAGTATGCTGCACATCGTGATGGATTTAGTGTTGTAGATGATAAAGATGGAACATTCTATTTACTTTTTCCTATTCGAACGACTCTTTCCCAATAAATTATGTCTTGAATGAGCAAGGAAATGTACTTCATTCTTCCTTCAATGGGGAGGATTGGGAGGTCACGTGGTCAGCTTTGAAAACTCAGTGCGATGTTTATGGCAAGTGTGGGGCGTTTGGAAGCTGTAATTCAAAGAATTCACCAATTTGCAGCTGTTTACGGGGGTTTGAGCCAAAGAACACAGAAGAATGGAACAGAGGAAATTGGGCTAGTGGATGTGAGGAGGACACCCTTGCAGTGTGAGAGGGTGAACAATGGCAGTGATGGGGCAAAAAGATGGATTTTGAAACTGAAGATGATGAAAGTCCAGACTTGGAAGATTTGTCATCTGCTCTTGAAGAACAATGTAGAACCCAATGCTTGGAGAATTGTTCTTGTATTGCTTACGCATTTGATGCTGGCATTGGTTGTATGGCATGGACAAGAAGCTTAATTGACCTACAGATATTCTCGAGTGGCGGAGTTGATCTTTATGTTCGTGTGGCCAATTCAGAACTTGGTGAGTTGGTTTTCTGTCAAAGTTTATCTAATGCTTCAAATCATCCACTGATGGTGCAGTTGTTTGGCTAATTTATGTTTCAAAATTGATAAAATTGTATTTCAACCCTACCACCATCACTCCCCAACTTCCCAAGCTAAGGAAGTCATTGTAAGAGATAAATCTGTTTTACCAAAAAAAAAAAGGTACATATTCTCTAGCCTATTTTGGATGAATGAGTTTGATGTTTTCTTTGATTTACAGATAAAGGAGGAAATGTGAAAGTAATCATCATAGTCACAGTGATCATAGGAGTAATATTCACTGGTATCTGCACTTACTTATTGTGGCGTTGGATGGCTAAACAAAAAGGTAATATGCACATTCCTCTTTATTGCAGGATGGAGCCTCTAGTTCCTCTCTATATCTTCTTTTCTCTCCTCTTTCGTTACTACTTACCACCAAAAAATGAATAAGATGATATGCATATTCCTATTAGCTCAGTGGACTAAAAAAAGTTACGAGATTTCTACATAGAGATTACTAGCTGCTATTGTATAAATATCCAGCAAGGAAGAAGAAAAACAAGGAGATGTTATCGTTGAACATAAGGGAAGCATATCCAAAATTTCCTGGTGAAGACAAGCATGGAGACAGCTTGAACCAAGTTAAACTCCAAGATCTACCGTTATTCAATCTTCAAGAGTTGGCAAGTGCAACAAACAACTTCCATCTATCAAATAAGCTTGGGGTGGATTTGGTCCCATTATGCTGAGGTAATGGTTGTTCTTGTAGAGGGTTATTGACTAACAATTTGAATATATAGTCACTTGGTTGTTGTTTGTTTATAGGGAAAATTGTTGGATGGAATAGAAATTGCAGTAAAAAGACTTTCAAAAGTCTCTGGACAAGGGCTAGAAGAATTTATGAATGAGGTGCTAGTGATCTCTAAACTCCAACACTGGAATCTTGTTAAACTCCTTGGCTGTTGTGTTGAAGGGGAAGAAAAGATATTGGTCTATGAATACATGCCAAACAAAAGTTTGGACGCATTTCTCTTTGGTTAGTTCATGCTTATGCCCTATTTTAGTATCTTCCAATATTATGATCTAAAATTATCTACATTGAGAGAAAAAAAATGAAATGATATTCTTAGTTGTAGTATCTTAGTTTGTAAATACATACTTCACCAAATTTTCTGCATTTACAAACGTGATGGAGTTCAACTTGCAAATTCAAACCGAGTGTACTTTCTTTTTCTTATTTGGTTAATTTGGTTAATTTGAATAATTTCTTTTAGATCCAGTCAAATCAAAACTACTAGATTGGAGAAGACGCTTCAACATTATTGAGGGAATCAGTCGAGGTCTACTGTACCTTCATAGGGATTCTAGATTAAAGATTATCCATAGAGATCTAAAAGCGAGTAATATCTTGTTGGATGAAGAGCTAAATCCAAAAATATCAGATTTTGGCTTGGCTAGGATTTTTAGGGCCAATGGAGATCAAGCCAATACTACAAGGGTCGTTGGAACATAGTAAGTACCTTTGTTTGGCCAAATTCACAAAAATAATTATACTAATATTCCATGTAACAAGATTTGGATGTGTTTTATTGTTAAAATTCAGTGGTTACATGTCCCACGAATATGCATTGAAAGGCGATTTTAGAAATCGGATATCTTCACTTTGGTGTGTTGTTACTTGAGATTGTTAGTGGAAGAAGAAATTCTAGCTTTTATGATGATGAGGAGGACCTTCTAGGATTTGTAAGTCTCCCTTATATCGTTGCCTCATTTTTTAAGAACTTCAATTGCATGTTTCTTATGAGTTTTAATCGATGCTAAGAATTTGAATCATGTTTCCATGTTTTCAGGCATGGAAAATGTGGAATCTGAACAATATTATGGCATTAACAAGACTCGATGATATGTGAACCACCTTTAAAATGGAAATTTTGAGATGCATACATGTCCTGCTATGTGTGCAAGATTTTGCTAATGATAGGCCAACTGTATCCATGGTTATTTCCATGCTTAAAAGTGAGATTATTGATCTACCTCTTCCAAAGCAACCTACGTTCACCGATAGGCAAATTGCCCGAAATGCTAGCTCCTCTCATGACAAAGTAACTCCTCTATTAACAATGTTACTGTTACAATGGTTCAAGGCCGATAGCTGGTATGATTTTAGATGTTGAAATTCCTGTTAGAATCAAAATATTTGTGAAAGATATATGTTATGAATCTTTTGGTTATTCAAAGTTAGCATATAGTATTTCCAAACTCTATTAAGTAGTAGGTTCTGATTTTCAACTTTTAAGTATATGATTTACGTAGTAGGAACAGTTTTATCATACATTGCAATTTTTTTTTTTTTTCTTTCAATTCTAATTCAAATCATTCAAGAATCATAAAAAGCTTACTCCTTGAGTTCTCTTGAAGCTTTTACTTCTCCACAAGACTCTCTCTCCTTCCTTATCTTTCTCTCTCTGTTTTCTCCACGGCCTTTCGAAGACATTGAAGAGAACAAAACAATCCAGTTGAGCAATATTCACGATGACCAGTGGGTTTCATGAGATTCCCTTATTGGATCCATTCCAAGTAGACAGGGCAAATACAGGGCATTACAGCGGTCCAACGTAGCTCCCTCTGAGGTGACTTTAACCTCTGTTTTTCTAGGTTGTTGATTCTGGAATCGGTTGTGACCTGTTTTGTTTCACGTGGAGAATTCGACGTCTTCTTTATGAACTCTGTCAAGTTCTCAGTTAGGAACCTAGAAAACAAGGAAGGAAGAAGACGACTGAAAACAGAGTAGTTGGGAGAATGAAATGATTCTCTGAGATTATTGAATAATCTGAGATTATATATATAATAATAATAATACGTGGATCAAATACAATCAACAAATTTAACTAACCTTCAACTCATCTTAACTAACTCAGCTAACTTCAACTAATTTAACTGTCAACAACTCAAAAGAACAAGGTGGAGTGGAGGGGGACATCTCCACCCCATTGCAGAGGTGTTGGGCCCTCACCCGCCACCTCTGCTTTTATTTTTATTTTATTGAAACATAATTGAAATTTCTTACACAGTAGTTTATGAGTATTATGTGTCTACTTCATTAGGTGATTGTAGGTGAGTTAATAACATAGTTTGTGAGTATTTCCTTTTGTAGCTGGTTTGCTATGAAAGTTTTTCGATGTACCAATTTTAGAGCACATTCTTTAGCAAAGTGAGTCGCTTCCAATATTGTTTTTGGAAGCATTCCCATACGATCTCACATTCTCTCTTCCATCCGGATCCAAAGTGGGAAAGATCCTCTCTTGTAGCCACTTTCCGCATTTAATTAGAAAAAAAAATTGATAATGTGAGAAAAACTTTGGAGTAATTTTTAAGAAAGTTAATATAAATATATACACACAATTTTTTTCTCTACAATTTTTATCATGTTCCCCGTAACTTTTAATGCAAACTATCAATTATTTATGCATGTAATATTGTGAATTTTATATTAGACCAACATGGAGATCTTACCTAAATCTTACCATAATAGACAAATTCAATCCTTTAACACAATATGGTAAATGACATTATTGTTGGGAAAATCGGTAATTAATTGACAACCAATTTCCCACCAGCCCTTTATGCGAAAAGCAAGTTCGGAAATAAAGCACACAAGAACACACACCACTCTCACACGTACACAAAGAGTTAACGTGGTTCGGCCCAAAACCTGGCCTACATCCACCAACAAGATAGTTTCACTATGAGCAAATTCTTACAATTCACAGTACATGCCAACATCACTCAATTACACTTTGCTTAAGAGAAAAGCCTCATACACTCCTCTCAACAAATGATAATTGAACTAGACAACAAACTCACTCTCTTGCCCCATCCCCACCCTAGCTCTCTTCTTCTCTTCCTCACATTGAAGAAAGAGCTCTGGATTTCTACATCTTGGGATTTCCGGATGGTCTCAACAAGGACTGCATGTCCTTTTATAACGTCAGTTGCTTCTTCACAAAGTAATCAAGTCTTGATCAAGAAGTAGACAATCTTGGCCAACAAGTAAACAAGCCTTGACCAATAAGTAAACGATCCTTGGCCAACAAGTAAACAAGCCTTTACCAATAAATAAGTAATCCTTGGCCAACAAGTAAACATGCTTTGACCAATAAGTAAATAATTCTTGATCAACAAGTAAACAAACCTTGACCACCAAGTAAATAGTTGTTGACAATTTGAGCCATCATCAACAATCTCCACCTTGGCGAAAATTTGGCAATCTCCACCTGAGACCTTAGATCCTCATCTTTGACAGATGCCCATCCCCATGCCTTGGGATACAAAACAAATCACTGTCTACACCAACAATCATAATTCTTCCAAGAATTATCATGCCCCACCACAAAGAACACATGCACTTAGAATTAAACAATTCTAAGATTTTTCCAAAACACTGTCTATATCAACAGTCATAATTCTTCAAGAATTATCATGCTCCACCATAAAGAGCACATGCACTTAGAATCAAAACCATTCTAAGAATTTTCATTTTCGGCACATGTCGAAAATCCTGCTGACAAATATGGTGCAACTTCCATGTTTGGTTCCCCCGGAAGTTCATCAGCCACCGACACCCTTTTCCACCACATACCCGACATCAAAGACCAAACCAATGTCCCGTATGCAAATGTGGACCCGCTAATACAACACATCCATTTTCCTGACATTTTTATGTGGTCATGCCAGAGGATGTACATGCCCTTATCAAAAAAGCATCATCAATATTAGCGTATTTTTGGAGCAATTTGTCGAATCTGCTCCTGTATAGTGCCCTGCCTCCAGACCCGACCATCCACGTTCACCAACCTAAGCGACCAGTCCAAACTGCCATGACCAGAGACCCCAACGACCAGCCCAATAGTCGCTGCCTTCACGACCCGACCCTCCTTGCCGTTCGTTGATCTCTGGGTGGCCAGGACCTAGACCCGTAGCATCGCAGCATCGCCGACCTTCAACTCGTAAATCAGAGCATCGGAGCAAACCAGTTCTGAGAAAAGAACCACCACTGCCCGAGCAAGCCAAGCGTGCGAATCCAACTGCTGATCTGACCGCACAAGCGCCCACAAATCGTGTCCCACCACCCGGACTCGTGATGACTCATGAACAATACTCCATGAATAGTCCTCCATGAGCAGTACCTCTGCTTATGTATAGTGCTCCGTACTCCGTTTGTGACAGTACCTCTGCATGTGAATAGTGCTCTGTACTCCGTCCATGATCAATACCTTTGCACTCCGTTGAGCCTTCAATCCCAAACTTCAAGGACTGCATTTCTCCGCAACCAAGCTCTAATACCAATTGTTGGGAAAATCGATAATTAATTGACAACCAATTTTCCACCAGCCTTTATGCGAAAAACAAGTTCGGAAATAAAGCACACAAGAACACACACCACTCTTACATGTACACAAAGAGTTAACGTGGTTCGGCCCAAAACCTGGCCTACATCCGCCAACAAGAGAGTTTCACTATGAGCAAATTCTTACAACTCACAGTACATGCCCACACCACTCAATTACACTTTGCTTCAGAGAAAAGCCCCATACACTCCTCTCAACAAATGATAATTGAACTAGACAACAAACTCACTCTCTTGCCCTATCCCCACCCTAGCTCTCTTCTTCTCTTCCTCACATTGAAGAAAGAGCTCTGGATTTCTACATCTTGGGATTTCCGGATGGTCTCAAGAAGGACCCATGTCCTTTATAACGTCAGTTGCTTCTTCATAAAGTAATCAAGTCTTGATCAAGAAGTAGACAATCTTGGCCAACAAGTAAACAAGCCTTGACCAATAAATAAGTAATCCTTGGCCAACAAGTAAACATGCCTTGACCAATAAGTAAATAATTCTTGATCAACATGTAAACAAAACTTGACCACCAAGTAAATAGTTGTTGACAATTTGAGCCATCATCAACAATTATAGCCTTGGTTATAACTTTTGGGGTAAAATACATTTAATTTTTGCAATGTCTCCTCCGATGTTAATAATCGGACTGTGGAAGAGGAAGCAATGGTAAAGATCTTTTTAGCAGTCTTGTACTTTTTAAAGACGTGTAATCAAGATAGGGTTCACATGGGTGAGCCATGTACTTGGAAACTATTTTCTTTATCCCTTCCTTTGAGTTTGGCGGCAAGTATTAACCTTCTAAATTACATGGCTAATGATGATCCTACAATTGAACTTTAACTTGATATCGTATAAAGATTACCTCGATGAGAAGAAAAACATGAGATTTAGATTCTGCCATGAGCCTTTAAACTTCCAAATCTTACTCAATATGAATTGTTATTATTACATTATTTTCCTTATCAAACTTTTGTCTAGACTATGCAGTCTATGCTCATTAATAGGACTGTGGGAGCAACCAATGGTAAAGATCTTTTTAGCAGTCTTCTTAAAGACATATGATAAAAGATAAGTTCACATGAGTGGGCTATTTACTTGAGCACTTTCTCTTTATTCCTTCCCATTTAAGTATCACCCTTTCTACATCACATCGCTAAAACGGGTTCTACACCTTAACTTTTGTTGAGTATACATGTGTGAGTGCAAAAGGAATAGAGTGCTGTATACGTTGGAGAAACGTAAAAAGTATGAGTAGTTAAGATAGTATGGTTGGGTCCAAACCCATAAGCTTAAACTTTTGGGTTGAGTGATGTATCAACATGCTATATTATATTCTCATTAAAAGATTTACCAAGTATCAATATCTTGAACAACTTGATATGGTATAAAGGTCACCTCGATTACAAGAATGAGATTCCAATTTGGCCTTAAGCCTTTAAACTTCCTGATGCAACGCAACTTAGTAGGCTGCAGCGAAGAACAACAAATATGCAGCAGATAGATAATTCTAGATCTTAAGTTTATCAATTATCTAAGAATTATTCTTAAAATATAAAGTCTATCTATGATTTCAAGGAAAAATATAAAGAAAACTCACCTATGAATAATTCTTATTCAACAAAAGTCAATAATCAACAACAACTGGGTTTTTGGAGGCTATAATGAAGTATTTATAGTCCTTTAAAACCCTAACCCTAAAACAAAGTAATTAAAGGTGGTTTACTAATAAAACATGATTAAGCATCCGGACGGGAAACATGGCTGTCCGAATGGGACTCAAATAAAACATAAAATTGCGAAAATTAAACATAACATCTGGACGGCATCCAAACGGAGCATTATGACCCTCTCTCGAGAAAGCTACGGGTCTAGACGGCTAGATCACCGTTTAGACGGTCTCCTCTTGTCCAGCTATGGGTACAACGGGCACAAGGGCCGTCCGGACGGGCCTCTGTTGCAGTTCGCATCTGGGCATGTGTCACCATCTTCCGGGTGTCTTCACACTGGCATTAGCTCGGGTCTTCCTCAGATACTCCCAAGCATCTTGGTCTACATCATCCTCCCTAGGTTGGAGAGAATTCGCCCTCGAATTCGGCCGGTTCTTTCCACGGTCTTTCGGATGCCCAATTAACTCATTCAACTTGCCTTCCCTCAAGATCAAAACAAGACAGCACCTCATAATAAGTATGATGCTCCTCATCATCGGAGTACCTTGACGTTTGTCGTGAAAGCCCCATACACCACTAGGCAATACTTCAAATTTGTCATTCTTTTCTAGTGTCTTGTCTTTCCCATATGCCATGAAAATCCTCAAATAACTAGCAATAACCCTATCACTTTTGATAGAACATTCCCCTCTGCCATAAAGATCTCATCACAAACTTGGTTAGAAGAATTTGATAAAATAGCATCTATCCCAATGAAATCAACATAGTCAATTGGCTCAACACTAAAATCGCGGACTTTATCCTCGGAGGTCTTATCAATTACATAGTGTATAGAATTGTCATAAAGAATTGCAAGACTATCTGAAAGATTTACCTCTTCCAACGGCTCCTCTTCTTCGTGAAAAATTGCAATACTTTCTAAAAGGTTTACCTCTTCCACTTGTTTTACCAATTCTTCATGCTCTTTAGGACTCTTGATGTGGAGTGAATGATTAGGAAGTTTAGACCCCGGCACCACTGCATTTGGAGGTTGAATATCTTGCAACGGTTGCGCTTCTTTTGGTAGTTTTGCTCAGACCACATCGACAAATCTTTCCAACAGCTTCTTTATCGGCCTCGGTACCACTCCCTTGATGTCACTTTCCTTGTCCATCAACACCTACTTGGCTACAAAGGATTGACTATCCCCTTGTGAAGGTTTTGGCTCCACCCATAGGTTATGTAGCAACATCAATCTGGTTTTACCCAACATGAAGCTATACGTGTTCTTGTTTCATCATGGATGGCAGCTTTATTGTCTTGCCACGGCTTGCCCAATAACAAGTGACACGTAGTCATGTCGACCATGTCACACCACACATGATATTTAGTTCCAATAGAAAAAGGCACTTGGCAATATTTAGATACCTTTACCTCGTTTCCTTTCATGAGCCACTCCAATTGATAAGAAGTAGGATGCCTCTTGGTCTCGATCCCTAGCTTCCGAATTGCTTCCTCTGAGATGACATTCATACCACTCATTGGATCGATGACAAGCTTGGCCACCTTGCCTCCCAAGATGCATGTATGTTGAAATTTTTGGTACTTACCTCTAATGTATCTAGACATTGATTGATGCTTGATCTGTGCCCCTTCCTTAGGCACCATTTTCACCATCTTCCTTGGTACTTCTTTTTGTGGAAATTTTCTGCCACCATGAACTCTTTGGGTTGTAAGCAACTTTGGAATTATGGTGTATCGAGTTTAAACCTACTCACCTGCTGATTGGAGTGAGCTTGCGCAAGGTGCTAACGTCCCTGCATTCAGCTCTCCGTAAACGGGTTTCTAGATCCATCCCTATTGTGACGATACAAGTTGGATAATTGGGTAGTGAGGTCTTCAATTTGATCCCTCATAGCCCAAAATTGATCCTCCATGTATTGCCATGGTTCAGCGTTAGATTTTCCTTCCGCCTTCACGAATCGCGGTCTTGGTTGACGACGACAACCGTTCGGCCACAAACGAATTGCCGGTTGCTCCTTACATGCTATCTCTGTGTGCACGTACACCTCATTCATGTTTGCAAAGTGGTTGCTCCTCCCCATTCATGGAAAGTAATTGAACTCTGATACCAACTGATGTAACGTGACTTAGTGAACTGCAGTGAATAACAACAAATATGCAACGGATAGATAATTCTAGATCTTGAGTCTATCAAAAATCCACCATTACAATGGACAATCTGGGGGCGGTTCCTACTGTCACCAGTAGCGGAATGATTCCCACAAGTTGGACCTATTCTCCATCAAATCCCACAAGAGGAGAACCGAATAGTTTGATCCTATCTCGATCAATACCCATCTGCTTGAAGGTTGGCCAATATAGGATGTCAACCGAACTTCCATTGTCAACTAGGACCTGATGGATCGCATGATTGGCTATAGTCACAGTCACCACCAGGGCATCATTGTGGGGCATTATGTAATACCCCAATAAAAACCCACCTTTTTATTAGACAAAATCTTTTCCATAGCAGCAATCAACAGAGGTTTTCAATGAAGGTGTTTAACGAGACCCAAAACCCTTTAGCGTTAGCCTAAACACACTTTGAACCTTTAGAGAATAAAAGCCAAACACTGAAAGAGATGAACGTAAGCTAGGTTTGGCGGACGTACAGCTGCTGTCTGTAGTGTAGACGTACGGAGGGGGACCACCGAATGTACGCTCTACAAATAGTACAACAGACGTACGTGGGACCATCGAACATACACTACTTTTTGGGGTACCCTTTGGGTAATACCCGGACGTACGAAACACCCTTTGGACCAATGTGCAAAGACTACCGGACGTACGCTAGGGTTGCCAGACGTCCGCTCCCCTATCAGAGAGCTGGTGGCAAGCTTTCCCTATAAATAGGCCATCCCACCTCCCATTTCTCTAGACCATTCCCATCCCCTGGTATGCCCCTAGGCTGCCAAAACCCTTTCCTTGAGTTTTGAGTGAGAAATTGGTGAGAGTGAGCTTCAAAAAGGAGTTTCGAGAATGGGAGACCATGTTCGTGCTTAGCTTCGGGGTAAGCTCCGTTCCCTTTGTATTTAGCATTGTTTTATCTTGTGTTTCTACCTTGATATGGATTTTCAAGTGTTCATTGAGCGTTCTTTAAAAATAATGATGTTTTCAAAGGGTTTTCTCAAAGATTCATTGTGTTGTGATTTCTTGCGTTGCATGTGCTGTTTTGCTAGCTTAGGAGAGGTTTAGAGGTCTATGAATGCCACTGGAAATAGGAACTGTCCGAATCTTGAAACAATTAACACACTGAGCAAACGTATGCCATCGAGGCTGGACGTACGGTCAATGGGCAGAGCACCTGTTCTTAAGATTCACACGTGTATGTTTAGGCTTAGCTATATTTTTAGGTTTCGTAAGGTTTAACATAATGGTGTCTTGTATCCATTATAACAGGAAGTAGCTTGGTCAGAGAATTCACTCGAATGTGCGAGGTAAGTAGACACTTATACCATTTTTATGTAAAACGTGGGATATGCCAGTTGACTAACCATATGTATGATATGAGCATATCTATTTTCTGTAATTACTCGATAACTGTGATATTAAAATAACTGTTAAGATGCATCGTAAGACATGGTATGTCGGTATGTGTGGTACGAACAGCCATGGACTTACTATATAAACTGCGCATTATGATCAAATGTGTGTATTATACGGGGCTTTGGATTCATTGGTTTCGTGACCTTGGTACAATCGTTCCCAATGGTTCGGTCATTATAGGACGGACGTCATTAGTTGGTGTGGACCACTCAAAGTCAGATTCGATCGTACCACTAATGTTACATATTGTATGTTGTGCAATGGCTGGGGCACCAGTATTGTATTACAGATCCCTCGGGACAGTACCAACCCTGCTGAGAATGGGTAATATCTCAGGTAGACCATGTATAGGAGTTATGACTTATAATGCATTAGCTTTTCTGCATTAAAATACTTAGGTAATTATCACCAATTCTACACCATAAGCTTTGAAAACCCTAAAACCCATCAAACGTATTAGTGGAGGTAATGCCTTCTTTTTGGTTATTACTCAAATTGAACATTTATTTTTATTAATTGGGCTCATGTCATACCTAAGTGTGAGGTTTACTTACAAAGTTGTTAGACTTACGCGGTTATTATTCTTTAGGTAATCTGGTTTACTACTATGGAAGTGGCAAGAGATGCCACTATTTGACTGGTTATGCTTTACCTATAATTATAGGTTTATCTTTACTATGTAATTACTCCGTGTTCTTACTTGATGAATTATAGTAACTCAGATTTATTCACCTTCCCTTGCATTTACTCTGACGTTTTTTATAAGGGTGATTCCCCATTTGGTTACAAGTTGGCATAACTGGGTGAATTGCCAGTGACTCCACCGAATTAGCCGAGGCTAATTTTGGGCGATACACATTACTACCCCCCAGGCATCTTCCTCCGAGAAAGACAGCATCGTTGATTCTATTCTTGATTTGGGTGAGGCCTCTGTACCTCTCGAGCGTTCCGCTGCTCTTCTTCCCGATCTCCATACCGACCCTCTCTCAAAGCTAGGTCTCAATGTCTAGGTTCCACGTCTCTAAGGCCTTCTCGATTCCCTTTCAATGGTAGGGTCCTTGCGGATTTGCTTCTTGAATCTGTTCTTGAGCAAGGAACCTTACCAACCTTCCATTCCTTACAAAGTTCTTGATTTTCCATCGTAGAACCATGCAATTCTTTGTTGAATGCCCATGATCCCTATGGTATTCACAGAATTTGTTATAGTCATGTTTGTAGGGATCCGACTTCATCTTCGCTAGCCACCTAAAGGCTAGATCTCATTTAATCACCATGAATACTTCAATGAAGTTGGTGTTCAAGGGGGTGAACCTTTCAAGTTGGAACTCCAAATTTTCCTACTTTCGAGGCTCAATTTTAGTGAATGATGGACCAGGCTTTTTTCCCACTTTTTGGGGATTCTTCTCTTCCTTCTGCTTGGGAGCCATCATGGCCTTCTTGCCTTCCTGCCTAGCTTGATCTTCCTACATCTGGGCCTTCAATAGCGTCCCAACCAATTCCTCCTTATTGATATACTTTTTAGTTTTCTTCATAAACTGAGCTAGAGTAATCACTGTGTACTTTTGGCTATATCAACCATCAGCTGCCCGTCAGCTCTCACTCCCTACATCAAGGCATTGAGCATTGTTTTTTTGTCTGGGCTTTCCACTTCAAGCTTTTCTTTGTTGAAGCGAAGCATGAATTCCTTCAAACTTTCATCTTTCCCTTGACGCATGGTCAACAAGCAGGTTATGTTATTCTTCCGCTTGCGTGTTGTAAGGAATTGTGCTAGGAATAGATATCCTAACTCATTGAAACTGTCCACCAACTTCGAGGGAAGTCCAGTGAACCAATCCTTCGCCACCCCCGTTAGGGTCAATAGGAAGGCTCTACATGCAATCTTGTCTGGGGTGTCATGCAGGATAAGGTGCTCCCTAAAGGCTTCCATATGAGCCTTTGGATCTCGCTTCTATCATATTTCTCGACACATGGCATTTTGAACTTGTTGGGCATAGTGTATGCTCTTACTCGCTCAGAAAAGGGAGGTTCTTGTCATCCAGCATCTCCTATGCTATTGACTTCGGGTTTTCCCCTTCCATCTGACGGAAGATAAGAGTGTACTTTTTCTTCAAATCTTCCACCTCCTCATCACAGTCGTTGTGATGAGACTCATTGTGCTAGGACTTCTCTCAATGTCGCCTTTCCCTGGTGAGACTTCTCTCTGTGATGTCTCTCATGACGAGATCCCCCATGAGGAGACCTCTCGCAATGAGACCTTTCCCAGCATGACCTGCCATTCGGGGATTCCACCCGGCCAGACTTTTCGTGGTGCTCTTCATTTTGGATTACGCAACGGTCCTCTTAGACAGTACTTTCATTATCTTTCTGATCAGGATTAACGGTCTACTTCCCTAGGCGAATTCTCTCTCGCCTTTCCTTCTCACACTTTTCTTCACGCTCTCTTTCCTTCCGACTGCTTCAGGCCTCAGCCATAATGAGCTGAGTGTTGAGGTTCCCATTCTGCTTCCTCATAACCTCTATGGATTTCGCCATTGGCTTCATGAATTCCATCATCTCTTGATTGTTGGATGCTCCGGGAGCGCTAATGGGAGGAATCGGGTGTGATGAGCACGTTCCCACCATGTCGGATGTAGGATGAATGAGAATTGATTGAAAAATCGAATTCCCACAAATGATGCCAAACTGTTGATGCACAATTTCTGATTGGTGATGTGGCATGCCTTCCGATTCCTGATCTAATCTACACAATGAAGAAATACAGTAGGATCGAAGAGACTGAGGGTGAGCCAGTAGGGGCACTCCAATGCCTAAGTTAGTATTTGAGAGATGAAGTATGAGAAAGCAACAAGAGCATAAAGTTCAAGAGTTGTAGTTACCCAAATATGAGGCAATGACTTGCATTATATAGACATGGAGTAGTAGTCTCCTAACCAATTACTGACTCTTCCCTAAAAGACAGTAGGATCGAAGAGACTAGGGGTGAGCCGGTAGGGGCACTCCAATGCCTAAGTTAATATTTGAGAGATGGAGTATGAGAAAGCAACAAGAGCATAAAGCTCAAGAGTTGCAGTTACCCAAATATGAGGCAGTGACTTGCATTATATAGACATGTAGTAGTAGTCCCCTAACCAATTACTGACTCTTCCCTGATTTTATGTTAGGTAGTTGTTATCGATGGATTTGAGTAGTTATCCGTTTCAAGATCTTAAGAGTTCAAGATAAGATTTGGTTGTTACAGCATTTGTATTTTGAATACTTGTAGATATTGTATTTGATCCGTGTTTCCAAGTGATGACAATTTGAATTTAGTGGATAAGATTAGATCAAACGCCATTTCAAATGACAACCGAATTTGAATTCCCAATCCTTAAATTCTAGGGTCTTGGATACAAGAGCCTCGAATTCGGAGGTCTTGAACCCAGAGGTCTTGATCCTATAGGTCTTGAATTCAAGTCCTTGGTCTCGGATCCTTCCGTCTCGGATCTGAGACCTGGTCTTAGAGGCTTGGGGCCTGAGATGTTTAAGGGCTTTGAGTCTTTGACTTTCCTGAGCTTTACTTGGGTTGGCGAACTATTGGGGCCTATCGAAGGTTAATCCATGACCTAACAATTTACTTGACTTAGTGATATTCCCACAGTATCTTTTTGAAAGTATAGATTTCTTAGGGTTCTCATTTATCTCTCAAGCATGGTATGCATTCTCTTTCGCTCGGGCACTATCTATCTTTTACGTGATGGAAGGAGTTGGTAGCTCTCCAAATTTGAAGATTGAAGATATCAGTGAGGGAATGTTCATGCGTGTCGAATGAATAAGTCCTCCCAAACTTGATGTATGGACATTCCTCAAGAATGCAATCAGGATGAGCAAGAAAACTGAGAGCTACACAATAATAAAACCAATGCTTTGGATCTCTTTCTTCTTCACAAATATCACAATAATATTCATCATCAAAATCAGTTTCATCTTTATAGTAAAATATGAATTGTTGTTCATATGGTCCGTATCTTATGCTACCCAATGCTATGGCATATTTAAAATCCCAGTACCTTTTTAAAGATACGGACTATACGAACAATAATTCATATTTTGTTATAAAGTTAAAGATAATTCTAATGAGGAATATTATTGTGATATTTATAAAGAAGAAAGAAATCCAAATCATTGGTTTTACTATTGTGCAGATTTCAGTTGTCTTGCTCATTCAGATTGCATTCTTGGGGGATGTACATATATTAAGTTTAGGAGGACTTATTTTTTCGGCACTACATATAGATTTTTGTTGTAAATCTAGATACCATACCAATTGCTTATAGGGCTATGGTTTCATTTTTTTCCTATGATTAATATTCTTGGTTAACTAGTAAAATTTATGTAAATGTTAGTGATCTTCACATAATTTCACATTTGTATTATAAATTTTATGAACCTATAAAAGTTGTTGAATGCATAAGTGTGTTACTTTGGTTATTTTTCTTGAATCTCAATTAAGCGGCTATGGGATTGAATGAGCTACAATTTCATTGAAACCAATGATGTCTTACCATAAATGTTTTGAATTTTCCAATAGATTATATTAGGAATAAGAAGCATTATCCATTTGTTCTCTAGAATGTAAAACATTAGTTTTAAGATTTAATGTTTAGGTTCTATAATGGTATCTCACTAGATGGATTCGGATCTTCTCTAGTTCATAGTAAAAGCCATAAACGGGACATGTGTCCCACTAATAAAAAATAGCAATAAAATATTATTTAACATTAAAAATAATAAAATAATAAAATAATAATAAATAAGGGGTGGCCGGCCACCCCCTATTACCAAGATGGGGTGGCCGCCCACCCTTATTTTAGCTAGGGTGAGCCACCCCCAATTGCTGGCCAGGGGTGGCTGAACCACCACCAATGGCCTAAAAATAAAAATAAAAAATAATGGATTGGCACTTGGGTGTGGCCAAACCACTATCGTTGGGCCAAGGGTGGCTTCAGTCACCCCAGATCGGCGGAAACCTAGTGATCAAATTATTTATTGAAAGAAAAATCCACATAGGAGGATTGAAGGGTGGTGGGTTTTCCCGAAGATTTGGAATTGGAATTCAAATTTAGATGCTCCACTAATTTCCTCCTGGCCTTCATATTTGCCTTTTTCCATCAAAACCCCTAAATCACACACAAATCCCAAAACAAGAAAGATTTACGATCTTTGTTTTTTTGTTTTATAAATGCCATGTAATTAAAATATGAAAGTACAGTTTTATCCTGATATGAGACTTCATGACCTGTAATGGTTGGGGGCATTTTAATATATTGGGTGCAATGCCAGAATGAGTTTATTATTTTGAGAAATATATCACTATTTAAAAAAAAAAAAAAAAAAAAAAAGAGAGGTTTCTAAGTAATATGTCACACCATCCTATGAGATGGTGATATATTTCTCAAAATAATAAACCCATAAAAAAAATGATAAGTGTAGCATTTTCTATTTCAATAAAATTTCTTCAAAGCAAACACTTAACATTGTTGTAATATATGTTTTACAAGCCTTAGCCACTCCCCAATATCACGTAGTACAAACTAACAAAGTAATCCCATCTCCAACTATTCAAAGATTAAAATCTTATTAGGTGCTATACGTATCAACCTGTGTAGTTCTGTAGTTAAATCATTAAGTATCTAGCCTAGAGAATACGTTCGCAAGAATAAAATTTAAAGGAATACAAATTGCCTTGTTTTCTATGTCTGAGAAAATACTCTATTCTACACTGTTCTACCTCTCCTACACCTGGTCGGGTGTGACAAGGTGATCTCAATCTAAAAAAAAAAATTGCCTTGGGCATGCAACCCAAAAAGACGAAAAGACTAGGTGTTCAATCGCTTATAATTGTCGGTTATTTGCTATAACCATAACCGATAACCGACTTGTTGGTTATTTGATTTTTAATAACCGCAACCGACTAGTCGGTTATCGGTTATAACCGCTTTAATTTAAAATGGGCTTTTAATGTGTTTTAGGTCGTCACTATGAACGTCATGGGAATAATGAGCGATTGAAATGAGTGACTGAGAGGCAAGGAGATGAGCGATTGAGAGGCAGAGGCAGGCCGCAGGGAGAGAGCAATTGAGACTAGAGAGGCAAGGAGAATAAGATGAAACCCTATGGGTATCAATGTATTAGCTAATTCTCCCACCAAAATGACGTTGTTTTGGTGTTTAACATCAAAACGACATCATTTTGGATTTTTTTTATATATGTTATTCATATAAATTTTTATATTATTATAAATATTTAATATATATATGTTTTATATATATAGTCAATTATCGGTTATAACTGCATTTCTCAAACCCCTAAAATCGCTAACCGCAACCGACTTAGTCGGTTATCAATTTTTAATAACCGATTACGAAATCGGTTATCGGTTGTCGGTTATTGGTTGCGAGTCGGTTATAACCGACCCGGATGAACACCCCTAAGAAAGACCATACCCGATGATGTGGCATGATACGGTTGAGTCTAGGATCAATTCAAATTTTAAAAAAATGAAATCCTATTATGCCACATTAATTTGATTTAAAAAAAGGAATCGTTATTCTCTCCCCATCAATGACGAAGAAAAGAAAACATTTTTTTAAAAAAATACAGTAACTCATATATTGTACCATAACTTATTGAACTTGAAACTAGAGTGTAACTTCACAACTTCATATATTTGGCCCATTCACTAAAAGGAATTTGCGATCCTCTCCGGTTTCACTGTGCGATTACTACTTTTCTCATTACAAATACGTGGAAATACATGAAAGCCAAGCGTGAGACACCAGCAAATCATGCGGCACCTCCATGATTCCATCCGGCCAGGAGGAGATTGAACACCCTGTTTCATCCAGCTTCCCACAGAGGATTACTCCACCATGCCCGACAGAACACTACGGTACTCCTCTCCGCCCACCAGTCCATCTCATCTCTTTCCTTTTAACATTGTAATTAATAATGTTGTCCACGGGTGAATGATGTTAAAATAATGATTAAATGATTAAATTTAGAGATGTGATATAATTATAATAAAGACCTAATAAAGATTTAATTTCTCTCTTATTTTCGACTCAATTTTTAATTTAAAGTTTTTCTTTTCACTGGCAGTTTTTTTTTTTAAAAAAGCTAGCATTTAAAAGGAAGAAGTTGGGTTTTTGTTGGGTCTAAGTTGTGCCTTTATTATTTTTCTTAAATTTATCTAGTTTTATAAACTTAATTGTTTTATTAAATTTTTTTTTTTTTTTGGAAATTGATGTTTGAGTTGAAACGGGCTCAGTTGAATTTTACTTTTTTCAAACCAACTCAACTCAAGCCCAACCCCATTTGTCATTGATGTTTGAGTTGAAATGAGCCCAGTTCAATTTTTTTTGGTCATAATTCTAATGGCCCTGTCTGCCAGTGGCCCAAAAATAAAATCCTTATACTATTCTTCTCAAAATAAACTCATTACATTTTTATTTTTTATATTACATCAAGTAATCTTATTAGTATTCAAATAAGAAAGTCACTATAAAACAATTTTTTTTTTTTTTTCATACAAAACATTTTTACTTGTTTTCCCACATCAATCAAATCTGCTGCAATTCTAGGCCACTTCCATTTTAAGGCCACTAGCAAACATAGCCAATGGAGTTGGGTTAGAAAAAACAAAATTGAACTGGACCCATTTCAACTCAAACATCAATTCAAGAAAACAAAATGGTAGGATTGACAAATTTTAATATGATTCATGAACCTGACACAAAACTATAAAATAAGAGTTTGACATAAACATTTTTGGGCCATTAAAGAGTTGACATGCTTGACCCATTTATAAAATTATATCTATTTATATAATAAATATATGTTAAAATGCATCAAACGGGTTAAACATGTCTCATTTTGGTCAAAAGGGTCAACTTGTTTATTAAACAGGTCAAGTAGGTTGTGTTGGGTCACTCACAAGTCATGTTTGGATTTAATGGTTTGACCTAGTTAGCTAAACATGGTTGTGTTCGAATTTACCCTTATTGGGTTGAGTCGGTTGATAGGTCGACCCGACAACCTGTTTTGTCAGCCCTATAATGTCAACAAACATTCCTCTTCCCTTGCATTAGAACATAAATAAACAAAAGATTGGTAGAAACCCAAACATTAGCCTCAAAATAACCACAAGACAATGTGTCATCAATAAACAAAGTAATAAGTGAAAATTAGCCAAATAAATGATTCCATCGATTCAGAGTTGTCACAAACGGTTGTTGACCAAGGCAAAGCAAAAAGTTTCCAAATGAAACCTTTTAAAACATGGAACACGATACTTTCCAATTCAAATAAATTGAATAGTGATGTATTTTTGTCTTTTCACTTTTTAAGGGGATAAAAATACTTTCAATTATAATTAACTGGATATTATCCAGTTTAAATGAAATGGAGAGGATCCTAATTCTCAAAACCCGAGTAATTAGAGTCACAATAACGTTGGCACCCAAAAGGCAAAATCAAAGTCACCAACATACATGCAACCACACGATAGCTAGCTAACAAACAAGCAAACAAATCTGGAAGGCAAAGTCCCTGCCAAAAAATAATATAACTAAAATGAATGAACAATTAACGCATGCTTAGTGTAACAAAAAACTGTTTCATTGCTAGTTCTACAATACGATTTCTATTTTAATTATAGTCTTCAGGATTGATATGTGTACCCTTAATATTTTGTTGTAAGTACACTTATAAATGTTGTGTTTTATATTGAAAAAATATGAAAGAAAATATTATTTAATATATCTAAATAAACCTTTAACCCATTAGCTTAAACTTTTAAATTTGAATTATGTTCAATTATATATATTAATGTACTCTAAGTAAAAAAATTTTAATTGCTTTTTATATCTCAATATATCATCTCCATCATAAACAGTAAAATGTAAAATTCTTCCACCATTTATGACCGTTTTGACTATGGGGCACTTCCTTTATCCTATGGTCAGAAAAATTAATCGATAATAAGAGAGAGAAATTGTTCTCTTCTCAAACAATTTTTATTATTTAATGTTTTCTTAAACAAACTTTAAGGTGGTCGAAGCCGAGGTAGTCTCCGCTACCGAATGTAAAGGAATCAACGTGGGTGTGATGGCCGTGAGGATCATTATGTCTTGTTTTGGACAAATCTAGAGCCCTTCGTGCGGACAGAGCAAACTAGGTCAAATGAATGTCTGTCGGACGACCCACTTTCTACCCTCTAAGTCAAAAATAATTACGAAAAATGCTAAAAGACTAACTCTTTTGAACAAATATTCAACTTTTATCTTTTTGGTAATTTAAAAAAATATATTTAGCAATAATATATATTTTAGTCTATCTTTTTGATATTTTAAAAATAAAATAGTATTTTCTTCATAATAGTAACATTTTTAAAAATGTCACTATTATGAAGAAAAAATACAATTTTTCATTTTTCAAAAAATACCAAAAAAAAGATAGACAAAAATATATATTATTGCTTTAAATTTTTTTTCATTTTTTATTTTGTTTTTTTAAAATTATAAAAAGTAAAAATTAAACATTTATTGAGAAAAAAGTTGAGCTTGTATGGTGATAATTATATATATGCTATACCTCCTTTTGCCTTGGGATTGAAGAAAGAATATTGATCAATTTAATTTACCAGAAACCTCGTGGCATGGCATGGATATAAAAAGAAGAAACCCTCCACCTTAAAATGATCAGATCGAATGAAAGTTGTTTTCATTTTTCTCCTACAAGCTACAAGCCTACAACCATGGAAGTTGGTGGTGGCAATGGGAATCCTAGTCCATCGGCGGGTCCTCCGCCTCCGGGCTCCGGGAGCAATAGCTCTACTTGGGGCGACATGGCAAAGAACACGGTAATTGCCACGGTAATTGCAATCTTCTCGACTATCACCGGTGCAATTACTACTTATCTCGTTGCCAAGCTGTGGAAATTATACTTCAAACCCGAGTGTAACACACCTGCAGATGCTGCACCACCGCCAAATCCACCTCCATCTGTCAGTACTACTCAAGTCTGATCTCCGAGTGTAAAAATGCTACTGAAGTGAATGGTGTTTATTTTCTTTCTTTGTTGCTTTAGAGTTTCTGCAGATATTCGCGTTTTGGTGTTTGTTGCTCTCTAGTTTTCGTTTATTTTATTTTTAATAATACTATAAATGCGACTTTTTTTCTTAACATGTTATTGATTAAAATGCTGTGTTTAGGTTAGTGTAATATTTGATTAACGTCTTTCACTGACTTGATCGGTCGACAAGGGAGCAGTGACGGATCCAGGAATTCATTCTACCAGGGACGTCAATAAAATAATAAAATATAATGATAATTTTTTTTTTTGTTCTCTTTATATGTTATATTTTATTATAATATGGTAAATACAATCAAAAAAGAAATTAATATAATGATAATTTTTTTTTTGTGTGTTCTCTTTATATGTTATATTTTATTATAATATGGTAAATACAATCAAAAAAAGAAATTATATTGCAATATATATATCACAAAAAACATATTTATATGACTTTATAAGTATATGCTAAATTGATATATATATTTACCATGTAGGCACTAATACAAAAGTAAAAGAAAGTACAAAATATAAAATGCCTAAAATTGCATTCTATATGGTCTTAAAAAAACAAAATCATCAAGTATCAAATTTGAATCGAATATTTCTCACAGTAAACAATTCATGACTAATGAAACATACTCTAATGATATTATAATAAAATTATTAGCATATTCCAATAGTTATTAACCTAAAATAAATTAATAAAAAGAACAAACTTGAGATTGACAATGATTTTCTGAAACTCGTTCATACTTAACAAAATCCCAAAGTATATAAAACACACCTTACAAAAAAAAAATAACAATATTGTTTTAGAATAAGATAAATAAAATGATAAAAATAAGATATATATCTCAATTAAAAAGCTTAAATTATAACAATTAAACAATTAATATAACATCAAATAATTAAAAATTGACAGCACGTTGCACAATGAATTGAGTGAAGATGCAACAAACTAAAATTGACACTTATTGTTAGTTACAAGAATGGGGAAAAAAAAAAAAAATCACCCATTCCACTCGTCACTCACTCCAAGTCTCTAACAAGGCAACACCCATTCTACTGCCCATGTGCCCACAGCTCCCAAACTCCCTTAAAAGTCTAAAAAGCCAAATTAATTTAGTAACTAGTAATCTCTCTTTTGCTCTTTTTTTTTTTCTTTCTTTCTTTTCACTTTCTCTCTCTTGCAGGTGTGGTGCCGACAACAAGCAAATCAAATTCCAAATCACTAATTAGAGTCGAAGGAGCATAGGAGAGGAGCAAAGCAGAGGTGTCTCTTGCCTCTTTTCTATATATATATATGTATATATATATATATATATATTTCATTAGGTATATGTCATCTATATAGTCAAATAGTCATATACATATATATGACTATTTGACTATATAGGGATGACATATACCTAATTTATTTATTTTTACCAAGGCGCTGCCCAAGTCGCTCCTACGTGAATCCACCACGCAAGGGAGTTGCAAAATCATGGCAGTGTAACATATATTGCAATCTTAAAGTTGTGATTTGTGTGGCTCTATTCTCTATATATTTTCTTTCTTTGTTGCTGTACAGCAACAAAGACAGAGAATATCTTTAGAGACGTCGATATCTTATCTTTTGCATGATAAAATTTTGCACCATCCATTTAATTTTACAACAATCTTAAAGGTTGATCATGGATGCACAAATTCTTGCTAGCTAAAGTTCTTCCAGATGTTACAAAATTGAACCTTTTGATGGAAATAATTTTAAATGTTGGCAGCAAAAGGTTCTTGCAATTTTAGATTTTACAAAATTTCTAGTGCTCTAACCGAGACCGGATGAAGAATCAAGAACAATCAAGAATTAAGAAATTGGGAGATGGCTAATAAATTATGTGTGAATACTATATTGAATTCTTTATCTAATGAATTGTTTGATGTTTATTGCAATTTTACTATTGCTAGAGATTTATGGGATGAAGTAGTTGGTAGATATGTGATTGAAGATGAAGGCACTAAGAAATTTGCTGCAAGCAATTTCTTACATTTTCAAATGACCGATGAGAAGAGTATTACTTCTCAAATTCATGAATTTCATAATATAGTGGCTAAATTAGCCAAAGAGGGTGATGGTCTACTAGAAAGTTTTATGACCCAATGTCTTGTTGAAAAATTACCCGACTCTTGGAAGGAGTATAAACTCCATTTCAAGCAAAAGAAGACTTTCATGAGTCTTCAACAAACCATAGTGCATATTAAAATAGAAGAAAGGAATAGGTCTTTGGAGAAGGTTAACAAAGCTAAGGAAATTATTTCCAAAGCTAATTTAGTAGAAGAGAGATCTAGTAGGCCTCCACAACACTACAAGAAATTTGACCATAAGCCCAAAGGAAAACCTTGGAATAATAAGAAAAGATTCAACACATCTCATTCTCTAATACAAAAGAAAATGGTCAATTGTTTTATTTGTCGCAAAGCAAGTCATTATGTAGCGGTATGTAAGCAAAGGACTAGCAACAACAACAAAGGATCAATATCAAAAAACAAAGCAAATGTGACGAAAGTAGAAGAGATCATTGCAGCGGTCGTATCCGAAGCTCACATGACTACGGAAGTAAAAGGATGGGTGATTGATTCCACATCTACTAGGCACGTTAGTGGAAATAAAGAAGACTTATCCTCCTACACACCAATAAAGGAAAACACCGAGCGGGTAATTGTTGGAGACAATAGATCTGTGCCTGTGGTAGGCAAAGGGAAAGCCCTCTTAAAACTAACTTCGGGTAAAACCCTTTCACTCTCGATGTTCTACATGTTCCTTATTTCGACACAATCTTGTTTCGCACACTTGCTTGGTAAGGCAGACTTAAGGTTTTATTTGATGGTGGCATTGTTACCTTAACTAAGCATGATGTGTTTGTTGGTAAAGGCTATGAAGATCAAGGTCTTTTGTATTAAATGTTGCTAATACTATTAATGAAAATTCATCTTCTTGTGCTTGATTGATTCTATTAATACTTGGCATGGTAGACTTGGACATGTAAATCTTGGGTACATCAAGAAAATGAAAGAAACTGGAATTATTAATTCACTAAGTGAAACCAATATGGATAAATGTGAAGTATGTGCTGAGACTAAAATCACTAAAAAACCTTGTAAATCTATTACAAGAGAAACTGAACTTCTTGGCTTAATACATAGTGATTTAGGTGATTTAAAGCACACAATGACTAGAGGTGGTAAAAAAATTTATGTGATATTTGTTGATGATTACTCTAGATTTACTAAACTTTATTTATTAAAATCCAAAGATGAAGCTTTGGATATGTTCATAAAATACAAAATTGAAGTTGAGAATCAAAAGAACATAAGGATTAAAAGACTAAGAGCTGATAGAGGTGGTGAATACAAGTCTAATCATTTTAAGGAATTTTGTGAACAAAATGGCATAATACATGAAGTTACACCTCCTTATTCATCAGAATCTAATGGTGTAGCTGAAAGAAAGAATAGAACTTTGAAAGAAATGATGAATGCTATGCTTGTTAGTTTTGGGCTACCCACTAACATGTGGGGGGAAGCCATTCTTTCAGCTTGTCACATTCAGAATAAAGTGCCTCATAAGAAAACCGGTAAAACTCCTTACGAACTTTGGGAAGGTTGTAAGCCTAGTTTGAAATACCTCAAAGTGTGGGGATGTTTGGCAAAGGTTATGTCACCCAAGCCTAAAAAGAGAAAACTTGGTTCTAGAACTTGTGATTGTATTTTTATTGGTTATGCTTGCAATAGTTCATGCTATAGATTTATTGTTATTAAGATTGATGTTTTAAATTACAATACTATTATTGAATCTGAAAATGCTATTTTCTTTGAGCATGTGCTTCCTTTGAAAAATAAGGAAAAATTATTGCATGAACCTTCTTTTACTTCTAATGAAATTGTTGATGATGTGCAAGAATTGAGAAGAAGTAAGCGAGTTAGAATAGAAAAGAATTTCAGTAATTATTTTATTGCTATATTGTTGATGATGATCCAACATGTTATAATGAAGCAATCAAATCCATTGATGCACCTTTTTGGTTAGAAGCTATTAATAATGAATTAGATTCAATTATGTCTAACTATACATGGGAACTTGTTGAGTTACCTCCTAAGACCAAACCAATTGGTTGTAAATGGGTGTTCAAGAAGAAGCTTAAACCGGATGGTACAATAGATAAATACAAGGCACGCTTGGTGGCTAAAGGCTACAAGCAAAAGCAAAATATTGATTATTTCGACACTTATTCTCCGGTTACTAGAATTGCACCTATTAGAATATTGTTTAATATTGCTTCTATTTATAAACTTGTGGTACATTAAATGGATGTTAAGACTTCTTTTTAAATGGTGATTTAGAAGAAGAAATTTATATGGAGCAACCCGAGGGACTTGTAATCCCCGGTCAAAAACACAAAGTTTGTAAATTGGTGAAATCTTTGTACGGATTAAAACAAGCTCCTAAACAATTTGACAAAGTGATGTTGTCTAATGCATATTTGATTAATGGTGGAGATAAATGCATTTATAGTAAATTTAATAATAATGAAGGTGTCATTATTTGTTTATATGTTGATGATTTGCTTATTTTTGGAACTAACGTTGATGTTGTGCATGTGGCTAAAATATTTCTTTCATCTAATTTTGACATGAAAGACATGGGTAAATTTAATGTCATGTTGGGCATTAAAGTTCTTAAAGATAATAATTGTATTACTTTATCTCGGTCACATTATGTTGAAAAGATGCTAAAAAGATTTGAGCACTTTGATTATTCACCTATATCTACACCATATGATTCTAAAATACACTTGGTTAAGAATCACGGTGATAGTGTTTTACAAGAGAAATATGCACAAATCATTGGTAGTTTAATGTTTTTGACAAACTGTACACACCTTGATATTGCATATCTGTTGGTAGGTAGTAGATTACTCATAATCCTAGTGTTGAGCATTGGGATGCAATTTCTAGATTGTTGAGATATTTAAAGGGCACAATTAATTATGGATTGTCATATTGTGGTTTTCCTACTATATTAGAAAGGTATTGTGATGTTAATGGATTTGATTCGATGAAGTAAAGCCTACCGGTGGCTATGTGTTCACATTAGCGGAGGAGCTATATCTTGGAAGTCATCAAAACAAACTTGCATAGCAAGATACACAATGGAGGTAGAGTTAGTTGCCTTGGAAAAGGTTGAATCGTCAATGGCTAAGGCCTTTTGATTGATTTGCCTTTATATGCTAACCCGCCCACCGTATGTATTCATTGGGATTGCCAGGCCATAGCTTGAGCCAAGAGCGAGCAAGATCTATAATGGAAAAGTCAACATATCCGATAAGGCACAATATTGTGAGGCAACTTATTGAAACCGGTGTATTGTCCATGGACTTTGTGAGGTCAGAAAGGAATTTGGCAGATCCTTTGACCAAGCCACTAGTAAGAAGGCTGGTGAGTGAAATATCGAGGGGGATAAGACTGATACCCAAATGGTGACACTGTGATTGATACCCAACCTCTGTGATTGGAGATCCCATGAATGAGGTTTAATGGGAAACGAAGTCGCAAGTGATCATGGTATGGTACTGTCATTCTATTATCTTGTTGAGAAGATTATTGATGAGTCCATCCCTATGGTGTAAGACATGAGAAAGATGTAGGGAGATTAAGGATGAGTTTAAAACTCTTAATGGTTCCATAGTCCCTACCTGTTGGGATGGGGTGTTCCTTGCACATACTCCTGATGGATACCACCTATGTGAGTGTGAAGGTGGTGCCGCTTCCTATGAGACTTGGGTAGGTCTCTAGAGCACTCATGAAACCTAGGGGCGCATGGCCTGTATAAGGCGCCAACCCGTAGAACAACCCATTTTTTTTATCTCAATTTTATTAATTTATTATTTTTTATTAATTTTCTTTTGGAGAAAGTTATATGGGTGATAAGTTTGCTCAACTTATGGATTTGGTTAAAAGAGTCTAACTCTACCACAATTCATTAAGTTCCTACTTATTTATCTTGGGTGTGGTTAAAACTTTTGGATATCACATCGATGCATACTTTCAATCTCTTTTTTATTTTTATTATTCTAGTGTTTGTAACATGTGGGGGATTGTTGTGATGTTACAAACATTGATTATTTTTTCTCTTTTGACCATTTGACATTTGGTTTTTATTTTCTCATTGAATTTCTCTTTTGACTGTTTGATATTTAATTGATTATTATTTCTCTTTTGACTGTTTGACATCAAGTCATCTTTTATGAGTTTTATGAGAAAAATTAAGTTACAATATTTTTTCTACCGTTTGTCATTAATTAAAGCTTTGAAGGAAAATATTACCGTTGGTCATTCATTTTGTCTTAATGGTTTCATCAAAACCAATTCATCTCATTTTCCTATAAATTACACTCACCAAGGAGCATTTGGAGATATCACTTATTTTGCGTAATCGCATGCCTTTTGGTGCAATATTTTCCAGCCATTAAATTTGGTTTTCTTTTCATGTGGCTTTAGTGTCTTGTTTTATTTGATCAAATGGGGGTTGTTCATTTGATCATCGTTACTTGGAAGTACGTTCTTAACGAAGGTAGAGGTTATAGTCTAATCTTGAAAAGTTGCGTGTCAAGAGATCTGATCACATCGAGTTATACACTCTGAGAGGCACGAAATCAACCTTTAAGGACAACGCTCTTGTGTGACTCTATAATTTTGTGAGATTTTTTCTTACTCTATTTTTATTGTATTTTATTTATTTTATTGTTAATTGTTTGAATTAATTTTATTTAGCATCAATAAGAATTTTTGTACCATCCATTTAATTTTACAACAAAATGCGGTCATGGAGGATCTTGAGTGAAGGAAGAAGGCTTTTGGAGTGGGAATTTTTTATTCTGCAAGAGACAAATCATGTGTAACCTTTGCTTGACCATGGCTCGAGCAAGAATGTGACTAATTATAGGACAGAAAATTCATAAGGCCCTCGCGCAACATTGGCTCAAGTGAAGTTGTGATAGTTTTTAGTAAAGACTATTTTGTAGTTCTACTTTCCGCTTTGGATCTTAAATTCTTTTCAAGCACAATGAGACTGGCTTGACCGCCTAGTTGTTATTGTAGTTCACTTTTGTGAATAAGAATACTTGAGAGAGAGTTCCTCTTTTGTCTTCTATTTTCATATTCTTGGCTTTATAAAGGGTTGTTTGACATAGTGTTTTCAGATTCACTTCCCACACGCCACACTCCATATAGAAGCAACTCTTAGTACTTACAAGTTAAAAGTTGTTTGTTTTGTAACCGACAATAATGATGAATAGTATATGAGATCTAAAAGAGAGAGATCAAGAGAGAGACACAGATTTAACGTGGTTCGCAATTTGCCTACGCCCATAGGAGAGTGTGGCTATATATTTCTATTCCATGATTTAGGTTACAACATAACATATTTATAGGCAAACCCTAATTATAAGTATTTTGAAAACCCAAAATACCCCCACAACTTATTTGTTCCCAGTGCCCATATAAACTAATTACACCCAATGGGCCTTTAATAGAATATGAGCCACTTGTTTCAACAATCTCCACCTTGGCAGTATTCACCTCTTTGAAGATAATCAAGTATTGGGCCTCCACCGAATCGATAAGTTTAGCCGCCTCTCTCCTCTCCTTTCTAGCACTGGATACATTTATCAAGTCCAAGCAATGCTTGAACTTGTCTCATGTAATAGGCTTCTTCAACATATCCGCTGCATTCTCGTAAGTGTGAATCTTCTCAAGTAACAATTCACCGTAGCAACCAATTCTCGATCTTGTGAAACCTCACATCAATGTGCTTGGTTCTCGATGATACACCTGGTTCTTTGCCAAGTAAATGGCACTGACGTCACAATACAACGGAACTCCAACTTGTCAATACCCACTCTTTGACTAACCCGTAAGCTAAAGCTTCCTTTGCGCTTCACCGCCGCCATGTACTCGCCTCATTGTGGACATTGCAACTGTGGATCGGATCATAGACTTCCAACATATGGGTCCTCTGCAAGAGTAAACACATAACCCGTGGTCAATCTTCCGTCATCCAAGTCCCCGATAATCTGCATCCACATATCCCACAATCGACAAATCACTCTTTTGTCGACAAAAGTGATGCCGTAGTCTGTAGTACCTTTCAAGTATCTCGAAAATCCACTTAATGCATTCCAATGTCGTTTCCCGGATTTGCCATGTATTTACACCACGCCATCGCATGAGCCAAATCTGGTACATACCATAGCATACATCGACACCCATGGACCGCATATGGGACCTTTGACATGTCTTCAATTTCTTCAACTGTCTTTGGACACGTGGAGGTAAACAAGCGGAAGTGATTCGCCAAAGGTGTACTTACCGTTTGCATTCTCCATGCTAAACCTCTCCAACACCTTCTTTACATAACCGCTTGAGATAGCCACAATCTCTTGGCATCTCTCCTCGCGAATCTCCATCCCAAGAATCTTCTTAGCTAGCCCAAATCCTTCATGTCAATTCTCTACTCAACAAAACCTTCAGTTTGTTGACCTCCACTATACTCTTTGCAAATAAGCATATCATCCACATACATATAGAGAAAAATAAATGAGCCATCATCAAGGCTCCTCACATACACACAGTCATACTCACATCTCCTCAGAGCTAATCTTGATCATGTATGAGTCAAATCGCTTATACCACTACCTTGAGCGCTTCAGCCCATAAAGTGACTTCTTCAATTTACGAGACCAAGTGCTCTGTCGGGTTGATCGAACCCTTCCGCTGCTCCATGTAAATCTGCTCCTCCAAATCACCATGAAGAAACGTCTTCACATCCATTTGCTCCAAAGCCATGTCATAATGGGCTACCAACGCCAATATCGCTCCGATGGAAGTATGTGACCACGGGAAAATATTTCTTCATAATCAACCCCTTCGCGTGAATAACCCTTTGCTACTAGGTGAGCCTTAAACTTTTCTTCCCTTTTTCGATACCGCCTTTTTCTTGAACACCCATTTGCACCCTATCTTCCTCTTCTCTTGGGAGCTCCACCAAATCCCATGTCTGGTTTTTATGCAAAGACTCCATTTCTCCGCCATAGCACCCATCCATTTACTCTTCTCTTGGCTATTGCCTCTTGAAAAGTGGTAGGATCTCGCTACTAATAACAAGTGCATAAGAAATCATGTCTTCAAAACCGCACTGATTGGTGGTCCGACAAGTGCGTCTAGGTCTGTCTGTGGCTATACTGTGATGCTGCTCAACTCCTGAAGTAGAAGTCTCTGTACCCTGAGAAATGTTCTCCTGCACAGGAGTCTCTAACTCCACCTGCACCACCTGCTTATCATTGCTTCTGCTTTCTGGCACCTGCTCTTTACCCTGAGTACTTTTCAACATGGAATTTTCGTCAAATACCACGTCTCTACTGATCACCGCCTTGTTTGCCGTCGGATCCCAAAACTTGTAACCTTTAACCCCTTTCCCATATCCGAGAAAGATACACTGTCTAGACTTTGGATCAAGTTTTGACCGTTCTTCACTAGGTATGTGCACATAGGCTGGACAACCAAATACTCTCAAACCAGAGTAATCTACCTCATTACCTGTCCACACCTCCTCTACAACTTTCCCATCTAGTGCTACCTTTGGTGACTTGTTTATCAAGTAGCATGCCATACTAACTATGTTTGCCCAAAAAATCTTCGCAAGTCCAGCATTCAACCTGAGACATCTTGCTCTCTCTGCAATCGACCTATTCATCCTTTCCGCCACACCATTTTGTTGAGGTGTCTTGCGAACTGTGAAGTGTCTCTTTATACCATGCTGCTCACAAAAATCTTTGAACTCATCGTTTGTGTACTCAGTGCCATTATCTGTCCTGAGGCACTTAACCTTCTTCCCGTTCTCCACTTCATTTTTCCACAACTTGAACTTGGCAAACGCTTCGATTTGTGCCACATGAAGTACACCCAAACCTTTCTGGAAAATCATCAATAAAGATGACAAAATACATATGTCCTCCCTGTGACGTTTTCTCACCGGTCCCCATACATCGAATGAACATAGTCCATAACACCTCTGCCTTGTGTGTGGCTGCCTCTTGAATTGTACCCTATTCTCGCTTCCCTTCATCACTACCATCGCACTTTAGTTACCTTCATTACTCCACCTATAGACTTATAACCATAACCGCTTTGAGTCTAAGGTGCCTAATGAAATTAAATTCTTTCCACTTCGGTACATGTCTAACATCACATAACGCTTCTAACCACACCATCAAACATTTTAATTCTAATATTACTTATGCCAGTAATTTTGCAATGTGCACCATTACCCATAGTAACTATACCAGAATTAATTGACTTGTAAGTGTCAAACCAATCTCTGTTGGGCATCACGTGAAAAGAACATGCTGAGTCCAGAATCCAAGAATCCACAGGCTGCTCTGAATTAGATGCAATAGAAAGCATATCACCATCAGCATCGTCTGAATTGACTTCCACTACGTTCGCAGACTTTAAGGAACCTTCATTCTCGTCATCTTTTTTCTTCTTCAAGTCTGGACAGTCCCGCTTCATGTGCCCTTTCTTTCCGCACTTAAAACAATTGATGTCCTTCCTCCTCTTGGACTTTGACCGAGAATTCTTGCCTTTCGACTCACCCCTGTTATTGCTTCTTCCATGGTCATGGTTACCCTTTACAACTAGCCCTTCTCCTTGGGAATTTTCATCAATATTTTTCTTCCTTTGATGAAAAGCCAATAGGGCTCCTGTAACATCCTCTAACTCCAAGGACTCTTTCCCCCATGTCAGAGTTGTAACCAAATTCTCATATGTAGAAGAACTTGGGAGTGAATTCAACAGCATCAACGCCTTGTCTTCGTCTTCGAACTTCACATCAACCCTCTTCAAATCACCGATTATCTGATTGAATACGTTGATGTGTTGGCTCAGATCTGAGCCTCTCGCCATCTTCAAGCCGCATACAACCGCCGCTTAGATAGAGCTTGTTCACAACGACTTTGACATATACCAACTTTCAGTTTCAACCAAACTGCCCGGAGATTCTTCGTCCATGACATGATACATCACGTCATCTCCGACAAAGCCGAATAGTAGCCACCTTGGCCTCAAGTTCCTTCCAATCTATGTCCGTCATCCTTCGGTTTCACCCATATAACGCCTTTCACCATCCCTTGTTGCACCAACAAATCCTTGACACGCCTCTCGCATAACTCGAAATTCTGGATCCATCGAACTTCATCACGTCAACTTTGCGTAAGATGTGCCAATCCCACCATCGTATGATTAGGCTCGATACCAATTGTTGTAACTTCGCACAATAATGATGAACAGTATATGAGATCTAAAAGAGAGAGATCAAGAGAGAGGGACACACAGATTTAACGTGGTTCGGCAATTTGCCTACGTCTACAGGATAGTGCGGCTATATATTTCTATTCAATGATTTAGGGTTACAACATAACATATTTATAGGCAAACCCTAATTATAAATATTTTGGAAAACCCCAAAATACCCCCCACAACTTATTTGTTCCCCAGGCCCACATAAACTAATTACACCCAATTGGTCTTTAATAGAATATGAGCCACTTGTTTCAACAATGACCCTATAAATGAGCATGATGGATAGTTTAGTCCTAAGCTTTCTTCTACTGAGATAGCTAAAACAGAGTGTTCCATTGAAATATGGCTTTATTGTCCAAAGAATTTGATACTCTTCAAGGGTTTCATCATCAAGGAGGCATCTGGATTTTGAAGAAAACTATATTAATATTTGTCTCTTTTTATCTTAAAGATCAAGAAAAGGTTGAGCACTTTTTTTCCTTGAGGCAGGGCATTTTCTCTCTGTTCATAACATATGTTTCTAGTGTTTTAGTTCTTATAATCCTTCGTATTCATTGAGATATGGGGATTGATGTATATATGTATTTTTCATCTTGTTTGGAGTACATGAAAAAATTATTTTTCCTCTTTTATTTCATGAGATTTTTCAGCATTCCTCTGAACTATTCATCCCCCTGAGCCATACATACATCATTCTCTCAGGGTGCTTCTGAACTATCAGTAGCAGCAGAACATACTTGATCTACCTTTGTACATTCAACAAATTCTCTTAGGAAATAAAGTGATACAAATTCTCTTAGGAAATTATCTTTTTAACATTTTGATTGTAGGAAATGAAAATTGCTTAAGGGATGTGACTCACATTCGAGGTAATAAATTTGTAGATTTCCAAATTTGCCTTGATTGGACTTTACGATTTCATTGGTTTTCCTCCAACGAAACTGAAACTTGGTGTTAGAAATTTATTCAAGGATTTGGATTAAATAGACTCACAACCAACTTATAAGCCCTAAAATATGATGGACTTCTAATGCAAAACAACTCAAGGAAGGACTCCTAAACCCCTAAGACATTATCTCTTGAAGAAGATGTAATATATATATTTATTTTTTTGACAAATAAAAGTCCTACCATAATTAAAATACTTTCCATTAGCTACATAAATTATCTTTATAAACTACTCATTTTATGTGAGCTACTCCTTATCTTATCAATATGTGATCCGAGAGATCGGGGTGTTACATAATTTAATTCATCCATCCATGATCCATCCATACATAAAGACTTTGACGTCCACTTACAAAATTATTGATTGAGGATATGTCGGTTGTGCACTTCTAGATTGACGTCTCTCATTGTCAAAGGCAATGAATTTTATTTTATTATTTTTTTTCTCTCATGTTGCTTTTGTTAGAGTATATCAAGCCCACAAGGGTTTGAGCGCAAGTCCTATGCACTCGAGCTCAAACATGTAGGCCCGCAAAGGATCAAGCGCAAGTCCCAAGGCCGAGCAAAGACACATATGACAACCAGATCAGCAATTGTGTTAACCTCAAAACCAATATGGAAAGATCCAATATCTCTCACGATCACTCATTACAGAATGCAGAGATCCTTTTCACAATCATACAACATAAAGTCTGACCTATTTTAGAAGGAAAGAAGTACAACCATTGGATGACTTGCTTAACAAGGAAATATGTTAGAACATTTGTTTCTAATATATTGATTCTGTTTTGTGATTCTATATTAGGTTAAGTTGGGGCTGTGATACATCAAGTCTTGTACATATATATATACTACTGTCTTGTACCGTAAAATGAAAACGTTTGAATATACAAGTTCTCAAACTTTTCAGCGTTGGCCTTCTCTTTTTCAGTCTGTGATATGGCCATTAACATCCTTATTATGGCATGGGCTACTTTATATCAAAAGCTAAATTTAAAGAGAATTTTAATTTATCAAATTTAGAGAACCACTTTATATCAAAACTACAATAATAAGACTATGGTGAGAATTTGAAGTTTAATAGAAAATATTTATAAAATGTTAGGAGCCAATGCTTAGGCACACAGGGTTGGCGGGGTTGCTGGGTTAGGACAATATAGTAGGGCAAAATGGTATTTTCAATTATTTATAGACTATTTTACCCTCTTGTTTTGCCTAACCGGTTCCTCTCCCTTTCCTTTGAAATGGAGAGGATCCTTTTGGGGGTAGAGAGGGTCATAAAATGGTAGAAAGCACAACTCGATCTGAATGATTGAATCATGGCATGACTAGCTGCCAGCGGAGTGGAAGTCACCTTTCAAATATCAATTTCCTCGTCTTTTATTCCTTTGATTCAACAAATGAGATGATGGGGCGTAGAGTCCACCACAATTGCCCACATTCAATTCACCAAAGGAATCCAAAGCCATATCTCCTAATTACTATTTGACATAAGCAAAAACAGAGTGTTTCATTGAAGTATTTTTTCACTATCCCTAAGATTCTTATAGGCTATTAAGGAAACTAATAATATGTTAAGTATAATGTGTAAGTGTCTAAAAGGATAAAGTCTTATATTAGAAATATGTAAAAAGTGTGATTGGTTAATATATCATTGTTGTGCTAAAAATCATAGGCTCACTTGCTCACTAAAAGACATAATATTTGTCTCTTTATCTTAAAAATGAAGAAAAGGTAGAGCTCTTTTTTTCTTTGAGGAAGGGTGTTCTGCTTTTTTTTTTTTTTTTTTTTTTTTTTCTTTTGGTGTGTGGGTTTGAGCAACAAGATGAAATGTTTTGGGTTCTTATAATTAGATTAAATAATAACAAATTTTCTACTGTTATAATAATAATAATAATAAAAGGTAGTCCATTCATTGACAACGGCTTTCATGCCCACTTGCACAATTCAAAACAAGTGCGGATTCCTGACTTAAGGACCCATTCCTTAAAGAAATGTTTTCTGCTTTCCTTGTTCTTTGATTTATTAGTGAGATGGAGCGGAGTCCACTACAAGGGTATGCAAAGGCTTTTGGCATTTTTAATATGGAGTCATTTTTGAGAAATAATATGGAGTCATTTTTGGCCTTTGCCAATTAAAGAGCCTGAAATTAATTGTGGATTGAATGTGGCCAACTGTGTGAACTCCACGCCACATCATGTTATTAAATCAATTTGAATAAATGAAAAAGTAACCAATATTTGTCAATCTTTAATTCATATCATTTGAGAGAGAAAATTTGAGAGGTGAGTTGTACTACCGAACCAACTATAAGAGCTAGCTCTGCAATCTGCCATTCATACAAGGAGCGATAGAAGGTGATTTGAAGGGATGAATATAAAAGTGTAAGTCCCATATTAAAAAAATATCATAAATTCGAGTGATTAATATAGTATTGTTCCATCAAAACCTATAAACATTAAAAAAGTCACACATTGAAAAAGTCAAGCTAAAATAATTATATTTTTCTTGTATTAGCGTCATCTATTAGTAGCGATAGTGCTAATAAGCTTGACCTCAATGAAGTAAATTCTTGCAGTGCAACTTCAATCACCCGAACTTTGCTTTTTTTTCTTCTTCTTTTTTTTTTAAAAAAGAAAAAAACTATTGTAGTTTTGATATAAAGCAGCCACACATGCATCCACGTACATGATTTTTGTTATTTTGGCCATTTGCAGAGTGATTTCTGGCCTCTTCCCAATGTTCCCCCTGTGGTACTGATGCAGCCTGACGAAGCGAAGCCAATAAAATAGTCCAAGAAGAAAGATAAATAATTCCTAGGAGTTAAAACTCTCAAAACCTGGGAATTCTTCTTCAAAATATAGAGTCTATCTATAAATTAAAGGAAAAGGGAAGAAAACTCAACTCTGAGATTCTTATTGAGAGAAAACTGAAAATCAACATAAACTGAATTGTCAACAATGACTAGATGCCTTTATATAGGCTAGGCATCTCCTAAATTATCAAGGAAAAGTAAAACAAACCTAAAGGGAAAAGGAAAACAATTCCTAATAGGAAAAGGAAAACAATTCCTAATAGGAAAAGAAAAACCTAATCCTAATTAAAATCTAATCCTAATGGAAAAGGAAAACTCACTCCTTATTCTAAAAGGAAAATTAAAACACATGCATAATTAAAATAGTAGTTTTCTCAATTTCCTCATGCATTAGATCGTGTCACCATTTTTCGGGGTGTCTTCACGCTACCATCTTCCGGTCCTTCTCATATAGTCCCAAGCATTGTGGTCTACATCATCCTCCCCAGGTTGGACTGAATTCGCCCTCGAATTCACATCATCATCTGATGAATCTCCCGTAAAAGGCACAAGATGTTTGATATTGAAGACATCTCAAGTCTTGATGTGGCTAGGTAACTTCAATTGATAAGCATTGGGGTTGATCTTTTTCACAATCTCTACCGGACCAATCTTGTAGCCGCTAGCTTATTGTACTCACCAACAGGAAATCGATCTTTAGTTAGAACTGCCCACACAAAATCACCTTCTTCAAATTCCAAAGAACGCCTTCTTGTCCGCATCCGCCTTGTATTTTGTCGTTGATTCTTGTAGGTTCTTGATGGTTAATTGATGGCCCTCCTTAATTTGTGCAATGAGATCCTCTGCCTTGGTGTGTGTCCTCTTCAAATCGTGGAGAGGTGCTAAGTCCGGTGTGTCCGGGTTACTCCCATAGATGATAGTGAATGGACTAAAACATTAACGACCGATTGTGAAACTCCTCGGTACAGCTTGTCTGGTCCCATGACTTGAGATTCTCCCCACCAAACTCCGTAATAATGCCCCAAGGACCGGTTGACCACCTCCGCTTTGACCGTCTGTCTGAGGATGATACGCACTACTAAAATCTAGCTTGGTGCGATTGCCACAAGCACCGCCAAAATGGCTAAGAATCGCGTGTCACGGTCGGAAACTATGGACAATGGCAAGCCATGTAGTCGATAGACCTCACGAAAATACAATTGTGCCACATTCACAAGATCGGCGGTCTTCTTACACGCAATGAAATGAACCATCTTAGAAAACGATCCACAACCACAAAGATGGAATCATTACCTTTTTGGGTGCGAGGAGACCCAAAACAAAATCCATGCTCACATTAGACCACGGGCCCTCCGGAATAGGCAGCATATACAACCCAGCGTTAGTGGCTCCTCCTTTCAAACTTGACACACCCTACAACTCGCCAAATCGACCCACCTCCATGCGCATAGTCGGCCAATAGAACTTCCGCCACCAACTGGAATGTCTTGTCTCGTCCCATGTGCCTCATTATGGCGTTCTTGGATAATTTTCAACCTTAGACTACACTGAATGCATAATTGGTGCCCTTAAAGAGGAACCCATTAAACAATCCATAGTCCTTCCTCACCCCAAGTGACATCTCCAACAATGGGACCAAAGAAAGGGTCAGTAATAAATCTTATAAAATCAAACCCAAGTACCTCATTTTGCATAGTGACCAATAGCGACGACTTGCGGCCGAGGCGCGCCACCCTATTCAATGCTCCTACTTTGTGTTTGATGGTGAAGGAAAATTGCTGCACATAAGCGGCCCATTTGGCGTGCCGAGCAGAAAGTTTATCTTGACTATTGAGGTGCTTCAATGCCTCATGGTCCGAGTACAAGATAAAGTCATTATAGGCTAAATAAGAGCTCCAATGCTTTAATGACTGCACCAATGCATAAAACTCCACATCATAGGTGCTATAGTTGAGTCTTGGGCCACCCAACTTCTCACTAAAAAATGCCACAGGCTTTCCTCCTTGGCTCAATACCGCTCCAATACCGACTTTGGAGGCGTCACAATGTAGTTCAAAAGGGACTTCAAAATCTGGTAGCACAAGCAATGGGGCTGTTGTAAGCTTGAGCTTGATCACTCCAAAAGCTTGCAGCTTCATTCCAAGAAAACTTCCTCCTTTCATGCATTCAGTGATAGGCGCCATGATAGTGCTAAAGTCATGGATGAAACGCCTATAAAAGGACACCAACCCATGGAAACTTCGGATGTCATGTAAGGTAGTGGGAAGAGGCCAATCTCTCACTGCTGCTACCTTGGATTCATCCACCACCAATCCATCTTTCGACACCATATACCCAAGGAAAAGAACCGAATCCTTCATGAATGAACATTTGTTGGGGGAAGCATAAAATTTCTCCTCCGAGCACACCAAGTACTTCCTCACATGTTGAAGATGCTTCTCTTGGTTGCTATAGATAAGAATATCGTCAAAAGTAAACCACTACAAACTTGCCAATGAACGGCGAAAGGCTTGATTCATTACCCTCATAAAAGTGCTAGGGGCATTAGATAGCCCGAATGGCATTACCAACCACTCATAAAGCCCCTCACGCGTTTTAAATGCAGTCTTCCACTCATCCCCGGGCCGGACCCGAATTTGATGGTACCCTCAGAATCCAGTTTTGAAAAATTCTAGCCCCACTCAATTGGTCCAACAAATCATCTAAACGGGGAATAGGAAATCTGTATCTTACCATGATCTTGTTAATGGCTCGGCTGTCCACACACATCCTCCATGTACCATCCTTTTTGGGCGTGAGCAATGCCGGTACAAGACATGGACTCAAACTCTCTCGGATATGCCCTTCGCTAACAACTCCTCCAGTTGGCGTCTCAATTCTTCATGCTCCTTGGGGCTCATGCGGTAGTGTGGTCGGTTGGGCAAATTTGATCCCAGCACTAGATCAATCTGGTGTTGTATGTCACGAAGTGGCGGCAGCTCATCGGTAACTCCGCCGAAACACGCGTCAGAAATTCTTCCATCAACCCTTTAGCCTCTATACTTCTTCACCCTTGCAATTATCCTTGCTCACCAATACATACACCACTTTTGATGCCAACATCTCCGTAATAAATTCTCGTTGTGTCAATAGGGATTGAGAGTGACCCGCCCTTTGGTGGGTTTGGGGCTGTTCCCAAGCTTGGCAACAAGGTTATCTTCACCTTACCTATTATGAAGCTATATGTATTCTTCCTTCCATCATGGTGCCCCTCATCATATTGCCACGCCTACCCAACAATAAGTGACAAGCATCCATCGCCATGACATCACACAACATCTTGTCTTGATACCGATTCCCAATGGAAAAAGACACTAAGCGTTTTAGTTACGATTACCTCATTGCCTTTCTTGAGCCATTCCAAACGGTAGGGGATTAGGATGTTTCTCTCTCTAGGGCCAGCTTCTCCACTACTTCTTCCGCCACCACATTCTCTGCCCGAATCGATGACAAGTTGGCATACCTTGCCCCCAATCGTACATCGTGAATGAAAAAGATTGTGGCGCTGCTCATCTTCATCTTCCGCTTCGAAGAGTGAAGCACACCTCCTCACCATGAATAAAGGACCACTTTCGCATCTCCACCGAGAAATGCTTCCTCGCCCTCTCCGTCTTCGTCAAAAGCTGCGTCTTGCTCCTCTCCTCCGCTTTGCTCCTCAAAGGCACCTCCCGAATCAACCAAGACCTTTGCCATACTTCTCCCCTTGCGACAATCCGCCATCCGATGACTGGCTCACCGCATGAAGCACTTGGGACGGTAGGTGCTCGATTCGACTAGATTGACCATGGTGGTGGTTCCTTGTTTGGACCGTTTGATGGAGTAGTCCCCTGTTTGGGAATGATCCTCCCGACCGGTTGTAGCCCCGTTCCTCCACGTCCAAAATGCCCAAGGACCCCGTGCCAAATTCTTCTCAACCAACAAGGCTCTTTGGTGGCTGCCGAAATAGTCATGGGGTCAAAAGGTTCACCATGTCTTGAATTTGTGGCAAAACCCCAATGTACCGGGACACCAATTGCTCCACCGACTCCGATAGGGTCAACGCGTTAACAAGTGAAATTCATCCAGTATACTCTTCTACCGACTTCGCCTTGACTACAATTTTGTAGCCATTGATACATAATTCGCAGGTAGTTGTGGGGCAAAAAAGTTGGCAGCATCTTCTTCAACAGT
Source organism: Carpinus viminea (assembly GCA_013348765.1). NCBI lineage: Eukaryota > Viridiplantae > Streptophyta > Magnoliopsida > Fagales > Betulaceae > Carpinus > Carpinus viminea. The sequence continues at coordinate 31,041,975 of CP054668.1, read as the reverse complement.
CTTGCCCAACTAATGATCTTCGCCTTGCCTTCCCGCGTTCTTGTCTGCTTCAGCTGTTGCCACCATGCCGCAGCCCTTCCCCGAAACTTGGTTGCGACCAAAGGAACTCGTTTGTCGTCAGGTACCTCCTTGAATTCTAGAATTTCTTCCACAGCCGCTACCCAATCCAAAAATTCCTCAGGTTGCATACCCCCTAAGAATTCTGGAATATCCAGCTTGAACCCGCTCTCCCACCGATTAGCATGAGCTTGCTAGGGGTCGACGGCCTCGCTGGCGCTCCGCAAAAGGGTTTACAGCTCCATAATCGCCGCCGCTTCGCCGTCCTCTTCCTCCCGTTGGGAGTTCACGTCGTCGACGGATGTCGAGAGACGTGATTCATCCACCTGGCGGTGAGGTCTTCTCAATCCGTTCTCAATGCCGCCTTCGCAGTCCTCCTCTCCTGTCGCCTTCCGGGTCTCATGAATCAATCAAACCATACACGCTGCAAACTTGCATAGTGGCTGCCCCCTTTCGTGGATCGTGCCATGGAAAGAAACCGAGCTCGATACCAACTCGATGCAGTACTCTACAAGCTAAGCCAATAAAACAGCCCAAGAAGAAAGATAAATAATTCCTAGGAGTTAAAACTCTCAAAACTGGAATTCTTCTTCAAAATATAGAGTCTATCTATAAATTAAAGGAAAAGGAAGAAAACTCAACTCGAGATTCTTATTGAGAAAAACGAAAATCAACATAAACTGAATTGTCAACAATGACTAGATGCCTTTATATAGGCTAGGCATCTCCTAAATTATCAAGGAAAAGTAAAACAAACCTAAAGGGAAAAGGAAAACAATTCCTAATAGGAAAAGGAAAACAATTCCTAATAGGAAAAGAAAAACCTAATCCTTATTAAAATCTAATCCTAATGGAAAAGGGAAAACTCACTCCTTATTTTAAAAGGAAAATTAAAGCACACATGCATAATTAAAATAGTAGTTTTCTCAATTTCCTCATGCATTAGATCGTGTCACCATTTTTCGGGGTGTCTTCACGCTACCATCTTTCCGGGTCCTTCTCATATAGTCCCAAGCATTGTGGTCTACATCAGGTACTGTAGATATTGCTAATGCTGTGGCATCTGGAAGGGTTGCTGTAGTTGATCCTATAGAACAGCGGTTGACTTTGGTGTACGTGCATTTTCCAGGTTCGATAGTCACTATTCTTGCCATTAAAGTTTCTTGACATTTGCTGCTTCATTTTTTTGCATGTGAATCCAAAGATAAAATGTTCCTATGCATCTAAGACCGAATTGTAGCAATATCTGATGTTATATGTCGTCTTAAGGGCCTTCAAGTGATTACACCACATGTTTTGTTGATTGATTAGTATGTTGTGATATGATTGGGGGCCATATTTGCTTGTTTTAGTGTATCAACAATTTTATTTTTTATTTTTTGAACTTTTTGCTAGATGGTGTGTCTTGGTGTTTATTTGTTGTCTTATTAATTTCAAATAGTGAGGTTTTTTTATGCCAAATTACATCTTGCAGTTCTATTGACAAAAGAGAATTCATTGTGCTTTCAAGTATTTGGCGGTTCACAGAGAACGAAAGCTTCCGAACTAACTTCTGAATCTTGTAAGGAGGCTTATGGAAGGTTCTTAATGGGAAATTGGCCTCTTCTTTTTAGGAAAACAGACACTTGCTTTCAATGGCTCTTGCCATTTTCCATGTGAATGATTCTCAATTTCCATTATAGTAAGCCTCTGGAAGATCTTAGGGTGATTTTCTGTTGTTTGCATTTGATTTCTCTTGCTCTCTGTTTTTTATTATGTTTTATCTTCCTTTGTTCACTCATTTGATCAGTTGGATACTTGTACTTTGATCACATTTGATCATTTCCCCATCATTGAATTTGCGTTAACTTTTCACAGGGTGAGTTGTGGAGCAAATTCAACTTACAAACTTTTTCTCTCTTATTTCATCAGAGTTTTCAGTAATCATACATACATTATACATACAGCTATTATATATATGGATTGGATGTAGGAATACTTCGAATTTCTTTTTATTAGTGTATTTATTTATTTACAGAATGAATAGGGTTCCACGCAATTCATCCCCCTGAGACAGACATCATGCTCTTCAGGAGGCTTCTAAACTTTCAGCAGCAGCAGTAGAACCAGGCTTAGCAGAACATGCTCACCATTCCAGACAAATTTTCTTTGAATCTCTTGAAATGAGTGATTAGGTTGTTGGGCCATGAACCCAACAACCTACTACTATCAACTCACATTGTGGAAGTGACACAGTCTGGAATCTCTGACAGTTCCTAAAAAATTGTGAACACGATTTTAGTCACCTTGCAGATTAAGCATTGCCCTAATTTTATATCTTTTCCAAACGGAGGATTGCGTGCCCCCAGCCTGAAATCAATGGAGATCGACTGTTGTTGATAAGATGTCCTGTAGTTGATTTTTAGTGTACACTTCTCGGTTTGCTCTGTTTGGTTTGTTTTATCTTTGCTCATACATAATCAAACCCTTAATGACTTCAAAGCCATAATCTTTTCCTAAACATTGAATTGCCATTCAATACCTTCTCTGTTGTATGTCTTCGTACTCTTTGCTTCAGTTTGCTTGAGTTGCAATTATGATGTTTATTATTTGGGCCAATTGCAGAGTGTGTTCCTCTACCGACAATTACCCGTGGTACTCTGTGCTGTAAATATCGCCAGAATAATGTCTTCTACTCTCCCAACAAGAAAAATGCGTAGAGCATAATATTAATGTTGTGGCAATTTCGATTTTGCTGGCTACAAATCATGTGTAACCTCTGCTTGACCTTGGCTCTAGCAAGAATGTGACTAATCATAGGACAGAAAATTCGTACGATCCTTGCGCAACATTGGCTCGAGTGAAGTTGCAACAGTTTTTAATAAAGACTATTTCTGTAATTTTACTTTTAGTGTTGATTTAAGCACAATAAGACCATCTTGATCGCCTAGATGTCATTGTTGTTCAATCAGTTTTATGAATAAGAATGCTTGAGAGAGTTTCTCTCTTTTGTTTCCCATATTCATATGAGAAATTCTTTGGACAAGAGTATCTGGCTGTTTTGCTTTAGATACCAAAACAGAGATTTCCATTGAAGTATTGGTTCATTGTGCAAAGAATTGGATACTCTTCAACAGTTTCATCATCATCGAGGCATCTGGATTTTGAAGAAAACTTTAATGATTGTCTCCTTTCATCTTAAAAATTCAAGAAAAGGTTGAGCACTTTTTCTCTCTATTCATAACATATGTTTTCTCTTATAATCGTTCGTATTTATAGAGATAGGGTATATAATTCACATGGATATAATAATCCTCTGGACAAGTCAAAAAATTCACGTTTCTGGGTCGAATCGCAGTGCAAGGATTCTTGGAACTACAATCAATTTTTATTGCAATCTGTGTTGCTGATGTTTCTCGAATGCCCCAGTACACCACACCACTGATACCTATTATTAAAAGCATCAACATGTTACATGTGTTCATTTATTTGGACTAAATTCCTACTATAATTAAAATATTTCCTTGTTCCAGCTCTATATCTACAAGACTACAACGATTATGTGTTCTTATTACATGGCATTTTAAGTCAAACTGCCCTACAAAAGGAAAATTTAGAAAACAATATTCATTTCAATAGGGTTCAGGAAAAGTTCAAAGTATTCAGGAAACGCAGTTAATAAAAACACTATCTTTAAAAATGTAGTCTAACCTTTGGTAAAGTTGCAATTAAGCCTTTAACATCATATGTTTTTAAAACCGTATCCTTTGCCTGTGGTGGGAAAACAACAATATTTTCATTGGTGAATTTTAATCAAAATGTGTATCAATTAGTCTAATGATAAAATTTATTTTCATTATATGAAAGATTTGAGATGAAATCTCTTTTAGATTAAGGGTGCGGGATTTAAGAGGAGAGAGAGCCTAACCATAAATGTCAAGAGAGAAAAGCTTTACTCAAAACATCACAACATAGTTGTGAAGGGTGGATGCGATATTTCACATTATCCTTTTTAACGGATAAAACGAAAAAACAAAACAAAAAAGTGGACCGTATTGCATGGAATGGTAGATGGCACGTTCTACATAGAAGTCAAGCATTTTATGCCCTCTTCTTCCTTTCCAAAGCAAAACGCAACTTCCTCTCTGCTTTTGCTCTGCTTCTTGCATTCCCCTTCCTTCATTTCCTTTGATTTCCAAACAAGAAAACATGGCTGAGATTGCAACCATTTTTATCTCTCCCTTCCTCCAAGCTTTTTTCGAAAGATTGGCATCTGGGGAGTTTGTTGACTTCTTTCGACGACAAAAACTCTCCGATGGACTCCTCAAGAAGTTGAAGACAACTTTCTGACCCTCAATGCAGTGCTCAAAGACGCAGAAGAGTTGCAAGTTACGAAACCTTGTGAAAGAGTGGCTTAATGAGCTGAAAGATGCAATCTATGATGCAGAGCATCTTGGATGAGATTGCTCTGAAGCCTTGAAGCGAGTTGGATGCTCAATTTCAAACACTGCAAGCAAGGTACGAAAGTTATCCATCTCTGCTTTTCGTAATTCTTTTGTCCAACAAATAGAGCCAAAGATAAAAGAGATACTTGACTAGAATCTCTAGCACAACAAAAGGATCTTATGGGTCTTAAAGAAGGTTTTGGAGGAAATCATCTGAAAGATTGCCCACAACTTCTTTGGTTGAAGAATCTGAAATTTGTGGTAGGGATGTTGACAAGGAGGCAATCATTAAAATGATACTCTCAGATGATGCACGTGGCAATGAAGATGGGTGTGATTGCTATAGTTGGCATGGGAGGATTGGCAAGACCACCTTGCTCAATTTTGTATACAATGACAATAGGGTGAAGGAGCACTTTAATAACCTTGAAGCATGGGTTTGTGTTTCGAAGAATTTGACGTGTTCAAGATAACAAAAACAATTCGAGGGTAACTTCATCAGCTGTGATATATGGATCTAAATCAACTTCAACTTAAACTAAGGGAGTGTTTAACGGGAAAGAAGTTTCTACTTGTTTTAGATGATATTTGGAATGAGATTCTGTTCAATGGGAGGCATTGTAAACCCTTCAAATATGGGGCACAAGGAAGTAAGGTCCTTGTAACAACACGTAGTGATAGTGTTGTATCAATTGCTAGAGCAATGTCTCATCGTCTAATGAGTTACTAGAAGAAGATTGCTGGTCACTATTTGCAAAACATGCATTCCATGATGGTAACTCTAATGCACATGGTGAGTTGGAAGTTATAGGTAGAAAAATCATTGAAAAGTGGAGGCCTTCCATTAGCGATCAAGACAATTGGTGCTTTATTAGGATCTAAACCAAATGATGAATGGGATAAGATATTGAAGAGTGAGGGGATTTGCCAACTGATGAGATGGGTATTCTTCCGGCTCTAAAGTTAAGTTACAAATATCTCTCTTCACCTCTAAAGCAATGCTTTGCTTATTGTTCAATATTCCCAAAGGATTATGCTTTCAAAAAGATCAATTAATCTTGTTATGGATGGCGGAAGGTTTCCTACAGCAACTCAAAAACAGAACAATGGAAGAAGTTGGTAATGAGTATTTCCTCACTCTAGAATCAAGATCATTATTTCAAAAATCAAGTGACGACAAGTCATGTTTTGTAATGCATGATCTCGTGAGCGATTTAGCAAAATCTATATCTGGACAATTTATTTCAAGGTTGGGGGATGGTTGTTCTCACGAGATAGTAAACAATACTCGCCACTTGTCCTATTTTTTCAAACAAGCTTTTCATAGCTTGAAGAAGTTTGAGGCCCTTCACAAAGCTAAGACGTTGCACACTTTCCTACATTTAGATATGTCAGGTTATAATTGGCCCCACTACTGCTTGAGTAAAAAAGTAGTACATGATTTACTTCTAACACTAAGATGCTTACGGGTGCTTTCTCTATCCAAGTATGAGAACATTACTGAATTGCCAGAGTCAATTGGCAAACTTAAACACCTACGTTACTTGGATCTCTCTTTCACTGAAGTTAAAAAACTGCCTGATTCTATATGCGAGTTGTGCAATTTGCAAACATTGAGATTATCAAATTGTGAAGAGCTTGTTGTATTGCCGAGAGATATGTGGAAACTCATTAGTTTACGTCATCTTGATATTACCGAAACTGGCATAAAAGAGACGCCGATACATTTGGGTAGATTAAAATGCCTCCAAACGTTGACTAAATTTGTCGTCGGCAAAGGTAGTGAGACTTCCATTGGAGAGTTAGGAAATTTTACAAATCTTCAAGGATCACTTTCTATATTGGGGCTCCAAAATGTTGAATCTCCTAGTGATGCTCTGAATGCAAGCTTGAAGGATAAAAAGGACCCCAAAGAATTGGTATTGGAATGGAATGCTGATACTAATTTTTCAGAAAGTCAGATAAGTGTACTAGATAATCTCCAGCCCCATACAAGCTTGAAAAGCCTCACTATTAGATACTACGGTGGTAAAAGTTTTTCAGATTGGGTAGGGCATCCTTCATTCTCTAATGTAGCATCTCTTGAGCTACAAAATTGTAAGTATTGCAACAACTTGCCACCCCTTGGGCTGCTACGCTCTCTTCAGAAACTCTGTGTTGTTGGGTTTAGTGAAGTTGTTACAGTGGGTCGTGAGTTTTTTGGTAGCAGTTCTTCTTCATCTAAGCCATTTGGTGCCCTCAAATTTCTTAAGTTCGAGAATATGTGGAACTGGGGGGAATGGAATTATTTTGGTGACGAAAATGTGGGTGTAGGCTTTCCTAAACTTGAAGAGCTTTATATTAGAAATTGCGATAAACTCACAGGAGGGTTGCCTGTCCATCTTCCTTCTTTAGCCATACTTCATATTGATGATTGTCGTCAACTGGTGGCTCCACTCCCAAGCACTCCTGCTTTACGTAATTTGAGTCTGGATGGTTGTAATGGGGTTTCGTTAAATGAATGGCCACCTGGAGTGCAGAAGCTCAAAATTGGAAGATTTGATGCACTAGAGTTCCTACCCAAGGGAATGATAAACTCCAACGGCGGTCTTCAAGAGTTGGTGATCCATAACTGTTCCTCACTTGTGTCCCATCCCAAGAATGTTCTTCCCTCTACATTAAAATGCCTTGAGATTTATGGATGTGAGAAATTAGATCTCCCAACAAACTTTGACTATTCATCCTTTGAAAAACTGTCATTGTGTAATTGTGATTATGTGAAGTCCATTCCATTAGATTTATTCCCAAATCTTTATGACATCCAAATCTCTTCGTGTAGCAATTTGAAATCTCTTACGGTTCCAGAAAATTATGAACATGATTTAGTCACCTTGGAGATTTATATCAGTTATTGCCATAATTTTGTTTCTTTTCCAAAAGGAGGATTGCGTGCCCCCAAACTCACAACGTTTGTGGTTGAGGGTTGTGTCAGTTTGAGATCACTTCCTGACAAAATGCACATACTCCTTCCGTCTCTTGATTTTTTATATATACTTGATTGTCCAAAAGTTGAGTCGTTTCCTGAAGGGGGGTTGCCAACCAATCTGAAAACAATTAAGATCCCTTTTCATATGGGATGTGGTTTGCAGAACCTCCCTTTTCTTACTGTTATTGGAATCAGTGGCAAATCTGAAGTTGTGGAGTCTTTCCCAGAGGAGCAGTTGCTGCCCACCAGTGTGACCTTCCTTGGAATATGGGACTTTCCAAATTTGAAATCTTTGGACAAGAAAGGGCTTCAACACCTCAATGCTCTTGAAAAATTGAGTATCAGTGAATGTCCTAAGCTCAATTGTATGCCGAAACAGGGGCTGCCTCCCTCCCTTTCTATTCTTAGGATCAGAGAATGTCCTTTGTTGAAGAAAAGGTTGCAAAGTAAAAAAGGAAAAGAATGGCGCAAGATTGCTCACGTCGAACAGATATGGATTGATTACAAATTAATTGAATAAGCGAAAAGTCTGTCTAGTCCCCAATTTTGGTACGTGCACTTTCCAACCACCTAATTTTATTCTCTCTGGTTTTAATATGCTTAGTTGCTATCTTAGATAAAACAGAATGCTCCACCAACTTCACCACTTGAACGATATATTATTTTGCATATTTGATTAATTCTTCTCGGTTTCCCCTTTTAGCTCGTGCATAAACTAAATAACTAACTTTTCTGTTTATAAGTTAGTTAGTTTAGTTAGATATAGTTCAAGTTGTTAAGTTGGTTTACAGCTTCAATTATTTGATTGTACACCCATCTATAAGCTTCTTTCATTCACTTGTAAACACTGCGAGAATGATTTGCAAATGAGGAACTTCTCTTCTTCCTTTTCTCTTCTTCTTTCTCCTTCATTTCTTCTCCTCTGTTCTGGATATTTCTCTACTTTCTTTGATTTTTGACATGCTCTGTTTTTTTTTTGGTTGATCATAAATAATCAAACCCTTAAAAATGAACTATTTCCTAATCTGATTGGAAGCTGAAACTGAGTACTTCCATTTTTGCATCCCTTATAACTTCAAATCCATTTCCCCTAAACTTTGATACCGATTAAGCATACAAATATGTTGGCGAGATTGATAGCTATTGGTGAACAACTTAAAAATTATCTACGTGAAAAGAAAGTAATCTAATAACGCAAATTAAGTTGAATTTACTTTAAAAGATCCATGAATGGGTACATGGAAACAAACGAAGCCTAGTTTGCTATTTTTCAATGCATGCTTTTAATTCTGTCAAAAAACATCTGTAGCTGATTAGAAACCAGCTTAGCACTTGCATTAATTGTTTGATTGGATTCAGATGTTTATTTGCACGTTTGTGTAGGTTTTCCATTTCAATCTGTTATGCATGAATAGGTACCGAAAGATCAGTGGGAACCTATGAACCTTGTAAAAGTGTGGTACGAAATCAACAAAACGGGGAAATTTAGGTTTCTTTTTCTTTTCCTGGAAGTGTACGCTTTGAATTACCGTTCAATACCTTTTCTCCTCAAAGCAGCTATAAGGGAAAAGGTAATCAATGATAGAAAAGGATTTTCTCGTGGTTACTACTTGATCATTGTTAAGGTGACTCACTTGATTTGTGGTAAAATATGGCAGTTTTCCTGATATCTAGCCGGCATTGAACCAATTGGAAGCTAGTGCTGTTTCTGATACCTTCAATTATTAAATATTGAAATGAGAAGCTGAAGTTGGTTTTAGATGGCGACATTTTCTATTGACTAAGAGGTGCGGGTAATTTTTTTAATGGTGATTATTTTCTTTGTCGGTAGTTCACATATGTATATGAGTATTGATTATGTCTCTTTTGTATTGTAGGCTAGAGTCTCTAGAGAAACCGGGCTGCAAGGTGTGATTGAAAGTACTGGGATATTGTGGTTTCGTGGCAAATGCAGAGGAGTTGTAGAAGACCTATTTGATTGTTTGTGGCAAATGCAGAGGAGGTGTTTTTATGTTGCCTGTAGGTTGTTATGTGTTGTTCGAGCTGTATGTGGAAAGTGCAAAAACTATTTAGCAGCGTATATTTTCCTGGAGAAGGAGAACATTCTTTCTACTGCCATGAACGCATGTGTAAATGCTTTGTTGGACTGCTAGAAGAGTTTGTCTGAAATTCTATGGTTGTTCCTCTTCAAAGAAATCTACCACATCATTCTAAATTGCAGAGGTTTGTTTTGCATCGTGTTTGTTATGTTATAAAGTTCATCAGCATATGTTCTTTGTTTTTGTTTAAATAAAGAAAATGTGATGTTTTGGCTGTTTAATGAATTACAGGACAACTGCCTGAAACAGACTATGGGAATTTGACGCAACTGAGTAGTGATATGTTGGATTTTCTTTTCTGAGTAGTGATATTATGTTGTGGGCAGAAATTGTTGGTCTCATCTCTTGTGCTTGCTGCAACTGCAAGGTAAATTTGTTTCTGCTTGAGATTGATTTTATTTACATTTATTGAGCAGGTGAGCCACTCGAAGTCAGAAACTCATGCTGATTGGGCATCATATATAAGTGTTTCAAATCATTTGGGTGGTTGGGGTCAAATTATGTGGTGTTGGCCCCATAGAGGTCCTGCAATTGATGTCCAAAGTCAATTGGCAAGACCTCTGTGGACCAGGTCCACCCAAAGTTTGGAAAGGAATTTCGAAATTTGACAAGAAACAGGTTGCCTTAGCTTTCCACTTTAGCTTCTTTCTCAACGTAATTGAAACTTAAGGGCCTTCCAGTGATTACTCCTTGTTACATGTTTTGTGATTGACTAGTTTCTTGTGATAAAACTGTGGGCCATATTTGCTTGCTGCTATGTATCAAGAATTTTATTCTTTTGACTTTTCATATGGTATTTATTGTTTTGTCTCATTAACTTTATTGTGTATTGAAGGGTTTTGGTTGTTTTTGTCATCTCTCATGATTTTTCAGTAGCCAAATGGAATAGAAAGTGATTTAATTTGTCTATCTTCTATAGATGTTATCTCTTGTGTTGTATTATTGCTCGATAATGTATTTTTTATATTACGCCTAACAATTGTAGGGTTCAGTTAATTTTGGTTGGTGATGGATCTAAGATCCTTGATTTTTTTTTTCTTATCGTTTTTACATGTAATAGGCAAACAAGCAGAGATTTATATTGTACTTTAAATTGCTTGGTTTAGTAAAAATGTGAACTGTGTAAAGAAAGAAGTGAGTCGTGTCTAATGAGTTGTTTTGTTTGATTACTTAGAACATGTGTGGGTGACAAATTGGTGATATGAAAGAGTTTGAATAATGATTGAAGTAAAATAGTTGCAACGCTCTCATTGATTGTAAATTTCTAGTATCTTATATTTTCTACCCCTTATGGCCTTCGAAAGATTAAAAATTTCCTCTGGGAAGCCAAAACGTTTGGTAAAGATCTGTTATTGGGGTTTTGGCATTACTTGTGGATTGTGTATTGGGCAACCTACTGTCTAGTAGTAATTTCGTTTCTTATAATTTTTGGATAGTAATTTTGGTTTTAGTTCCTCTAGACTCTTTGCCAATGATTTTATGTAGTGCGATTGAACTATTTGTTTGTTATGACCCTATGAATCAGCATCATGGATAGTTCTGTTCTAATTTCCTCTTTCTCTGTTTTTCACCTAGTTTTTCTCTGCCTAAATGGTTCAAAGAGTTGATTGTACCTTCAATCATAGCCTAACTCCTTGCAGGAACTGCTTAGCTTTTCTTATAAATGGGTGTTTAGATGTTTCCGACTTCGGAAGTCAGTTTTGCTGGTTTATTTGCTGGAGATTCTGAGGCATTTCCTGTTATGATTCATGGTAATATGTGAATATGAATGAGTTTCATTATGTGGATATGCGTTTAGATAAGATTAATGTAATTGAATTGGTGTTTTGGTATGAAGTGAGGAATGTATTCATCTTTAACCATTCTTTACTCATGTTCTTTTTATTCTTTTGTTCTTTTGTTTATGTCAAGCATGTTGGCTACTAATCTATAGAGTTATTTCATCGTAATAAACCATATGGTCATCCAATTTTTATGCAATGTTATTAAAAATTCAAGGAAAAATTGGTTTTTTTTTTTTTTTTCTTTCTCTGAATTAGTGATTTTAGAATATGCTTTCTAGCTTCCTTGTAATGTCCATTGGCAGTGATATTAATAACATGGCCTCAAAGTCTTCTTGAAGGCTTGAACTGTGTCTTCGCCTTGATCTCTCCTCCCCAGTTCTCACCAAAGGGGTACTGTTGTTTTTAGCAGTGGTGTTTGGATAGGATGCCATTGATGGTGCTCCAGCTCTGTTGAGGATGGACGATAGTAATTGGGAGAAGAGAATGGAAGAGAAGGATGGTTTTGTGGGACTATGGTGGAAAGGGCAGCCTGTTTCTTTCTCTTCTTTGTGGAAGTTGGGTGTACCATTCAATACCTTTTGTCCTGAAATCTGCTACATGGGAAAAGGTAATCAATGATAGCTGAGGAGTTTCTTGTGGGTACTGTACATGTGATCCTTGTTAAGGTGACTGACTTGATTTTTGGTGATAAAATGGCAGGCTTCCTGATATCTAGCCAGCATTGAACTAGCAAAATGGAAGCTGGTGTTGTTTCTGATACCTTCAACTATCAAAATGTTGATATTAGACTTAGATGGTGACATAATTTTTTGACTAAGAGGCGCGGGTAAGTTTTCAATGGTGGTTTTTTTCCTTATCATTCGTATATATAAGAGTATCGGTTATATGTCTTTGTATTGTAGCTACATAGGCTGGGCTGCAAATAGGATATTGCGTTTTTTAGGCAAATGCAAAGGATTTGAAGGATTTAAAATAATACAAATTTCAAACATTCACTTGCATTGCAATCTAAGCAGATCTGATCAGATTGATATATATGTTACAAATAGGTCATGCATTGGTTTGTTCCGTGAATAATTTCATGTGTGCTTATTTCTATGATGGTTGTAGGTAGTTATGCCTTCCCTTTTGGAGCTTCATGTGGGCAATGCAAATAAACATTTACTGGAGTATATTTAGCTGGAGAATGGGAACACTATCTGTAATGTCATGAATGCATGTGTAAATGCTTCGTTGGAATGCTGAAAGAGTTTGTCTGAAATCCCGTGGTTTGTCGTCTCTAAAGAAATCTACCACTGGTCTGAATTGCAGAGGTTTCTTTTGCATCATATTTGATAGGTTTTAAAGTTCATCAGCATAAGTGTTTTTTTTGTAATGAATTACAGGACATCTTCCTAAAACTGACGATGAGAATTCGATGCCACCATGTAAGTCATGTTTGGAGTGCTTAAAAGAATCTCAAGTTAGCCTCGCTCAATAGCAGATGCTTGTGAAGGGTATGCAGTCTTAGAGTTTATGTCCTGCTACTGTGGTTATATGTTATGTCACCTGAATGACCTTTTTCTGGCATTGCTGGTAGAATGTGTTATCGTGAACCGTAAAGCTTGTTTTGGCCATAATTTGTTACATTTGATCACATATTGAATTAACATACTACTTACTAATAACATGTACTATACCATTGGTAGACAAATTCATGAAATGAAGCTACTGGTTAACATTTATAGCAGATACACATACATAGGAAAGATGGAGTTCAAACATTATCTATAGGCCCATCATGGGAAATTACAAGTATAGGTTCTGTCCTGGGCCTTTGCACAATTGGTTTAAGTGTAGAGTGGTGATGAGATAGGTGTTAGGCTCAGATGGATTGTGGTGTGTCTAAGGTTTTCTTAAATTTGGGCCGTTTGGGGTTTTCCACATATAATAATATTGAGGCAAGGTGCATGAATTGCTTCTCTCTCAAATTACCGCACTAGTTGTTTGAACTTCACCTTCATTATGGTTCTAAAACTCAGAATTGGATCATAGAATTGCTTCTCTCTCAAAACAGATTTTATTGCACTTTGCTTCATGAAAAGAGGAACATAGAGATAAATTAGAATGGCCAAGCTGTTTTGTCCATGGTATTGAGTTTTTGCCCTGTTTTTCAATATGGAATCATTGGCACATGCTTGTGGTACATAATGCTATTGTTGTACTGGTAGTTATGGGGCATGTGAAGATTGTTTTTACCTTATAATTCTGTAACATGTTTTTATAATGCTTAATTTGAAGTTGTATGTTCCGTCATGAGTGGAACGAAAATGAATTTTTTGTTTTTTTTTTGTTCCACTTGTTCTTACACGAGTCATTTGGCTTGCAACAAATAATTGGACTATCAATGGTGTAGACCTCGATCAGGACATCCTAAAAGACTATGTTTTTACAATTTTTGTATGATTAGATGACTGTTCTAGAGAGTGCTAGTGCCTTTTCATTTCCAGATTTTCTTTCCTTCACATATTTTAGATTGTAAATTTAGGTGGAATTTGTGTACACCTTCTGTTTACTTGATTTTTTTCTTTATTCTTTTATAAAAATATCCTTAATTTGTTATTAGAAAACGGCATTTTTTTTAATTTTTACTTCAGGAGGATTCTTAATAAGAATGTGAACCGCATCTAAAATAAGAAGTTGCTGCATTGATATTTTTGTAGACATATCTTCCAAGTGTAACGCCGGGGCCACTGCTAAAGTGTAGAGAAGAAGAACTTGTGGACTTGAGAAGAGACGGAATAGGAGAGCTGTTGTGACAAACAAAAATTCCAGGATCACCAAAGAAGTAAAAAAGTGCAGAATAGAAAAATAACACAGCCACACAAGATATCAAGATTTAAGTGGTTCGGCCAAATAAGCCTACATCCACTGGCGGAGACAATCTAGGAGAAATTCACTAACAAAAGAGTGGAGTACAAAGAGTAGTACACATAAAACCACTCAAACCCAAAAGCCCCAATACACCCAAATCTCACTAATACACAAAAGAGAATTAAATACAAAAGAGAATACTTCTCTATAATTCTCTAAGCTTAAAATAAGCACTCAAATATAAGATCAATAAACCAAATGGTGTATCACAAGTCTGTCTCTCTATCTCAAAGATGAAGCTTCATCGCCCAACACAAAAATAGCCGAATGGCTATACATATAAAAAAGCCAAGCAACCTTCTCCAAGAAGCAAAGTCATCAAAGGTATGCTGCCCTTCATAAATGTTGCTCCATACCTCCTTAAATGACGAAGCCAACTTTTCTTCTTTCCCTTTTATAGTTGCTGCTTCTCTCCTTGACCGAATGGCTTCATCTCATTAACAAGAAGGCCATTATTTCAAAGCTTCTAGAAGAGAGCTCATAAATGAGAGACAAAATGCCAAGTGAGAAATAAATTGAAGCCATAACAATATTGGGGTCTACGGCAGACTTGTGAAATCAAGTCATTTCCAACAAGAGATTCAGGAATGGTATAGGGTCTATGACAAGAAAAGAAATTGTATTAGCTTTCCAAATTTTTTTTTTTTTTTTTTAAATTGTTTATATTCCCTGCCAAAAGGTTGTAAATTGTCGACTGATTAAAATGATGGTTTCTGCTCCATCTACTAGATTTTTTCTTGTTTTAAAAAGTTGTGTATTGCAAAGATTGGAAAGATGAACTTTGCTATTGGAAACTGTTGCCATTGATGCCTGTTGGGGATAAAACCCTCTCGTGAGTCCCACTCATTTTTGACATATAAGCAAAATGCCAACACACACTCTATGGGGACACGTGTGGGCTAACACCCATAAATAGATAGGAGAAATGCTAGAGGTCAATATTTTCTTTACATTTGGCTCATCTAATCTTACAAATTAACCATTAGATTTTGTGAACTTATATGGACACCACATAAGTCAATGGTGGACATCACAAATCAAATGGTTGATCTATTGAATTTGTAGGAGAATATGAGTCAAATATAGAGAATTTATTGACCTATAATATTTCTTGATAGATAAAAGAAAGGGAGGAGAAAGGGCTTCTTCTTGACTGGATTTTTCTTCTCCCTCTCTCTAGAATGGTCTCTGGAAGCTAGTTCTTGGGAGAACCAGAGCCCATTATTTTCATCTTCTTTCTCACTCCAAAGAACATGCATGCTTACTTAAGCATCGGAGTGTCTTCGGTTCCAGCCGAGGACCCTCTGACGCCTTCTCTATTTTGCAGGTACACAATTCTCACACTAGGGGTCCCATTTCAGCTCAGTTGTACAATGACTGTCGAGGTAACTTATTTCAACCCAAAAATTGCCCCAACAATGCCTAACCTCAAGAGCTTAGGTTATAGTAAAAAGAAAAAAAACCTGTTCTATGCTCTTCGGTTTTTTGTGACAGTTCTTGTGAATGGGCAATATTTCTTATTCTTCTAATTGATCAATGTTTAGTGGACACAAGTTGGGTTAATTTTGTCATTCAGCTTGCTTCAGTTTGCTTGAGTTGCATTTATGATGTTTCTTATTTGGGCCAATCGCAGAGTGTGCTCCTCTAAATACCGCCAGAGTGTCTTCCAAAAAGAAAAATGTGTAGAGAATAATGTTAATGTTGTGTCAGCTGGAAGGGATGCTAGACTTGATCCTGAAGAATGGATAACCAAGAGATACGTTCTTATTGTCAAAACTCCAGATTTTGACTTTAGTGGATGTGTGTTATGTGAGTTCTATAATCATTATTCTTGCCGTCAATAGTTTCTATACCATAAATGCTTTGTTATTTACTTCTGGCCTTAACTTTTTTTGTATATGAAAATGAAAAACAAAAATGTTGCTATGCATAATGAATCTAAGACCAAATGGTAGCATAATCCATTATGCTTTGTAAAATTCTGTAGTTCGTGGAAATCAAAAGTTTCCAGACTCATTGCTGCATGTTGTAAGGATGCTAACATTGATATGAGGTGGTGACTTCACAATAGGAATTGGCCACTTCATCATATGAAACTAGATACTTACTTTCAGAGTATGTTGCCATTTTTCATGTTTGTCATTGTTAATTGCTATGTATACAAGTGATTTTCCATTACATGTAAAAATAAAAAATAAATAAAAAAGAATCATATGAACTTAGTTTTGACAATAAGATAACTCGTTACATCATTAATTGTGCAAGGTACAACATATGCATATTCTCACATAGTATCAAATTTTAAAAAAAGAAGATGATGCAGCCAATCAGTTGTGTCAGTTGAAATGTTCCATAATATTTGGGAAGGAAGTGGTAGAGCTCCCTCTAGTAGCAACAAATACTAATTATCAAGGACAGGTAATTTTCATCTCTTGATGGGATTTTCTCTTTTCCCTTTTTTGGATGGTGGCAACCTATTCTAAATTGATGAATGCTGTTGTTGTAGGATTACCTTCAGTCCTTGTTTACTTGCATTCAGAGCCATGTGATACCAGTGGCCGATGAAGCTGAGTCATTATGGACAAAATTTTGATTTTATTAGACCAAAATGAGGTACTTGTTTTTTTGCACTTTCTGTTTGTTGTTTGGGAGCGCAAAGAAATTGAGATTAATATTTACATTTTTTTTTTTTTGTTGTTGCATTGCCATATGGTGATCTTCCGAGGAAACAACAGTGCTTGAAGTTCAATCCCTGCATATTGAATTATTGGTGCTCAGGTATTGGGAGTACCACTGAATTACTTCTAACAAGCCTCTCATCTCAGCTCAGGTGTGACATTTTTTAATAAAGACTATTTCTGTAATTTTATTTTCAGCGTTGGGCCCTAACTTCTTTTTAAGCTCTACTGAAGAGATTTGGATTTTAAAAAAGAGTTGTTATTGTTGTTCAATTTTATGAATAAGAATACTGAAGAGAGAGTTTCTCTTTCTGTTTCCTATATTTCTATTCAAGGCTTTATAAAAGAGTTGTTTGATTTAGTGTTTGCATATGCAAGCAAGTTTCTTGGACTTGATTGTTGTTCATTTGTATTGATACCAATTAATTAATTTAATTATAGCACATCCTTACATATTAATTGTAATGTGTCTAAGGCCATTGATATGCCGCCAATGTTGCTAACGCCATCCTTAATGGTCCCCTTTCTATAAAGTGGACGAGTCATCCAATGAGTAATGTTAAAATGAAGACTTATGTCTTTTTTGTGTCATTCTAAAATTAAAATTGAATTTGTGAGAGTACTAATGAATTTTAATCAAATAGTAATTTTAAATGAAATGAATTTGTGACCCTTTCAATGAAATGAATTTGTGATTGGTATGAGGTGGCTGAACCTGCATTCCTTGACCCTTCTAATGAAATGACTTATTTAGGTTTCTCTGCAACTTGGTATTCCTAGTTGTATATTTTTCTTTATGCTACAAACTTGTGATGCTGACTTAATTCAAATTTCACTTATATTTGCTAATTGAAGCCTTGGGGGTTAGATTTTAGTGTCTTGGTGTTATGTGTTAGGAACTGGAATGTTGAGCTTTGACATTTTTGTATGTATGAAGTGGTTTTCTTTTTTATTCACACCCTACTTTCCATGCTTTACAAGCTTGCGTTTCAGTTGTAATTTCTGCGTTTTTGGGTTAGACTATTGTAGAAGTTGGATCAGTGTATGGGTTGAAGAGCTGCAATTCTGTTAGAATATTCTAACAGAATTGAGCCTCTATCAATGGGCACCAACAGAAAAGAGGGTAATAAATCATAATATTGTATTGGCTTGAATTCTCAAGAGATTGAAAATCTCGAATTGTTCTTATCATTTTAATATATTGCATCGTTATCATCTATCCTCCATCTTACTAAATATCCCTTTCAATTGCATATCCATTACAAATCACCGATCCAAGAAAAACATATTAAATTTTGCTCATATAATTTTGACATTGACATGATTTCATGTTAGCAATGAGCTTTGCGTGAGGGATATGTGGATTGAGATCTAGTGTAGTTTTTTCAGATTGTTAGCGATATGATCAGCAAGTATGAGGGGATTTTTATGCGACTTACTTACTTGAGTAGGTCTTAGGTTGATATTTGCTATTAATTATCAGAATTACCAGCAATATGGTCAGTTAATTGCTGGGAAATTAGATTCATGATGTGTAGTTCAACCGTGGTGAGCATCAAACACTTTGGGACAACCATACAAATGAAAATGATAGATAATTTAATTAGTCTAGCAAATTATTAGGTTGAAATGGACAAAGTTTTTTCTTTAAATTGCGTGTAAGTTTTTTTTTTTTTTTTAATTTAAATCAATTTAATCTATTTAATGAGTAATGCCATGAACCGAGTCAAAAAAATTTACCGGATTTGGCTATAATATAAAATGAGAAATATATTAAGATTAGAGATTAAATTATGTAGTTGACATTTTATGAGTCTTGGTTGGTTTTTGACCACATGAACTGAAAACTAATTTCCCCCACGCTTTAAATTTCATGAAACTACGTCCGAAAGCCGTTTGCCAAATTATATATATCAGCAAAAGCAACGTATGAGGTAAGTAATGATTGGGTCAATCTTAACAAGTCATAGACTGATGATAAAATCCAAAGGGTAGCATGTCATGTTAAATTTATAGCCCTTAATTACTCCCTTACCAAACTAAAATAAAATAAAATAATAAAATAATTTAATAACTAAGTTGATATTTTTCGAAAATAAAAAAATGGATTGATGTGATATAAAAAATAAGAATGTTGAGATGTTAAATTTTTTGAAGAATAGTATCAGGTCATTTTTGGCCTTTTTCTAAAGAGACCGTAAATCGATTGTGGATTGAATGTGGCCAATTGTGGTGGACTCCACGCCACATCATGTTATTAAATCAAACTGAATGAATGAAGAAGTAACCAATATTTGTCGATCTTTAATTCATATCATTTGAGAGAGAAAATTTGAGAGGTGAGTTATACTACTCAATCAACTATCAGAGCTAGCTCTACAATTTAGTTGCAGGCAAGCAACAATGATTAGTTGTTGGAGGCAATGAGCGATAGAATGTGACTTGAAGGGATGAATGTATAAGTGTAAGTCCAAAAAAATATCATAAATGTGAGTGATTAATATAGTATTGTTCCATCAAAACCTATAAACATTAAAAAAGTCACACATTGAAAAAGTCAAGCTAAAATAATTATATTATTCTTGTATTAGCGTCTTCTATTAGTAGCAATAGTAATGTCGCTGCTAATAAACTTCACCATGACCTTAATGAAGTACATTCTTGCCGTGCAACTTCAATCACCCTAACATTGCCTTTTTTTTTTTTTTTTCTTTAAATGTTGTAGTTTTGATATAAAGCAGCACACATCCACATGATAATAAGGCCGTTAATGACCTATGACCCAAAGAAAAGGAGAAATTCAAACCAAACATGAAAGAAAGAAAGAAAAATAAGAAGGAAATTTCATGGATATTGCCTTTGAAAATGAGAGACGACAATCTACAACCTATATAGCCTGAATCAATAATTTTGTAAGTGGACGTCAAAGTCTTATATTATGTAACACCTTGATTTCATGAAAGAGAGAGAAATTTCATTTCATGGACAATCTACAAGTGCTCAGCCACGTATCCTCCATCAATAATTGTGCAACTGGACGTGAAATAATTATCTTGTTCAAGCCTCAAGTGCTACACTTTATTTTTTATATTTTTTTAAAAAAGTAGGTTTTCAAATTAAAGTCGTTTTGTTAAAGTTTTTATTAAATTTTTAAATTAAGTTGTTGGGATAAGTGATAATTTAACTTGGCCAAACCACCTCCAACTCTGTCTTTTCTATTTTTTTTTTTTTTTTTCATCAAATTGGTGAAGTTGAAAATGAGAGTTCTTAAGCATTTTCACCAAATTGCCTTACCAAGATAACTAAAATTTAGTTTTAATAAGACGGTTAATAGTGCTCAAAGCGATGGATGATTTAGCCAATGTTGCTTTTGCCAAACTCAACTAATGAGACAGATCGATCTTCGCTAAAAATCAAAATGTTGAAAATTTTCAATTTAAAGTTTCTTTGTTTCTTTTTATTACATTAATAATTTTTTATTAATATTTAAACAAAAATAAAAACTTAGAATTTTTTTTACCGAATGGCCCTTTTAAGGCCTGAGTCCTATTTGTGATTGATACCAACTATAAGACTTGGCTCAAGTCCAACACAGAGAAGGTGTATAACGTCACGTGGGTACTGCCCCTGCCCCGGGTGGGTCCATCACTCGAATGGCCTTTCCTCCCTGTACAATGGATATAAGACACAGCTTCCTATCTATCTGATTTTGCTGACTCTTCGCCTTCCTTCATTTCCTTTGATTTCCAAAGAAGAAGACATGGCTGAGGTTGCAACCGTATTTCTCTCTCCCTTTCTCCAAGTGTTTTTAGAAAGAATGGCATCCGGGTAGTTTGTTGACTTCTTTTTAAGATCTAAACGGGATGTTGATGAATCGTATAAGATATTAAAGAGTGAATTATGGGATTTAGCGATGGCTAATATGAGCGTTTTTCCAGCTCTAAGTTACAAATATCTCCCTTCACATCTAAAGCGATGTTTTGCTTATTGCTCAATATTCTCAAAGGATTATGCTTTAAAAAAATATCAATTAATCTTGTTATGGATGGCAGAAGGTTTACTTCCGCAACCTAGAAACAAAACAATGGAAGAAGTTGGCAATTAGTATTTCCTCACTCTAGAATCAAGATCACTATTCCAAACATCAAGTGATGACAAGTCATGTTTTGTAATGCATGATCTTGTGAGCAATTTAGCAAAATCTATATCTAAACAATTTATTTTAAGTTTGGAGGGTGATTATTTTCACGAGATTGTAAACAATACTCGCCACTTGTCCTATTTTTCCAAACAATATTTTCATAGCTTGAAGAAGTTTAAGACCCTTCACAAGGATAAGACGTTGCACACTTCTCTACATTTAAATATGTCCAGTTACTACCACTTGACTAGAAAAGTAGGAATAATTCTAAAAGTCCATTTTGTGTCTATTCTAAGTTCCTTTAAGAATGATGTAGCTATTAAAATCATCATTTGATTAAAAACCAATAATGATCAATTATAAGCCCAATGACGATTTTAATGGCCGCATCATTCTTGATGGGACTCAAGAGGGACACGAAGGGACTTATAGCATTACTCGAAAAGTAGTACAAGATTTATTGCCAACACTAAGATGCTTGCGGGTACTTTCTCTGTTTAACTATAGGAAATTGCTGACTTGCCTCATTCAATTGAAAAATTTAAGTATCTACGTTTCTTAGATCTCTCTTCCGCTAGTGTTCAAAAATTGCCCAATTTCATATGTTAGTTGTGCAATTTGCGTTATCTTGATATTACCGAAACTACCATGAGATGCCAAAAGAACTTGGTAGATTAAAATGCCTCCAAACATTGACAAAATTTGTTATGAATAATCATAGTGGGTCTTGCATTGGAGAGTTAGGAAAACTTGCAAATCTTCGGGGATCACTTTCTATTTCGGTGCTTCAAAATGTTGAATCTCCTACTGAGACTTTTGATGCAAGCTTGAGGGATAAAAAGTACCTCGAAGAGCTGGTATTGGAATGGAATGTACATACTAATTTTCAAAGAGTCAGAGAAGTGTACTTGATAGTCACCGACCCTATTCAAATCTGAAAATCCTTACTATCAAATACTACGGTGGAATAAGTTTTTCAGATTGGGTAGGGCACTCTTCATTCTGTAAACTAGCATCTCTTCATTTGCAAATCTGTGTAATGTTGGCATGTAGACTGTGTTTTCCTTGTTTTGGCTGTTTTTCTTAGCCTTTGTAAGGGCTTGTAACTGTGTTTTAGGAGTTGCTCTGTTTTTGAGTTGTGTTTTAATGAAATTTCTTATTCATCGAAATATATATATATATATATATATTCAGATTGGGTAGGGCACTCTTCATTCTCTAAACTAGCATCTCTTCATTTGCAAATCTGTAAATATTGCAGCAGCTTGCCACCACTTGGGCAACTACACTCTCTGCAGAACCTCTCTACTGTTGGATTTGATGAAATTGTTACAGTGGGTCATGAGTTTTGTGGTAGCGATTCTTCTTCAGTTAAGCCATTTGGTGCCCTTAAAGTTCTTAGGTTTGAGCATATGATGAAGTGGGAGGAATGGATTTCTTTTGGTGACAAAAATGGAGGTGGAGCTCTTTCTCAACTTGAAGGGCTTTATATTCATAAATGTCCTAAGCTAACAGGAGTGTTGCCCATCCATCTTCCTTCTTTAGCCAAACTAGAGATTTGTGGATGTCCGCAGCTGGTGTCTCCACTCCCAAGGACTCATGCTATTCGTGAATTGGAGCTAAGCTATTGTAATGAGATGTTGTTAAAGGAATTGCCAACTGGAATGCAGGAGCTCAAAATTGAAGGATTTAATGCACTAGAGTCCTTAGACTCACATTATTGGAATGGTCTAAGCTGAATTACACTTAGACGAGGACACTTTTTTTTCTTTTCTTTTCTTTATTTTGTTTCAAGTTTCCTTTGCCTGTGAATTTTGTACCCTAATGGCTCCCTGTTACAACCATATCTTCTACGCAGATGTTATGAGAGCTACCAAATGGTATAAATGTCCTGTTGGTTTGTCTTTTTGAACTTCGGGGGCAAGCACTTCTCCCGCATGTGTTCCAGTTGGTGGCTCAGAGGTATATTGATTGCTCAATGTCTGTTTCTGCTCTTATGATCAACATGTTTGATCATTTTTTCCTCATTGTCAGGTTTATGCGCAAAACTTAGTCACCGATCGAAGACACTTTGGTCAGTCAATTGGCAAAATGGACTGATACATCTTTGGCAAGCTCTCTTGTCAACCTTGTCATTGGGGGCTCAAAACAATTGCAATGAGAATCCATTTGATTTGAGCAGAGTCTTGATCACCCGGCATTTGAGGGTGGTGTCCAATGTGCTGTCATTGTTGGTGATTACAAGTGCATATCTACAAATAAAATGGCTGGTCCTTTTAGTTATTTTTCACATTGGCAGTGCATCTTGTGGTAAAGCATGTGGGATCGATACTTTAAGATGAGCCCTTCACCTTACCTAAAGTTAGTTCAAATATCCACCTTGAAGAGCTTCATTTTATTCTATAAGGATATGGCATTTAGACCTGATCTTGGCTTCTGTGCTGTGGCATAGAAACTCACAAGCCAAACAAAACTTATGTATGTGTTGATCATGAAGTTATTGGATATAGTACAATCTATTTATGCTTCTTTTTAATCATGAAGTTATTGGATTTGATAGAAAAGGCTATTGTCTTGGGACAAAGTGATTCAGTGCATCTTTATGTAAGCTTGTAGAGAAATATACTGAAATTTAAACTAGTTGAGGATCTTCACAGCAGTAATGGAATCTCTTACACTTTTGGGCTCTGATGAGTTGTCACCTGAACTTTTGATGTTAATTAGGGAACATATTACACCCTCTAGAGAACCTGGCATGGCTTTTGGTAATATCTTTGATGTATTGTCACAACATGGAGATTTTGGTTGTTGGTGATGCATCTAAGATCCTTGATTTTTTTTTTTTTCTTATCGTTTCTGCATTTATCGGGCAAACAATCAAAGATTTTGATGGTACTTTAAATTGCTTGGTCATAGTAAAAATGTGAACTGTGAAAAGAAAGAAGTGAATCACGCCTAATGAGTAGTTCTGTTTGACTACTTAGAGAACGTGTAGGTGACAAATTGATGATATGGAAGAGTTTGAATTATAATTGGAGTAAAATAGTTACAAGGCTCTCATTGATTTTGAATTAGTTACAATCATTTTATGAAGTGTGATTGAACTACTTGTTTGTTATGATCCTATGAATCAGCATCCTAAATAGTTGTGTTCTAATTTCCTCTTTCTCTGTGTTTTTTCTGCCTAAATGGTTCAAAGAGTTGATTGTATTTTCAATCATTGCTTGTCTCCTTGCAGGAACTGCTAATTCTCTGAAATGGATTGCTGGATTCTCCACCCACCTGATGAAGCCGATATAGAAGGGTCGTATGGACTGTGCCAGATGAGTCTGCTATTAAGATTGATGAAATTAAGGTTGATAAGGAAACCATTGACATGCTTGCTGCCCTTGGCATTTTTTTGTAGCTCTCTTCGAGACTGATTTTTATTTTTTTATGTTTCAATTTTATTGTTTCGTACTATGGACAAGGTAAACTGGTCTTGTTAGTTGTTCTTATAAATGGGTGCTTAGATGTTTTTGACTTTGGAAGACGTAAACTGGTCTTGTTAGCTTTTCTTATAAACGGGTGTTTAGATGTTTTTGACTTTGGAAGCCGGTTCCGCTGGTTTATTTGCTGGAGAATCTGTGGCATTTCCTGTTATGATTCATGGATCATGGTAATATGTGAATGTGATTGGCTTTTGCTGTGAATGAGTTTCATTATGTGGATATGCGTTTAGAAAAGATTAATGCAATTGAATTGGTGTTTTGGTATATGAAGTGAGGAATGTATTCATCTTCCACCGTTCTTTACTCATTTTATATACAAATTTCAATGGTAAATATCTGCAGATTACAATAAACCATACATTTCTTTTTTTTCATTGTTTGTGGTGAGAGTTGAGTTGTTTATTGCAATTATTCATTTGTGGAGCCTTCTCTTGTTTATGGGATTTAGCTCTCTTAACCCTTTCAATGAAATGAATTTGTGATTGGTATGGGGTGGCTGCATTTCTTGACTCTCTAGCTCTCGTGTCTTGGGTGCCTCCTTCCTGTTATAATTTCCCGAGGTGTTTCGCGAAATGTATTATTGTGAGCTTATGCCGTATGATGTAATTCTGGGCATTTTTTCAACTAATGTTCCTATGGTTTCTAGAAGAGCTCCTTATTTTTTGAAAAATAGGACAGAGTTCTCCTAAATGGGTTGCGCGGTTTATAAAAATGACGTGTTTTTTTATTTATTAACATATAAGATGTATATGAGTTTTTAAGATTAATTATAACTTTGTTCGTGCTATTAAAAAAAATATTAGAACTACATCTTTTTTTACAACTTTTTTTGCAACTTGTTAACCTATTTCCACATGTAACTATAATATAGTATTTCTCTTATTTGTTTAGGCACATGGAAGATCATGGATATTGATCTTTTTTTCTTTTTTATTCATACCCTATTTTTTCATGCTTCAAAACCATAATGCACGAAGTTGTAAATGTGGGTTTAACCATGTTATTTATATTGTATCTAATGGCGTTACACCAAAGCAACATAATAAATATATTGGTGTGTCATTTACAAACTTTAAATGATGTGGCATTTTTTATGTTGTTAGATGAGACGTTAAATTTTAATTATAAAATAATTCTTCTCAATTTCAAGTGAAACAAGGATATCCATATCCCGACTTGCTACAGCCAAGACTTGAGGGCAAAGAACATGCCGCATGCTTTTCTTTTGTAAAGGGTAATGCATACCATTAATTACCCATCTCTCTTACTCAAAAAAAAAAAAAAAACCCTAGCTGCTTCATATTTTCGATTGGGACTTATATTGTGGATAATTGTTAACTGATGTTGGTTGTATCAAGTCTCCAAAGTTTAGATAATGGGTTTAAAGAAGCGTATGTGCAACTGCTTTCATCATGTAAGGGATAAAGGGAGACAATATAGTGGGCCTTTAATGTGTTTATTAGGTTAGTGAGCCTTTAATGGATTTATTGACTAGTGGGCCTTTAATCGATTTATTAGGTTAGTCTTGAGTTTGATCCTATTACCTTGTGTTTTGTATGGACACAAATTGTTTTTGGAGAAAATTTTCTTCAATCTATCATAAGAAATTATGTGAGAGATGGCACTTAACACTTATTAGAGTAGGTTAAAAGAATTTTCCTCCAAAGGAAATTTGTCTATCTTATATTACTTGCAAGCTTGCGTTTAAGTTGTAATCGCAGAGTTTTGAATTCCTTGGAGATTGAGCATCTCGAATTGCTCTTATGATTTCAATATATTGCATCAGTATTATACATCCACTACTTACCAAATATCCCTTTCAATTGCATATCTATTACAAATCAACAACAATATACATAAATCAAAGAAAAATCCATTACAAATCACCAACAATATACATAAATCCAAGAAAAATCCATCACATTTGCTCATGTAATTCTGACATTGCCATGATTTTGTGGTAGCAATGAGCTTTGCGTGAGGGATATGTACATAAGGAGATACATTTCAAAGTTGGGTGTTTTTGACTATAAGTCTATAAGAGTATGATATGTGGATTGAGATCTGGTGTACTTACCCATTCAGATTGTTAGCAATACAAGCCGTAAGTATGAAGGGATTCTTATGGATCATACTTGCTCGTGTAGGTCTCCAGCTACCATGTGCTATTAGCTATCCGAATTGCTAGCAATCTAGCTAATTAATTGCTGAAAATTTAGATCCATGACATGTAGCTCAACCGTGTTGAAGCATCAAACACTTAGGGTCAACTAGTCAAATGGAAATGAGAGTTGATTTAATTAGTGTAACAAATTGTAAAAAATAGAGGGCGAATAAATACAAAAAATATATATTTTTTGGAAGAAATAAATTTTTTTAGTATTTTTAAATTTTTTTTTTTTTTACAATTATTTTATTATTTTATTTGTTAAAAGAATAGGGATCGATATTATAGGCATATAAAAAAATAAGTGGCATTTTTTATACATTTTGGTAGTTTTGGGGCTATCTTATTACCTTTTGAACATTGGGGGGCTATATTGCAAATAGCTGATAGTTTGGGGGCTTTTTTATACTTTTCTCATTAGCTTTTTGTGGTATTAAAATGAACTCAAAGGTCTTTGAAGTATGTAAAAAATAATAATTTAGTTTGTACAGTTAAATTCCATCAAAGGATTTGATGGATTCTGTTAATGTGTCTCGTTAGCATCAATAAAATGATGCTACATGTCACTCTTAATAAAAATTATAAATAATTTTATTTAAAAAAATAAAATAAAAATTAAAACTCCAACCATTCAAATACAATCTCAAACTATTAAGAGTCTGTTTGGGATTGTGTTTGAGAAATAGATCTTTTAAGTTTTTTTTTTTTTAAAAAAAGGCTTTTTTTGGCAGAAGCTTCATTTTTTGGACCCTTAAAAATGCTTTTAATTTTTTTTACCAAACAAGGATTTTTTTTCTTCAAACGGACTTTTTGAATGTTAAAAGCACTTTTAGGCCTCTCAAACGCAACCCCAAATAATCCCTAGTTCAAATACAAGAAACATATTGATTGCAAGTTTGGATATAAAGCAGCACACATCCACATCATATGGCCTACCATTGAAAGAAAAAGAGAAAGCAAACAAACAAAAAGCAAACCAAACATGAAAGGAAGAGAGAAATTTCATGGGCATTGCCTTAGAAAATAAGGAAAGACAATCTACAAGTGCTCAACCGACATATATATCCTTGATCAATAATTGTGCAAGTGGACTTGAAATAATTATCTTGTTCAAGCCCAAGGGGGAGAACAATAATAACTACGATAAAATAATCGTCCGGGATATATGTTGTGAGAGAAGTGCTACACTTTTTAATTTTTTTTTTTAAGAGTTGGTTTTCAAATTTTGTGTTACCATTTTATGAGTAGGTGACACATTTTTTAAAATAATAAATTTTATAGGATGGTGACACATCATTTGAGAACCAACTTTTAAAAAACTATTATCGTGAGATATATAAACTATTATCAAATCAAATCACAGCCAACGCCTTAACAAGTCTGTCTATGCTTTAAACAAAATATTCTATTATTTCAAACGCAATATCGATGAAGTTTCTTTCTTTCATGTTTGGTTTGCCTTTTCCTTTATTTTTTGTCTTCTTTTGGTGGTAGGCTTCTGTTCTGATAGTTATTCTCTCTTCTTTTTCTTTGATGATGTGGATTCCACCACAACTGGCCGGCCTTATTCAATCCGCCAAACCGAATCCAAAGCTATCTCTAAAGAGATTGCCTGATGGGTGAAAAAGAAAAATGAAAGTGGACCGTAATGCATGGAATGGTAGATGGCACATTCTAAAGAGAAGTCAAGCTTTTTAAGTCCACTTCTTCCTTGTTAAAGCAAAAAGCAGCTTCCTCTCTGTTTTTTCTCTGCTACTTGCATTCCCCTTCCTTCGTTTCCTTTGATTTCCAAACAAGAAAACATGGCTGAGATTGCAACCATTTTTATCTCTCCCTTCCTCCAAGCTTTTTTCGAAAGAATGGCATCTGGTGAGTTCCTTGAGTTCTTTCGGCATCGAAAACTCTCCAGTGGACTCCTCAAGAAGTTGGAGACATCATTCATGACCTTCGTTGCAGTGCTTGAAGACGCTGAAGAAGTGCAAGTTACAAAGCCTGTCGTGAAAAAGTGGCTTGATGAGCTGAAAGATGCGGTCTATGATGCAGAGCACGTCTTGGATGAGATTGCTACTCAAGCCTTGCGAAGCGAGTTGGATGCTCAATTTCAAACCACTGCAAGCAAGGTACGAAAGTCCTTCTCTGCTTTCCATAATTCTTTTGTAAAGGAGATAGAGCAAAAGATAAAAGAAGTACTTGAAAGACTAGATTATCTGGCACGACAAAAGGATCTTCTAGGTCTACGAGAAGGTATTGGAGGAAAATCATCAGAAAGATCCTCCACAACTTCTTTAGTTGAAGAATCCGATATTTGTGGTAGGAATGATGAAAAGGAAGAAATCATTAAAATGTTGCTCTCAAATGATGCCAAGAACAATGAGATGTGTGTGATTGCCATAGTCGGCATGGGGGGGATTGGCAAGACCACCCTTGCTCAGATTGTATACAATCATGACAAGGTGAATGAGCAATTTGACCTTAAAGCATGGGTTTGTGTTTCGGAAGAATTTAACGTGTTCAAGGTAACAAAAACAATTTTGGAGGCGGTAACTTTGTCACCTTGTTCTGTCACGGATCTAAATCAACTTCAACTTAAATTAAAGGAGTGTTTAATGGGGAAGAAATTTCTCCTTGTTTTAGATGATGTTTGGAATGAGAAGTATGCTGAATGGGAGGATCTATGTAAACCCTTCAAATTTGGGGAACTAGGAAGTAAGGTCCTAGTAACAACACGTAATGATAGTGTTGCATTAGTCATGCGTGCTACTACAATGTCTCATCATTTAAAGGAGTTACCAGAAGAAGATTGTTGGTCACTATTTTCAAAACATGCATTCCATGTTGGCAACTCTAATGCACATGGAGAGTTCGAAGTAGTAGGTAGAAAAATCATGGAAAAGTGTGGAGGCCTTCCGTTAGCAATCAAGGCAATTGGTGATCTATTAAGATCTAAACCGGATGTTGATGAATGGAATAAGATATTGAATAATGAATTATGGGATTTGCCAATTGATGAGATGGGTATTCTTCCGGCTCTAAGGTTAAGTTACAAATATCTCTCTTCACCTCTAAAGCAATGCTTTGCTTATTGTTCAATATTCCCAAAGGATTATGCTTTCAAAAAAGTTCAATTAATCTTGTTATGGATGGCAGAAGGTTTCCTACAGCAACCCAAAAACAGAACAATGGAAGAAGTTGGTAATGAGTATTTCCTCACTCTAGAATCAAGATCATTATTCCAAAAATCAAGTGATGACAAGTCATGTTTTGTAATGCATGATCTCGTGAGCGATTTAGCAAAATCTATATCTGGACAATTTATTTCAAGGTTGGAGAGTGGCTGTTCTCACGAGATACTAAACAATACTCGCCACTTGTCCTATTTTTTCAAACAAGATTTTCATAGCTTGAAGAAGTTTGAGACCATTCACAAAGCTAAGAGGTTGCACACTTTCCTACATTTAGATATGTCAGGTTATAATTGGCCTGGCTACTACTTGAGTAAAAAAGTAGTACATGATTTACTTCCAACACTAAGATGCTTACGGGTGCTTTCTCTGTCCAAGTACACGTACTTTACTGAATTGCCAAAGTCAATTGGCAAACTTAAACACCTACATTATTTGGATCTTTCTTTTACTGAAGTTCAAAGACTGCCTGATTCTATATGCGAGTTGTGCAATTTGCAAACATTGAGATTATCACACTGTCGAAAGCTTGTTGTATTGCCGAGAGATATGTGGAAACTCATTAGTTTACGTCATCTTGATATTACCGAAACTGGCATAAAAGAGACGCCGATACATTTGGGTAGATTAAAATGCCTCCAGACGTTGACTAAATTTGTCGTCGGCAAAGGTAGTGGGACTTCCATTGGAGAGTTAGGAAATTTTACAAATCTTCAAGGATCACTTTCTATATTGGGGCTCCAAAATGTTGAATCTCCTAGTGATGCTCTGAATGCAAGCTTGAAGGATAAAAAGGACCTCAATGAATTAGTATTTGAATGGAATGTTGATACTAATTTTTCAGAAAGTCAGATAAGTGTACTAGATAATCTCCAGCCCCATACAAGCTTGAAAAGCCTCACTATTAGATACTACGGTGGTAAAAGTTTTTCAGATTGGGTAGGGCATCCTTCATTCTCTAGTGTAGCATCTCTTGAGCTACAAGATTGTAAGTATTGCAACAATTTGCCACCCCTTGGGCTGCTACGCTCTCTTCAGAAACTCTGTGTTGTTGGGTTTAGTGAAGTTGTTACAGTGGGTCGTGAGTTTTTTGGTAGCGGTTCTTCTTCCTCTAAGCCATTTGGTGCCCTCAAATTTCTTAAGTTCGAGAATATGTGGAACTGGGGGGAATGGAATTATTTTGGTGACGAAAATGAGGGTGTAGGCTTTCCTAAACTTGAAGAGCTTTATATTAGAAATTGCCATAAACTCACAGGAGGGTTGCCTATCCATCTTCCTTCTTTAGCCAGATTTCATATTGATGATTGTGAGCAACTGGTGGCTCCACTCCCAAGCTCTCCTGCTTTACGTAATTTGAGTCTATATAATTGTAATGGGGTTTCGTTAAATGAATGGCCACCTGGAGTGCAGAAGCTCAGCATTGGAAGATTTGATGCACTAGAGTTCCTACCCAAGGGAATGACAAACTCCAACGGCGGTCTTCAAGAGTTGGTGATCTATAGCTGTCACTCACTTGTGTCCCTTCCCAAGAATGTTCTTCCCTCTACATTAAAATCCCTTGACATTCAATTTTGTGGGAAGTTAGAGCTCCCAACAAACTTTGACTATTCATCCCTTGAAAAACTGTCGTTGCTCTGTTGTGATTCTGTGAAGTCCATTCCATTAGATTTATTCCCAAATCTTATGAACATGAGAATCTTGTCGTGTAGCAATTTGGAATCTCTTACAGTTCCGGAAAATTATGAACATGATTTAGTCACCTTGGAGATCCTTAATTGCCATAATTTTGTTTCTTTTCCAAAAGGAGGATTGCGTGCCCCCAAACTCACAATGTTTGTGGTTGAGGATTGTGTTAGTTTGAGATCACTTCCTGACAAAATGCACATACTCCTTCCTGACAAAATGCACATACCCCAAAAGTTGAGTCGCTTCCTGAAGGGGGGTTGCCATCCAATCTGAAAACAATTATGATCCCTTTTCATATGGGATGTGGTTTGCAGAACCTTCCTTTTCTTACAAATATTATAATCTTGGGCAAATCTGAAGTTGTGGAGTCTTTCCCAGAGGAGCAGTTGCTGCCCACCAGTGTGACCTCCCTTGGAATACGGGACTTTCCAAATTTGAAATCTTTGGACAAGAAAGGGCTTCAACACCTCAATGCTCTTACAAGATTGAGAATCTGGAACTGCCCTAAGCTCAATTGTATGCCGAAACAGGGGCTGCCTCCCTCCCTTTCTATTCTAGAAATCGAAGAATGTCCTTTGTTGAAGAAAAAGTTGCAATGTAAAAAAGGAAAAGAATGGCACAAGATTGCTCACGTCGAACAGATACGGATTGGTTACAAATATGAGGAATAAGCGAAAAGTTTGTTTAGTCCCCAATTTTGGTACGTGCACTTTTCAACCGCCTAATTTGTCTTATATGGTTTATTCTCTCTGGTATTAATATATTATTTTGCATATTTGATTAATTCTTCTCGGTTTGCTCCTTTAGCACGTGTATAAACTAAATAACTTAACTTTTCTGTTTATAAGTTAGTTAGTTTAGCTAGATATAGTTCAAGTTGTTAAGTTGGTTTACAGCTTCAGTTATTTGATTGTAAGCTCATATATAAGCTTCTTTCTTTCACATGTAAACACTACGATAATGATTTGCAAATGAGGAACTTCTCTTCTTCTTTCTCCTTCATTTCTTCTCCTCTGTTCTGGATATTTCTCTGCTTTTTTTTATTTTTTTTTATTTTTGGTTGCTCATACATAATCAAAACCTTAAAAATTAACTATTTCCTAATCTGATTTGAAACAGAAACCGACTAGTTCCGTTTTTGCATCACTTATAACTTCAAATCCATTTCCCCTAAACTTTGATACCGATTAAGCATACAAATATGTTGGCGAGATTGATAACTATTGGTGAACAACTTAAAAATTATCTACGTGAAAAGAAAGTCATCTAATAACACAAATTAAGTTGAATTTGCTTTAAAAGATCCATGAAAGGGTACATGGAAACAAACGAAGCCTAGTTTGCTATTTTTTAATGCATGCTTTTAATTCTGTAAAAACTCAAACATCAAAGAAACCAGCTTAGCACTTGCATTAATTGTTTGATTGATTCAAACATTTACCTCTATGATAAACTAAGTTATCTTTATTTGCACATTTGTGTAGGTTTTCCATTTCAATCTGTTATGCATGAATAGGTACTGAAAGATCAGTGCGAACCTATGAACCTTGTAAAAGTGTGGTACGAAATCAACAAAACGGTGAAATTTTGGTTTCTTTTCTTTTCTTGGAAGTGTACGTATTGAATTACCATTCAATACCTTTTCTCCTCAAAGCAGCTATAAGGAAAAGGTAATCAATGATAGAAAAGGATTTTCTCGTGGTTACTACTTGATCATTGTTAAGGTGACTCACTTGATTTATGGTAAAATATGGCAGTTTTCCTGATATCTAGCCGGCATTGAACCAATTGGAAGCTAGTGCTGTTTCTTTATCTGAAATTAGTAATTTTAGAATATGCTTTCTAGCTTCCTTGTAATGTCCATTGGCAGTGGCATTAATAACATGGCCTCAAAGTCTTCTTGACGGTCTGAACTGTGTCTTTGTCTTGATCTCTCCTCCCCAGTTCTCACCAAAGGGTAACTGTTGTTTTTAGTTACTTTTATTAAGAAAAAAAAAATTATATATAGATTGTCTTTTTTGTATTCAGTCCTTCACTTATTTTCAGCAACCTGGCTGAAAAAATAGACATATTCTTTCCGTCTCTTGAGGTATTGCGTGTAAGTGGATGTCCAAAAATTGAGATCGACCATTGTGAAAAAATCATTGTGAATCGGATGGAAATCATGAAGATGTGGAGTCCATCCCCATTCTTTCAACTTTGTCAATCGGTGGAAATCATGAAGACGTGGAGTCCTTCCCATAGGCAATAGTCTCCACCTTGTCGATATCTAGGTCCTCAGTTTCGATCCATTCAGCATTTGCAGCTATCTAGGTACACCACTTTTCAACCACCTAATTTACTAATTATAATTTAACCTCTTTATTTTTGGTTTGGTTAATTGCTATCTTTGATAAAACAGATTGCTACCCCCACCCACTTGTTATTTCTTCACGTACATAAGAAGCAGTTGAGTCAGGTCACAGCCCAGAATTATCGACAACTCCATCGAGAATTGGTATGTTCTCATGATTTGTCTTTCTATAAATCTTGATTTTACCGTTAATTCTCAATTCCTTGTTTATAGGGTCACTTTTTATTGTGAATAACCAGTGTCATATGCTTGGGATCAAATCATGTAAACAAGCAGAGGAGACTGATGGAAGTAGAGGTAGCCAAGGCTTTGACGAACCCGGGAGACATGAATGAAGGGAAAGAAAAGTGGTGTGAAAGAATGAGAGGCGTGGGGTTTGTTGGAGAGGTGTTTGGAGAGGATGCCATGGATGGTGCTCCAGCTCTGTTGAGGAAGTACCATAGTAATCGGAGATGAGAATGGAAGAGAAGGATGGTTTGTGGGACTATGGTGGAAAGGAAACCTGTTTCTTTCTCTTCTTTGTGGAAGTTGGGTGTACCATTCAATACCTTTTCTCCTGAAAGCTGCTACATGGGAAAAGGTAATCAATGATAGCCGACGAGTTTCTTGTGGGTACTGTACATGTGATCCTTGTTAAGGTGGGTAACTTGATTTTTGGTGACAAAATGACAGGCTTCCTGATATCTAGCCGGCATTGAACCAATTGGAAGCTGGTGTTGTTTCTGATACCTTCAACTATCAAAATGTTGAGATGAGAAACAGAAGCTAGACTTAGATGGTGACATTATTTGTTGACTAAGAGGCGCAGGTAAGTTTTCAATGGTGGTGTTTTTCTTTATCATTCGTATACATATATATAAGAGTATCGGTTATATGTCTTTACAAATAGGATACTGTGTTTTTTAGGCAAATGCAAAGGATTTGAAGGATTTAAAATAATACAAATTTCACACATTCACTTGCATTGCAATCTAAGCAGATCTGATCAGATTGATATATATGTTACAAATAGGTCGTGCATTGGTTTGTTCTGTGAATAATTTCATGTGTGCTTATTTCTATGATGGTTGTAGGTAGTTATGCCTTCCTTTTTGGAGCTTCATGTGGCCAACGCAAATAAACATTTACTGGAGTATATTTAGCTGGAGAATGGGAACACTCTCTGTAATGTCATGAATACATGTGTAAATGCTTTGTTGGAATGCTGAAAGAGTTTGTCTGAAATCCCGTGATTTGTCGTCTCTAAAGATATCTACCACTGGTCTGAATTGCAGAGGTTTCTTTTGCATCATATTTGATAGGTTTTAAGTTCATCAACATCAATTACAGGACCTCTTCCTAAAACTGAAAATGGGTATTGGATGCCGCCATATAAGTCATGTGTGGAGTGCTTAAAAGAATCTCAAGTTAGCCTCGCTTAACAACTCATGCTTGTGAAGGGTATGCCGTCTTAGGGTTTATTTCCTGCTATTGTGGTTATATGTTATGTCACCTGAATGACCTTTTTCTGGCATTGCTGGGTAGAATGTGGTTATATGTTATGTTATCTTGAACCGTAAAGCTTGTTATGACCATAATTACATTTTATCACATAATGAATTAACATACTATTTACTAGCAACATGTACCATTGGTAGACAAATTTATGAAATGAAGCTACTGGTTAGCATTTATAGCAGATACACATACATATATAGGAAAGATGGACTTCAAACATTATCTATGGGCCCATCATGGAGTTGAGGGTATGCCGTCCTACATATATAATAATATTGAGGCAAGGTGCATGAATTGCTTCTCTCTCAAATTACCGCACTAGTTTTTTGAACTTCACCTTCATTATGGTTCTAAAACTCAGAATTGGATCATAGAATTGCTTCTCTCAAAACAGATTTTATTGCACTTTGCTTCATGAAAAGAGGAACTTAGAGATAAATTCGAATGGCCAAGCTGTTGTGTTCATGGTATTGAGTTTTTGCCCTGTTTTTCAATATGGAATCATTGGCACTTGCTTGTGGTACATAATGCTATTGTTGTACCGGTAGTTATGGGGCATGTGAAGATAGTTGTTACCTTACTTATAATTCTGTAACATGTTTTTATAATGCTTGATTTGAAGTTGTATGTTCTGTCATGAGAGGAACGAAAATGAACTTTTTATTATATTTTATTTTATTTTCAGTTGACATTTTAAGTTTGCCTCATGCAAAATCTTATTATTTGCAGTATGTTCACAAGTACACAGACTACCAAGGAACACGTGAATGTGTAGGGTGTAACATGTAAAATAGGCTTCTTCTTCTTCTTTTATGTATTTTTAAAATTTTTAAGCAAACTAAAATGATCTTACAGAGTCATTTGGTATAGACCTCCTAAAAGACTATGTTTTTACAATTTTGTATGATTGGATGACTCTTCTAGAGAGTTCTAGTGCCTTTTCATTTCCGGATTTTCTTTCCCTTATAGATTTTAGATTGTAAATTTAGGTGGAGTTTGTGTACACCTTCTGTTTACTTGATTTTTTTCTATATTCTTGTACAAAAATGTCCTTAATTTATTATTAGAAAAAGGCATTTTTTTTTAAAAAAAATTTTGTTCAGGAGGATTCTTAATAAAAATGTGAACTGCATCTAAAGTAACAAGTTGCTGCATTTATATTTTTGCAGACATATCTTCCAAGTGAAACACCGGGGCCACTGCTAAAGTGTAGAGAAGAAGAATGTGTGGACTTGAGAGGAGAGGGAATTGGAGAGCTTCAGGACTGGTATAGGGTCTATGACAAGAAATAAGTTGTATTAGCTTTCCATTTTAATTTCTTTCTTTATGTGAGTTGGGCTTCTTCTTCTTTTTTTTTTTTTTTTTTTTTTTGTCTTTGTGTTTATATTCCCTGTCAAAAGGTTGTAAATTGTCAACTAATTAAAATAATGGTATGGAGGGGATCTTTTGTGCTGTGATGGATGTGCACATACTTTTCACTTAGGTTAGTTTTTTTGGTGTTTGAAGAAGTTGTGTATTTCAAGATTGGAAAGATAAACTTTGCTGTTGAGAACCATTGCCATTGATGCCAACACACTTGTGAGTCCCACTCATTTTTGACACAAGCAAAGTGCCAACACACACTCTATGTGGACACGTGTGGGCTAACACCCATAAATAGAGAAAGGAAGGGAGGAGAATGGGCTTCTTCTTGATTGGATTTTCTTCTCCTTTCTCAGGTTCTTTCTCTGGAATGGTCTCTAAGCTGGTTCTTGAGAGAATCAGTGACCATTCTCTTCATCTTCTTTCTCACTCCAAAGAACATGCATACTAACTTAAGCATCGGAGTGTCTTGGCTCTGGCCGAGGACCCTCGACACCTTCTATCTTTTACAGGCACACAATTCTCACAGGGCCCCATTTAGCTCAGCTGGACAATGACTTTGAGGTAGCTTGTTCCAACCCAAAATTGCCCAACAATGCCTAACCTCATGAGCATAGGTCATATGGCTATTTATCTTTTTATGATGCTTAGCCATCAGCAGGTGCATTATTAAGCAATCAAAGGCAATTTCTATGAATTGAGAGATGGCTTAACATAATTCTGTATATTTTTTTTTTTCTTCGAGAAAGGATTTACAGCAAGCAACTCCATTGGAGCATAAAGGCTAGCTACCAAAGGAGAATAATAATCTCACCCTGCATCCATTTGAAAAAAAAAAAAAATTGCACTAGAATCATGTGTGTCCAGTTTGCTGCTCTTCTCATGTCTTCCACATTTATTTATTGTATCTTTGGGTTTCTCATTCATTTCCTAAAGTCATTGACTCTAGAAAGTAGTTGTTGGAAAGACGAATCTCATTGGGCTTATACTACCATGTGTTAACTAAAAATTGAATCTAATAAAGCCAAAGACACATTTCACATTTTGTGCATAATCTCATACTAATAGAATAAACAATTGGGCTTGGCTCATTAACTATATTTGGGAGACTAGAAAGAATTCAAAAGTCAAAACTTGTCGGGACATTCTTAACTTATTGCCATATGAATTGCTTATCTATTTATCTCTTTGTCCTGTCATCTATCTATACATGGATGAACACTTATTTTCTTTACATGTACATTGTGTTTTGAATCGCAATTATATGTATCCTTTTTTTTTTTTTGCTTTATCTTTTAACAAAATAAATTTGGCAAAACCATTAGAATTATAATATCGATCTAATAATAATAATAATAATAAAAACCAGTTGTATGCTCTTTGGTTTATTGTAACTGTTCTTGTGAATGGATAATATTTCTTATTCTTCTAATTGATCATTGTGTAGTGGACACAAGTTGGGTTAATTTTGTTAGTCAACTTGCTTCAGTTTGGTTGAGTTGCATTTATGATGTTTATTATCTGGGTCAATTGCTGAGTGTGTTCCTCAACTGATGATTTCCAGTGGTACTCGGTACTGTAAATATTGCCAGAATGTCCTCCAAAAAGAAAAATGTGCAAAGCATGATGTTAATGTTGTGGCAAGCGATGCATTCTTACTGTCAAAACTCCAGATTTTGACTTTAGTGGATGTGAATACTACAATCATTATTCTCGCCATCAATAGTTATGTCTAATCATTGGAAGTGTAGGATGTCTAATTACAGCCAGCACTAAACCAATTGCAAGCTACTAGTTCTGATACCTTCAAATCAAACTGTTGAGATGAGAAATTGAATTATAATCTGTTGACTTGCTGGTATGTTATCAATGGCGTTTCCTTTAATGGTGACATTTTCTATTGACTAATCTGCAGGTAATTTTTTTAATGGCGATTATTTTCTTTATTAGTAGTTCACACACACACACACACACACACATATATATATATGAATATTGATTATGTCTCTTTGTATTGTAGGCTAGAGTCCCTGGAGACATCGGGCTGCAAGGCGTGATTGAAAGTACTGGGATATTGTGTGTTTGTGGCAAATGCAGAGGAGGTGTTTTATGTTGGCTGTAGGTTGTTATGTGTTGTTCAAGCTGCATGTGGAAAGTGCAAAACTATTTACTAGCGTATATTTTCCTGGAGAAGGAGAACATTATTTCTACTGTCATGAATGCATGTGTAAATGCTTCGTTGGACTGCTAGAAGAGTTTGTCTGAAATTTATGGTTGTTCCTCTTCAAAGAAATCTACTGCATCATTCTGAATTGCAGAGGTTTGTTTTGCATCGTGTTGTTATGTTATAAAGTTCATCAGCATATATATGTTCTTTGTTTTTGTTTAAATAAAGAAAATGTGACATTTTGGCTGTTTAATGAATTACAGGACAATGGGAATTTGATGCAACTGAGTATTGATATGTTGGATTTTCTTTTCTGAGTAGTGATATTATGTTGTGGGCAGAAATTGTTGGTCTCATCTCTTGTGCTTGCTGCAATTGCCAGGTAAATTTGTTTCTGCTTGAGATTTATTTTATTTACTTTTACTGAGCATGTGAGCCAGTCAGAGTCAGAAACTCATGTTGATTGGGCATCATAT
This sequence comes from Carpinus viminea, assembly GCA_013348765.1. Taxonomy (NCBI): domain Eukaryota; kingdom Viridiplantae; phylum Streptophyta; class Magnoliopsida; order Fagales; family Betulaceae; genus Carpinus; species Carpinus viminea. The sequence continues at coordinate 31,002,533 of CP054668.1, read as the reverse complement.
ATAAGTGTTTCAAATCATTGGGTGGTTGACAGATTTTCAATCGTTGTTGATCTTGATGCTTCCATAGGCCATAATTTCAGCAGAAACTTTGGTCCTTGCACAATTATTTTATGTTACCAGGTACATTATAGTCGGTAGACTTTTCATTTGCTTTTCATTTTCACTTCTTGAAACTCAAAATCAAGCAATACCTCCTGAGACTGGTACCTTTTGCTCTTTTCGCTAAGAGTCCCCAACTTCACCAATTTAAGATGTGGCCCCACCGCTAACACATTTTTCATAGCAAACTACAAATTTCTTCTCAAAACTCAAAACACTTCTTAGGAATAAAAACACGAAACATTTTTATAAATCTCTGTCAATCTTCAATTTCATCAATTCCTGCCACAACAGCATGTGAACTTGCATTGTAAATTCCTTTTTTACAGCAACTTGCTTTAGACTGTGACTCTTATTTTCTCTTAAAGGAAATGACATTATTTGAAATACTTGTCTGGTTTCTATTTCATTTATGTGCTCTAGGGCATTTTGATCCCATAGTTCATTCCATCAGTGCTTTATAATTTTTTTTTTCTTTGTGTGATAATTATTTAATTGTTTTTAAGTATGAAATACATGAGGCCTATTTTTTGGTAGGGCCTATATGTCGGGTAGTGTTTTATCATATATTAAATTATGAAGAATAAAGAAATAATTTTTCAGAAGCCATTGAAGGCTTTACATAAAGTGTGATTTGACTATAGAAGCATCGAATTGTATCTGAGGAATAGAGGGATGAAAAAAGTAATAAGAGAGGCACCTATTTGTGTTATTTGTAGAAATGATATATTATTCTGATAAATGCAGCCAATCAATTGTCTCAAATGGTACCAGGTCCAATGCTTTCCAACTTTATAGGGACACCCAACTCATGGTGATTCTTTACTTTATGGGCAGTGCACATACATACATACATATAAATGAATATTGATTATGTCTCTTTGTATTGTAGGCTAGAGTCCCTGGAGATACTGTGCCGCAAGGTGTGATTGAAAGTAGAGGGATATTATGTTTTGGTGGCAAATGCAGAGGAGTTGAAGTGGGTAGTCGATGCTGTTTTAGATTATGGTTTTAGAAGACCCATTAGACTGTTTGTGGATCATTGCATGTGTGCTTATTTTTATGTTGGCTGTAGAAGGAGAACATTCTCTGTAATGTCATGAATGCATGTGTAAATGCCTCGTTGGACAAGAGTTTGTCTGAAATTCCATGGTTGTTCCTCTTCAAATAAATCTACCATCAGTCTGAATTGCAAAGGTATCTTGGGTATCTTGCAAGACATCTTCCTGAAACTGACAATGGGAATTTGCTGCTGCTATGTAAATCTTGTGTGGAGTGCTTAAAGATTCTCAAGCTAGCCTTGCTCAAACAGCTGATGCTAATGATGGGTACGCTCTTTGTTTTAGGTTTCTTTGATTCCTATCTTTGATAAAACAGAAACAGAAGTATTCATCAGTACATGTTTAATTTCTAGGGTGCTATTTTTTTTCTTTCCATCTGTTTTTGAGCATACAAATAGGGGACTCTCTACTTGCCTTGTACTTCACCTTTTGGGTATATGTTGCAGCTAGATGTGATGTGAAACTGATCCTCTTGCCAGATGGAGGGAAGGAGTTGGGCTTGGTACTAACAAGCATACACAATGGATCATCATCGCATTTGTCATCAACTTTCAAGCTTTGCGAGCTTTGAGGTATGGTGCCAGATGGAGGAAGGAGTTGGGCTTGGTACTAACAAGGATATACAATGGATCATCATTGCCATTGTCATCAACTTTCAAGCTTTTGCAAGCTTTGAGAAGTTCCTTCAGGTAATAATCATGGTTTCTCTCGTGTTTCAGGAGTTCCTTACAAGGATATAGAAATCTTTGCTTATGACATATCCTGAAATATTAATAATTTAATCTACTCTTAATCTACTTTGTAACTATTGCTTTAGATCTAGCAATAGATACAATTTCAACTATATGTAAGCCTGGAGCTACTTGAAAGAAAGGGTAGTTGGAAGAAATTAGTGAACGTTTTTGGATATAAGTTCTGGGTATTGTTCTCTTAAGAAGAGTTCAATGTTAAATTTGTCACAAGTGCATGCGAACTTGCATCGTAAATTCCTTTTTGGTTTTAATTTTTACGAGAATAGAAAGACAGACAAGTAAGTGAATGATCGGCCTTGTACACCCAGTTTTCTGCATATTTATTTGATTTATTTCATCAATACGTTTGGTTGATTTTATTGCAAAACTTCACAGTTTGCTCTGTATCTTCAATGGTTGCTCATACATAATCAAATTGTTCAAAATATAATCTTTCCCATAAACTTTGATTCTGATTGACCAAGAAGTTGTTTAGTTTTGTATTACATGATGTTTTATATGTTTAATGCCTTATAGATCATCTTCCTAAAGCTAACAATGGGAATTCGATACCACTATGTAAATCAAGTGTGGATTTAAAGGAGTCTCAAATAGCTGGTGCTGGAGTAAAAGGAGTCCCTATCTATTCTACATGCCATAATAGAATGGCAGAAGATTGCTCACGTCAAACAGACATGGATTGATGACAAACTGATTCAATAAGCTAAAAGTCTAGCCAGAGTCCCCAATTTTTTACAATATCAGCTTTATAGTTAGGTAAATAAATTTTCAACATGCTAATTCATCAATATATTTACCCTCTTTGTTTTAGGTTTCTTTGATTCCAATCTTTGATAAAATAGAAGAGTAGTGTTAGACATACTCTCAAGTACTCACTCTATAATGCGGCAGTAAAAATCATAATTGAATAAATAACAAATGAAAGTGCATGTAGCATCAAATGGTATTTTTATTGTCACATCAAGACGTAAGCATTTGAGATTGAGCACATGAGAGTGTTTCTTCAGAACAGAATTCTCTGCCCACTGGTTAATTCTTCACTATGCCAGAAGTGAGCATTTGAGTCTCTCTCATGTCACCGCCACAAATTATTGAGAACTCAGTAGGGAATCATTATTGTCCACTTTTCTATTCTTTTCCATGTCTCTTCCACTTTTACTGTATCTTTGGGTATCTCATTCAGTGCCTAAAGTCAATGAATCTGGAAAGTTGTTGTTGGAAAGGCACAACTTCAATCCCATTTGGTTTATACTACCATGGGTTTTCATGTATTAACTATAAAGCGGAAACGCATTTCAAATTTTGTTTATTGTGTTGTGTATGCACCTTCTCAAATTTTGCTTGAGTTGCATTTATGATGTTAGTTATTTTGGCCATTTGCAGAGTGATTTTGGCGTCTTCCAAATGTTTCCCGTGGTACTGTAGATATTGCAAGAATGTGTTCGAAAGGAAAAAACCTTATAGAGTGTGATGCTAATGTTGTGCCATCTGGAAGGGTTGCAGTAGTTGATCCAATAGAACAGAGGTTGATCTTGATGCTTCCATATGCCATAATTTCAGCAGTAATTTTGGTCGTTGCACAATTAATTTCTGTTACCAGGTAGTTTATATTCAGGTCACGCCTTGACTTTTCTAGTCGTATGTTTGAAATGCTTTGCATTTCCAGTTTGTTGTTTAGATACCAAATTACATGTATTGTTCCTGCTTGCAGTTCTACCGCCCTGTTTGCTTTCTTGGAGTTATGCTAACTTAATTGGTTTTGCAAAACGAATATATGGGGCGAAGTCTCCTTATATTTTAGCAACCTATTAGTTGTGTCAGCTAAAATGGTATTTTTCATTGATTGATGAGATTTTCTTTTTCTTTTTCTTTTTTGGATGGTGGCACCTATTCTAACTTGATGAATGTTTATTAGTATCCTTGTTTATATGCATGGAGAAACCATGTGCTGCCAGCGGCTGATGAAGCTGAATCAATATGGACAAAATGTGGATTCATTAGACCAAGATGAGGTACATGTTTTTCCCACATTCTGTTTGTGGTTTGGCAGATCAAACAACTTGAGATTAATATGTACATTTACTAGTGTAGGATTACTGAGAAACTACGTCATACCATCGGCTGATGAAGCTAAATTAATATGGACAAAAATTTCTTGAAAATGGAGAAGTATTGCAAATTTGCTCATGGAGGACCTTCAGTGTAGGAAGAAGGCTTTTGGAGTGGAAATTTTTTATTCTGCAAGAGACCTTGACCTTGGCTCGAGCAAGAATGTGACTAATCATAGGACAGAAAATTCATACAGCCCTCGCACAACATTGGCTCAAGTGAAGTTGTGATAGTTTTTAGTGAAGACTATTTTGTAATTTTACTTTCCGCGTTGAACCTTAAATTCTTTTCAAGCACAATGAGACTGGCTTGATCGCCTAGTTGTTATTGTAGTTCAGTTTTGTGAATAAGAATACTTGAGAGAGAGTTTCTCTTTTGTTTCCTATTTTCATATTCTTGGCTTTATAAAAGGGTTGTTTGATGTAGTGTTTTCAGATTAAGCTTCCCACGCGCCACACTCCATATAGAAGCAACTCTTAGTACTTACAACTTAAAAGTTGTTTGTTTATGACCCTATGAATGAGCATGATGGATAGTTTAGTCCTATGCTTTCTTCTGTTGAGATAGCTAAAACAGGGTGTTCCATTGAATATGGTTTCACTGTCCAAAGAATTTGATACTCTTCAAGGGTTTCATCATCAAGGAGGCATCTGGATTTGAAGAAATCTATATTAATATTTGTCTCTTTTTATCTCAAAAATCAAGAAAAGGTTGAGCACTTTTTTTCCTTCGAGGCAGGGCATTTTCTCTCTGTTCATAACATATGTTTCTAGTTTTTTTTCTTATAATCCTTCGTATTCATAGAGATACTCTTCCAAATGTTCCCCCTGTGGTACTGTAGATATTGCTAATGCTGTGGCATCTGGAAGGGTTGCTGTAGTTGATCCTTTAGAACAGAGGTTGACTTTGGTGTACGTGCATTATCCAGGTTTTATAGTCACTATTCTTGCCATTAAAGTTTCTAGACATTTGCTGCTTCATTTTGTTCTTCTGGCCTGAAGCTTTTTGTGTGTGAATCCAAAGAGAAAATGCTCCTATGCATCTAAGACCAAATTGTTGCAATATCTGATGCTTGGATGGTGTTTGGCCTTCAAGTGATTACACCACATGTTTTGTTGATTGACTAGTATCTTGTGATATGATTGGGCCATATTTGCTTGTTTTGTGTACCAACAATTTTATTTTTGAACTTTTTGCTAGATGGTGTGTCTTGGTGTTTATTTGTTGTCTTATTAATTTCAAATAGTGTGGTTTTTTATGCCAAATTCGTCTTGCAGTTCTATTGCCAAAAGAGAATTCATTGTGCTTTCAAGTATTTGGTGGTTCACAGAGAAAGCTTCGAACTAACTTCTGAATCTTGTAAGGAGGCTAATGTTGATCTATTATGGAAGATTCTTAATTGAAATTGGCCTCTTCTTTTTAGTAAACTAGACACTTGCTTTCAAAGGCTCTTGCCATTTTCCATGTGAATGATTCTCATTTGCCATGTTAGAAATACTTGTGATTTTCCTTTATAGTAAGCATCTGGAAGATCAAAATGTATCAAGGATTTTTCTTTTTGGATGGTAGGACAATTTTCTGACTTGATGAATGTAGGTTTTCCATTCCTTGTTTTCTTGCATCGAGAGCCTCCCATTATCTCTATTCTCTTTTACATTTATAATCCCTATTCACTTCCTCTCCCATTATCTCTCTCTGACTTGCATTTGATTTCTTTTGCTCTCCGTTTTTTATTATGTTTTATCTTCCTTTGTTCACTCATTTGATCAGTTGGATACTTGTACTTTGATCACATTTGAGCATTTCCCCATCATTGAATTTGTGTAACTTTCACAGGGTGAGTTGTGGAGCAAATTCAACTCACAAACTCTTTCTCTCTTATTTCATCAGAGTTTTCAGTAATCATACATATATACATACATTATACATACAGCTAGTATATATATGGATTGGATGTAGGAATACTTCGAATTTCTTTTTATTCATGTATTTATTTATTTACAGAATGAATAGAGTTCCACGCAATTCATCCCCCTAAGCCAGACATCATGCTCTTCAAGAGGCTTCTAAACTTTCAGCAGCAGCAGCAGAAACAGGCTTAGCAGAACATGCTCACCATTCCAGACAAATTTGCTTTTGATCTCTTGAAATGAGTGATTTGCTAGATACAAATCATGTGTAACCTCTACTCGATCTTGGCTCGAGCAAGAATGTGACTAATCATAGGACAGAAAATTCCACATGGCCTCATGGAGGATCACGAATGAAGGAGGAAATCTATGATTTTGTAGGAAACAGAAATCTCACACGACCCGCTCTACCTTGGTTCAAGCTGCGATAATTTTAGAGAAAGTCTATTTTTGTAATTTTACTTTCAAGGTTGAACCTTAAACTCTATTTAAGCACCGTAAGGCGCAGCAGTTATTATTATTGTTGTTCAATTTCAGTAAAAATACTCTTGAAGGAGTTTTTTTTCTTTTGTTTCCTATGTTCCTGGAATTTATTTTAGGCTTTATAGAAGGTTGTTTTGTGATTGACTAGTTTCTTGTGATCTAACCGGGGAGCCATATTTACTTGTTGCTGTTTATCAAGAATTTTATTATTTTAACTTCTTATAGGTGTTCCTTGGTATTAACTTTAAATTTACATCATCAACTTGACAGACTTTAATCGTTGTTGATCCTGATCCTTGCATAGACCATTGCTGCAGAAATTTTGGTCCTTGTGCAATTATTTGTTGTTACCATTACCCGCCAGGTAGTTTATATTCAGTTCACATCTGGACTTTTCAAGTCCTATGTTTGAAATGCTTTGCATTTCCATTTTCCAGTTTGTTTGTTTACATACCTAATTACATGTGTTGTTGCATTTTGCAGTTCTATTTCCCGTAGAATTAATCTTCTGTTTATTTGAACTACAAACGTTAATAGAATTCATTCTACTTTGTAAAATTTTGTAGTTCGTGGAAATCAAAAGTTTTCAGACTCACTGCTGAATGTTGTGAGGATGCTAACATTGATATAAGATGGTGAGTTCTTAATAGGAGTTGGTCTCTTCATCATATGAAACTAGATACTTGCTTTCAAAGTACGTTGCCATTTTTCATGCGAGAGATTGTTAATTGCTATGTTAGTATAAAAGTGATTTTCCATTACATGTATAAAATAAATAAATTAAAAAAGAATAAACTGATTTCCAATCATATGAAGTTAGTTTTAACAATGAGATAACTTGTTACATTATTAATTGTGCAGGGTACAACATATGCATTTTCTCACAGTCTCAATCAGTTATGTCAGCTCAAATGTTTGGGAAGGAAGTGGTGGAGCTCCCTCTAGTAGCAACAAATACTAATTATCATGGACAGGTAATTTTCATCTATTGATGGGATATTTTTTTTTTCCCCTTTTTTAGATGGTGCACCTATTCTAAATTGATGAATGCTATTGGTGTAGGATTACCTTCAGTTGTCGTTTACTTGCATTCAAAAGCATGTGATACCAGCGGCTAATGAAGCTGAATCATTATGGACAAAAATTTGATTTTATTAGACCAAAATGAGGTATTTGTTTTTTTTTTTTCCATTTTCTGTTTGTTGTTTGGGAGTGCAAAGAAGTTGAGACTAGTATGTACTTTCTTTTCTTTTTTTGGCATTACCATATAGTGATTTTCCGAGGAACAACAGTGTTTGAAGTCATTCCCCACATATTGAATTATTGATGCTCAGGTGTTGGGAGTACCACGAAAATTTTGTGAAAATGGAGAAGTGATGAAGCCCAACTTGCAAATGGGGCCTTATGGAGGAATTTGCGATTTCACAAGAGAGAAATCATGTGTAACCTCTGCTCAAACTTGGCTCAAGCAAGAATGTGACTAATTATAGGACAAAAGCTTTGTACGACCCTTCCGTGACATTGGCTCTTGTGAAGTTGTGACATTTTTTAATAAAGACTATTTCTGTAATTTTACTTTTAGCGTTGCACCCTAAATTCTTTTTAAGCACAATAAGATCGGCTTGACCGCCTAGTTGTTATTATTGTTCAATTTTATCAATAAGAATACTGTAGAGAGAGTTTCTCTGTTGTTTCCTAAATTTCTATTCAAGGCCTTATAAAAGAGTTGTTTGATTTAGTGTTCGAAGATTCTGGCCTGTACCTTGGACTTGATTGCTGTTCATTCATTTCTATCGATACCAATTAATTTTTTTTTTGTTGAGATACCAATTAATTTAATTACAGCATATAAGTCGTATTGAATCTAACTCCTCCTTTTTGCAAATATTCACTGTGTATGTCTTCAAATATGTGTTTGGTTTAGTCTAACATAACTTAAATTTTTGGAAAATTGCAAAATTAGTTTCAAGTTTGATTATTTGACAAAAAATCACTCCTTGTGGTGTGTATGTAACAATTAACTCTCTTTTACTACAATTTTAGGTCAATTTTTAGTCAAAGTCAATTGGAATTACACATTTATGCTAAAAATTATAAAAAGAAAAGAAAAAGAAATTGAAAAATGCAATGGGGGTGATCTGCCACCCCCTCCAATTAATATGTGGTGATTTGTTAAAGTTTTTATTAAATGATTAAATTAAGTTTTTGAATAAGTGATAATTTAACTTTGCCAAACCCCCTCCAACTCTCCCTTTTCTCTTTTTTTTTTTTATACTTTTTTTTTTCATCAAATTGGTAAGGCAGAAAATGAGAGTTTTTATACATTTTCACCAAATTTCCTTATCAAAATAACTAAAAATTAGTTTTGGCGAGACTATTAATAGTGCTCAAAGCGATTGACGATTTAGCCAATGTCGCTTTCACCAAACTCAACTAGTGAGACAGATCAATCTTCGCTAACAATCAAAATATTGAAAATTTTCAATTTCAAGTTTCTTCGTTTCTTTTTATTACTGAATTGCTTGATTCAATTGGCAAATTTAAATAACTACGTCTCTTGGATCTCTCTTCTATTAGTGTTCAAAAATTGCCAGATTCCAAACGTAAGTTGTGCAATTTATAAACATTGAGATTATCACATTATGAATATCTTGTCGAATTGCTAAGAAATTGTGGAAACTTGTTAATTTGCGTCATCTTGATGTTATCGAAACTGGCGTAAAAGAGATGGCAATAGAACTCGGTAGATTAAAATGCCTCCAAACATTGACAAAATTTGTTGACAATAATCATAGTCGCCTTGCATATATTAGTATATTGATGTGGTGTCCCTCCCAGAGGCACAATTGTTGCCCACTAGTCTGACCTCTCTTTCTATCTCTTACTTTCCAAATTTGAAATATTCTTCAACGGCTCATGTCCCCAAGAGGTAGCTCAATCGGCTGTGAACCACGCCTTATGAAGCGTAGGTCACAAGATCGAATCCCTCCCCTACCCTTATGTGGACATGTCAAAAAAAAAAAAACGGCTCACCGCCCTTGAAAACCTGGAGATCAAGAACTGCCCTAAGCTCAAGTACATGCTAGAATGACAGGGGTTGCCTACCTCCCTTTCTATTCCACAAATCAACGACTGACTTTGTTGAAGAAAAAAGTGGCAAAGTAAAAAGAAAAGAAAGGTGCAAGATTCTCTCTCTCTCGAAGATTGATTGATTGCTTTTTAATAGAATTGAATAAATCAAAAGTCAAAAGAGGCTTTTATTTTATTTTATTTTTTTTTTTATTTTAAATGTTTTTACAAGTACCAAACAGGAATTACTTCAAATTTTAGAAATCCATATGAAATTGGGGATGCTTTGAATCAGCAAGGTTTTTCCCCATTATTTTGTTTCTATTAATCTCCATTTTACTCACTCCCATAGGGGTTTTCTCTTCAAAGGAGTTATGTTTTGAATTTGTCGCTAGAGCATGTGGACTTGCACCAACGAGCTTTAACTCAAATGGTAGGGGGTAAGGTCGTGAGTTCATATCCCTATAGTTTGCAGACTTGCATTGTAAATACCCCATTTTCTTGAGTTTTAACATTTTGTTAGAATAGTAAAACAGATAATTGAACGATTGATCTCATACACCCAGTTATTCAGCATGTTATTTGATCAATACTTCAGTTGATTTTGTTGCACAACTTCTGGGTTTGTTCCTTATTTTTCTATGGTTCATACATATTCAAATCATTCTAACTTCAATCTTGCCTAACCTGATTTTGCATAAACCTACTACTTCCTTTTTGGAAATTTAGTTGAATGAAGCCTAATCTAAGCCTATTGTAAAGATCTGTTATAGTTGGAACTAGGAGGCTGATGAAGCCTAATCTAATAGTTTTAATGCATGGCTTTATTTGCATCAAAAACATTTCTAATTGATTTGAAACTAGAATAGCAATTGCATTGAATATTTTATTGGAATCTGCATTAGCACTACCATATACTTGGATTGATGCACTATTGTGCCAGGATGTGAAAAGCACTATGTATAAACTATTGATATCA